>LR824536.2:1320000-1945000 GCA_902850265.1 Spodoptera littoralis | reverse complement strand
CATTATAATATATATGACTATTGTAATTTTAGATTTGCGATAAAGACTTAAAATAAATACGGGAATGCAAATCGGTAAATGCAAATTAATGATTTATTTATTTAGTTTTGCCCTTCCAACATTAATTTGCTACTACACGCAATATAGATTGCAGAGTAGTTTTGTTATAAAATGCATTATCACACCGTACTTTTATGGCTCATTGAAAATTATACAGACAGTATAATTATGACCATCGTTCCGAATTTTAAAGGCAGCACAGCTCTCTCAATTAAAAAAGAAATCGAATAAAAAAATGCGTTTTAAAAAATCGTCACCGTACATTGGTGATTTTAGCGACCACAATGACATCAGCCCTAACGAAACGCAACTAGGGTTGTCACCCTTTGCAAAAAGATGTATAATAACAATTCACACAACGAGATAAATAAAAATACGAGCTTGTTAAACCGTAAAAAGTAATAATGGGGAGACTAAAGTCAACAACGGTTGCATTTGTGTCACGAAAATTATTCACGCGCGTTAGAAGTCGCCATTTTGTGACACCCGTTGTTAGGACCGTCCAGGGGGCACGATATCAGTGTAAAGTATAATAGAAAGTCCTAATGGATGAAAGACATTATTTAAATATTAAAAGAGGTGATTTTTTGGTAGTGCTCCTTGACGCACCAAGGGTGGTAGAAAGGATTTTTGTTGCATTTGCATTTATTTAATTTAGTTGCTGCGTACTTTGTTTTGATTTAGGTACATTTTGTGAATTGTATTGATAAAATTACTATAACGCAATGATGCGGGAAATGACTCGCTTATCTGAAGATGTTTTTCGAAACTATTGATTAATAACCTTAAAGCAAAAACTTAGAAAGTCTATCTACTTTTAGTTTGTATACTGTCTTCTACTTTTTATATCGTCGTTCGTTAATTCAAAGCGCTTGCCTGGAAGTCTCGATTTTCGTTCGATTATTTTCCCTTAGCCTTTTTTAGACGAAATTAAAATCCGTTTTGGCAACCCTCCACACTAGAGCGGTACTTTTTACGGTTTATTTAGAAAAACATGCTCTCCCAATTAACGAGACCTTTGTTTTATGGCTGTAACGAAAAAATATCTAAAACAGTCCCAAGCAAAATTAATGTACATTCAAAGTAGCTCTGTTAATTTATTTTAATCGTTTCACAATTTGAAAAGACTGTAATTATGAAATTAATTTGTTGCTTTGTATAACAGCAATAAGTTACATTGAATACAAAATACGAATTCCAACTAGAATTCGATTTAAAATCGAAACGCAATCAAATAACAAGTCAGCAAAATTGAGATTATTCTATAAGCTTTGACATTTGCGGCAGATGTACGTTAAAATTGGATCACAGCATTGTGTCAGGGCAGCTGACGCGTCTGTGTCAAAATCTGCGTCGAATATTGCAATGGGTCGCGGAGACCGGGCGCTCGCATAGGAGGGTTAATAATTACGTACGAATTACTATTAAACTGTCAAACACCAAGCGGTCACCGGTGACCGCGACCTATTGTTCTTTAATTGTGTCTATAAAACCGGTACTCGACGAGTTAATCTGCATAACGATCTTGATAGTAAGGGAATAACGTGAATCGTGATTGAATTTTAATTTATAGACATCAAATAAATTTATTCAACCATTTTGAGAGTACTTTATCTCCTCTATTTAAATGAATGAGTTCGTTGTATTAAATGCTCAGCTGCAGCACGCTCAAACCAACTTTGATATTAACCGACGTGTTTGTTCAAAGCTAAACAGTCGAAGGGAACCAATAAAGGGAGGTTGCCCAACCAAAACACCTTATCACCTAACACGTTCATCGGTCAAGTAACTTGGCCGTTAACCTCGCTGTATACGCTCCACATTCAATTAAATATTCAATCGTGACACGGCGCTCCCCTACTGCGGCCGGCAATGTACCTCGTACAACGCGATTAACACAGATTCGTACGTTTGTACTCCGAATTATCACTTCCTCCGTTGACTCATAGATTAAGCACGGCAGAGGTGCTAAATTTAGCATTGAATCATGCCCAATTAAGTAGAATTATTGTTCTAACACCGTATTAATTGAAGTAAGATCAACCTTGAATTAAATTTTCACCAGTTACGTTCAGTGTCAGGATTTCTTAACACACTATCTAATAATAGTTACTTGTATCTACACGTGTCTCGTGTAAAGAAACGCTTTATAACGTTCTCTATAATAAACTATTTGAAGTACATTAAGTACGGAATGCTGTCTTCTCCCGTCATAATACGAAAAAACACGGACGCTGACCGAACTAAATTAAAAAGTAATGAATACTATCATCCTAATCACACACTTACATCATTCCTTTTTATTCTATGACCTTAGAGAATGCATCATCAAATCGTACCCTGTCATTACGCCGGAACTGACCAAGAATCATGAGTAATTACGAAGTAACAGGCATCTTATTGAACCTTCCATGGGCGTGACTATTCTGCGTTTGAGTGACAGCTCTTTGTTCACTCTTTTTGAATTTCGAATGGAATGTTTTGTTTTCTTAACGGATTTCGAACGTTTTTTAAATTGACCGTTTGTTCGCCGCCATATTATTCGACGATTACAATTTTGTAAGTGATTTCATATTGAATAAAATTTAATGTAAGTATGCTGCTGGCATACTCAGAATATACATATAAATGGTTATTACGCCATTCGTTTATCTAAATTGAAACAATTTCAATGATAAGAGCCCTAATTCAGCATCCAAAATGAGCCGATTTCATAACAACGAAATCGAAATTAAATTTCTAACTAATAGAACGAGAAAAAGTAAAAGAATTCAACAAAGATAAAGGGAGGGCCGTATCAAAAATTAACACTATTACAAGAACAGAAGCTTTCAAAGCTTTCAACGCTACGTAATAATTAATTGTTGAAATGAATAAACATTATTCGAGTACTGAGTGTAAACTTAATTAAAAGTTATCAGACGGTGTAACATAATCAACTTTTATCTTTTCCCAAAGTCCCGCTACTAAATAATTATTTCATAATACAATCGGGAACATTGAATACAGATGATTTAGATTTTCGAGATACATTCGATGTGAATGGCTTTTGATTTAGTATGGAGAAAGGCTATTAGATTGTTTTGAAGGTGGAGTCGATGCTTTTTATGATATATTTGATACTGAGAAAAGGATTGAAGTGAATGGTTTGATACTTGGAAATATTGGTATCAATCTTATTAGAATTGAAGTTTGATGACAGATTTTTCTTATAAGTAATTGACAAATTGATTAAGTGCTTACCTACTGCTTGGTTTTGCAAATCTATAAAAAGTAATAAGATGAACAGTTTACTAAACGTGGTAAGTTTCATATTTTCTATCAGTTTCATGGTATTTATTATTAGTCGATTTTGATGGGGCTTTCAGAAAAGTGTTTGTCACACTTAGGAGAAGGTTTTAGTATATTAATTAACCGACTTCCAAAAAAGACGGGTTTAAAGTCGGTTTTTTATACGTAGTTTATTAAGAACGATTTTGAATGACTACTTATTCATTCATTCCCAAATGAAAAATTTCAATTGATTATGGATTATCGTTCGTCCGAAAGAATAACCAATTTAATTTGCGAATCCGCTCCATAATCTTGGCTAAGGTTTACGAAATCCTTAATTTCATTAAACCTGAAATAATTAAAGCTCCTAAAATCGATGTTAAAATTTTCTACAGTGATTAATCTTCATCAGGGTGGGGTTTTATTAGAAGTGACTTTCAACTTTCCGATTAAAAGATAGTTGAATACTTTAAAATTAATTTTCATACAGAGTTTTAAGCGTAATTTCCGTGGTAAGCTGCGGATGAGAAAAAGAGGATCGATCGTCAGGTTACTTAAGTACTTGATTGGAGGATGTTTTGATTCGGAACAGATATTTGGCTTCAGTCCAAACACCGTCAGCAGGGCAGATTTTTTTTGCTCAGATCCCTTTTTTATTTGTACCCAATGGGTATGAAATATGGTTAATTTAACTACCTGGTTTTATTAAATTCGTTTATTTTATTACGTATCTCTAATGGTCTCTATTAAAACTATTGTCAAAACCGTGGCTCCTACAAACAGAAGCTTAATTGAAGAACTTGTAATTTTATAATTGAGATTTTGCAATAAATATTATAACAGGTATTCGGATGGTCGTTAAATGACTGGCAAATCCGAATGTATTATGTTTTCGAAAACAAACGTAGTAGTTATGATAATATTTATCAGTTGACCACACTGATAAACTTAGACATAACCACATTTTCCTTCTTTCTGACCAAATCTTAACCTAAAAAATCCATTTCGAAACACAAGCTATAAAATCTCGCTGGAAATAGCACCTGGGAACCACAGGCTCCCACCGGAAAACACCTTATTACTTATGACCCAACTCCGGCCAACGAATCGGTGATAAAACCAGTTATAATTAAAATTTAACTGCACCGGTAATAAAACTATAGAAATAATTATGTTAATTATTCTTTGGGAGCTATCGTATACATTCATCAAGCTGTCAGCCAGTCTCTGGGTATTTTGGTTGACAGTTAAAATGTCGGTGTCATCGGATAAATCTTTCGATTCAAGTAATTGTTTTTAAGTGACGTCACTTTAGTTTTTGTTTTCGTTTGCTTGGGTTTTTTATTGATGTTTTGTATGTAGTTTAAAGTTTATGTGAATTGATTTTAATTAGTTGTCAGAGTAATAGGTATTTTGATATTCGGTAAACGATTTCATCTCGGTGTCAATTGAGTATTTAATTTTCGTCAATTTTTTACAGATCACAGCGTGGCGGGTTGTCTATAGCATTACTACATAATGAATAATATTTTGGGCCATAGCATACCGTATACAGCTTCTTATGAAGGGAGTCAAAAGTCTGTCACAAAAGAGATAGGTATTTTTATATTTTAGTGCTGCAAATCAGCACTGCGACTCGAGTTATCGCTCTCGGGTCAAGGCATTTTAGCTGAGCACTTGACCTTTTTGCGCCGTATACCCATTTTAATTTTTTTTTTTTACTATTCTTCTTGTTTTAATTTTTATGCAAATAAACTGTTTTTCTATCTATCTTTCTTTATAAATAAAAATTGCTAATTCCTAGAGAAAAAAAGGTTTAAATAAATAAAATAAAATAAAATAAAAACTGAACGAACTGTTACTGTCATTTAAATAACTAAAAGATCAACAATTTGTACGATTGACCAGTCAACATATGAGTCTGTATTTAAGACTCGTACTGGCAAACACTCAACCAACGAAAAAGAAATTTAGTACTACCTAATGTCATAAACAAAAAATAACCTTTCAAATCCTGTTTTTCATTTGAAAATCCCTATTTTATTCCAGTCTTAATATCCAAACGTCTATTTAGTATTATTTCGAGCGTAAATATAATAAAACTTCAAAAACATTCAGTACGAGAGCCCGTTTAATCCTTTTACTGTCAACATTACTTGAATATCGAGAAATAGGCGAGTAAATACGGCTTTTGAGCCTCCCAGAGTCGTATCTTTTTCCAATACTCGATTGAAATTATAAGCTTCAGACGAGGGAGATTCGACACTCCGCCAATAGATATTTTTATCCGTCATTGTCAAGATATGAGGTTTGGAAGCCAATGTATTACGTAAGTTATCTTTATTTGAAGTGATATTGATTTTTCTATTATTGTACTACTTAATATGAATAGGTTTGGTCGAATATTTGTTATTAGGAATGTTCGGAAGTTGAACTGTATAGTATACTTAGTTCAGGAGAGTCCTAATTGAAGAATAATGATTTTTCTGATAGCATCGTAATTATTAATTAACACGTTAAACGGCACTGGGAACAGGTAACCGGCGCGAAACGTTAGCGGTTAGTTAAGGTACTTTCAGTTGGTATTCCAAGACCAAGGTTAAACTTAATAAAAATCCACATATCATACAGGTCATACTCAAAGTAAAAAGCAAAGATGTTCTTACAGAAAACACCTATTTAATTATTAATCCCACTATAAATATTGTAACAGAATTACCCACTCCAATTCCAGTCTCTTGTCGCGGAGAATCTAACGGGTTACCAGGGCTCCGGCTCGACGTGCAGGAGAAGGAACGGGGTGGTTTTTAGTCAGTAAGAGTCTGACACTCCCTCCCGCTTTACTCAGGCGGGAGCAGTCATTCGATGATTTTCGGCCCTTAAAAAAATCCAGTCTCTTGTCTAAATCTTCAGTCATAAAACAACATTTTTATTGATGTTATATTTTGCTTTACAAAAAAAAAAAACATCTAATCTTAGCATTACATAAAATTCAAGAAACAGACAAAAGGAGAACATGTCTTTTATGAATGTGAAATAAAATTACCTACTTTCCTAGTGAACGAACCTTTAGAACTTATTGTAATGAATTTTAATGTCATACGGTCCTTATGCAAATCTTGTCCTCATTCCTTTCCCAGTCTTTTAATTCTTAGATTATTACTCAATGAATAATACAATTTATTTGTTTTTGTTTTATCTTCGTTAGTGATATCTGGGTCTTTTCTAGATTTTGTTTTATTTGTAAAACAGGTAACGTAAGTGGTGGTGGTGGTAAAATAGCATTTATCTTAGCAAATTATCTTAATTTGATTAAGAAAACGAATTTTATTATGATACACCAGATCTATAAGGTACAAAATCTTCTACCTTATATACTTCTTTACCAAGCAAGTTTATTCATCTCTGAACTTCGCAAACGCTATCAAACCTAACCTAATTTTCTTCTAAACTAAATCTTATCAGAGAAAAACCTGCCGATCACCTAACTAAATTTTTTCTCATAGCAAACTATAACCAAATCACATTTAGGTAGTTGGAAAATTTCTTGCGCATTTTAGGCAAGGTCACACCTCGGTTCCCGCCATTCTTTCCGCCATTTTCTTTTATATTCCAGGTCACGTGCACCATATTGATAAGTTGTCGCAACGTGTTCCCCGATATTTGCATGGCTTGGCTTCGATTAGTGCCTATTCCACCTCCTTGTTCGTTCATATATGAAGTTAGAAGAGTTCTTTTGCTTTTTTGTGAGACTTTGTGTGTTGGAACTGTAGGCGTGTATTTTGTTCTTTATTTTATTTAGATTGACTTTGTTTTTTAGATTAGTATTTTGTACATCTGTTTCTATTGTTCATTGATAGTCGGTGTATCTAGTTACTTCAAAAGCTGGGTACAGGTAATTCTCAATAGTAAATTTTAGAACCAAGGTGCAGTTTGTCAGTAACACTTGTATGCATTTTGACACCAAACATCACGATTACTCAATACAGGTAAGTACTTAAAAACCGATATTGACATCAATCACTTCTTTGAATTAACGTCTTTATGTGACATTGGGACTTATTTGATCTCTCTTTCTGATGTCTTAGTTATGAAAGGGATGGAGATACCTGGCAGGTGCGAAGACATGATTGAGGTGTGACATTGTATTCGTCTCTTTGTGTTATTGATTGGATGTAGAAGTAAGGATGTTGGGTTTTTAGAAAGTTGTTCTAAACGATGTTTGAAGATAATGGACTTCCATTTACACTTGTACAAGTTAAGTTAACTTTGAAGTTGTGCAAATGCATTTGTACAGTTCTCTATCCTTTTATTTTTTAAACAATTTTGCTGAAACTCGTGTTTTTAACATGTAACTAACTAAATTGTAAAATTGTATTGTAACTTTCGTGAGACATACTAAATTAATTATTATGTTTTCGGCTTACTCACGTAGTAATTCGACGAGGAACTCGACTAGTTTCAAGCCATGCTAGAGGCTCATATTCATGAGCAGCATTTCGCGACCGGCGACGCGGCGACTGTCGCGCTGCTACTGGCTACTCGAGTCTGCGGGCCCTGCGCGACCCTAAACCTCTAGCACGGCTTGAAACTAGTCGAGTTCCTCGTCAAATTATTACGTGAGTAAGCCGAAAACGCAATAATTTATTAAGTAAAATCGCTGGTTACTCACTTGAATATCTACTAGTTTCGAACCACATGATGAGACATACTCTCTCACGATAGTTATTATAAAAACAATAATTTATAGTGTAAAATTGACAGATAATTGTTAATACTTGTTAGTTAGGTAGTTGCAATTTTTGTACTCTATTCTTTCTATTTGTACATTGTAAAGTGTCATTTTTGTCACGTGGAATATAAAGTTAATGAAAACTTTTGGTGATTTCATAGTGACAAAATTTTAAAACTCGACCATGTTATAGTCAGCTCTAATGTGACAAGTGGTTAATGAAAACACATGAGTTTTCTAGATTAATATAGAATCTAGCCCAGCTATTCTTGTTACGACACCAGCATATAAAAATATTTCAAACTCTTCAATCTCTCAAACAGATTTTTAACTTAATCGTGTTGTAGTAAAGGTGAAAATTGATTGAAGAGTCAGGGATACGTTGATGTGCATTGGGGCATTTAATAATCAAAATGGATTCGCAATTTTCTCTCACATAAAACAATTGGCTGACAATTCCTTACGTATCATTTGTGAAGTGAAACATCAGTCTTACTTAGATGAGACTTAGGATGTTCCAAAGCCTCGTCCTTGAAGGCGACAGTTGAAGCTTCCAATCCTACATATAGGCTTCGAACGGTTTGAGCAGGGCCGGATTTTAGACATAGTCTTTCTAAGAGTTTCTAGAAAACGATGTTCAAGAAATAAAGTGAGCATTTTGAAGACCATACTTAAGAAAACATTTGATTTAAAGCAAGATTCTGCAAGAAGTTATGTTGTACATTGTTAATTTTCTTTGAATACTGCCCTGCATCTTAGAGATAGAGATTTATGGCACACTCTAAAAAACGTATCAGTGGTACATGTTTGAGTGATGCGTAAATCGTATGCGTGTCGCTAAAGAAATACAGAGGGGATTTAAACGGCTTTTGTTGTGATAATGATACGACTTTTTGCAAGACACGCTTTATAGTGACATCTCTTGAGGATTGGGCTGTAAAAACTTTGATACGACACCAAGTAAAAACTGGAACTGAGTGCTCTATTAAACTCATTCATAACCATCCACCCAAGTCCGTAACCGTCAGACCCATTAAAAAAATACTTGACAAATAAAAAATTGAACATTTTATGAACCCCAAATGGACTACATAAAGTTCTTTACGATTAAATTCAGAACGATATTCGTACAAACTACCAACATTAAAAACTAACCTAACCCAACCGACTCATAAAAGTTATAATAAAAAATGAAATGTTTATTTTAAATTTAGAACTGACACCGCCATGACAGCTGTCTGGCGGCCATTACTGTTGAAAAAGCGCGCGGAACAGCAAATGAACCGTTGAGAATAACAATTTAACAATGTTTTACAATGTAATATTATGTTTTTATAACAATTATGTTACGTGAGTTTAGTTACGGACTGTTAATTTGTTTGTTAGGCTACCGTCGTGTATCGGTAACTAATAAATTGAGCATGAAATAGATTAGGGTGTGTTCGGAGGTAATTGATGACGTAAGCAGCGGGCTGTTCGTTCCGAACGACATTTTGTGATTGGGAAGTGTTCGTAAAAGTGAGATAAAAATCCTGGCTTTATCGACTTTAAAATATTTTACTGTATTAAATATTTTTTATCTTCACGTTGTACATTTCCATCCTAAATATCAGAAATACTATTTCATTATAAAAAACTACATTCAAAATTACTTACAGTAAGCGTCTACCTCAAGACCCTACATCAAGTTCTCTTTCGGAGCAAACACGCAATTGCTTTTTTCTTTTAAGACCCCTTAATGCAAGTTAAACATACTAAGAGCATCGACGGTTTTTTAAATGGCCGCTCGTGTACTTCACCCCGCCTGTTACCGTCAGCTGTATTTGGAAACACCTTTAAACTCACTGCCGCCAATGTTTACCCTAACATAGCACGTGTTAATACAAAAAATCTATAAAAAACCTCGAAGTAAGACAAGGAAGAAAAAAAAAAAACTAAAAAGTCATGATTTCGTGTCGGTCGATTTGAAGTCTGTGGTAGGAATTTGAATTTTTTTTTTCGAACACCTGTCAGTGAACGGTTAAGTTCGATAAATAATTGAGTAAGTATTTTTTTTGTAATAACATATTCACAATAAAAAAAATGTGTGGTAGCCAGTCTGTTATTCGATTAACCAAAGCAGTTTTTTTTTGTTTCCTGCATTTAATTTATACTTAACTAACTAGTGGTTTTATTTCTCCTAATGCTAACATGAGCTTTTTGTTTAGTTTTTTACACAAATTCATATGTTTGTTTATCTAATCAAACAGTTATTTTTTTTCTAGCTGATTTTTTTTTGTTTTCAAGGTGACAGTATTTAACTCAACGTTTAAAAGACGAATAGCTACTTCCGCGCGGTTTCACGCGCTCTGCTCAGCTCCTATTGGTCATAGCGTGATGTTTTATAGCCTATAGCCATCCTCGATACATGCGCTATCCAACACAAAAATAATTATTCAAATTAAACTTGTAGTTACGGAGATTAGCGCGTTCAAACAAACAAAAAAACAAACTCTTACGCTTTATATATTAGTATAAGATTTCTTTTTCATTTTGTCATAATAATAGTAAGTAGATTCATAACGCATATTTCCTATACTAGTCACATATTATTTGCATTGTTCGTGCTTTCCATTCGCAGTGCAAACATGTAATCGACACCAGTGCGCGTTAATAGCACTTAGGGCACTGCTTATCAAACACAGTATTGGGTTTCAATATTGCAATCATGGCACATTCAGTGTAGTTAGTTTGAGACTAATTTTATAATAACTAGGTATTGATATCTTTGCTAAATAAATATGGTGAGACATACTAAACGTCTTGGTGGCCCGGAGGTTTAAGACGCCCACTTCTCATGCATGAAGGTATCCGTTCAAAACCTACCAATGTGAGTTTTTCCGAGTTATATGTACTTACTTTCTAAGATTATTTAGACACCGCTGACAAACGGTGAAAGAAAACATCGTAAGGAAACCTAGACTTATAATTTCTAATTATAAGTTTGAAATCGTAAATCCGCATTGAGCAAGCGTGGTGATTAATGCTCAAACCTTCTCCGTGTGAGAACAGGCTTTACTCAGCAGTGGACATTTATAGGCTGTTGATGAAATGAAATGAATGATACTAAATTAATTGAATATAACTGTTTAGCGACGTACCTAAATAACCCACACGCTGCTTATGAAGAAGAGTCTCCTCAGAACGTGAAACTTGTTTAACTACCCATTTACATTTCGTAATTGAATGTGGTATGGCATTTTTTATCTAGTCAAAAATCAGAGTGATTTTGTTGACTTGTATCAACTTAACTAAAAATCGCGGGTTACTCACGTGAATAGCTCTACTAGTTTCGAACCACAAAGGGGTTCTTCCTCATGAGCAGCGTGGGCTGTCGCTGAAACTAGTAGAGCTTTTCAGAGAGAGCCCTGTAATTAACTTAATATTAAATTAGATGAGTAGATTTCATTTGTGTCAGCTTGGAGTTGTCATGCTCACTCAAAGGTCTCATTGGCGGTGGCGCGTGCAGTGGATCGCTCGATTCCCTACAATATGGTTGAGTTGGGCGGTGCTGGTGTACCTACGTGTCATGTTCGTGAACGGGCGCCGTCAACTGGGACTGGTCAGCTCCAGACTGTATTACTGTCTTTAAGGTTATTTTCTTTTTTGATCACTTTGACTGGATTTTGGTGTTACATTGTTCTCGCACAATCCAAACAGCAAAACTATGTAACTAGTAAATTGTATTGTGAACCTGATTGAAAAAGAGTAACCTATGGAGTTTCTTGCTCGTTCTTCTCCATAGGAATCTACGCCTTGGAATGAGCAAATAGCTTCACTTTAAATTTTTGTTTTTGTTGACGTTCAAAAGTGCCATTCTGGCCTAATTGAAATAAATGATTTTGACTTTGACTGTGACTTTCTCAGTATATTAACGTGAGTAACCCGCGCAGTAGTAGTCATTTTTAGTTAATTTAGTATGTCTCACGATCGTTATTGTATCAACTTGCTTAAAATAATTCAGTGCGCTTAAAATATTTTATCGAAGATTAAGTTTAGACAAAATGAGTTTCTTAAGTGATTGCTACTGATAAGTAATGCCCCACAAACAGAGATAAACTACTTGAGTTTTGAGAAAAATCTTTGCTGAGAATACTCAGCCGTTGCCTCTTGAAACTGCATAGCCCGATAAAGAATGTAGTCAAAAACCCTTTTTTGTAGGTCGTAAATTAGAATAGATAAATTCTTTTCTGTGACTGTCAAATTAACTCTCATTTTGGATTAAAATGCTACTCTAGGAGATATCAACTTACCTTGCCATCATTAACCAAATATGTTGTAGGTTACATTAAAATCAATACTTTGATTCTCAGTAACTATGTGGTTGCACGGAGTCTGTAATTGTGCCCGGTATGGCAATAGGCTCTCCTCCTATTACACGGGACTCATAATATAGATAGTAAAAAGTGGGTGTTACATTATACTGTGTTATTAAGTGCCGTAAAGTGCACCTCTGTCTATCCTTCGGGGATAAAAGGTGTAATGCTATGTTATGTAAAATCAATACTGACGATTTTAGTCCTAAACTGATCGGATAGGTACAAATCTGTCAGAAACGATAAGTATCTTTTTATTATGGAATAGGAGGCAAACGAGCAGACGGATCACTTGGTGGAAGCGATCAGTACCGCCCATGGACACCTGCAACACCTGAGGAGTTACAGTACATTGCCGGCCTTTCTGCATCTATACTACTACATACTTTTTTATTACTACACTTCCATAATAATTGAAACATCCCTATAGAGGTAGATAGCAGTTAAATAAACTGCCAAAAGATAAATATTTAATTAAATAAAAACCCGCAGAAGATTAAGTGCGTCAGTTTTCGGAGCTATAATTATTAAATATTCTTGAATAATAAATACAATCATCTATTAAATAAGACATGAAAAAACGTGAATAAAAATGTATATTTAATAGAATGTTTGGTCATAATTAATTCATAATGAATAAACAAATTTCTTTCAAGGCTTCGTGAGTATTTGCATAAGAGTTGACCAAGATTGGCCTTGTCTTGCCAAGTATTTAATGTTTGCCATGTTTCTTATTCGTAAAACTTGTCCCTAAGTTTTTAAGCTCCTACTTTGACGATCGACAAGATTTTCATTGTGGCTTTTGCGGTTATAATTTTTAATGTTAATTAAATAAGTAAATGTCTGCCTCGTTGGCCGAGTGGTCGCAATTGCGACTGCCGGGTAAGGGGTCTCGGGCAAAGTATTACTGGGTTTTTAAAAAATTCTCATTAGTAGCACGGAGTCTGGAACTGTGCCCGGTATATGGCAATAGGATCACCCCTTATTACATGGGACTCATAACATAAATAGTGAAAAGTGGGTGTTACATTGTACAGTAGCATAATGTGCACCTCTGCCTACCCCTTCGAGGATAAAAGGCGTGATGTTATGTAAATAAGTAAATGTACCTATTTTATTTGCATGATAAGTTACATTGAAAGTGGATCCGTTTTTTTACGATATTAAAGTTTTATTACGATCGATTCAGCTGTTTAATAATAATTAGAGGTGATATACATAGGTTAAACTAAAAAATGTAAACAAAACAAAAAAGTCCTCAGAAATTACATCATGTATTTTTTTAACTAAACAAATCAGACATTTCGTTTTATTTAATAAGACATAAAAATATTACATTATATATGTTTCAAGGGACTTAACTGAACTATGTTCTAAAGCCCAAACCTAAAATCAAACAACTAAGTACTTTACTCCAATTTAAATTCTAATTCATTAAACACAGATACCATTTTCCATTAACGGTCTACATGAATATTCGAAAACCTACCCTAGTTAAACACTAGGTACCTATCAATTAGTGCCTGTATTAATTACAATTATTTATCTATGATCAGTCGAAACTAGAATCGAATATCAATCGCGTGGGTTCTAATCACCAGTCATTTTAAAAAACATGTTCATTTGTATCGTTAATTTTTAAATACTTTAATAAATAGGTATGTAGATTATTTGTGACCATCTTTTATAAGGGGGGCATTAATAAAGGGCTTGTTACGTCTAATTAATATTATATAAAGGTCAACTTATTCACGGTAGCTCTTTTTAAACTGTCAAACACCGCGAGGACACCGGTGTCCGCACACCTATTGTTCTTTAATTGTGTCTATAATGGCGGTACTTAAAGGGCAAATTGTCTTATGCTTTTGCCATACCTATTATTAGAAGCAAGTATAACAACTCACACATAGGACCCACTTAGTTTTTAGTCAAATTTCCGTAGTGCTTGGCGACTGAGCTTCACCCAGTTGTACAGTCTCTTTTTTGTGCCTTTAGGCTTAATTCATTCTGTCTCCTGTAGTAATTCACCGAGGGAAGTGGAAACTATCGTTTTTTTATTCTCTTCTTATAATATCTTCTGATTCACTTCGTTGCGGGAACCAAGACAGTTATTCATGTCCCTGAGACGCGCCGGACTTCAGTGTTTCGGTGTTTTCATTGTTGTGTCTACTGTAGATTCTGGCTAACAGGAATTGCAGCGGTTTTGGGAGGTTGTGGCGGACTTGTCCCATAAAATGTCATATGCACCTTTACAGTAATGTTGGCAATTATCTCATCTTAGACGGTTAAATAGGTTCAATGGGACTGAAAATAACTGTGAAAAGTGGGTGTGCAAAAGTACATCTTTGTTTTCTTTATTTACATAATAGGAAGAAGAATGAGTAAGTAGAGTAAATGGTTCACTTGACAATACGTGGTCAACTTGGTTATTCTGTTAGATGCCAATTCGGACTCTCGGAATGAGCTCGATTGCATTCTTGCTCGTCATTGGTCGAGGTTATTCTCCCAACCAATGAGATGGTGGACTGCGAACAAGCTCACTTCGAGAGTGCAATCTTATAGAATAATCTGTACTGTCTAGTATGACCAACTGCAGTACCAGAGGCGTCACAGGTAAGGATCCAATTTCTAAAATGGAATTATTTTTTTTTGTTTTACTTATGTATATACCTTCAACCTAACCTATATAATAAAGATATGTATAACTTTGTAGACCTTAATTTATGTAGACAGTAACTATACAAGACTTGTAGAGATTTGATTTAGTAATATTCTGTTGTAGAACCCTTAGGATTTCCCTAAGGAACATACACGATGTTAGGAAGTTACGTCTCAGCTCGTTCGTTACCTACAGTTTAAACGCAACATTTATTAATCATAAATGGATATTTCCTGTCGTTTTGTTTTCTAATAATAAGTTAATACATCGAACTTGAATCCGTTCATTTCACTTTTGATTACTTAGATCAAAATGTCAAGGAGCGATAAATAAATAAAATAAAACTAACCCTTTATTCAGATTCAACTTCAAACTGTTACATAATTTAAACTTATTAACTTTAGGTCTAGTATCTATAAAATACCTATTATTGATTTTTTGGAGATCTGTTTGCCGGTCGGCAAAGGCTTCGTCCAACCTTTTCTATTCATGTCATTCTTGAGCAACTCTGTGCGATGTATGACACTTGCCTGAGGTCATCATCCCATCTTTTTTAAGAGGTCTACCCATCTTTTAAGAGGTCTACGGGTTCTCTGGTTCATGCTCTGGGGTACCATCCATGATACCCCAACAAAATAAGAAACCTGCTAAAAAAATATACCTTTGGTAAATCTCAAAACCTTTTTAATCATTTTCTAAATCCAAAAAATCAACACCTTTGCTTAATAGATACGGCGCTCCGTAATTTAGAATATTACAAGGGCTTAGGAGTTTGAAATACAAATTCAACCACACGTGAATCCTTTCTAGGCCGACATTAGGACCCAGATAGGCATAACCTTGGTTTCATATATGAAAGTTTAAAGGTAAAATGTAGCTTTGAATTTCATATCTAGAACATATCTTATATCTACTTGTGTGTAAAAGGATTAGCGTTTATTTGCGGTCTTATGATACTATAATGACTCAGCTAGCAAAATCTGTGTGGGAGTACAAAAATAATGAATTTGTTTTCGTATTTAAATTAAGAATTTTCTATGCTCCAAACTGAATATTGTGTTTATTTCAGACATTTTTATTTTGAGATCGAATACTACTACCAATACTTGGTTGGATTAAACATCAAGTCCAAAGCCAGCGTCTTGCTATAATGTCTATGGAACTGAGAGAGGTAGACAGAGGTAACAGTTTGTATAGTCGAACCTGGATAAAGGCATGCCTTGACTAACTGTAATTACACTCCAATCTGGAGCATAGCTTTGCATTTTACCATGCTGACCTCTTTGGAGTATGCGGAAACTGTAATAACGGTTTTGGTATACCTACGTCTTTACAAACTAACAGTTTCCCTGATTTTATGGTCGTATAAGTAGGTACTTACTTTCTTCTGAACAAGACGTGGTTTTAAAGGATCGAGGAGTGTTATTGGGTGTCTTGAGAGCAGTGTTTATTTATAGAGGCCTTGTATTTGAATGTATTTAAGTATTTAATAGCAATAATTAACTACATACATACATAACATCAC
The DNA here is from genome assembly GCA_902850265.1 of Spodoptera littoralis. Taxonomy (NCBI): domain Eukaryota; kingdom Metazoa; phylum Arthropoda; class Insecta; order Lepidoptera; family Noctuidae; genus Spodoptera; species Spodoptera littoralis. Next base: position 1,928,396 of record LR824536.2, on the reverse strand, counting down.
GCCTTTTATCCCTGAAGGGGTAGGCAGAGGTGTACATTACACTGTACAATGTAACACCCACTTTCCACTATTTATGTTATGAGTCCCATGTAATAGGGGGTGAGCCTATTGCCATATACCGGGCATAGTTCCAGACTCCGTACTACTACTGAGAATTTTTTTAAAACCCAGTAATATTTTAATACAATTACAATAATTCACTCTGTGATATAAACCTAAGCGTCTTCAAGGCCCGAGTGAATAGGTTGCTCAAGGGTCGACGTGCTCCATCATAGACCGCATCATCGCTTACCACCAGGTGAGATAGTGGTCACACGTCGGCCCATCGATTATAAAAAAACTAAATAATTTCGTCGCCTACTAAACGACCGTGATTTCATATCTGAAGAATTGTTTATTGAAGTAGATAGCGCCCATTGGTCCAGCAATTAAATCGACCATTAAAAAAGGAATATTGTATTCTTAGACTGACTGACTGCCTCGTTGGCCGAGTGGTTGCAATTGCGACTGCCGGGTAAGGGGTATTGGGTTCGATTCCCGGGACGAGCAAAGTATTACTGGGTTTTTAAAAAATTCTCAGTAGTAACACGGAGTTTGGAACTGTGCCCGGTATATGGCAATAGGCTCACCCCCTATTATATGGGACTTATAACATAAATAGTGAAAAGTGGGTGTTACATTGTTACAGTGGTATATGTGCACCTCTGCGTTCGAGGATAAAAGGCGTGATGTTATATTATGTTATATGTATCGTTAGAAAATTCAAATTAATATTTTCAAGATTGATGTTTTGCTTGTCTGCTTGTACCTTACTTTAAAACTACTTAACCGATTTGGATAGTTCTTTTACCATTGGAAAGTTAGTTGAACAGCGAATACTAAATTGTGCATTAGTTTATTCTGTACGATTTAAACTACTACTATAAAGTTAGTTTGTTGTGTAGACTGCTAGTTTAAATATATATACACAAGTTGAGATACAATTCACTAACTTTGATCACAAACGTTGTCAGTGTCACAGTGACCTTTGCTTTGACCTGACTTGAGGATTTCGGCATATCACGCTCAGCAGGTGATCTTTAAGCTTGGTTTGTTTTGTCAATATGCACGAAACACATTGATTCACAGACCACGAAACTATATTTGTCATACTCTGAACAATAAATTAATGCTTGTGTTTAAGAGAGTAACTAGGTATTGTCAAACAATGGAGACAAAATTTCATACCTCGTAATTATTATAACTGAAGTCTTCTTAAAATCGAGTAAATCTACAATGGTAGGAGTTGAAGTCATAACTTCATAGTGGCTGTCAAAATAAATGTCACATAAAATACAGACGCTAATCAGTATCTCCGTAATGAAACTAACAATCATCTAATTTCGCGAAACTTTAGTTTTAACACGAAAGTTCAGAGAACATAAAATGTAATAAAAACTGAGATTCTCACGAATCTTGTTAAGTCGACGTCTGTTAAGAGATGTCAACTTTATACTTGAAACTAACATGAACATTTTACTAGTTTTGATACGAAACAAATTAGTACGAAGTGCACTCGAAGACTTAAGCCATTGTCTTAATGGATAAGTCAGCCATATTGTATTTTATTTTTTATGTATTGCAATTATTAGTTTTAATTTGTAGGTTGCTTAGTTTACAGATGTTCATAATAATAATACGAGTAGTAAAATCTTTATGTCCTTTGTTACTTTAAACAATAAAGGAGGTGTACTAACAGTAACGTTTTCTTTCATCTATTGCGTTAATAATAATCCCACAATAATTCAAACAATCATGGTATTATGCAAAAAACACAACATTATCTTTTATACCGTTGCTTTGTTATGCATTTTAGACCTTAGTTATTGTAAATCTACAGACAAAACACTACACCTTTTGGCTACTGCAATAATTACCTATATTAATAGACTTCTTACCTGCCTCATTATTAACTACAAAATCCCGATAATGAAGCTACAAAATACAACTCAACAACTATAAAAATGATACAACAAGCGCCTAATTGTGGATAAATACATATGAAATAATAACAGTAATGAAGAAGTTGTGTAAACAGTACAGAGTACACGGCCCGCATATTTTATGAGATGTAACATCAACCTTGAGTATCACACGAGTGAGCCACGTCATTTGTGTTTACGACAAATCGGTGTTATGAAATTTTTAAATACAATCTCACTTATGTTTCTTTATTTAGTACCAGACTTGTTCTAGACATTATTTAGAACCGTTATTGAGAGTTTCGATGTTGCTTATCCTCAAAATTTGTGGTCCGATCTTAACTTTGCTAGCCTAGCAAAGTATGTATGTATGTATGTACATACATACATAACTTCACGCCTGTCTCCCATGGGGGTAGGCAGAGACTAAGGAACGCCAATTACTACGATTCTTACATACCTCTTTCGCTTCATTAACAGTCATCAATCTTTTCATGCATGCTCGTCGGTTAAGGGTACTTTTAATTTGGCCCTTCTTTAATATATCGCCATTCGCCTTCTTTAATATATCTTATAGGTGACCTACTGTCATAATAATGAAGTGGACAATACACTGCAACAAGGGTTTTATCTCTTTTTACTTTTCTTTTGTCATTGTGTTCACACACATGCAATACACATCAACAGCCAATATGTGGCCACTTCTCAGCAAATGCCTCTTCTAACACAAAAACTGATATCTACACTGCCTTGCTAGATGCAAGACAGTGTTTACACAGAATTTGAGCTGTACTTAGACTGTGTTATAAACACAGAATTTTAACTGTGCTTAGACTTGACTCAAAATATTGATAAGTCTTGAAATTCGGGAGACGGTGTTTATCAGTCCAGCTCGAGGCCATTTGCTATCAATTTTTGTTTAATTAGTTATGAATAAAATTATATTATCAATGTCATTTAACTAATTATTGTTTTATTTATTTGTAAGACAATGATCATGGTTAATCATGAAGGTTATATTGTTAGGCTTATATAAATTAATGACCATCGTAAAGAGAACTTAAGGGATTAACAATTGTTATGTCTATTAAAATATTTATGTCAAACAGAAATATTAATACAAATAGCTTATTTGAATATTCATTGTATTTATTAATAGTCAGACTCAATCAACATAATAATGAATGGTTTGAAAAAAAAAATAATATTAGATAATATATATATTATTTAACTAAGCGAAAATCCATTCATAACGTCACGCTTTTTATTCCCCAGAGGATATGCAGAGGCACATTACGGCACTTAATGCCACTGTACAATATAACACCCACTTTTCGCTATTTGTGTTATGAGACCCTTGTAATAGGGAGTGAGCCTATTGCCATATGCCATATAGCCTAATGCTACAATTTCAAACTCCATGCTACTACTAAGAATTTATAAAAAATACGATAATACTTTGGCCGCCCCGGGAATCGAACCCGAGACCACTTGCAACAACTCGGCCAACGAGGCAATCACAATTTCTAAATGAAAACGCCAGGGAGTCGAACTTCAAATCAGATAAGATATAACATAATAACCACAAGACTAACAAGGCACATGAATAAAATCCAATCTAAAATTAACGTTAATCGACCCACTTTTACATTGAATCCATTCACAATGTTTAGCGAATACTGATTCAGTTCTCAGTCCTTAGTCAGGCGTTTGATAACGATGATTCATCTACTGCAAAACAAGACCGGTTTTAGCTATTAATGGCGAACGTAAACAAATCCTAATAACTAGTTACTTAGAGGATTAACTGTATAAAAGATACTGTATATGATAATCATAAAAATATCTATCTTATTTGTTAGATAATTTCCTTCTCGGGAATCTTATTGCTTTGGTCCCATTTTTTTCCTAGGAATTATAAGAATATCTCTGTCTTTCTCGCCATCAAAGTGGCGTATAATGTTTGTATGAGACTACGTATGTCGTATGTAGTAAAATATTAATTATTTCATTAGGTTTTGGTGAAAGTGAAATCTTGTTATCTCATTGGATTGATATATTTTTTCTGATTATCCCGTTGATTACGGATCTTTTAGTTAACAGTAAGGATTGGCGAGGAGCTGGTCTAGGTTTTGTTGGAATGATACACGGAAATATCTTTAAAAACAAATATATTGACATAAGAGAATGAAATTGCACAATACTAAGTGATAATAAAAAAATGTGACACAAAGTTAAAGACAAAGGTAAAGTATTTTATACTTTGAAATCGTTATCAGTACCTTCTAATTATTACATCATAAGTCTATAAAATATCTATTTATAAAATCCCATGTACATATTACAATACAATCCCCTTACAATAAATAATTTCGTTTTGTAGAATATTTAATATTTTCTTAACTGATAAACTGAAACTGAACAAATAAAAGTGATTTGATTTGATTTGATTTGATTTAAATAGGAACAGTTTTTTTTGTATTAGCTATAACTAAAATTTTACCGTTCAAGTTCACTATCTTCTTTAGTTTCGTGGGTTATGAAAACAACTCTATCACTTTAAGTAAAGCACGAGTTTAAAACTAGTCGGATCTGTTATTTCTACACCCCTTCCTCAGATCTTAGAAAGATGAGTTAGCTATATGAATAAAAATATAATTCGCTGTGAGAACAGAAACATCTGTGGACATTTTAGTTTCTGTATCCTTTCTCTTATCTACAATACTTTTAAGAAGGGACAAGGAATAGTTTTTTGAGCTATGAACTGTTATTGAGGTAATTTAGAGGAACTAATAATGTCGTACTATAGTAATGTTTATTTTTCAATCGCCATGTTATAAAAATATAGATGATCTTCACTACATAGTATAAAACAAAGTTGCTAACCGCCGTCTGTCTGTACCTATGTATGCTTAGATCTTTAAAATTACGCAACGGATTTTGATGCGGTTTTTTTAATAGATAGAGTGATTCTTACGGAATGTTTATATGTTTAATACTTGCATATTGCACCCGTGCGAAGCCGGGGCGGGTCGCTAATTTGAAATAAAAGAACCCCCAAAAATGTTGATACACGACCATTTTGTTGCAACTCGATTTTCAATTTCTTTTTTTTTGTTTCAAAATTTCAAACGCTTCGCAAATATCCATGTTTGCTAGCCAGCTGCTAACTGCATGCCGTCGGAATGTGGGCGTAGGACCACTGCGTAACACAACACAGACATCTTAAGTAAACTGTCGGATTGCAAATGACATTACAAATTGCATCAAACCTGCCATTAGTTTGTTTGTCCTCCAACTTGTTGAAATTGAATAGATTCTGCAAATGCACAAATGAGGTAATTGTGTAAATTGTATTTAGGTCACCGAAGACTAGAATCTAGGCGGGTTTGTGTCTAGCTGTGTAGCTTTTGTTTGCTCTATTCATTTGGTCATGTTAATTGTTCAACTAATACACTGCTTAACTTTAGAAAAGTCTACTTTGTTAGATTATTTCGCTTCTTTCCTTTCTTCGAATGCGTTTTTTTAATAATCCTTCATTGACTGTCTGACATCAAATTCCGACGGGAGCATTCTGCTCTTTGAGTAAAATATTTTTATTGTTTGTCAAAATACAAAGCGATGGCCGTCAAAACTTATAGTTCAGTTAAAACTGCTCAGGTCTGATATTTTTCATATTATTCTTTCTAGGGATTAAATTATCCATAACCATTCTATGATGTTTCAAAAGTTTTAAATCCATCACCGTTCTAAAGTGAGAAAGGGATGTGGTTACTTCTGGATAGCTGCATCTCTGTCTTAAGATACGGTGGTAGATTCCAGGTAGTTCCATCAACTTACAATAGAGTGAATTATGGCTTTCGGCGGGTGTTTATCAGAATAGTCTTACTTTAGATGAAGAGAATTTATTACTTCAACATTAAATCTATCATTTACTTCTTTCAGTAAGCCAAGATTTATAATTCAAATTACCATTCAAATCACAATTATCATGTAGAAATGAAAAGAGCTAAAGCCAGCTGAATAAATTCGCAGAACTGACGTTAATCAGAATGAGCTTTGAAAATATCAAACCATTTTTATCAAGAATTTCGAGTTTTAATTCAGAACCCTTTCTAATCCCCTCTGGGAGAAACTGTTCGGATTACAAAAATGGGTTTATGCCAGGATTGTAAAAAAAAACATGATTTTTTAATTTAATTTCTCTCAGTGTCGTTTATTTGTTCGAAATTTATTGTCGTTGATACGTATTACGTTTTGTTGTTTATTGCGAATATGAACATGTAGGGTTTTAAATGAAAAGTTAATCATACTGAAATTGTTCTTATTAAATCACATGATATAGATAGAATATTGAATAATTTCTGTTAGCAACGATAACTGAGAATATCGAGAGAGAACTCTTAAAAGAACGGAACTTTTCACGATGGTATAAATTCCTTAAACAAGTACCTATGTCCTTTGATATCATTGTTTATTGGGCTTCTTATTGTTCCAATTGCTATTTTGAAAAGAAACCTAATATCGAGGAGCTGAGAGATAGGGAATTTCATTTTCCAGAATCAAACAACAAGAAAGACGTTAATTAGGGACACTAAGGCATGATTAACGGCAAAATGCGAAAGTTAGTTGATAAAGACGATAGAATTTCCAAAGACTACGTAAGCTGTGGCATTGAACTTAATTTACGATAAATATTGAAGCTAAGACAAAGAATAGAAATCAAATATTCCTCTTACACACCACGATACATATTTATAAAGCCGTATCTCAAAGGAGGCCTAAGATTACGATTGCGCAAGTGTGACATGTTTACATTTATCGCGTTTCAGTTAATGAATACGCCGCCGGTCACATTGACACTGAGTTCTTAGAAACAGTACGATAAACAAACAAACGGACCAACGGTGTACTATTACTTGTGTTTACACAATATTTTCTACTAAACGATTCCACACAGATAAACTCTTTTAGAAAAACATTCGTGAATGTTTATTTTATCAAATACGTTCCACACATCAATTCGTTGACGAAGGAAATATTATTCTACGGTTGACTAAACGTTTCATAAATACTGATGGAGATTGAGTGTTCAAATAAACAGAAAATGATACTGTATCTAATCTCGTACGAGAGGAAAATAAAACTGATGAAATAAAAGACATTGTACTAAACATTGATAAAAGTAATCACATTGCTAACGATAGCTCTTGAAAAAAGAAGAAACAGAAATAAATTCCGCCAAAGTTTATCTTTGTCCAAAATCTTATTTTCTTCGTAAAGTGAAATGGCCAACAATTTAAATTACTTCAGATAAAAGAGAATGTAATTAATACGGGGTATACAAAGGAGAACTCGTAAAAATGAATTCTTGACTATGCAATAAATGGTCTAAATAGAAACATCTTAGATTCAGGGACGTAATAAGTATAAACATTGCTTAAAATTCAACCAATAGTTGGATTTTCGCCAAGATAATTGGATAACTGGAAATCAGTATCTTGTTTATTGTTATTCATTCTGTGTTTTCAAATCTTATTGACCGTTTCGATGAGACATGGACGATGCAATTGACCTTCATTGGCGAAATGGAGCGCAATATCAATTCTTTCCGAGATCTTTCCTTTCTTGTCCCTCGGCATCGCTTCATTCAGTTTATCTAAAACAATTTTGGCATTTCCTCATTTCTCTGAAATCAGTTGTTGTATATTTATCATTGTGAATCGTGAATTTATTTGTTCTGCTAGTTTGTATTGTGATCTCAACCGGTCTAATAATATTACTCTATTCGGTTCCACTGATTCGATATGATACGTGTACGTAAATGTACATTAGATATTAGCATGAATTCGTGTTTGTTACCTACCTCACCTTGACTTTATTAGTCACTTAGCAAACTCCTACACTATAATCTTATCTGAACACTGCGACCAATAAAAAAGTTACTTGAATTATTATACCAACCTCAAATAAAAAATCCGGTTGCGAAGTGGGTAGATTATGAGTTTCCAATTTTAAAAGCACATTACATCCATGTAGTTCACTTTGAGGCAACGTTACACAGGACGGTACGCTCGTTGAGCACACATAACATCACATTTTGCACTTGCCAACTAAAAACAATAAACGTTGTAAAACCGACGTGTATCCAGTTAGCTAAAGCCGTATTTCCCTTTACGAGAGAACGTTACGTGAACACAGACCAGTCACAGTTTATTTTATTTTTTGTTGGTTATTACGACGATTACGTGTAGAGAGGAATTCGTAGAACGCGATACGTCCGCTCGTGACGCAGGCGGCCGACCGACTGAGGGAACGGTACGGGAGTCGAGACGAGTGATGAACGAATGGTCGTCTAGCTTGAGCGAACGCATAGGGCGCATCCGAGTTGGACTGGCATGATCCTGGCAAACCCTCTCGAAGCCCGAAATAAGTGTTATTAATCACACTGCTCCTGATTTTCGTTTTATTTTGCATGGAAATCGGTCTTGCTTCGTAGTTAAGTATACACTACAGACCAGCTGTAGTAAAATGGAGAAGTCTATGTTTTTAAACTGGTTTGGCAACTTGGGTGTCTCTTTACCTGTTGTCGGCGAGCTCATTGACTATTCGAGGGATTTATTGTTATGATATAATGGCGGGAGACCTCAAAGCGGTGCGGCGTTTATTTCAAAACTGCAATTGATGGAAGTTTCGAATAGTTGTAGAGCTAGCTATCTAATAATTTTGAACCCAATTGTTGTCGTGATAAAGTTGCTTATGTTAAGTTATAATTGGATGGCAAAATTTTATATTAACCAGGTCCAGATTTATTTTAGTCGAGGTTCTATAATTAGGATTAAAATCAGCTCATTTTCTGATAAGAGATTTCGTTTGAACATTGCAATTTTACACTGAATGTAGAGAAACGATTTTTGCCCGAAGCCATATTTTACGGTCGGCCTGGTTTTACGATCAGGGGCTACGTAAGATTATATTATGGGGTAAGCAGTTTGCTGTTGAGATAGTTGGTAGGTCATGGAATGTTGGCAAAATTGAAGGTTTGGTGATTCCTTCGGTTCGCAACGAGAATTATGGCAGTTTGCAGAGACGGTAAATATGTTGGGCGGGTCATGTTAACTTTTTTAGCTTTGCTTACTTATACTTTTATTATGTTGTAGACAGTCTAATTGAGAATAACTTTACGGACAGTAATAATGATAATAATATTCATTGCAAACTAGATGTAGAAATGCGTTTAGACAAAATATCTTTAATTTTGTCGAGGGTTTTCAGGGTTTTTAATTTTGTCTAAAATATATTATTTTTTAAATATGTACTTTTTTCTGCCTCGTTGGCCGAGTGGTCGCGTGTGCCGGGTGCCGTGCGACTGCCGGGCAAGTGGTCTCGGATTCGATTTCCAGGTCGCTACTGGGTTTAAAAAAATCTCAGTAGTAGCACGGAGTCTGGATTGTGCCCGGTAAATGGCAATAGGCTTACCACCTATTACATGGGACTCGTAACATAAATAGTGAAAAGTGGGTGTTACATTGTACAATGGCATAATGTGCACCTCTACCTACCCCTTCGGGGATAAAAGGCGTGATGTTATGTTATGCACTTTTCATAACTAGCATGTTTGGACTATACTCGGTAGTAAACAATAAACTTATCACTTAATAAAATAATCTTAACTTAAATTTAACTTTAACTTTAAATATAACTTATCTTATGTATCATTAAGTACACCTCTACCAATCCCCTTAAAGAAAGAAACCGATGCCTTAATGTTTATCACCATTCAAGAACAACTTTTCTTGAGTAAACTTGACCGGGCTCGTAGTAATTTATTTTTTCCGAATCATTTATCAATATTTGTAAGTACATCGTTTTGATGTATGGACATGTTGTATCATGATATGTATGAAAGTGAGAAATTATTGCTGATTATTCCTACGTCGCCTTTTTTTCTTCGATGAATTTATGAAGCCTTTTGTTATGTGAGGAGTGCGTTATTTTTGCCTCTTTAATAGTTGTTGAATGATAAACAAATAATGAAATTGGGTTTACTTTTTAGAGTTTTTTTTTTATTTTTTAATGAGGGAAAATCATCGAATGACTGCTCCCGCCTGGGTGAGGCGGAGGGAGTGTCAGACTCTTACTGACTAAAAACCACCCCGTTCCGTCCTGCACGTCGAGCCAGAGCCCGGTAACCCGTTAGGTTCACCGCGACTTATTTTAATAAGCTAAAATAAGCACTCTACACCTATTTTTATGTGTAGAGTGCTTATTTTAGCTTATTTTATATTAACTCTAAAATAGCCTCGACAAGTTTATTAGATGTAAAGGCAACTTTTGAGTTCGATTCTCGGTCGAATGAAAATAAATTTAAGTTTACAAGTATATAAAGTTTCAAATAATTTTTGCACTCAATCTTTCGAACTAAGATCAGGCAAGAAATTAAAAGAAACATAAAATATTGTAGGAGAAAATAACATACTTTTAGATGAAAGGTTCGATGACCATATCACACAAAACAAATATATCCAGCTAATTAACCTATTTAATGACGACAAAATTTTCAATAGACAAAATTAGTTTGCTCTACAATAAACATTAAACCCCTAGCAATAAAGTTTCATTCACATTTTATTATTAATTTATTACATCCATCCTCTATTGTCCAAAATTTTTTTGTTCACCGGATACGTCCATATCAAGATGGCGACTGGCGCACTCAACCAATTTTATTATGCACGCTTCAATAAAAGGTACAGTGGCAATTTGTCACCGAGCGTGAAATGGCTTACAGATTCATCTATGTTGGACCACAGTGGATATACGAATGGCAGAATCCAGATTTGGATGAAGATTGTTTTAAAATTCTCATGATGGGAACTTAGTGTGAACTTACAAATTTATTGGTTTCCCAGTACGGTATTTAAGATTATTCAGTTTTGCCATAACATCATAACGTCACGCCTTTTATCCTCGAAGGGGTAGGCAGAGGTGCACATTATACCACTGTACAATGTAACAACCACTTTTCACTATTTATGTTATGAGTCCCATGTAATAGGGGGTGAGCCTATTGCCATATACCGGGCACAGCTCCAGACCCCGTGCTACAACTGAGAATTTTTTAAAAACCCAGTAATACTTTGCCCGACCCGGGAATCGAACCGAATCGAGACCTCTTACCCGGCAGTCGCAATTGCGACCACTCGGCTAACGAGGCAGTTTTGCCAGACGAAAAGAAGACTCTAACTAACTTTAAAAAGGTATGAGTTTGTAGATACACGATTTTTCTTTAAACCTTATGATTGCTTCTTGACTGAATGAGAAGCTTAAGAGTCTGTAAACATTTTAGTTGATGACAGCATCCTAATGAGTGTAAGTAACAATTAGAGAAAACTTTATCAATGAATTATGAGAAAATGAAGCAAATATATAACATGCAAGATGATGACGAAGAAAAGGTGATGACGGCACCTACTTCAACACAAAAGTACATAAAGAATACTCATCTTCGTTGTTCATTCAGAGTTCAAGAATGTCATAATCAAATTCTAATAAATCAAGGATAATAAAAATGATACGTCACCTTTGTACGTAAGAAGAAAACCGCCATTGTTTACAAAACAATAAAGAATTAAATTGCTATTTTAAACAAAAGAACAAATAGAAAATGATCAAATTCATTCTAATGAAGTTAAAACTTAAGTAAATAAAGAATCACAATCAGAATTTAGTTTAAACTTAAAGTCAAACAATTAACTATCAACAAAATTCACTTTAGCTATTGAATCACTAGGTCAGAGTACAATTTGAACTCATAAATGTCTTGTGCAAATTTGCTTAGGTTAGTTACATTTAGATTAGGTTAGGTCAGGGTGAACTCAGGTACCATATTGTTTGTCATCAACGACCGTGAAATTATCATCATATTTTAGTTCCAGAGGCACTCAACTGTAAAACTGTAATAGTTTGGATGGTTCCTATGGGATACTATTTACAGAACCTACTTAGAATTTCTTGTCGCTGCAAATGATGTAGTTTTATTGCACAAGAATTAAAGCATATCTATAATTTTGTGAAACGGAAACTAATGTGTGGAAGCAATAATGTATAGTGTTGGTATCAAACATGGAACTTTACTTAAAAGTAGTTTTAGAGAGCCTAATGCATGCAAAAAGGATCAACGTATTGCATTTGCGTGCTATACTAATAGTACATTTACACTGTGCAGTATAAATACATACGTACGATTATTGCTTTATCTTATAATGGTAAATAGAGGCTGTAAAATATAGCTGCCTTATCGATTATACATTATCTTACTGAGCACTATACACGAAACTAACTTTAACTTGTACCTGACTCATTCGTCTAATCTTTCAATGGATTAGCTATCATACCAATTAGCTGAAGGGGGCAAGGGGTCTCGGGTTCGATTCCCGAGTCGGGCAAAGTATTGCTGGGTTGGGTTTTTAAAAATCTCAGTAGTTGCACGAAGTCTGGAATTGTGCCCCGTATATGGAAATAGGCTTACCCCCTATAACATGGGACTCATAACATATATAGTGGAAAGTGGGTGTTACATTGTACAGTGGCATTAAGTGCCGTAATGTGCACCTCTGCCTACCCCTTCGGGGGTTAAAGGCGTGATGTTATGTTATATTTTTGCAGGAGTGGAAAATGGAACACTGTACTCCATAAACACACAGGCCACCACTAAACCATAGCTCATAAATTTAAAATCATAACAACCATGCTTCTGTAATTTGTATGAGTCAGACGCCTCGTGTAGACTATTATATTTTCCTGGCTGGCAACAATGGTATGGTGGTTGCGAGGTTTGGAATTCATCAGTGTAGTTCCGGCATCTTCCGATCGCGATTGTGTCCACAGCACCGTGAGTGATTTATTGGCCGCCATTGTTGTACACGTCATATTATATTTACAAACATAACAAATTTGCTTTTCGATATATCAGAAGCCGCTGGATTTTCTGATGTATACTCGTATTTTTTTATTGTGTTTTTGTCCAAAGGGATTGCTTGGTCAGTAATCGCTTCACACTGTAAATCCCTGTATTGAGGATTGGCCGAACAAATCAAATAGGAATTGGCTTACGTCGGTATTGTTTGCGACTATGTACACTATTTTTGGTGCCTAGATTTATAAAAAGCCCGCAGAGATGAAAGTTTGCACGGAATTTATGTTTTTTCTGGACGTTTATAAATTAATGTAGCCAAACATACCTACAATTTTAAGATTATTTAAGTTACTAAGCCTAAGAATAGGACCTACGACGAAGTAATCACATTTACAATCAATGAACCAACTACAAAACCCACAGAGCAAATTCAAAATTACTCTCAACAAAAAATAGATTAAAGATTCTCGAAGTGAAAATCTTGGTAAAAAAACAGTTATTATGAAATTATCGCCGCTGCCACTTTTGTCGAAATTTGTTTTTGAACATCCATCTAAAAACAATTACGATGAAAAGGAGCTGCGAATTTTCGGAGAGGCCGTGCAATTATATACTAATGCACTTTTTCCTTGCATTTCTTGTTCTGGGTGACTCACAATCTGATTCACTTAAAGCGCATGATATTGCACTGAGAACATCAACAGGGATTGGTCATGATTGGATCAGGTTTTTGCATCTATCTGTAGGTAATCTGAAACTGCCGGAGCGCAAGCTTTAATGGCCATAGAACTAGTAATTTTGATATGAATATTCAATGAAGTTGAGATGTAGATGCTGGCATATTTTGAGTTCTCAACTATGAGTAAGACGTCGACAATTCATGAATTGCAATCCAAGCGAAGCCAGAGACCGGCTCATCTGCGGATGCAATTATAAACTTCTTGTTTTCTTGAATTGATAACAACATAACAGAATATAGTGGATATTTCTGTCGGACGCCCTATAGTCCCTATAGACGCCCTAAATACTTGATTACTTGACTTGTTCTTTCGCCCATCATATTTATCTTTAAGTTCGGCTATCATAAAATACACACATACATCACAGTACACATGGAAATGAAATTAATAAAAACGAGTGTAACCACACAGCTCATCCTACGAAACGAGCTCTCAAAATAAAACCGTCGCTGCCAGAAATTCAAACAGAAATTTGTTGTAAAAGAACAAATCGCTTCAAGTTGTGTGTTTGGCATAATAATTTCACCGAACGATAACCTGGGGATTCGTAGTGCCGGGAAAAATGAACGTTTTTATGGTGAAGGAGAATTAACTTGTTATAGATATAGGGACATCTGATACGGATTGTTATGAAATATTTTTGATGTTACGTATAAAAGTTAACATAAAGGTCTATGCTGATACAACGTTTGGTTTTATCGTCGTCTTCTGGTTGATGACGTTGTTAGTTTGAATGTTTCGCCATTTACTGTTATGGTTTTGATGTCGTGAAATAACGAAGCTTTTATAATTGGTTCTTTTGAGGCTGATGTTTATCATTACTTTTTTCTTTTTGCGAAAGTATGTTGTTGTAATGTGTATGTATGATAAGGATTGACAATTCCTTAAGCATAGAATGGATGTATTGCATCAAAGATTTATTATAATTAGAAGTTGCGATGGCGATCGCTGATAAAAATATTAATGTTCCTAATTATAAAAAAACCAACTATGAATTCTATTTTATATTGATTTCTGTATCATTGGTTTAATGGTTTAAAAAAATATTTAACCACAGTTTCAATGAGTCAGCAAAAAAGTATTTACTTTTGAATCTTGTAATTTCAAAATGTATGATTTTGTAGCGGGTTACAACTTGGACCACCACCTTATAATGCGAATCATCATCATAATTATAGTTACTTAACAACTTCTCAAAATTAGATATTTTATATTATAGTCTTTCTTAATTCGTCTTAATCCTTGTCCACATCTTATATCATCACTCTTATATAAATCTCCAGAGTTTGTATGTTTGAACGCGGCAATCTCAGGAATTACTGGACCGATTTGAAAAAATCTTTTTGTGTAGGATAGTCCATTTATCGAGAAATAGGATAGGCTGTAAAATATCACGCTACGATCAATAGGCGATTTTGTTTTTTTTTTAATTTTGTATGTATTTGATAGGTCACATTTTGTTAAAAGGTATGATGGGGTTGGCATATCAAAGATAAAAACCCCTTAAATAAAAAACAGATTAAAAAAAAAAAAATCAATAGGCGTCGAGCCGAGAGAGCGAAAGCGCGTAAGTTGCTAGTTTGAAATTAAAATAGCTGTAACACCATCTTTTAGTGAACATTTAAGACGATATCGATGTTAGCTACAAGGATAGCAGTATTAAATTCGAAGATTGAGTTGGTATATAAATTTGCAAGTTGCTCGTATATCGTGCGGGCTTGATGTGACCCATTTTTCTGAAGTGACCCATACATTTTGTGCGAGATGTTATTATGTATTATGTAACTGTAGTACAATGTTGTCTTTAGTTGAAAGCTCCTTGTGTGCCTTGATCTTTGCAGTAGTGGTTTGAATCGTGTGTGTTTTGTTTTTTAAATCTTTATGCGTCTTAGTGTTTACTTGGGTGGTCGGGGTGTCGTGGTGGCCCGGAGGTTGGAGACGCCTGCTTCTCATGCACGAGGTTGCAGCTTCGAAACCAACCAACGGTAAGTACCAATGTGACTTTTCCGAGTTATATGTACTTTCTAAGATTATTTAGACACCACTGACCAACGATAAAGGAAAACTTCATGAGAAAACCTGGGCTTATAATTTCTAATTAAAAGTTTGAAATCGCCAACCCGCATTGAGCAAGCGTGGTGATTAATGATCAAACCTTCTCCGTGTGAGCAGAGGCTTTGCTCAGCAGTAGGCATTTGTAAGCTGTTGATGATGATGATTACTTCATTGGCAATATGATTAGTGAAAAATACGTTTTAGGATCAAATTCGGCATAAATAATGCGATTGCAGACATCATCGGTGTCGTGGGTCCGCTGATGTGTACAGGGGGTGATTTGTGCATCTGTGGTAGGTATTTATCATCCGCAGACCTGTCGTGAATAGACTGATCGACCTACAGACGGAAATTTATCAGCGGACGCCTCTTCCAGAGTCCGCAAAGGCATCAGCTAACGTATAGACCAAACATAAAAATTTTGATTCTGATATATTCGACAAAGTCTACAAATTAACGTTCTGTGTAAACATAGCCTCTTCAGTAATTACTATGCGATTAATTACAATGCTTAAGTTATAGTAGATATAGGTACCTATTTTAAATACAATTTAATTTATTCCCAAAGGGAGTAAACAAACATGATCACGATACATATTATAATTATGTTTTCAGTGACCTAGTTAAAAATTGGGTGATCTAAATATTTGGATGAAATATTATACCATAGCTGCTTTTCCCTCAAGAGCTTTATGGTGTAGGTAATAAAAATCAATCTACAGTACGCCTTCTTTGGCAAGTAATGTTATTAGTGCCCTGTAATAATAACAAGCAAGCCTATTGCTGGCCATTAAAGGTCATTGGAGATCCATACCCTAACTTATAACTTACTTGCTTATGTAACTTACGACATCACTTTAGAAACCTCTAAATTTATCAGTGTTTCTCTACTGTATTATGCTTGTAATATACATATAAACCTTCCTTAAGAATCACTCTATCTATTAAAACAAACAGCATCCAAATCCGTTGCGCAGTTTGTGTGTACATGTACATAGGGACAGACAGACGGCAGATAGCGACTTTGTTTTATAGTATGTAGTGATTGAGATCAAAAAAATTTAATAGTGATTTTAGTCAACTCGACTATTGAACTCAACATTAAATATTTCATATGCAATGGTCACACTTTCAATCACTAAACTGATAAAGTATTCTATAGGTAAACCCATTAAGACCTCCCATTTGTTAATAGCGAAATTTAAGCTACCTTTAAGCGAATTCAGCGCTGAAAATAGCAATAAAAATGACTAAAATATAAAACGCGGCTCAATGGTTCCATTCCGATTGATCGATTTTAATATAGATGTTTTTGATAAACTTTTTAAACGTTAATGAATTTTATTTTTGAACAGCCAAAGGGCATTTTTCCTTGTAGCATCATCCATGATTCTTTTTGGAACATTGTTTTAGTAAATTTTGGGTAAAGTAGGTCAAACTGGTAGAAGGAATAAAATAAATGAATCGTGTGGATTGTAGATGCAAAAAGTATTTATTTTATCAATTGGGATGGTCATATTAAAGGGATCGAAGGTCAATGGAGTATGAAGAGATTGATGAATGTGAAAGATGCTAAAATATGCAAAGTATACCAGAAATATAGTATAGGGAGTATATTGACGACCCCAATAGAAAATTAACAAATAGAAGTCGATATAAGCACTAAGAATAATTCTTTTAGAAAGTACGTTTAAAAAAATGAACTTCAACCTTCTTTTTTATGAAAACGGTTTATTAATATACTACCTAAATGGCAATAGGCTCACCTCCTATTACATGGGACTCATAACATAAATAGTGAAAAGTGGGTTTTACATTGTACAGTGGCATAATGTACACCTTTGCCTACCCCTTCGGGAATAAAAGGCGTGATGTTATGTGTATATTTGTACCTTAATCTAAACCTTCTCCTTAGTGTAATAAACACTTTTCTGAAAACCGCATCAATACCAGTTCAGCCAATTGCGAGATCGCGCACAAACATACATACATGCTGGACAAACTGAGAACCTCCTTTTTTGTAGTCGGTGAAAAATAATGAAAATAATCCTAAACCATGATATTACACAGCAAAGAATATTGACTACGAAACAACTTCAAAAATTACATCAAAAGCTGATTAAACAGTACAACAAAACAAGAACGAACGACATACCTACAGTAAAGTAAAGTAAAGCATTCATCACAATTTCACAAACAAAGAACAATTTGCCTACATATCCTCAGCCCGCATCGTATAACATTTAATGGGATATTACGGAAACGCTTAGATCAAAACCGATAGCGAGGAAAGCGTCATACTAACATTTATGTCGTACGATTTCAATAAACGAGTCGCCCCAAAGCATAAATAATGCATGTCGAATTGTTGGGCCCTGTACTCAGATAAAGATCAATAATAATGCTACATCGGAAAGATGCTTTTGTATCACACAGATCATCAAGCGAAACTATACTTTACAATTTTAAATTTAAAACCGTTATTAGTGTACACTTTTTTACGTTGCTGTTTGACTTGCTTGTATTAAATACGTTGATTCATAAGGCTGGTGACGTATCTAGGACAGTGGTTCTGATAATCATTACCGTATACCCGTTCAACTTTATCGGTTAAACAACTTGATTGATTTCATACGAATTAAAGGGAGTTAATATTTTAATGCTGCTCTTTACACGACAAGTGGGTTGATCTTGTGGCATGAATTACTTACGAAATATCTTATTGCTAATTATAGGCTTGCGAAGTTAATGTGTTGTAATGAGCATGTTTGAGTATTATTTACTGTATGACTTCGTTTGAGTGTTTCTTAAGGTTGAAATTGGGTTGTTAGGTTATGTACTTACGACTTTAATTCTAAAATGTATATATATTCTTAGATTTAGTTAATTTTTTTTAAACCGTTGCCCCACACTGGGATTTTCTCCTGTGTCGTGGGTGCGTTTACAAACATACAAAAATATACAAAATGACAAACAGACCCGAAACAAAAATTTGTGGATCGCACAAAGTGTTGTTCCGTGCGGGAATCGAACCCACGACACGTTGCACGGTAGCCAGTTAAATAAATTTTAGAGATTGGTGAGCTTGTGTTGAATCCTAGGTTCGAACAGAAATACTATAACGGGCAGACAGTGATCGGTTGATCATGGAGTTTGGCATTCAGTTTAGTGGGACATGGTGTTCAATAGGCTCTTTCCCTATTACAAACAGATGAGTCACATGACTGACCAAAAATGGGTACACTATAAATAGAATCAGTAACTTCATCTATTCTTTTTATTGTTTCTTTGTCAAATAACAGATCAGACTTCAATATAGCGTTACAGACTTTTTGTCAATTTCGAAAAATCTAGAATTCACTTTAGTTCTTCCAAACGTTATCATGAAACCATTCAATTTTCAGGAGTCACTAAATTTCTAGCACGTAACAATTTTATTTGAAACGACATTCCGATGCGTCTCGACCGGTTTTCAGCGATCGTTTTTTTACATACTCGAATCGATTGATAAGGAACAGTCTTTCGCTGTAACTGTAAAAGTATTTTAATCAAAGCGAACAATTTCTGTTCACTCGTGTAATGTACTTTCTCTTTCTTCCGAAGCTAGTTCGACTTCTTTTACTTTTACTCGGAGCTAAAAAGAACTTTGTATTGTTTTTACTTTTTCGATTACTTCTTAAACTGTTTGGTTGCAACAAACAAATGTCTTTTGTGACGGTTTTTGCTTGTGATCGATTTGCTATGCTAATCATTTAGTTGTTTTAACATAGGTAGGTACTCAGTAAAAGAGAAATTTTGGAATGTGGGTGATTGAGAATTCGGAGAATTTTGAGGTTTACTGTTGCATATCAGTCAGTGCGGTTTAAGATTTTTTAAGGGACCAAATTTAAAAGTTGTATGAAAGGGAAAGGAGTCTTGGTGATACGTTTGTATGAAGCAGGATAATGGAACAAAAAATATTATCCCAACCAGTAGTCACTTGGGACAGGCAGGCAGAAGGAGACTTCCAAGTTTTTTCTGTTAAACAATCTGCAGGCATTTTACGGCGACATTAATAACTGATCTCAATTCAAAATTTGTGGATTACGATACATTTTTGAAATTAGTAAAGAATATTAATATTTGTGGGTCACACAAAGAGGAATCGAACACGCTACACGTTGCGTGGCAGTCGGTTGCCTAGCCACAATGCCAACCGAGCAGTTGTATGGTGTTTGTGTCAAAAACACTGATTGATAGTCGTAAGAAAAGAGATGATGTGTCACAGAAATAGAATTAAAAAATAATTAATAATAAACACAAAACACAATGTTCTTCCTCAACAGATAAATGGCAGTATTTTAGACTGGAGTATTATCAGAGAGGGCAGTACAGTTCACGTGGTAGTGAATGCTTTGCCTCCAGGCGTTAAAGGCGTGACGATCTGCCATAAATCTAAGGAACTGTTACTGTTTGGAAGGCTGCATTTTACTTCCGACTTTCGCTTTGAAATTGTTTATAGTATCTGCTTGATCTAGTTGAAGCAAATGGTGGTTGGCAAACGAACATGGGAAGGTTTTAGTTTTGTATTCTTGTTACAAGCTGTTTCGACTTTAGGCATTCACTTTTCTATGTAGTAATATTGTTATTTTGTATTATTAAAGCCCAACTCTCATCATCATCAGTCTATAAATACCCACTGCTGAGCAAAGCCTCTTGTCACACGGAAAAAGTTTGAGTTGTTAATCAACACGCTTGCTCAATGCGGGTTGACGATTTCTAGCTTATATAGATATTATAAACCCAGGTTTCCTCACGATGTTTTTCTTCACCGGTTGTCAGTGGTGTTTAAATAATCTTAGAAAATATATAACATAACATAACATCACGCCTTTTTATCCACGAAGGGGTAGGTAGAGGTGCACACAGTAGTAACCACTTTTCACTATTTATGTTATGAGTCCCATGTAATAGGGGGTGAGCCTGTTGCCATATACCGGGCACATATCCAGACTCCGTGCTACTACTGAGATTTAAAAAAAAACCCAGTAATACTTTGCCCGACCCGGGAATCGAACCCAAGACCCCTTGCCCAGCAGTCGCACTTGCGACCACTCGGCCAACGAGGCAGACTCACATACAGAAAGAATATAATGTGACTTGGAAAAAGTCACATTAATACTTGCATTCTCAGGCATGAAAAGCAGGTGTCATAAACCTCAGCGCTACCATATCACTCCCAACTCTGTTGCATGAGAACAAGGAGATTCAATGTCGAAAGGTGAGATAGAGTTGAATATTGTACTCTCGTCTCTATTCTTCCCTATAAGGGTACGTAAAGATAATTTGATTTTGGTCCACAATCATTAATTTTTGTGCATTCTCTATCGCTTCTACCACGGGGAGTGCTCTGAGGAATTGTTTGACCTGATACCTGCCGCATCTTTTCGCCATCGACCCTCATGACAGAATATACATCCCCACCATATAGATGGTTGGCAGGCCACAACTGTGCGCTTCTGTCGATGCTTTCTGCCTCGCACATCAAAACTGTGGATTGATCTGTCGTCGGCGGTATTTCCGAACCGATACGAACTTCAAACCTTCAAGAAAAGAGCGTATTCCTTTTTAAAAGGCCGGCAACGCACCTGTTATTCCTCTGGTGTTGCGGGTGTCCATGGGCGGCGCTGATCGCTTATCAACAGGTGATCCGTCTGCTCGTTTGCCTCCTATACCATAAAAAACACGTCGCCGGGGCGAAACTCCGCTGCCGCGCTAGATAAGTGCGTGGCGGGATGAGCTCCGGCGCGATCTCATGGCGGAATGGCGGCAACGGCTGTCGCAACCGAGGGCTGGGCTCGCTGCCATCGCAGCGGTAAGTCCCCTCTTTGAGGAGTGGCTTGAGAGACGCTACGGCGTCCTCACCTACCGCCTGACGCAGGTCCTCACCGGACATGGCAGTTTCGGGAGGTACCTGTGTCTGATGGGGCGGGAGGAAACGCCCGGGTGTCATCACTGCGAGGACCGCCCTGAGGACACGGTGGAACACACGGTGGGAGAATGCCCTTCGTGGGCTGAGCACCGCCGTGTCCTCAGGGAAGTGATCGGCGATGGCGACCTCTCGCGTCCGGGCCTAGTGCAGGCCATGATGCGGAGCGAGGGGGATTGGGATGCCGTCTCCTCCTTTTGCGAAGCAGTCATGCTAGCTAAGGAGGAGGCGGGACGCGTGAGGCAGCGAAGCGCTGCCTCCTCGCAACCCAGCCATCGCGAAGGACACACCGGGCGTCGGGGATCGCGGGACGATCTCCGGCCACCGTAAGCGCGGGCCTGCGGACGGCGAGCATGGGTGGCTCCCCGTCCGACCAGAAACAGACCCGAGCGTGCGGCGCGTCGCGTTCCGCGCGCGCCTCAAAGAGCCATCAGACCACCACAGATGGGGCCCAATAGGGCCGATGCCGATTCGAAGTCGCGGAGAACCTAACGGGTAACCGGGGCTCCGGCTCGACGTGCAGGAGAAGGAACGGGGTGGTTTTTAGTCAGTAAGAGTCTGACACTCCCTCCCGCCTCACCCAAGCGGGGGCAGTCATTCGATGATTTTCCCCCCTTAAAAAAAAAAAAAAAAAAAAAATACCATAAAAAAATATGCTTGCTTGTAATTAAATATTTAAGCTTAAAATTAATTTACAAACTATGGTGTTAATCTTGTGCTCCCACCAAACAAAGTATAATTTACTACAATGTATCTATAATTGGCTGCCACGTTAAAGTGATTGATGCGAATACTATTTTGGTGAACTTGCTTTGTTCCGGCGTTAAAACTTCTCTATAAATCAATGCATATTCCAATTACATAGTCAATGGCTTTATTTAGAATGATCTATGCATGAGTAACGGTCTGGTAAACCAAACAACTTAACCTTTTGTCAGATCTTGACGCTCATGTATCAATGGCGATATATCATAATTTAAAATGTTTCAAGATGCACGAAAAAAAACCCACTAAACAAATGCGAAAATATTAATATTACGATGGAGTAGATAAACATCTACTCCAATTTTCTGTGAAGCAAGGTGAAGAAGGTCGACTAATTTACCTCTCATTATCTCTATGATTTGCAGCTACTGCTCTGGTATATAGTATTTCCCTGTCCTAATGTAGGCCTTTGAGGGACGATCTCCGGTCACGAGCATGGGTGTCTTCGTCACCCAATCAGAACCAGACCCGACCCTCAAAGAGCAATCAGACCACCACGGATGGGGCCCAATAGGGCTGATGCCGATTCGGAGTCGCGGAAAACCTAACAGGTTACCGGGGCTCCGGCTCGAAGTGCAGGAGAATGAACGGGGTAGTTTTTAGTCAGTAAGAGTGTGACACTCCCTCCCGCTTCACCCAGGCGGGAGAAGTCATTCGATGATTTTCACACCTTAAAAGAAAGTAGGCATCTGTGCTAAAAATACGAAATAAATATACCTATGTATTATCAGAATATAAATTTGCGTCAAAAAATTGTTCAAAAGAACTTCAAGACAATTACCCAGCCAGACGATATTAATCTCGTTTCCATTTAATATTTTTATTGCTGTACCAATGTCTACGATGAAATAATCGTTCACGTGCACCGGATGTCGGAATCAAAGGGAACAAACCATTCAACGACCCTTTTGAGTCAAAATCGCGGTTTAATGCCAAAACAAGACTTATTGTCGATCTACCAACTTATGATTACAACTGAAATTTGGACAACAATCTTTATTATCTTAGTGATAAGGTTGTTTTTAGGATGGTTATAATGTTCTATGGAGTTTACATCTTTCTCATTGACGCCATGGTTCGGACGGAACTCGTAAAATCGAAACAGAACGCTGATATAAAAGGAACGGCAGATGAATATCGAGATGAGAAAACCGCTATTATGCATGAGATACACCGGCAGTAAGGTCCGTGAACCAGAACGATGAACATACGAACTGTTGGACAGAATATATTTTTACTTAATACTTTAAGTGTATTTCCTATAAACCTATCGTTATGTATATTATATTGTAGTTTTCCCCAGTAATATTAAAAGCGAATTGCTATACACTGTTCACATTACTGAGAAATTCTGAACGGAAACAACATTCTTTGCTCAACTGAGACGTGGATATAAAACCCCTTTTCTGATAGATATAATTGTGACTTATGTAAGAATGCATGCTACTAGTAGCAGTATATTAAATTATTATTGTGCTGCTATTTAAAGTATTAAGCTATCGATTCTAGATTGCGATAGAAAATAATCGGAATCGTATTTATATCGATGAGAATTCAATGTAAATCTCCAATGACTCATTTCTTGAAAACTCGGTATCGGAATAAAATAAACATTATTTTTATCGGTATGATGTCATAATAACTGTTTAGGACTATTAGCACCTAGTTTCATAAGTAGTTAGTATGAAATGTTTACGCAGAAAAAAGATTTCTTAATAACACACGATGTAATATCAAGAAAATAACACTATTTTCATTATAAGAACAAGAAAATATTAATAAAAACTATAACAAGTTTATTTTTTCTCAGAATTTCTTGGTTCTTTAGACAATATCCTAGTAAACGAATTTGAATACTAGTATAAATTACGCTTATCTATTGCCAAAGAAAAGGCTCAATTACTAACTTTGTACTTTTATTGCTTAGAATTTTAGTTTACATTTATGGTAGATAGATATTAGATTCATGGTAGATGTCCCACCTACACGTATGAAGCGCTTTGCATCAAGCTTCCTTGTGCGTACTGCTAAGGAGTGGAATTCCTTGCCAGAGTCTGTATTTCCTGAAGGGTATAACTTGATAACCGGGGTGTTTTCAAGGCCCGAATGAATAGGCTGCTTATGGGAGGACGTACTCCATCATAGGCCACATCATCGCTTACCACCAGGCGAGATAGTGGTCAAACGTCAGAGTCATCTAATAAAAAAAATAATTCCCTCGGTTAAACATCATTAAATCAAACCCATTCATTTTCTCTTCATAATGTTAATCCATATTTTGGTCGTCCTCTTTTTTAATCCTCATTTAAATTCATTTAGGTAACTCAGCCAAGTCAGTCTTCAATCAATCAGTTGAAGATAGGAACTCATGGCGGGCAAATATAAATACTCCATGGACTAAAGACCTTAGTCACTATGCAGGTACAACTTTCAGAAATCACGATAATGATGCAATGAAGAAGTAGAGAAGCAATCAGTCAAATAGTAGCAGTTTAACAGCTTAATTTACGAAAGCTCTGCGCATAGCAAAGGTGCACATAATAAATTAATTTTAAACACAAAATACTCAATAATTTCTATGGCACCGTGCCAGTATCATCTACAATTGTTAGTGTATGTAACGAGAATACGTATTTATAACCTCCATGACTAATGTCCGTAAAATATTATAGCAGTACACTGCAGCTTTCATCTTTGTTTTGTAATTTAAATCTGTCTGTGTATGTGAATAGAGTTCTGAATTGTTTATCATGTTACTGGTGTCTGTAATGCTGGAATCTGTTGTAAAATACATATAAATAAAATTAGTAGAATGGATATGGCAATGGATCATCGTGGAGTGATGGAATATGATGATGCTGATGGTGAGGCTAAAGCCTGATCTGCTTAGAGAAGCTGAGAACAGTCAACTTGTCATCCACAATACTTCTCTCTAATCCAATATAAATTTGTTGCCTAAATTTTATTTTTAATGTCCGTCTGGTAGATTTATTTAAAACATTAGACATGTACTTTTTCTTTTCTCACAAAATTAAATACTTTAGACTATTTATAATAATCTGAAATATCGTGTGACGTCACAATACGCTACATTTTGTAGCACTTAGTGACGTAACGACCTCCCACTTCTAAACTTAATTCCATTTTATCTAAGTATTGTAATTTTATACGAGAAAATAAAAAAATATTGTTTCATTATCTAACTAACGGATTAAAGATTTTTAATTTTCATTCCCTGGCAACTACCCTATTCTGACTGCTTAAAAGTCTGTTTTGTAGGTCCTTTTACTCTCTTCTTTATAAAATATATGAATCAACCGTCAACACCGACCAACGTCTTCAAAAATCTTTTCCACTACTTTAGTTTCTTTATTCTAGCTTCAATACGACACCTGTTTACATCACCTCAGTTTTACGATGAAGTCTAACAAGTCAGAACAAGTCGGTGAAATGTCTATTTAACATATCAGTTCAAATAGCCCGCACTTCACCATCAAAGTATTTATAGGATGGGGTAAATCAATTGCCAAGTAAATGTAAGTACTGTCATTATTGACCTTATTTGGTGCGATACTATTTCCAGCAGCAAATTGATAGCTTATGGAGTAGGTAATAAAGTTTCCAATTATCTGCCTCTGTTCGTTAAGCTGGTGTTGTCTGTAGACTAAGGAATCTCGGCTTTGATTTCTAAGTTCTTAAAAGTATTACTTGTAATTTAGGTAGTTTATAAATTGTAACAGATACTGTTAATCTCTATGATATTCTGTAACTCCCAAAAATGGGATAATCACTCGTTGGTCGTGTGGTGGCAATTGTGACTGCTGGGCAAGGGTTTCGGGATCGATCAGGCCCGGCGAAGTATTACTAGGTTTTCAAAAATTGACAGTAGTTGCACGGAGTCTGGAAATGTGCCCGATATATGGCAATAGGCTCACCTCTTTTTACATGGGACACACATAAAATTAATAGTGAAAAGTGGGTGTTACATTGTGCAGTGGCATTAAGTGCCTTAATGTGCACCTGTGTCTACCTCTTAGGGGGTAAAAGGTGTAATGTTATGCTATGAGGTAATCACTGTAAGCTGAATACATAATACCTAGATATTTCTCACTTAACCTTTTAGTATATAAAAGGTGTGTATAACCGTGCAATGTAAGTACAATTAACGAACAATGAAGATGGTTGCGCTGCCCAGCAGTATGTCACCACAAAAGAGCAGCGAAACACCGGTTTTATTCTCAAAAAAAAAAGAGAATCGCACAATTTCATTCTGCTCTCAGTTCCCCAGTGAAAATTTATTTCAATAGTACATTTCGCTCATTCGGAGTTTAAGAAAGGATTCGACTAAGTTCCACAGCATCTTTAGCGTGCTATTAATTTGTCTGTCTTTGTACAGGACTTTGGGGGAAGGGGGGCTTCAAGGACGTGCCTGAGAGATGCCTGCAAGACAATTACCATTCAGAAGGATTTCCTAAAGTTTTATAGATTTCATTTCATTCGATCTGACTGAACGTTGTTAGCTTCTTTTACAATTTAAAGCGCTCTCGAATTCTTTTGCGTGCGATACGAAACGGATTTATTGAGGAATTTCGATTTGTTTTATTTTACCTTTTGCTATTATTATGGTTCTTGTTTTTGGATTAGGCTGTGGTACACATATTTATTGAAATAAAGCTATATATATGTAGGTATAAACATCACTACATAGTATAAAACAAAGTCGCTATCCACTGTCTGTCTCTCCCTATGTATGCTTCGATCTTCAAAACTAGAAAACGGATTTTAATGCTGTTTTAACAAACCAACTTCTAAATTTAACAAAACTTTAACCATAACTGGTTAAAATCCCATCTATGTCCATCCCCAGGGAATAAAAGACGTGACATAACATTATGTTAATGACTTGTATTTTGCAGTGCAATGAACAAACTTACAGAACAATGTTGTATTGTTTGTAACACTGGCTATCGGTATACTGCGAAAACTGGCGAAGTAGTTTCTTTATGATTTATGTGCGCTTTCTTTGAAGCTATTTATTTTCTGGTCTACTATAGAAGTTGGATGTAAGTACTCAATTAAGTTCTTATTTATTGTAGGATTCGTTTGTGTATTGGCCTTGGTATGCACTAAAAAGGATAAGTTTATAGAATAGATAATAGCAAAATTTTCACAGATTAAGTGGTTGCAAGCTCTGCAAAGGACTTCAGGGCGCTTACTCTTGAAACCAATCTCAATGTCAATGCAATTTCAATCCAATATGATCTCAATAATTATTAAATGTCAACACTATACAACCACAATCTTAGCTGTTACAATAGCATTCAGAGTACGGAATATAAAGACAAACTCAATACCATTTAGTTCATTCAATATCTACGCAATACGGATGCAATGGGCTCTAGTATTGCAACTCAAGAGTACGAAATTTCACAATACCAATGTCGATCGATCGGAATTGGATTCAAGAGTAAGCCCCCAGGTAGGAGTCCACATTATTCGATTTTTAATTTATTGGAGAGGAGATTTAATTTTTAATTTAATGTCGTGGTGGCCCGGAGGTTTAAGACGCCCACTTCTCATGCATGAGGGTGCGGGTTCGAAACCTACCAACGGCAAGTACCAATGTGACTTTTTCCGAGTTATATGTACTTTCTAAGATTATTTAGCCACCACTGACAAACGGTGAAGAAAAAACATCGTGAGGAAACCTGGACTTATAATTTCTAATTATAAGTTTGAAATCGCTAACCCGCATTGAGCAAGCGTGGTGATTAATGCTCTAACCTTCTCCGTGTGAGAAGAGGCTTTGCTCAGCAGTGGGCATTTATAGGCTGTTGATGATGATGATGGAGAGGAGATTTACAATGAGAATGGACTTGTTCTGGCGGCAAGGGATTTTTTTTAAGGGGGGAAAATCATCGAATCACTACTCCCGCCTGGGTGAGGCGGGAGGGAGTGTCAGACTCTTACTGACTAAAAACAACTCCGTTCCTTCTCCTGCACGTCGAGCCGGAGCCCCGGTAACCCGTTAGGTTCTCCGCGACGGCGGCAAGGGATAGGAATCATAATCGACAAATATTATCGGAACTCTAAACCTAGTCTTTCAGAAGTTTCCAGACGTAAAACTAAATAATTTAAATACACCAAAGACGGCCACATTAGACATAGACAACATTTGGAACTAGGTACTGACCAGTTTGTACAAGATTCTCCAAATATACATAAGATTATTCACGAGTTAGTTCGCAAACAGAGATGCAATCACTGTTCCTTGAATGGATCCATCAACAAAACGGTTTCTAGAACCTTCTTAGGTGTGGAAGTAACCGTAAATTGAAGGGAATATGAAGTAGTTAAGTAAAATGTTTGATACCCAAGGATATGGGACTGTGTCGTTTCTGTACAATAAAAAAATTATTTGTCTAGGGTTCTTAAGAATGAGAGAAGATTGCAGGTTGGTGCTGTAGCTGGGCAACCGGATGCCGCGCAACGTATTCGGCTTCGATTCCCGCACGGAGAAACTCTTTGTGTGATCCACAAATTGTTGTTTCGGGTCTGGGTGTCATGTGTATATGAATTCGTGTGTTAAACATCACAAAAAAAAATCCTAGTGCGGGGCAAAGTTAAAAAAAAATAGAAAGATGCTATTATAGAACTACGAATGATTTTTTCTATGTTTCAATACAAACAAGCCAGAACAGATTAAAGAGAAATGGAGGATGTTTTTGGATGCACTCTACCCCAATGGTACATAAGATATTAAGTCATATATCTAAGTATTTTCGTACTTAGATACTATGACGTGATATAAAGGAAAACGACCTGTCGAAAACCTGGACATATAATAAAACATCAATATGAACCCGGCAATCTTTTTTTATGGCATAAGCTGGTAAACGTGCTAACGGTTCACCTGATGGTAAGCAATCGGCGTCGCCTATGGACACCTGGAACACTAGAGGCGCTACAAGTGCGTTACCGGCGTTTTGGAGATTAAGAGTTTGAGGATCGTTGGGGATTCAGGTATTGGGGAGATTGGGGAAGGGAAGCCCACTCACACAACGCGAGCGTGGCTTCACGTCGGTTTTCTGTAAGGCCGTGGTATCACTCCTGTCAAGCCGGCTCATTCTTGCTGAAGCTTGGCTCTCCCATACTTAAATTGAGATTAATGCTTATTACTTTTCTTTTTATGGAACCTTACTGCACAAATTTATAATATTCCGATTCGGCCACGGTCAGTCTGAACTAGCCAAAACGTCCAGACTAGAACCCAGTATAAATGTATTAGTTTTATTATTAATACCTAGCTATAATACTGAGTATTTCACGTGGTTGCTCCTGTATGGTGCGCAAATAGTCCCGTCTACGTCTTTACAACGGACAGTTGTAGACCAAACAAATATTAGTTGTATGCACGAGTAGCCCGGAACTCGAGCGTTTAACGCCTTTACCAATTATGACGTCACTATATAGTAAACATTGCGTGTAGTTTGGAACTGTTTTGTGCAAAATGCTTTGTTATGTCAACAGGAGTAAGGTTAAATTTGGGTTGTAATTGAAGAGGAATTATTTTCATTACATTTTTTAGGCATATTACAAAAATTGACTTTTTTTCTACAGCTTATTACAATCCTGATATTAGAATCTATTATTACCTACCTCTTACAATTTTGTTTTTGAAACTGTAAACATAAATTCTCGTAGAGTTGCCATAGAAATTCTCTAAACACTCTAAATATGGAGCAATTATTTAACCTCTTGTATAACTTCATACCGAACTATTTCTTGCAAGAAAACTAAAGTTTTTCTGAAGAAATAATAAAACGATACACCCAAATCATAATACATTTACATAAAGATTATATGTATGTACTGACTGTAACTGAGATAATAATTATGTATGAGTAATGAGCCTGTGTTACTACATATGTATGTATTTACTATGCAAATAAACGGCTTTTGGTTATTCATGCGATGTGGTATCTTAACATACATAATGTACTATGTTGTGGTATCGTTAAGAATATATCAGTCACTAATTGGCTGTACATACATACATATATTTCTCTCATGTGCATTTCCTAAGCAACATTTTTGTTATAGCTATGTATTGTAGTATCAGTCGCAGAGTTTAATCTAAATGATGAGCTTCAGGCCCATGCGTCTTTTAAAGGGAGAAAATCATCGAATGACTTCTCCCGTCTGGGTGAGGTAAGAGAGAGTGTCAGACTCCTGACTAAAATTCATCCCGTTCCTACTCCTGCTCTACAAGCCGTAACCCCGGCAACTCATTAAGTCGTCCGCGTCGGCATCAGCCTTATTGTGCCCCATCTGTGGTGGTCTGATGGCGGAACGCAACGCGCCGTACGCTCGGATCTGGTTCTGATGGGGCATCGGAAACCCTTGCTTGCCATCCGCAGACTCATGCTTAAGCCGATACCATGCT
The DNA here is from genome assembly GCA_902850265.1 of Spodoptera littoralis. Lineage (NCBI taxonomy): Eukaryota > Metazoa > Arthropoda > Insecta > Lepidoptera > Noctuidae > Spodoptera > Spodoptera littoralis. The sequence goes on along the minus strand of LR824536.2, from coordinate 1,897,543 downwards.
CTCAATTATGAGTAGGTACGTTACTTCTTTACAGCCCCCTAACCACATTGGCATTGTCGAGTAAAGCTTACGTCGAGTAAACCAAACCATATCTAAAACCCTTTAACCCACACCGAAGATATCATGCCAAATTGTCCCATATACATAACAAAACATTTCATACAATATATAGTAAAAGAAGTTTGTCGCATATTCCCAAAGCAGCTCTAGTAAGCCAGAAGCAAGCCATTGCAAGTCACGCGATTGAAACACTCATTGTCCTCAAAACTCCTTTGGAACACGAAGGCAGTTGGACTTGTGTTATCCTGAATTGTGTAATGTTCATGTCCAGTGAGTGTAGGGTACCTTTAAGTTTTTTTTGTTTGATCACGTTAATCTGTAAAATATGATATTTCCTTGTTGACGATACGAAATAAAAAGTACACAAAGATCTCTGAAATAGATATTATTACGATTATGACTGAAAAATTTGCGATTTTTTTTTTATTTCTGTAACCTCTTATCAGGTTCAAACTAGTATCATTGTTGGATTCAATAAATCCATTTATATTTTACTAGCGATCCGCCACGGCTGCCCACGGGTGCAATATGCATGTATAATACATATAAACCTTCCTTAAGAATAAATCTATCTATTAAAGAAACCGCATCAAAATCCGTTGCGTAGTTTTAAAGATCTAAGCAGACATACGGACAGACAGACGGCGGATAGCGACTTTGTTTTATACTATATAGTGATACTGTTGCTTTTTAGCTACCTAGCTTAGCCTAGCTTCACTGACGGACTGACTGATAGATTATTATTTGTTTTCTTGACGTTTCAAAAGTACCAAATTATGGTTTTATTGAAATAAATGCTTTGACTTTGACTTTAAGAAGACTTTTATATATTTGATGGGCCGACGTTTGACCACCATCTCGCCTGCTGGTAAGCATTGATGCGGTCTACGATACAACTCGTTGTCCCATAAGCAACCTATTCACTCGGGCCTTGAAGACACCCAGGTTATAGTTTTAGGAAATTTCTGCCGATAGACATTTTTGGAGAACAACTTGTTTGATTATAAGTATATAAAATTATTATTATCAATTTATCAAAGACATTGTTAAAGAAATTTTTGGAATAGTTTCCAAAATCTATACTTATAATAAATCTGTAGAGAGGTCAATTCTGTACATAAAATATATTTAAAAAATAACTATCAAGGGGTGGTTAGGGATCGCTACTGATGCCAAAAATGCAATCAGTAATATTTTTGTCTGTCTGTCTGTATGTTCGTTATGGAAACAAAAACTACTCGATGGATTTTAACGAAATTTAGCACAATTATTCTAATTATACTAATACTAATTATATTATAATTATACTCTTGGGCAGGTTATAATATACTTTTCATTACGCTACGATCAATAGAAGCAGAGCAGTGAAGGGAAATATTGGGAAAACGGGAGAAGTTACTCCATTTTTTAAGCTTCCGTCGCGTGTACAGGCTTATAGGTTAAAGCTGCATAGAAATCATGTATGACGGAAATATTCTCTTTAAATTATATAAAAAATATTCTTCGACAGCATATGTCTATCTTTTATGGTTGACTCACAATAACACGTGAAACTCCCGATAGCTTAGCAATTCGGTGATTTCTGATTGTATTTGTCTACTCTAACGTTTACAATCTAACGTTAGTCATAGACTTTACGCTGTAACTGAACGGCCAATGGTTGAAATTAGCTTGACTCGATATTATAAATGAAAATATGGGAGTTTATGTGTATGTTTGTTACTCAGTCATATTAAAACGACTGAAGGGACTGCAATGAAATTCGGAACAGAGGTAGATTATGGTCTGAAGTGATACATAGGCATTTTACCGCTGGGACCGCGGGCGAAGCCACTGGCAGAAGCTAGTAATAAATATTAGTCTATATCTTTAAGTAACATCTTCAAGACCATCACAATATGAAGGCCATAGTGAAGAGGTTGCTAGGTCGTATGTAGGTTGTGACATTAATGGAGTCGGTACTTGAATGCTCTCATTATCGCTATGTAGGACGCCATCTTGGGTGATGACGTCATGGGTAGGTACCCTATAATTTGTTCTGGATACACAATACACATAATACGAATAAGTGGTGATTCGTTATCTTTTGTAGGTGCTGTGAAAGTTGTTTTTATAGTATAGGGCGAACCAGCTGAACGTACGGATCACCTGGTGATGTTAAGCGATCAGCACTGCCTACAGACATTGGTTTCACTAACCGAATGTATTTACAATCGCGGTGAAATCCTCTTTAAAATGGCTAATGACTGAAAGTCGACATTGAACATCATAAGAGATCACATGTAGAAGATTAAACAGCTAAAACTGTCATAAGGAAAAGCTAGAACAATAATATTGTACAATTTAACGTACTATTCTAGATTTCTAAGTCCTTATGACCTATTCTAAGTTCTATTCTACCTCTAAGTCCTTATGACCATGAAAATAACTATCAATGGTAGAAGAAAAACCGTTCAAAGAACCAAACCGCATAACAAAACCGCAGTTTAAAAAATAATTTTACAACTATCGTTTAAAAAAGTAACTATTGTGTTACCTGCCATTCATAAACAATACTGATAAGTGATAACCATTTCTATGGGTGTAAATGTGCGGTTTAACACTTTTTAGTGATAGTGTTTATTATTTGGAGATAAGGTTCATTTTGTTACGTAAGTTATACAATAGTAAGATAATATAGGTTAGGTATATTGCAGGAAGTTCATGTTCTAAAAATTTTATTAAGTCGAAAAAAATCTACTAGGTATTTTTTCCTGTACCACGCTTTTCAGGCACCACATACTTATACATTACATTGTGACTCCTCTGGTGTTGCGGTTGTCCATGGGCAGCGCTAATTGCTTACCATCAGTTGATACGTCTGTTCGTTTGCCTCAATCCATAAAAAAATGAATTGCTAAAATAAGTATTCAGAACGGTAATCAAAGTCGTATCGAAGATATTGGTGAATAACTACGTGAAACAAAGAAGATACATAAATAAAGAAATTACGAGGTGTTGCGTAGCAGCCGATTAGCCAGCCACTGCACCACCCGTGTAGTAAGACGTTCACTACTAGTCAGGCACGTTTATCTCTATTTAATGCCTGTGCAACTGCTAGGATGGATAGAGTCCAAATCCTTGTATTGGATTCCGTTACTCAGTAACGCAAGATATTAATGGGTGTTCTACTAAAGATGGGATATAGTAGTATATAGTAAACATACAGACGGATTACCTGATGGTAAGCAATCTGCGTCATGGACACCCGGAACACCAAAGGCGTTACAATTGCGTTATCTTGCGTGGATTCGAAAATAGAAGATTGTTGGAGATATAGGGAGGAGTCTACCTAATAATACAATACACTGAAATTGTCAATTGACACCGACAAACATATCCTAAATAATTAAAAACCCAGGAAGTCCCGAACAAAACGTTAAACTATAAAGTACTAAACGCTTTACCGACTGTACAAAAAAAGAGGTTAAAGGAACACTGGGACACAATGTTCTTACCTGTCCATTGTTAGAACAATTACGTCTTAGCTCCTTTTGTCACAGACACACAGCAGAACATGCTATCCTATATTGACAAAATACATTTTAAACTTTAAATCTATACGGTAAGGTTAACAATCTATTAAACTATTTTGACAGGGACCTTTTCAATTACAGAAAATTCTTGTTTTTGTAATTAACATTCAATGTTATTGTAACGTGGTAAAGTAGAAAATTCTATGACAGAATTTCGACGCTATGGCAGCAAGTGAAGCTATCCGTTATCATCGAGTTTTATTGGACTTTCAAGCTTAATGCTAAAGGATAAGGTTGAAAATTATTTAAAGGGTAGCTGGATGAGCCTGCTATACAAAAGCACACGTGGAGTCTTTTATTTGATAAACGTTGTTAATGATAAGGAAGTGTATCCATGGGAAGTTTGGATATTGGTGCCGTTCATGTTTAATTAGTCGCACTTATCTGTTACCACGTGTTCCGGTGTTAGGAGTTTGGTAATGCTGCCGGCGCCGCGGATTTTGGAAATAAGCAGCAGAGGAGTGGATAGTACATCGTTAGAGCCTAATTAAAAAAAATAAGTGGGTAGGAGTGCCTGCTTGATATGCTCTTTTATTTATATATCGAAAATTAATTCAAATTATGAAAGAGACTTGTAAATGTAAGATATTCGCAGTGAAAACACTGTTAGAAGTTTTATTTTTATTTTATAGTATGGAGTTCAATCATGAATAGCAATTTACTCATCATCTAAAATAATAAAAAAGAACTAGGTAGTTATAAGACACAATACACCAATTAATTGACTGCACGGTTGGCGCGGTGGCTGGGCATTGGGCAACCTGGTGCCGCGCAAGGTGTAGCAGCTTTGATTCCCAAACGGAGCAACTCTTTGTGTAATACACAAATTATTATTCCAGGTCTGAGTCTCATGTGTATGTGAACTTGTATGTTTGTAAACGCACCCACGACACAGAAGAAAATGTTAAAGTGAAGCAACGTTTCAAGTAAAAAATCTTATCGGTGAGAACCAAACAATTACAAATTCACACTCAAACATCTCATCACTAACTAAACGCGTGTAAAATCTCCCCAAACACAAGAGATTAGATCACTACTGACACCATTGTGACAAATTCAAAATGTATTATAAAACTGAGAAAGGACAAGACAATTTGTCCAAAGACCAAACTATAAAAAAATGGCTACCTGAGTTCAAAATCATTATCCATGTAGATAGATACTCTTCATTGATTAACCGAAGGATATTTTTTTTACCGACTTCCCAAAATGTAGGAGGTTCTCAATTCGGCCGGTTTTTTTTCTATGTACATACTAGCTTTTACCCGCAGCTTCGCTCGCGTCACAAAAGAATAAAAAGTAGCTTATGTGCCATATACCAATACACACAGCACCATTTATACCAATACTTTTGTTTTTCCTCGGGAATGTCAATTTTTCCGGGTTAAAAAGTACCCTATTATTTAATCCGGATTTTTAACTTTACGTCTGCAAAAATTCAAAGCAATCGGTTGAGTAGTTACGGCGTGAAGGTGGAACAAACAAACAAACAAACTCACTTCCAGATTTATAATATTAGTAAGGATTTTAGGTTTTGTGATAACGGGACTCTACTAATGGGGTCCCACATCTGTTCGTCTGTTGTAGTTCTCAATTTCAAAGACAGTTTCTTCTGTCTAGCGCTATTTATAGAAAGAGAAGATTTATACATCACCATTTTTTGCTATAAAAGAGATGGTACTGTTATTCCATCTTTCTATGTGGTTGTTCTTGGAATTGGATGCAATGGCAGTGTTGAATGACTTCCAGACATTGAAAACATCATGGTGTCTCTTTAAGAAGTAATAAAATAGTATATCAGGTTCCCGGGGAAGACTTAACGGGTTGCCGGGGCTCCGGCTCATATATTCACGTGAGTAACCCGTGATTTTTAGTTAATAATATTTTGCCTGATAGTTACTAAGTGAAAGAGAGATGTGACATACTTGGCAGTTGCACTTATGACCTGGGCACTGACGAGTCTGTCCAGGCTGTCCTTTAATAAATATTGGAAGAAAGGATTAAGTCTACATAAAAGAAAATCGAAGTGACTTGTTTCAGTTGATTTGATTGGCTTAAGATTAGAAAACCTTCACAGAAAGACTTGACGATTTCTTAATGAATTTCATTTGGATGAAGTTGATTGACTCTGTAAAATCATTAACATTTTATTAATTGAACTATAACAAATTGAACGATTAACCTTTATATTGAGGACGCCTTTTATTCCTCGAAGAAGGCAAATGCGAAATAATAGCACTTAAAAAATGTTTTTTATATATTTCCAGAATCGAACACATATGAGGCTTTATTTCACGGTCTAGCGTTGCTTTTTAGTCCATAAGAGTCTGACTCTCTCTCTCGTCTCATTCACGGCGGGAGAAGTATTGGATATTTCCGCACAAAAAAGCCTGTTTATGCTAACTTAAGTGTGGGGGAGCCATGCTTCGGCACGAATGGGCCGGCTTGGCCTCACAGAAAACCGACGTGAAGCGACGCTTGTGCTGTGTTTCGTCGTGTGAGTGACGTTACCAGAGGCCTAATTACCCCCTCCCTAGTCTCCCGAATCCCCAAATCCTCCACAATCCTCACATTCCCAATTCCCAAAAGGCCGCAAACGCACTTGTAACGCCTTGGTGTTTCGGGTGTCCATTTGCGGCGCCGATTGCTTACCATCAGGGTGATCCGAATGCTCGTTTACCGGCTTATGCTATAAAAAAGTATCAAATCTTAGACCTTTAAAAGCACCATTGGAGCAGCCAACAGAGAGAAACATCTACATATTCTTCTAGAAGAAACTTTATGAAGAACTAAAGAATTCATTTCAGAATATGTTGTTAAGCACCTAAGTAAATCTCGACAATTCCTCCACAACTCAGAATTACATGCGGAGAGTTTACACTTGGCCACCAGTCGCCCATTTCTACCCGAGGTTGGATTGAAACGGAAAAATCGCGTGAATACCCTTCATACATTTTGTATGAATCATTGAGCATCTTTCTCGTTTCAAACGGTCGGAGTAGGAACAGATTGCGGAGAGTGAAACATTTACATTTTTACTTCAGTTAACGGTTGCGTATGTTAAGTATTACGAGTCTAGTAAAAATCTTAGCTGATGAAAAAGAGTTACTGAGTTTGGTCGGTAGACTAGCAAAAATGAAGGTAAGTTTCGATTAGGACTGAATGATATGTTTTGTAACAGGGTAAGTCCTGACCTAATATCTTTAAACCAGCAATTCTTGTATAATATACTAACGATCTCGGAAACCGCTCAAATAATTTTCTTAAAATTCTGTATTTATGGCTTTTGGGGACAATAAATCGATATGGCTATGTTTCATTTTCAAAAAATGTCGTTTACTAAAAAAACACCATCGTCAGTACTTTTAAAGGACTAAGAAAGCAAAAGCAACGCCATTGGCCAGCCTCTAGTGTATCATATGTTACCTAACGGATTACCGGGATTCCGGCTCGACGTGCAGGAGAAGGAACGGGGTGGTTTTTAATCAGTAAGAGTCTGACACTCCCTTCCGCCTCACCCAGGCGGGAGCAGTCATTCGATGATTTTCCCCCTTAAAAAAAGTGTATCATATGCAGAATAATTATGTATTGTTTATTTATCTCCATGAACCTTTTTAAGAAGCAACAGATATGTGATAACGATAACAATAAAAAGAACTACTCCTAAACTACTTTTCAGATGAAGTGACGCAAACATCAATAAAATTCTATTCTACAAAGCGATGAATCAAATCTCTCTACTACATAATAAGTACATAAATACATAACATAATTGTTGTAATACATTGTATCAAAACTCGGAACATAACAGTGGGAAACTTACACCAATACATTCTAGATTCACGCCAAGATATAGAGAAACCATTGTTCTAATAAATCTCTTTCAAAAACTTTGAAACGTTTCAGTTGAGATTATTTGAAGTAATTGGTGTGTATATACTCTTATGTTAGATTATGTAATGATGTATGTAGAGGGTCTGTTTGAGGATTTTGATTTTATTTTAAATGGAGTTCTTGAGATAAATTTATAATTCCAACTTTTTATTGATACCAGCTTCTGCCATTGAGCCCCCTTGCGTGCGGAGGACGAAAGGGACTGTCAGACTCTTACTGACTAAAACCCACCCCAGTGTCTCGCGTCACACGTGGTTTAAGGATGAAGTAGATATTTTCTCAGTATATTCACGTGAATAACCCGCGATTTTTAGTTAATTTAGTATGTCTCACGATAGTTAATATCAAAACAGAATCTAACATTGTATTCAAACCCTTTAATCTTTTACAGAGAAAAAGGTGTACAAATAATGTTTACGCTGGCCATGGAAAAGTGCACTTTTTAAGTACCTATTTCTCAGCCCGTCTTTAAGTTGCAGGCTTACAGAGTTGAGTTATGGCAAGTCCTATAAACAACATTTTAGCTTTTATGTAGGAACAGGAATTTCTTTACATTGTAAGTGGTCTGAAAGGGTGTAAAGCAGGTTATGTTAGGCTATATGGGCCTCGCATTAAACAAAATAGGCTTTGCACTTTTCCTTTAATAAAATTGCTACTTAGCTATCTCAGGATTTTTTTTTAAAGGGGGAAAATCATCGAATGACTGCTCCCGCCTGGGTGAGGCGGAAGGGAGTGTCAGACTCTTACTGACTAAAAACCACCCCGTTCCTTCTCCTGCACGTCGAGCCGGAGCCCCGGTTACCCGTTAGGTTCTCCGCGACAGCTATCTCAGGATAGGTTCGCAGTATTGATTGTTTATTGTATGTACAGAACAATGCTTTTTATTATTATGTGATTCACAAATTCTTTATTCCCGGGGGCTTACTCTTGAATTTCGTACTCTTGAGTCTGAAGAGTAGCGCCTATTGCATCCGTATTGCGTGGATATTTGATGAACTAAATGGTATTGAGTTTGGCTTTATATTCTGTACTCTGAATGCTATTTTAACATGTACGATAGAGGTTGTATAGTTTTGACATTGAATAATTAGTGAATTTTTTTTGGATTGAAATTGCATTGACATTGAGATTGGTTTCAAGAGTAAGCGGCCAGGTCAGAGTGTGAGGAATGTGTGAAATTATGTGTTTGTAAGCGAAACAATGACAGAACGAGTGTGGGACAACGTTTTAAAAAGATTCATATAAATTTCTTTTCATTATATCCATCCAAAGGTTGTCTGGTAGAAATCACTATAAGTGATAAGACCGCCTTTGAGCCCATTATTATTTTTCTCAATGTTTGTCATTTCTTTTTCTGTATGTACTATATTATTAATGGTGTACAATAAAGTTATATTCTATAATATTCTATTCTTCTAAAAAGAAAATTAGAAAGGATGAATGATTTAGAGCTCCTCCGTTTTAAATTCAAACGAGTCAATCAAGGATAATTAGGAAAAATAAAGACGTTTCTAATCTTCAACACGTGTTCGAAGAACAAAAATAGCTTTTAATGCATTATAGAGGACCTACACTATAATTTTCTATAACAGTCTTTATCATAATGGGATGTGACACATAACATCTATGCCGACGTCACCGTGGGTGGTGTGTGCATTAATTTAGTAGAAAGACAAGAGGCATCATTTATGTATTGGTAGGATGAGTAAGAAATAAAGACATTGCAATGTATAAAATTACTCATAATTATAAGACAGCTGAAATCAAGAAGTGGTTGTTTTTGAAAATAAGGAAGATCCTGTCAGTATTACGGGGACACTACTCTTGATCAGACGAATTGTCTCCATCGGATCCTGTCTGCGGCCATTTATTTGTATTGTGGGGTAGAATCTTGATGCTGGGTGCCTTTGAGCTGATCAGATTATCTGGTTGGAGATCGTCCTCTCGCCTCTTGGTGCTCCCATCAACATTTCTCACGACAAGAGAGCTTAGTTCTGGTTTGTGTAACCATTAAAGTAATCGAAGCTAAACGTTCAACGCTCTGATTGGCCAGCTCCAATGAACCAACCAATCATAGGACCGAACGTAGTTTCATTTCGATTATTTTAAACGTAAAACAAATTTCTTTTAAGGCCTCAGATCTCACACAAGCCAAAACCTAGACATAAACCTGTTTGCAATGTAAATTTTTCCCTATATCCTAAAATAAAAGGTTACAATATTCTACGGGTAGGATTATCATCAATTTAGGGGTCGAATATTTGCATAGGGCAGGCGTGCGGGGCCTCGGGTCCCGGGTTCCGCCGCCGGCGACAATGCGATGTGACGCTACCCACTACGGGTATTGTGTGTGTCCATTGATATGCGATATTTTTGCAAAATGTTGATTTTTGTAACACTTTTTCATCAGTTTTGATTTACAATGTTAAACAGTTTGATTGGATGGCTTGGATAGACTATAGATTGTCTGTATCTATTTATAGATATTTCTAAATAATACCGATTATAATTAATTTAAAAGTTTGTGTGTTTGTAACTCAATTACTTCAAAGCGGCTTAAGGGATTGAGATGCAATTTGAAACCATTTGATTATGGTCTAGAATAATATAGGCTTTTTATCCCACTGAACCCGGGCGAAGCCTCGGGCTAGAAGGAAATAATACAATCAAAGTTCAGATAGAAATATTGAAATGCTGAACACACTGGGAGGGAAAATACAAAGAAGTAATTCAAAACGAATATTGGAAAGTGTATTATCATCATCAACTGGAAGTTATAGAAAAACCATTAGTAATTTTGGTAGTCTATAGTTAATTGTTAACATACATTATTGGGGTCCTAAGTTAATGAAAACAAAATGCCTACACAAACCAATCAACTCCGAAAAACGTCTTGTCAGTCTTAATTCGCACAGCATTTGAATTTCTAACACAGAATTTCTACTGTGTTTGTGTACTGTGTACATGTTTAGCTATACCTTTAATATCTAATGGAATTACTTATTCAATATTGTCTGATGACGTAGCACCTGTCTTCACAAGTTTGAATATCTTGAACAATGGAAACAGTTTTCCATCTTTCGTTTCAGCCCGCGGCAATCGTGTAGCACCAATAACGCCCTGCATCGTCTCTTGAAGTCGCGCATTTGTTCATCACGACACCATATCTCGAAAACTGCTAGACACAAAACTGCAAGATTTATGCAACATCGAAACTAATTCCTGTGGTCGCCTCGAGGAATACTTGATAGTCGTGAGTCGAGATTTCTCATTTTAAAATTAGATTGATAGTGATGTTATTCAATTGTTCGTATTTTCCGTGCCTTGTGAAATATGTTGCGGTTCGTTTATAACTCGGATGAAGGAATGAATTGGATAACATGGCCTCAAGTTATTTATGTGATTTGACTGTTAAATCAAACTTAAAACATGATTTGTTTACCACAAGTAACATCATTACACAAAAGAATTCCATTAAACAGAATAAATACTTTACAATCAATGCCAACGTAGAACCGAATCATAAAATCTCGAATATTAAATAAAAAGGTTCAGACAAATCGAATAATCCAGTTCAATTAATCTTACTAATCGAGTTCCGAGTAAGCGATTCTGAACATTTTCAATTTGTGCATAAAACGTCGGTAGAATCACATCTTCATTAGCAATACAATCGGGTCGGGGGCGAATCGAATGGGAATTTCCCATTTCCCAAGAAGTTGAATTCGCCAAAGATTTATAAATTGCAGAGAGAGTTTGGAAGCAACATGGGAAGTTTCTATTATTGAATCGTACTAGTATTAATTGCGGTGAAATTGTAATTAAACTTTATGCGGTATCGACCGGTGCAGTCTGCAAGTCTTTGTCGGGATACCAACTGTACTGACTGTAGCTATGGTAGTGTAGTTGAGATATGGCGGACCGCTTCATCTGTGTGGTTTTATAATTAAAATATCGTTTTGTTATTGTTATCGTTAAAATGGGAAGTTAGTGACAAAATTAATTTAATGAGTCGAAAAATATTTCTGTCTGTATTTGGTAAATTATGTAGTAAGGTCACTGTTTTATTTGTTTATAAGAAAGAACTAGTGGTCCCTGCGACTTCTTCCACGTGTAATCGTAACTTTGGATAGTTCTTTATAACTCTTCCTCCGTGATAGATTTTTTTAAGGGGGGAAAATCATCAAATTACTTCTCCCGTCTGGGTGAGAAGGGAGGGAGTTTCAGTCTCTTACTGACTAAAAAGCAGGACTACTCCTGCAGTTCGAGCCGGAGCCCTGGTAACCCGTTAAGTTACCCCGTGAATGATAGCGTGATAATATGTAGCCTATATGTTCACTCAAACTGTTAGTAATATTCACGCAACATTAGAAGTAAATCCATATAGTAGCTAGTTAGTAGTAACTCTGAGTTTATCCCGCACATACATACAGACAAACAGACAAAAAATGTTAAATCCTATAGTTTTGGCTTTGCTATCGATTGTAGATCACGCCCCAAGTATTCTATTAAAAAATATTTAATGTACAGTTTTCATTTTCCTACGATTTTAACATATGTATAGATTACATTACAAAATGAACTGCTTATTTTTCAAATACTCACGGTAAAAGTAATAGAAATAATTAAATCCAAAATCGCGTGTTTAAAAACTAAAATTTATAAGTAGTACGATTACCAGACAGACTAATCAATAAAATTACTAATCGATTAACAATTCCCATTCGATTAGGAACTTAATAAAAAAAATCGATTAAATTCAAATTGAATTTAGACGTGTCTATTTCGATGCGATCTGTGCCTGAATAAATGAATATTTTACACCCTCGTCTGGTGGATTAGGTGGTGATAATGAGATGTGGAGCTCTCAGAGTTTGCTTTTCATTTCCTAGAGCACCTGCATGATCGTCTGGCTTGAGTTGCGATTCAATTTATAATATACCTACTTATTATGTGTATTGTACTGCTTCACTTTTTTCTAATTGCAATTTGTAGAGAGGAGTGTGTGCATCCGAAACTGTATTTGTTTTGTAGGTTTGTAAATAGTTTTAAGGTTTAATTTTGTTTGGACAAAGTAGGTGTTGGGATTAATCTGTGTTGTGTAAGTTTGGAGACGTAATAATGTTATTACGTCTTAACGATGTTTATAATGTTAGTACTTAACTAATAGTTTTAATAACTTACTTGATTTACTTGGGCCACGGATAAGCTTTAAGTGCAGTTTTTTATAACATAACATCATGCATTTTATCCCCGAAGGGCTAGTCCACACAGAAGTTACATACACATTTCACTAATTATGTTCAATGAGTCCCATGTAATAGGGGGTAAGCCTATTGCCATATACCGGGTAAATTCCAGACTTAGTGCTACAGCTGAGATTTTTTTTTTTAAAACCCAGTGATACTTTGCCCGACCCGGGAATCGAACCCGAGACCCCTTGCCCGGTAATCGCACTTGCGACCACTCGGCCAACGAGGCAGTCAGGCAGTTTTTTATACTCATTTTTTATTTTTATAACTTTTTTCACGCTAGTACCTACTTAAAGTAAATTAACAGACTTCAAAAAAAGGAGGATGTCATTTTGACTTGTATGTACATATGTATTTTTATGTAAAACTTAATACTTCATTACTGAAAAGTTTATTCTAAACGGATTCTTATAAAAAGAACACAGTGTGATGCTCGTCAAAATTCCCTCCAGAATCGCGCGTTACAACTCTTTGCGCGGGAAACTTTACTTATCTGTCACATTTGACAAATGACATCTTCAACATGACAGCTAGTGCTGTAGCTAATACAGATTAAACTAGTGACGTTAATTTATTGATTTTATTCTTCTAACAGTATGTATAAACATGCGCGATTATCTCGCAATTGGCTGGATCGATTTTGATGCGGTTTTCAGAAAAGTGTTTGCTACACCTAAGAGAATATTTTTGTATAATCATTAACCGATTTAAAAAAAGAGAAACCGATTTAAAAGGTTGCAGTCGGTGTTTTTAAAGTAGTTTATGAAAGTAATTATATTTTTTTAAATCGAAAGTGTCGTACTTGTTTTATCGAATTATTAATTAGTAAAATATACCTACATAATGTCATATTGATATATTTCATAATTTTTTTTAATAAGTCTTAAAAATTAAGTAAAATCGCGGGTTACTCACGTGAATATACTGAGAAAAGCTCTACTAGTAGAGTGAGCTGCGCGACGTCGCCGCGATCGCGCACGCTGCTCATGAGGAAGAACCCCTCTGTGCTTCGAAAAGCTTTTCTCAGTATATTCACGTGAGTAACCCGCGATTTTACTTAATTTAGTACGTCTCACGATAATTATTATAAAAACAAGTCATAACCACTCATACGAAAAAAAATCTAAACAGAAACTGAAATAACAAAAAACATATTCAAAAGTTAAAACTAGTATGTACTCCAACTTAAAACTACGTACCTAGGTAAGTCGTAAACCAATAATTCACAATTCCTTGAAACTTGAAGACTATTTTTAAACTCGAAATAAGTTCATATAAAATCTTTTGAGGAAATAAATTCGCTTGTCATAACCCAAGTCGGCCAAGTTTTGTCTGATATACCGTGAGTACTACGTGTGGGAATTAGGCAATGAACCTGGTACTTTTCGTAGCTGTTTTATTAAAAGAGTATTATCTGATTTGCTTTTGATTTTTCGGGGTTTGGCTTTGCTTGACTTGACTTTGACTTTACCGGGGCTCCGGCTCGACGTGCAGGAGAAGGAACGGGGTGGTTTTTAGACAGTAAGAGTCTGACACTCCCTCCCGCATCACCCAGGCGGGAGCAGTCATTCGATGATTTTCCCTCCTTAAAAAAAACCTAGTAAAGTTAACCTAGTTAGTTCCAATTGACATCTTACAGAATAACCTAGCTGTACTTAATCCTCACAAATAGAGTGTAGCAGTTTATCAATTTGATAAAACATCACTGAATAATTAGTTATCACTATAATTATAACCGATCAATAACTGCTAAGAAACTAGTCGAGTTCTTCGTCAAATAATTACGTGGATAAGCCAAAAAACATAATAATTCTTAGCTGTTAATTATTATGTTTTCGGCTTACTTCGATAACTGTTTGACGAGGAACTCGACTAGTTTCAAGCCATGCTAGGGGCTCATATTCATGACTAGCATTCCGCGACCCGCGATGCGGCGACTGTTGCGCTGCTACATTACTCTAGCATAGAAACTAGTCAAACAGTTAAGTGAGTAAGCCGAATACATAATATTTAACTGCTAAGAATTTAATGGATACTTCTGAATTATCAATTGATCTTCAGCTCTTTGCATCAAACCATTGCCAGCCACTCATAACTCCACTTATTTATCCGAGCAACATCACTAAACAAACACATAGTTGCTACAAAACAAACAAACAGAATTGATAAACGATATTAATTGAAATCTCATACAAGTGTGGTCTCTGGCAAAATGGCGTCGAATTATATCAGCATCGGGAATTTATTATAGGGAAAATGATTTAAATATTTTAAAACCGCAACTGGCGATTTCATATTTCATTAATTTCATTTTTGGCCTATGAATTCGTACTAAATTATGTATCTGTTTTGATACTACAGCTCATTATTGGAAGGTTCATATTAATTTTATCATTGACTTGTCAAAGTATTCACGTTCTCTCATCGTGAAGTTAGATCAATCAAGTTAGAGAATCATTGACCTTTAATGTATACTTGGTAAGATAAGAGGCGCGCTGGATAGAGACCGGTGGAATATTGTCCACTCCAGATGAACCTCGGTCCTAAGTCACGAAGTATCGACCCAACAAAGAGTAACAGTGGTCAGACGTTTTGGATCTCCTCAAACTTCTCTTTTTAGTTTCTGAAGGATTTTTCTTTACTAAATAAAAAGATTTGCCTAATCTAGGAATTAAAATCGACACCTCCACCCCAGCACCCCCACTAGCAACCTTCTAGCCGACCAAACACAACTAAACGTCCAACTCCACAGGCGTTAATATATTTTTAATAGAAAAACTAGCTAATTCGTTTTGGCAGCAGCCAACAAGTTTGAACGACTGCATCGCTCGTGATCCAGAGCTGGCTTAGAGACGTTTTAACTTCCAACGATAAGAACCACTAACAGGCAATTTAAGTTTTTCAAGGAATAAGGAACTAGTGGCTCATTTGGTGGTCTCTTTTGGTCAGTAATTGGAAATGAATTGGGTTATTCAATGAGAGTTTAATCTAAAAGTATTGACTTTATACATACATTAATATTAGCATATTTAATAAATGACCTGGTGTCCCGGACGTTTAAAACGCCCACTTCTTATGCATGAGGGCGCGGGTTCGAAACCTACCAACGGCAAATACCAATGTGACTTTTTCCGAGTTATATGTACTTTTTAAGATTATTTAAACACTACTGACAAATGGTGAAGGAAGACATCGCGAGGAAACCTTTTTTTTTTTTTTTTTTTGAGGGGGGAAAATCATCCAATGACTTCTCCCGCCTGGGTGAGGCGGGAGGGAGTGTCAGACTCTTACTGACTAAAAACCACCCCGTTCCTATACCTGCACTTCGAACCGGAGCCCCGGCAACCCGTTAAGTCTTCCGCGGCTCCGTATCGGCATCAGCCTTGTTAGGCCCCATCTGTGGTGGTCTGATGGCTCCTTGAGGCGCGCGCGGAACGCGACGCGCCGTACGCACGGGCCTGGTTCTGGTCGGGCGGCGAGTCACGCATGCTCGCCGTCCGCAGGCCCGTGCTTACGGTGGCCGGAGATCGTCTCGCGATCCCCGACGCGCGGAGTGTCTCTCGCGACGGCCGGGTCGTGAGGAGGTTCGTTCCCTCACGCGCTCCGCCTCCTCCTTAGCTAGCATGACTGCTTCGCAGAAGGAGGAGACGGCATCCCACTCCCCCTCGCTCCGTACCATGGTCTGAACCAGAGCCGGACGCGAGAGGTCGCCGTCGCCGATCACATTCCTGAGGACACGGCGGTGCTCAGTCCACGCAGGACACACCGCCACCGTATGCTCCACCGTGTCCTCCGGGCGATCCTCGCAGTGATGACACCCGGGCGTTTCCTCCCGCCCAATCCGAAACAGGAACCTACCGAAACTTCCGTGTCCGGTAAGCACCTGCGTCAGGCGGTAGGTGAGGACGCCGTAGCGTCTCTCAAGCCACTCCTCAAAGAATCGCGAGGAAACCTGGGCTTATAATTTCTAATTATAAGTTTGAAATCGCCAACCCGCATTGAGCGAAGAGCGAACCTTCTTCGTGTGAGAAGAGGCTTTGCTCAGCGGTGGGCATTTATAGGCTATTGATGATGATGATATATTTTAATGAGAAACCTCAAGAACTTAAACAACACTATTTGTACAATGTCACAAACTATATCTAAGTATTAAAATCTTGGTAATGTACTTTAAACACTAAAATTTCCCACCGGCATTCCTAGCGAAGTGGGTCAGACGCTCCTACTTATGAATCCTCTCCATGTATCAACGAGAAGGTTTAACTTGTCAAAGTTAAATTCATGCAGATACCGCCCAACTTACGCACGTCATCACTAATTCAAACGCCCCAGAGATTTCAACCTTAACTACTCAGACGTAAGTGTCACTGATCAGTTTGTAACCCGTACCATTTATGTTGGTTTCTTGCATGGCCGAATCCCATGAGCTTTTGAGGTGTCAATTGCTCGACACAGTTGCAGTGTTGTTGTTTAATCAGTCGTTGTAATTTGGACCTTATTTGTTCGGTATACGGATGATTAGTGGTTTTACGGTCAGGTTGACAAATATAATCTTCGTCTCATAGATTTGGGGGATTCGGTAACAAAATATGATGATGATGATTTGTTTATTTTCTCAGCCTTGTTAGGAAATGAATGGAAAATACTTGGTTTCGATGGCTTTCAAGATAAGTGCCATTGACAACAAAAGCTGGAATAGATACTCTTGTTTAAAGCTTTCTCGTAATTTGCCGACAGCTAGGTTTATTTTTACTACGATATTTTTATGAATCACATCAGTTTGGAACATTTATCTTAGTGATATTCTGTCTGTTCTGTTGTGTGTAGCCCTGTGGTATTCTAGCAGTACTTTGTAGTTTATAGATCATGTGATGAAAATCACAGTCTAATACAAACTTTTAGATACTTATCGACTACTTTTATTCATTATCTAGTCTGCCTTACTATCTTGTAAAATAAGTACTCTCATTAATGAGAGTTTAAAGTAATCTAGAACTACTAGTCCTTAAGTCCTTAAGGACTAGTCCTTAAGAACTACTAGTCCTTAAGGACTAGTAGTTCTTACGGACTAGTAGTTCTAGACGGGTTGCCGGGGCTCCGGCTCGAAGTGCAGGAGTAGGAACGGGGTGGTTTTTAGTCAGTAAGAGTCTGACACTCCCTCTTGCCTCACCCGGACGGGAAAAGTCAGTGGATGATGTCCCCCCTCAAAAAAAAAAGTATTTTAACTCTTTATGTAGACACTACAACGAGAAACGTTCAATAAGGAAAAAGTTATTGATTTCTATGACGTGTTGTTTTATTCTTAATTATTAAGGCAAAAATACTATCACACGTCCTATTTTCCTTTTAAAACCATAGAATAATTTGAAAATTCGAAAGACCGAAAGAAAAACAAAGACACTACACCATTTAAACAAAAGTGCCTGTCACAAACAAACAAAAAAAAACAAAACAAAAACAACCAACATTGGCCCAATTACACCATCCCGTGTAACATAAAAGCCAAAACTCGATTTTTATGCAACTTTAAGCGATATTTTTTGCTAGCTGAATTGAATTGATATTACATTTGTATGAAAAAGCTCGAATATTGCAGGTTCACGGTAAAAAACGACGTTCAACCGGAAAAACTGGAACATTTTGCAATGAAATTGTTTATGGAACAAATGCTGTTTGATGCGGGAATAATGGAAATTGGGCGGTTTGTGTTCTTTCTAGGTGAAGTACGGGGCTTTAGAGCGGTAATAAAATATAGGTATTTTTCTCTTGTTGTGTGAGGTAATCCAGATGGTGTAGTAGATACTTAAAACTTTTTTGTTAGACGACTTGATTGTTTTTTTTAAGATTAAAAGTAGTAGGTTTTTAATAAAATTAGGTAGTATATGGTGTAGGCCGAGGTGTACATTACGGCACTTAATGCCACTGTACAATGTAACACTCACTTTTCATTATTTATGTTATGAGTTCCCTATTACATGGGTGAGCCTATTGCCATAATTATACCGAGTACAATTCCAGACTCCAAAAAGTATGTAGTATTTCTGAAAATGTTATTTGTGAGTCGTCTTAACGTTAGCCGTAAAATAAATATTCCGTTCCTGTTTAGATTAAAGCTGTTTTTGTTATAATAAATACAGGTGTAAATGGAGCCATCAGACCACCATAAATGGGATCCAGTAAGGCTGATGTTTACCTTGTATACGGAGCCGCGGAAGGCCTAAAGGGGTGCCGGGGCTCCGGCTCGAAGAGCAGGAGTAGGAACGGGGTGATTTTTAGTCAGTAAGAGTCTGACACTCCCTCTCGCCAACCCAAGGCGGGAGAAGTCATTGGATGATTTTCCCCCATAAAAAAAGGGTGTAAATGGAATGCTAAGAAAGTTACAAGTTATAAAATTAAATAGAGCTGGCTCAAATTCACAGATGATTCAGGGTGTTCTTGTAAAATACCGTAGGTACTGTTATTCGCTCTACCTATGACACATAGCTTCATACGTCATCTTTCATAAGCGTTGAAAATCTTATTGATGAGTTACGACACAAAAGTTTTATGCAAATTGTTATTGTGTACGCAAAACCTTTTGAGAAGAGTACTAAAATCAAAATTTGCATTCTTCACCTTTTCTGTCGACCTTAATGTGGAACGGATGATAATGCTGATCGTACCTGGAAAAGAAATAAAATATTTTTAGCGAGACGAACTGCAGAATAATGTCATTCAAATATGTTCTTTACCCGACTTTAGAAAAAAGATTTTTATGTTCTTTGGGTTTTATGATAACTTAGTATTGTAATGTGAGTAACAACAAAACATAAAAAACATAACATAACATCACGCCTTCTATCCCCGAAGGGGTAGGCAGAGGTGCACATTATGCCACAATGTAACACCCACTTTTCACTATTTGTGTTATGAGTCCCTTGTATTAGGCGGTGAGCCTTATATACCGTGTACCTGTACATACCGTACATACATTGTCATATACCGGGCACAATTCCAGACTCCGTGCTACTACTGAGAATTTTTAAAAATCCAGTAATATTTTGCCCGACCAGGGAATCGAACCCGAGACCCCTTGTCCGGGAGTCGCACTTGCGACCACTCGGCTAACGAGGCAGTCATAAAATAATTTATGACATATTTCTATCTAGATTCACTGACGGATAGATAGACAGACTATTATTTATTTTATATTTAGTGACGTTTTAAAAGTACCAAATTATAGTTTCATTGAAATAAATACTTTGACTTTGGTTTTGACCACCAAAAGTTACTATTATGCAGAGTAGACTCAAAGTCTAGCAGTAAGCAGCTAATATTATTAGCACAATTAAAACGAAAGGCAAAAACGCACCTCCAATGTTGCATTTGAATTCCACTTTTTCATTGGACGTTACATTAAATGATAATCATAGACTATGATTATCATTTACTATCAACTAGCCTATTCTGAGTCAACTCAGCAAAACTACTATTTTGCAACCCAAAGAAAACAAAGTCATGAAGCATACTTGAAACAATTTCAACTTTGACCTACTAAAATAGCAACGTAAACAAAAAAACTAAATAAAAACATAGAGTTTCGCGTCCGTACGACCACCCGGTTTAATTCATATTCATATTCATATATTCATATTCATATTCATTTAATCATTTGCAAACATGGGTACATAATATATAGGTGTTAACAAAGTTTATAGTTTCTCCATATTTTGCCTTAACTTGGCATGCAAAGATATGTTTTAAAAATAATTACATAATA
This sequence comes from Spodoptera littoralis, assembly GCA_902850265.1. Lineage (NCBI taxonomy): Eukaryota > Metazoa > Arthropoda > Insecta > Lepidoptera > Noctuidae > Spodoptera > Spodoptera littoralis. The sequence continues at coordinate 1,877,003 of LR824536.2, read as the reverse complement.
AAATTAGGTCCATTGAATTGAATTATTTTCATCGGTTATTGCTCGTATTTTCCGATATTATTTCCGGATATTTTCGGGTTTTTTCGTTCTATATCCTACTTCGGACGCTCGTAAAAACCGGGATGAGCCGAGTCCATCGATGCCGGGGCCCGATATGAGAGATTCTCGCTACGGATTTGTGTTTGGCCCAAAACATAAGAAAAACGATGTATGTATAAGAATGACATTAAAACAGAATGAAACCTTTTAGTAGGTATTTGGTAATAGTAAAGTTTTTACTCAAGCAACCAAACAACATCATGAGCCCTTCATATTGTGTCCACTGCAGTTTTCCCCTACCCTATGGCAAACTCCATGTGATTACCATAACCATTTTCCTTAACCCTATGGTTTGCCATAACCGCCACGCTCTCGCTTTGATTGAATGAAGGACTGCAGTTTAAAAGGTTTAGGTTTATCAGAAAGCGTTACTGTCCGATAGTAAATATTTGTACGAAAAAGCAGGGGAGGTGACAAAATGTACTCTTTTCTTCGATTTTCAAATCGCTATATCTTGTACATCGCGCCACCGCCCAATTCGCAGAGCTGAGTAATATTTCAAAATTTTTAAAGTTCACTCTGATGGGTGCACGTGAGACGTTGATTGAAAGTTATATATTTCGGAATTTAATCTGCAACATGTTTACGTTGCCAATAAATTGCACGTTACACGTTGCAAGTTGCAAGGCACGCCATGTTCTGATATTGGCGTTAGATAATATGTAGCGTGATGTATAGGGGCGCGCAATGTAGATAGGTTCGCGTTTTGCACGACCGAGTATGTACTGTACCTACAGCCAATTTTGTATCTTACGAAACGGTCATTTAGTTTATAATGGTGTAGCTGTAATTACGTTCATAGTTTCAGTACTTATTTTCAGAGAACTAAAGTCGTAATTTGTGTGCGTTAACAAGCTGATGGGACTTCTAGGTTTATGAGTTGCAGGCCGTACCTGTGAACCTGGTAATCTGTACCAAGGCATTAATCATATAGTGTTGATGATGAGGATGTAATCTTTTTGAACCTCCAGCATATTGCGAAAAACATACATACATAATCTCACGCCTGTCTCCCATGTAGGTGGGCACAGACTATGGAACGCCAATTGTTAAGATTCCTATATATATATGTCTTACGCAAAAAAAATGGTTAAAATCATAATGCACAATCTCTGAAACAAACCCGTGTTTGCTTCCTCAGTCAACGAAGACAAATTGTACAAAAACTACAGTTACATTGTTACATAACATACATAATAAGGCTGTATTAGTATTATGAAAACCACTTATATTAACCTAACATTAATATACTTTTTGTAATAAAAAAATTGTCTAGACGATTTGTACAAAACTCGATTGGTACTTAATTAAAATACTTAAGAGTAGATGTTTTTCTAAAATAACTCGAAATAAAAAAAGAATATTTTTGAAAAAAAAAAGGTAATTTATCTACTTACTTATATAAAAACTCGTTATGTACATATGTGACCTCGCATCTGTGACTGTTCTGGTGTTGAGGGGCTGATCGCTTACCATCAGGTGAACCGTTTGCTCGTTGCCTTCTATTCCATAAAAAAAGTATGAGTTGTGCTTCTTTTACCCACTCAAACGCCCGGGCAACCGTGCAACCTCAAACCTCAAACCGGGCAACCTCAAACTACCGTGATGGTCAGACAGTTTAAAAACATATGCTATGGATGGACCTTCAGTATCCTTCCTTCATGGTCCAGAAGTGGACCATGGTTCCAGTTTTTATCCTTCCCGTGTTTTAATCTTGTTGTGTGATCTTTTAGTGCTCCTTAACACTCCCCGAGGAATATAGATGTTAAATTTCAACCCGGCCACCGTAAGCACGGGCCTGCGCACGCCGAGCAAGGGTAGCTCACCGTCCGATCAGAACCAGACCCAAACGTACGTCGTGTCGGTTCTAGGAGCCACCAAACCAACCACAGATGGGGTCCAGGACGGCTGATCCCGATGCGGAGTCGCAGAGGACTTAACGGCTGGGTTTCAGCTCAAAGAGCAGGCGGAGTAACGGAGTGGTTTTTAAGTCAGTAAGAGTCTGACACTCGACACTCCATACGGAGATGTTATTGGATGATTTTCCCACCTTAAACTGTCAAACACCGCGAGGATACCGATGACCGCAACCTATTGTTCTTTAATTGTGTCTATAATGACGGTACTCAAAGGGTTAAAAAATGTCCAACAGTTCGTGTTATGCGTTGTCTGTCAGTCAGTCACTCAATTACGGAAGAGTTTTATATAGATAGATCCTACACGGCAAAGTATCTACCTACTTTTTTATATCATACGCCATAATATTTTACAACGGCCACCAGGCACACAGAAGTCATTTGTTGCGAACTGTCTGCCATCAGATGGCCACGTACGGATTTGATAGGGACTGTCTCTAGAGGAAACTCAGGATGTGGTCGACTCCTTTATAGTTTCAACTAAGTTGTGTAAAGGCGGGGAATTTGATAGAATGAAATTGTAATATAAGATTGTGTTGTTAGTCGTATGGAGCACTAGTGTAGCATAACATCGCGTCTTTTATCCCCGAAGAGGTAGGAAGAGGTGCACATTAGTAACTACGGCATTTAATGCCACTGTACAATGTAACACTCACTTTTCATTATTTATGTTATGAGTCCCATGTAATAGGGGGTGAGCCTATTGCCATGTACCGTGCATAATTCCAGACTCCGTGCTATATTACTAAAAATTTTAATAAACACAGTAATCCTTTACACTAGTGTAACAGTCGTGTAAAGTGCTTTCTGGTCGATTTCTAAGCCGAACAAAGTATTATTGGGTATTTTTTAGGTTTTTGAAAAAAGCAATAGCATGGAGCTTGGAACTGTTCCCGACCTAATATGGCATTGTATGGACTCAAAATATAACTGGATATCAAAGAGATTTAAAACTTATATTAGAGATTAAAAGGAACCAAGCTATGTTTACTGGGTAAAAGTTATTATACATATTTCCCTTTCCCAAAACGAAGTGATTGTGTACTTGTAACATACAAGTGAGAACTACAAACAGATTTTAATTCACAACTGCACTTTATTGAAATTACAATTCTTAAGTAAAAACGCGGATTACTCACGTGAATATACTGAGAAAAGCTCGACTAGTTTCGAACCACAGAGGGGTTCTTCCTCATAAGCAGCGTGCGCGGTCGCGGCGACGTCGCGCAGCTCACTAGCTGGGGTTGGCGCTCGCCTCGGTGTTGCCACCCTCTGTGGTTCGAAACTAGTAGAGCTTTTCTCAGTATATTCACGTGAGTAGCCCGCGTTTTTACTTAATTTAGTATGTCTCACGATAGTTATTATAAAAACATTACAATTTTTGTCAAAAAAAACAATAAACATAAATATAATCTTTCGACGCTCAATCGCTCTCATAAATTCGCGCCATTTTATCAGTGTTGCTACCCACAACCACAAAGAAAAGATAAACCATAGACAACATTTTTTTTTTCATAGTAACAATTTAAATCTTATTTTTAGAAAATATTAATTAATTAGAATTAATGTTAACTATAATTATGTAAACATTTTACCTAGGTATATGATTAAATAAATATGATTAGCTTACACAAGGAAGTGATCGGCAAACATCAATATCTATTGGACCTATTATAAAAACAACTACAAAACAGAATTACTCAGTAGCCAAACCATTTGTAAACTATCGTTAGATCTAGTTGTGTCTAAAATAATATGTTAATTTTGTTCTAAAGGAAGTGGAACAATGCTATTGACAAACGTTTCGACAAAATGACATCATCTGTGGTCATAGGAATGTTTTAAAAACAATTCAAGCGTCAGTTGACCTTGTGAAGGTCCTGTATAAATATGCAGGATGTTCGGAAAGTGTCAAGATAACCTTGTTTAGGGCATTTTGTGCGTCTTTTTATACAGGGGGTTTGTGGCTAAGTAATACACAAAAACAGTACAGCGCTCTGCGTAGTCAATACCTACAATCAATACTACTGTGTTCGATACTGTTCGACACCAATCCCGAACAGTGGCGAACACAAACAGGTAAATATATACAAACACCCAACCACATGTAGGTGTTTGCTGTTTGTTGTTTGCCATTGTTTGCCAAGCCTATGGACGGAGTTTAACATTTTTCAACCATAACAAAATATATCTTAGGTAATGGTCACAGGTATAATCCACAATAAAATTGTAAACAGCTTAATAATGTTAAGTAGCTATTAAGGTTTTTATAAATAATTTTACCCGCGGCTTCGCACGCGTCACAAAAGGATAAAAAGTAGCCTATGTGACATATACCAATACACACAGCGCCATCTATACCAATACTTTTGTTTTCCCTGGGGAATATCAATTTTTTCCGGGATAAAAAGTACCCTATTATTTAATCCAGACTTCTAACTTTACGTCTGCAAAAATTCAAAGCAATTGGTTAAGTAGTTACGGCGTGAAAGTGGAACAAACAAACAAACTCACTTTCCGATTTAAAATATTAGTAAGGATTAGTAAGGATTTGTGTAAAACTTGTGGCACCGACTTCTCACCTATCAGTGGGTGTGTAAGCTATAAGTAAGTACGTATGACCAATAATAGTTATTTTTTGCTTTTTACTTTTTGATTGTTTTTGTTTTTGAAGTCGGTTTTTTAAACGCAGTTTTTTCCATTACAAAAAGAGTGTACAATGCCGCTAAAGAAGTTTTCACTTCAAAAAATATTTTTTGCCTTTCGGTAGCGTTCCGATCACGTCTTTTAGCCCCGAAGGGCAAAGCAGAGGTGCACATTACGGCACTTAATGCCACTGTACAATGTTACACCCACTTTTCACTATTATGTTTGACATTTTTTTTGTAAAAACAGATCTTTACTAGGTATAGTTTTAGTTAGAGGAATAGTAAAATGATTCCATAATTTTAATATAAATTTATTAATTTTAGGGTATTTTATTGTAATTTAATAAAATATCCTAAAATTAATAAATTGCCCTAGTTTTCGAGATATACATGTGAACAAGCTGGGGAGACTCACCAGCTCGGCCACCCTTATAAGCCCTCATAACTTTTAAACTAGTACCTAAGACTAATTTCGACTATTTAGCGACTATTTTTTGTGTTATCAAAATTAAAATCTCTGATGGCCAAGCCAGAGAGAGTGACACTTTATGTTATAAGTCCCATGTAATAGGGGGTCAGCCTATTGCCATGTATGTATATGTAATCTATTAAGTATTTTCCTCATTAACCCGTAAGACAATACTGGCGTTAGATTAGTTAAATGTTTTATACGTGGCTGGACATTGGCACCCATCATTAAGCATGAGACTGTTATGGGGTCAGATCGACCCAACGTTCATTATGCATCGTCACATTTTAGGGCCAGTTTGGTAAATGGGAGTAATGGAAATCCATTGGGAGTTGACTTGGTTGTAACCTAGGTGAATTATTCTTGACTAATATTGACTTCAGTGATCTGAATCGAAAGTATGTCATACACTAGATCATATTGTTCCAAGATCAGGTTGATTGGACAATTGGCACAGAAGCTAGGCGACCGGCTGTAGCACTATATGTTACGAGTTCGATTCTCGTAAAGAGCATTTCTTTATGTATAGTAATAATAACAACTTGTTACTACACATAAAGAAATGCATTTTCCGGCAAACACATGTTTACTTATATGAAATTATATTTTTCTAAATGCACCTATAATACAAGAGAAAATCCTAGAATGAAGAAGCATTGTTAAAAAAAACACATATCAAGCTTAACATAATAAACACCGTTTCTTTTACAAAGCCAAAAAAATAAATAAACATAACATCATAACATTACGCCTTTTATCCCCGAAGGGGTAGGCAGAAGTGCACATTATGCCACTGTATAATGTAAAACCCACTTTTCACTATTTATGTTATGAGTCCCATGTAACTAATAGGGGGTGAGCCTACTGCCATATACCGGGCACAATTCCAGACCCCGTGCTACTACTGAGATTTTTTAAAAACCCAGTAATACTTTTCCCGACGCGGGAATCGAACCCCCTTGCAGTCGCACTTGCGACCACACGGCCAAAGAGGCAGTCAAAAAAAAATGTAACACTTATAAATACACTTTTAAGCTTAGGTACATACATACACCAAAGCAATATCGTTGTCTCGCTCAGGCATAAATCCAGTCAATGATTTATAGGTAATTTCCTTACAATCCGCGTGAACTCATGCGCAAATACCCAACCTTAGTCACTGCTCGGTTGAATGCCTAATTGGTTAATTTAACTTAGTTTTGTAAGTGTCGTTAATTATATAAGCTATATGCGAGTGGAGAGATATGTGATACTGTATAAATAGAAGTTGTTCTAAAAATAAATATTACTAGTTTTTTTTTATATTTGATGCGGCGACGTTTGACCACTATCTCGCCTGGTGGTAGGCGATGATGCGGTCTACGATGGAGCACGTCATCCCATAAGCAACCTATTCACTCGGGCCTTGAAGACTCCCAGGTTATACCCTTCAGGAAATACAGACTCTGGCAAAGAATTCCACTCTTTAGCAGTACGAACAACGCACAAAGTAGGTACATAGTTAGGGCTGGTTCAGGTCTAAGTACTTCATACCACTGGTCCAAACATTTTGTACGTTTGTTCACTGTGAACTTTTGAATTTTTTATATAGTGTAATTAACATAACATAAAATAACATCACACCTGTTATCCCCGAGGAGTAGGCAGAGGTGCACACATTACAACTCTTAATGCCACTGTACAATATAACACCCACACTTCACTATTTATGTAATATACCGGGCACAATTCCAGACTCCGTGCTACTATTGAGATTTTTTTAAAAATCCGGTAATACTTTGCCCGAGCCGGGAATCGAACCCGAGACCACTTTCTCGGCACTTGTGACCACTCGCCCAATGAGGCAGTCAGTATAATGTGATTTTCCAAAAGCTGTACGGTAATTTGTAACCCATACTATTTCCACTAGTGACATAACTGTCGACTGAGGGCTAAACAATACAGATTTGACGTAAATGAAATCTAAACTATTAAAATTGATATCCCCAACTCACCTACAAAGCGTGGAAACTTAGGGAAACTCATAATTCCAACAATGGACTGAAAAAGTTAAACAACGAAAAGACTTGTATAATAATATATTGAACTGTAGTTGACATTTAATTTGCTTGTCTTTCCACTTTTTAACATTTATGTAAGAATGTGATTTGAAATTTTGTAATAATGAATTATAATATATTTTACCTTTCATGACTTTATATTGAATTTGTATGTATTTGAAGTATTTTAAAATTGTATTGAGACTAAACATTATGACTAATTGTGTTTTAAATTCTGTTTTGTATATTATTATTGTATGCCTCAACGGCGGGACATAGCTGTACTTTTTTATTATTTAAGACCTGTATTTCTGATGCATACCTATAGTCCACAATAAAGACGATTTGATTTGATTTGATTTGATTTGACTTCATTTTCGTTTTTGAAAAAGTTGCCCCACACTAGGATTTTCTCCTGTGTCATCATACAAGTTCACATCCACATGTATAACACCCAGACCCGGAACAACAAGCTGTGAATCACACAAAGAGTTGTTCCGTGCGGGGATCGAAGCCGCGACACGTTGCGCGGCAGTCAGTTGCCCAACCACCGCGCCAACCGGAATTTTACTCTGTTCATTCAGATAAAAACTTACCATCTCGAAGTTTAACACGTAGACACCTTAATACAGCCAGAACAAAACACCATAAAATACGCATTTCCACCAACAATACCAGGATTCCCATGATAATCAAAGTGTAGGCAATATTAAGGCACGCCCACACTCTCGCGACGATCCTTAGATGACGCGATATTTATTTAATAGCCGCATTTTGCTTTAATAAGCCGATAAACCAAGCTCAGGGCGACGAAAAATGACGTCATTAAACTCCAAAATTTTCATCGTGGCATGTAATCTAGCGATGATGTGTCAGCAGTCTTATAGAATGAGATTTTTGGGATCATAGAATGTTTAGTTAATAGTAATCTGATAAAAATTTCTACAGAGAATAATTTGATTAAATGTTTGGGGTGTATGATTTTGCATTAGCAGGCAGGTTTTGCGTAGGCAGGCTCTATTATAAGTTTCGTGAGGCATACTAAGTTATTTTTTGTATTTTTTGGCGTAGTTATTTGACACGGGTCACGGAATGCTGCTCATAAATAGGATCCTCTAGCATGGCTTGAAACTAATCGAGTTCCTCGTCAAATAATGACCTGAGTAGGTAAACCGAAATACATAATAATAAATGAAGGCAGGTTGCATTATACTTTTAATTTCTTTTTTTTAGCCATCAATATACCTTAGCTATTGCATTTGCTTTTTTTGCTTTATTTTAATTCCAATGCCTTAGTAAAGAAATTATAAACAAATAAAGTGCATAGTGCGTGTTGTTTTCCCCAATGCCCACACTTAAAACTTCTAACTCAGTTGCATTTGTTACTTAACTATCGAAATTATAGGAATTACCACGTGGGGTAGCCGGAGGCATGCATAGATAAAGATAAAGATAAAGATATTTTTTATTTGCGTTAACATGAGTAATATTACAAGACCGCAACACCCTGTTCATCAGTTATGTACCAAATATGTATGTCCTATAATTCATAAACACCTAAAAATTCACTTAAATATTGGATCCCATACTAAAACTGCCTCTTAGATCATTGTTTTTTCAATACAGTCACTTAAGTGGCTCAGGTGCGTTTCAACACCCTTCACTTTTCCCCTAACGAGTCGAGTAAAGCCTCTATTAGCAGTAACAATATTCCAACACGTTTTTGCTTGTGGCAACCCTACTTCATTGGGAAGGATTACGTCGCCTTGCCATAAGGGACTTTTGAAAATAGACTTGTTTATTTTGAAGACTATAATGTCAGATGCTTCCAATGATAAGGCTGCTAAAGATAAGATGAGCGAATTTAGCGTCATTTTCAAATAAATGCTACCTCAAAATAATTACCTTTTTTTTTAAAGTTGCCCCACACTAGGATTATCTCTTGTGTCGTAGGTGCGTTAACAAACATACAAGTTCACATACACATGACACCCAGACCCGAAACAACAATTTGTGGATCACACAAACTGTTGTTCCGTGCGGGAATCGAACCCGCGACACGTTGCACGGCAGCCGGTTGCCCAGCCACCGCACCAACCGTGCAGTCGAATTGATTCATTGTCGATTGTTCATTGTGGTCGTGGTTGACCGCAGGCTTAACACATCTGCTTCTCTTGCATGAGAGTGCTTCGAAACCTACCAACGGCAATTACCAATTTGACTTTTCCGAGTATTATCTACTTTCTAAGATTATTTAGTCACCACTGAGACGTTATAGTGTAGAATTGGTCAGATTTAATCATATAAAGATTCTGGCTCCCGTTTGTTTTACGTCACTATCAGTAAAATTTTCATGAGTTTCATCGCCTACATTTTTTTTTTAGGTTCCTTGTAAACCATTGCTCATCATGCTTTAAGTAGGGTTGTCAATGAACTTTGCCAATTGATTTTAGGAGTAGCCCTGGCATCAAAAATATAATGACTGTACTGTTGCCTCTGACTCAGACTGCCTCGTTGGTCAAGTGGTCGTAAGTGCGACTGTCGGGCAAGGGGTCTCGGGTTCGATTCCCGGGTCGGGGAAAGTATTACTGGGTTTTTTTAAATATTCTCAGTAGTCGCACGGAGTCTTGAATTGTGCCCGGTATAATGGCAATAGGCTGACCCCCTAATACATGGGACTCATAACATAAATAGTGAAAAGTGGGTGTTACATTGTACAGTGGTATAATGTGCACCACTGCCTACCCATTCGTGGGTAAAAAAGCGTGATGTTATGTTATGTTATGGGTATTGTTTTATTACATTCGTTCTGAATTTTATGTAGTTTCAGTGCTGCGTCACGTCAAGTCACATAACACTTTAATTCCAGATTAGTGTGCACCAAATTGGGGGCCCAATTATCAACACTTATGTGTCACTAATAAAGTAACCAGGTACTCGCGTACATATTGAGTAAGCTCTACCAGTTTCAAGTTAAAGTGGGACTCTTCTTCATATCAGCGTGCGTGGACGCAATGACTTTGCGCAATCTACTTACGATTGTTATTATACTAATAAAGTGACTAGTTTATTATCATTAATATCAGGTAGATCCAACTATCATGTAGATAACAATTTTTAATTTGAGAATCTTTGTAAAATACATGAACCACTTATTTTACGGATTTTTTTAAGCATTGCGTACAAGAAGCAACCCTACGCCGTTATTCTTTGTACGCAGCACTAAGATATCGTTGGAAGTAATCTTCCAGAAAGGCTTTACGTCTGAGTGACACACTTCTCAGTTGTGGCCATAACATGAGACATCGCTTCTTACATTATTGATCTTATTTATAGACCTTTCCACCGTAATGTTTTATAAGAATTAGGTATTGTAAAGAAACAGGGTCTGTATATGTCCTTGAATTACTGTGAAGCTGATAATAATATGTATATTTCGGGTTTTTTTAGAGGGGAAATCGTTTAACCGACTTCAAAAAGAAAAAAAGATGGTGTTAGAATGTTTTCAGTTTGACCGGGATTGACTCGCGATTGGCAGAACCGATTTTGATGCGTTTTTCAAAAAGTATTTGTTACATTTTTTTGAGGCGGAAAATCAACCAATGACTTCGTCCACCCAAGTGAGGCGAGAGGGAGTGGCAGACTCTTACTGACTAAAAATCACCCCGTTCCTACTCCCGATCTTTGAGTCGGAGGTTCAACAACTCGGTAAGTCCTCCTCGGCTCCACATTGGGCATCAGCCACATTGGGCCCCATCTGTGGTGCTCTGGTAGCTCTCTTATGCGTTTGTGAAACGTGTACGCTCGGGAACATATATTTAAGGTATTGTAGGTTTTTTTGGGGATAGAAACCATCAAAGAGGGAGTGAAACGGCAACGAACTACTGAACCCTTAAATCCCCAAGTGGTCACCGGTGGGTGACCGCTCTCCACTGACTACATTATAGACCTTATTTCCGATGTTTAGAGACTACTTTTGTATGAACAAATTTACGGGATGATATTTCAAAACAAACTTCTATCTATTATATTATTGAAATTATTATCACCTCCTGTTTCTGTGCTCTGCTGAATATTGGTTCTTTAAATATCACGCTAGTGAGCTCAATTTCAATTTCTTTGTATAGAACAATCCCATTTAACTTACAAGTAAGCCGCTCATTTAGAGGCCTGAGATACAGGTATTTTGCCCGAAGTGACTCAGAAAAGCCGACATATCAAAGATTTACCATCATCGTCACAATTCATTACTTCTTATTGGTTATTATTATACACTTTATAAAAATAAATTGTTAATACAGACTGCCTCGTTGGGCGAGTGGTCGCAAGGGCGACTGCCGGGCAAGCGGTCTCGGGTTCGGTTTCCGGGTCGGGCAAAGTATTGCTAGAGTTTAAAAAAAATAAAAACTCTAGTATCTGGTCTGGAATTGTGTTCTGTATATGGTAATAGGGTCACCCCCTATTATTATGGGACTGATAAAATAAATAGTGAAAAGTGGGTTTTACATAGTACCTGTGATACCAGCGTGATGACATTCATTTATTTCATTTAAAAATAAATACCGTATCACCATTAGTTCAGAAGTTGCAATGGTTTACCAGACTTAGAATCTAGAGCTCAATCCCTGTTAATCCCTTGAATTAAAATAGTTTTACATGTTAGGAAATAGAACCCACATTCCCTTATGTAATAAAATTCCATTTTCTCGCCTAATATACCACATAGTAGTTTCACTATCTGTCTTAAAATTACTAAAAAAAACATCCTCTATACCAGAACAGGGTTACCAAAACCAAATAAAAATCACAAAATCAAACGCAAGTATCTACACGGGGTCTTATAGACCCGTTAAAACATCAGTCACGTCTAATAACAGCTATTAGCATCCCTAATAAACTACCTACAAACAATTTGTAGGTAAAAAACGGGGTGGAACCGAAATGTTAAGCAAATTAACGCGGTATAATACAAAATCGTTCGACCGTTACCTGGCCGGCCTAAGGGTTGGGTTCACAAAAAAAAACCTTTTTGTTTTCATATAAAATTACTGACACGCACATTTTTATTGGACATAGATAAATATGACAATTTATGCGTGAATTGGCTTTTTTTTTAAATTGCCCCACATTAGGATTTTCTCCTGTGTCGTGGATGCGTTTACAAACATACAAGTTTACATACACATGACACCCAGACCCAAAACAACACAAAAATCACTTTGTGTGATCCACAAATTCCCGCACGGAACTGTTGAATCGAACCCGCGACACGTTGCACTGCAGCCGGTTGCCCAGCCACCGCACCAACCGTGCAGTCATTCTTTATTCTTAGTTGTTAAGTTGCGTATATTCAAACGTTGCTACCATCAGTGCGTCACTGCATGGGTGCCCACTGAAAATCAGTACTGGGTGACTTGTATGCGTCGCGTCGCTTACACTGAGTGGGTGACCCTTTTAGCATAGGCATGTTGTCAGCGTCTCTCTTCTAATTCTACTGTTTTAATTTTTTAACTCAATGTTTTTATTACTTCCACTGTCACACCTTTACTGTCTTTTTTATATTTTTATTTATGCTACAGCGTGGCTGGTGCTGAATAAATATTTTTCTTTCTTTCTGTCTTTCTTTCTTTCTTTCATTCATTCATTCATTCTTTCTTTCTTCCTTTCTTTAATTTCTTCTTTCTTTCTTTCTTTATTTCTATATTATTGCTGTTATGGATTACCGGGTTATATATATTCTCAGATTCCTAGACAAATGACATTTAACTGCTACACTTGTATACGTACAAGTGAGTAGGTATATAAAAAGTTGTTGTAGTATTTTTACTTATTTAAAGGGCTTGGTCTCTCAAAGACAGATACAATATCGCCCAGTGCCGTCAAAATTCAACTTAGTAACATCTTAATCAATATAGAGGTCGCGGAGAACCTAACGGGTAACCAGGGCTCCGGCTCGACGTGCAGGAGAAGGAACGGGGTGGTTTTTAGTCAGTAAGAGTCTGACACTCCCTCCCACCTCACTTAGGCGGGAGCAGTGATTCGATGATTTTCCCCCTCTTAAAAGAATCAATATAGAGGTCTTATATCAATTTATGCAAAAATTTTGCTTGGTGTTTTTTTTTTGTTTTTGTTCGTATAAATTATATAAAAATACTAGTATTGATTTTGTAATGTATTGTGATTCTGTAATGCTAGTTTGTAATTGTTTGTGTTTAAATATATATTTCTTTGCTGTGCCCGACAGGGTCCACAATGATCTGTATTATTCTATGTTACCACCTAAGTAAAACGTTGTGTAACGCAATAAAGAATTTGAATTTGCCCTATCAGATATTAGGCGAACAAATGTGCTCTTCACCAATTTTGTGGAGTCGAATGCAAACAAAAACGGCACTCTAAATGTATATGTTTCACATTTTTGATATAATTCGTCAATCTATAATTTGCCATCTTTGGCAGTTGGTGTTAGAGTCAGAGTCTACTTAGTTGCACATAGAACAAAATGATTAATTGTTTATTATTTAAACTATAGTTTATTAATTAAACTATAAAAATTCTTAACATTCTCTTTATCTTTATCATACTATCGTTTTAAAGTATCTGACTGCACGGTTGGTGCGGTGGCTGGGCAACCGGCTGCCGTGCAACGTATCACGGGTTCGATTCCCGCACGGAACAACACTTTGTGTGATCCACAAATTGTTGTTTCGAGTCTGGGTGTGTGTGTGTATGTGAAATTGTATGTTTGTAAACGCACCCACGACACAGGAGAAAATCCTAGGGTGGGGCAACGATTTAAAAAAAAAGTTTTAACACCACTTTATTTTACAATAGGTGTATTTATTTTTGATGAACAATTTATTGTTTATTTTTACGGACCTCCAAAGCAGACGAAATCTAATATCAACTTTCAAATTACTTATCACGCCATATCCAATACATATGACAAAGCTAAAGATACATCAGTTTGTTATAAATTGGGTATTGTCCCAAACCGGTATTAAGTCGCACCTATCTTCGGCATTAGGCAATCGATGCTGCGTTCTGAGAATACTTTGTCTCCATGATGTTAACTTTAATTAATTTCGAAAAACATATATTTCAGTTAGAGTTCATTTTTGGAAAATTAACAGTAATAGCATACGCTACGACGACATCTCTGTATACTCCCCTGGCGAACAAAAAGAAACGAAAATATATGAAACCTAGATAGTACTCTAACATAACATAACATCACGCCTTTTACCCCCGAAGGGGTAGGCAGAGGTGTACATTATGCCACTGTACAATGTAACACCCACACACTATTTATGTTATGAGTCCCATGTAATAGGAGGTGAGCCTATTGCCATATACCGGGCACAATTCCAGACTCCGTGCTACTACTGAGAATTTATAAAAACTCAGTAATACTTTGCCTGACCCAGGAATCGAGCCCGAGACCCCTTGCCCGGCAGTCGTACTTGCAACCACTCGGCCAACGAGGCAGTCTAAATGTATTTAATTTAAATTTTTTGTACACAGAACACTCTAGAAAAGCTTTGCCTGCTGGTAAAAAGTAATTCGTAAGTAAGCAAAATCAACAAAACAAATTAATAAAAAATATGAGCAAAGTACATCACTACAAAACTTCAAAACAAAACCAAAAAAAAATATAATTGTGTTTCAAATATTTCATAAATATTACCCTAATTTAAATAGGAAAATGTCTTGCAAGCCGACAGTTTTGGTTCTCAAAACACAGCGGAGAAATGCCTTTCACTCAAAGTTTATTAGAGCTTTGCTATGAGAGCCTTTTAAGGAGTTTCTAGGTGGGTAGTGGGTATTCAGTGCATCCGAGAGACCGGCTCAAAGGGTCTCTCTGTGGCAAGGGAGGCCTTGCGTATGGAGTCCCTCAATTGCGGATTCGAAGGACATGGTTTTGAGGGGATTCTACTGTGTTTGCTTGAGACCGCATGGTGAGAGTACAAAAATAATTATCGTCTATCGGTGACAATTATGAGTTTGTTTTTATATTAGTGAATAGCGTTAATATGCTACTGATTAAAGTGTAAGGCAGTGATTAGAATAAAAATTAAAAATACTCGCAATGGTTTCTCGCAATCTAGTCTGGTTCAGACTTTTTTAAGGGGGGAAATATCATCGAATCACTGCTCCAGCCTGGGTGAAGCGGGAGGGAGTATCAGACTCTTACTGACTAAAAACCACCCCGTTCCTTCTCCGGCACGTCGAGCCGGAGCCCCGGTTACCTGTTAGGTTCTCCGCGACATCTGGTTCAGACTTGGGAATCGAATTAGGAAACATAATAATAATAATATATGCTACGGATATACAAACACAATTTCTTATTCATATCTACTATAATTATTATATCTGTTATAATTTCTTCTTTTGTTATATCAAAATATCTTTCACAAAATCATGGACACTATAGTTCAGAAGGAATTTAGTGTTTAATGACTGCCCATTGCGGTGCGGTTGGGATGCTCAGCTAAGCGGATTTCAACATCTTGGATTTAATACAACTACCTGTGTTCTTGAACATCACTCTTAAAATTAATTCGTACAAATTGTTTGTACTTTACTTTAGTAGGATTTTGATGTTAAATGCAGTGTGTTTGTATTGATCGATTTTTTGAGATAAGCTGGTAAACGAGCTGGATCGCCTGCTGGTAAGCAATCGGCGTCGCCCATAGACGCCGATGGCCTTTTACTGGAAATACCGGAATTGAAGGAATGTTGGGGATTCAGGGATTGGGTAGATTGGAGAAGGGGGGGCGGGGTAGTTGGGCCTCCGGTAACCTCACTCACACGACGAAACACAACGCAAATGTGGTTTCACGTCGTTTTTCTGTGAGGTCATGGTATCACTGCGATGACTGGCTCACCCACACTTCGTGTCGAATTTAAATAAAAGGACCTCTACATTGGTTAATTTGAACAAATAGACCACTGGCTTATATAGAGGAGGCCCATAGCAATCCAACGCAGTTTGGCTATTATCTTTATATATATATGTATAATTCTTCTGTGAGTGTGTATGTCACTGAACTTCTCTCAAACGGCTGGACCAATTTTGATGAAATTTTTTGTGTGTATTCAAGGGGATCTGGGAATGGTTTAGATTTACAAATCAGCCCGGCAGATGGCGCTGTAGTCGTTTTCTAGGTTATTTATCTATACCTATAATTACAGGACAACGTCTGTCGGGTCCGCTAGTATATATATATTATTCCTTAGATTCATCGTTTTTTAACCGACTTCAACAAAAAAGTATGTTCTCAGTTTGCCCTATATGTACATACATATGAATGTATATAGGTTTGTGCGTAATTATCTTACCATTGGTTGAACCGATTTTGATGCAGTTTTCAAAAAAGTATTTGTTACACTTAGGAGAAGGTTTTATTAACTAACCAATTTAAAAAAGAGAGAAAATAATTATTGTTTATGTTATTCATCGATCACAATTCTCAAGAACATTCGTTACTACGTCATCAGATCACAACCAAAATAACTCAAAAACACCCATTTAAAATCCAAAAAATACACACAATAAAGGGTATCGATACAAATCCCTCCCTCTCTGGCTCACTCTAGAAAGTTCTGGAAACTTAATACAGAAGTTTAATACACTAGTACACTAGTACAAAAGAATTGCCGTAGCAACAGCTGCTAGCAATGGCTATGTGGTTTGGCAGGTCGCAAATTACACTTTTTGTACATTTCAAACTTGGCAAAGTACTGAAAACTAGTGAAATTGGTGTGTTATTGTCGATATTGAGTGCTTAAATGTAGACTTTTGTCTTTGTTTTTGAGATTGCTTTATTGAATTAATGGATGGCCGTGCTACAAATCTTGAGCCTCCGGGTCAGGGGGCTTACTCTTGAATCCAATTTCGATCATTCTACATTAGTATTGTGAAATTTCGTACACTTACCTCAACACTATCGCCCATTGCATCCATATACCGTGGATATTTAATGAACTAAATGGTATTGAGTTTGGCTTTATACTCCGTACTCCGAATGCTATTTTAACAGCTACGATAGGGTTGTATAGTTTTGACATTAAATAATTATTAATATTTTATTTGATTAAAATTGCATTAACATTGAGATTGGTTTCAAGTAAGCACCCAACAGCCAACAGCTTTGCCTTTGCATTATTGTGCTGTGTACCCTACATGTTATTTCATACTCTAACTTTGTGCTATACATATAGTGGATTTTTCGTAAAACAATAACATATATATATACATTCCCACAATTAATCGTCTTACTGACTGCACGGTTGGCGCGGTGGCTGGGCAACTGGCTGCCGCGCAACGTGTCGCGGGTTCGATTCCCGCACGGAACAACTCTTTGTGTGATCCACAGATTGTTGTTCCGGGTCTGGGTGTCATTGTGTATGTGAACTTGTATGTTTGTAAACGCACCCACGACACACGAGTAAATCCTAGTATGGGGCAACGTTTAAAAAAAAACCTATATTATGAACGTGAAAGATTTTGTTGTGTTGTGTATGTTTGTTATTTATTCACTTCAAAATTGCTGAAGGAATGGGAATAGAACAGGGTTATACTATGGTTTGAAATAACACACAGGCTACTTTTATTTTATGGAATCGCGGGTGCAACTACTGGCAGACACTATTTGTTTATAATAATTGTATGAACGATAGAAAAATGGATACAATTTGAAAATAAGTCATTACATAAACATGTGTACGTAAGTATATGGTTTACCTAGATATTCTCCCGTGGTTACAGCCGCTCTGCTCGGCTCCTATTGATCGTAGCGTAATGTTTTATAGCCAACATCCTTTCTCGATAAATGGACTATACAATACAAAAAGAATTATTAAAATCGAACCCATAGTTTCGTAGATAAGTGCGTTCAAACAAAAAAACAAGCAAACAAACAAATTATCGAAAATAAAAGGTACGCTACGATGTAAACAAACTCAGTACCATAGTTAAATCTTAAAACATTCTAGTATTCTAGACAAGCGACTCATTTGTAAACAGTTGCAGAGTTTTGTGTCACATAGCTTTGTCAGCTTACCTCTCATTAGCTCAAGCACTTGTTTGTGACGTCACTCAGTACGCCATATTGTTTCATCTCTACGTATACACACTATGTTCTCTTGTGGTAGCTCATCAACGCGCAACGTACTTTTTCTATGTAAAATGTCTGTATTGCGTTTTTAGTTTAGGCCGTCATAGACATAGCTACTGCGTGTGTATACCTACATAGGTCTATGAAGGCATGTTAAAGATTTGGCGTCAAGTTATTATTCTGTTGTTGCGTTTATCGATTGGATAAGGGTGATGTGTAGAAGCTAGATCATTCTATTACAACTAAATTGTAATTTAAAAATTTAGCTTAAGTTCATCATAATTATAGTCATCGTTAGATACTGGTAAAAAGATTCTCACCATCATCAGCCGAAATACCAGTTATTTTGCAAACTATCGCGATTTTATTCATTTAAAGTAGTTTATGTAAAATCATACAGAAGCAGACTTAATGCCGAATGACATTCCCTACCAGTCAAACGCGGGGTGTTGCAGAGCCCGTGCTTACGGATAAAGATAAAGATAAAGATCGTTTTATTTGCCAAAACATGTGTACCTACACATGCAAAAATGAATGTTTACTATAGATGTACAGAATTGTTTGTTATTTTATTACGGATTGTCGCGTTCCGCGCGCGCTTTAAAGAGCCATCAGACCACTAAAGATGGGCTTATGTCCGATACGGAGCCGCGGAAGGCTTAACTAAGGGGTTGCCGGGACTCCGGCTAAAAGAACTGGAGTCCTGATTTCAGTCCTTCTTTATCACCTCACCCAAGGCAGGAAACATTATTGGATGGTTTTCCCCTATCAAGAAAGGGGTGTCTTTCATATACACTTTTCGATAATTAAGGGTTGTACTGTAATAGACTGAAAAAAAATCTTTCAAAACAATACTTTTGGCTCGAGTAAAATTCTGTTCACATGATCCGAGAGCAAATCGGTTTAGTGAAAAACAATGCTACGCTTTTACAGGAACGTGTTGGTTCACGTTTTTATACAAAACTACTTTAATTTTGTTTCGATAGATTCGAAAAAATAGTAGTGCCTAGTATTTTTTTTCTGTGGACTGCCAAAGAAAATTTGTTACTGAACAATAATTTTAGTGGCCTGAAAGACATTACTATCATTATATATACTTGGGGCCATATTTCCAATGTCTGTTAAAAGACCTGAAGAAACAGAAAACTCTTCGGAAGTTATTGTTTGACGTAAAAAATTATTATTGATTTTTCTTTTTTTCTTTCTTTAGAATCTAGTGAAAATATGGTTTCAAACTGAACGTAAGGCGTAAAAATATACATTTTTTAATAAACACCGTACATGCAATATGCTTGTCTTACCTAAACTGACGGCTGTGACAACTTAATACTTATGTAGACTAACTTGAAAGGGTGAGGTTGCATTGAGAGCGGGAAGTTTTTTTTATGGCATAAGCCGGTAAACGATCAGACGGATCACCTGATGGAAAGGTGATCCGTCTGACTAGCTTTCATCTGCAGTTTTAGCCATGTTTATGTCTATCCCTGTACACTAATTACAATGACCTACTTAAAGAGTCAATAAAGCACTAGGTGGTACAAACAAAGTTATTTTGATCGCATTTGTGGTTTTTTCTGTTGATCAAATCTTTCATCTTACTAGCGTTTGCCAGCAGCTCCGCCCGCCTTCTCGTTAGATAAAAAGTTGCCTATGTGCTATTCCAGAGCATAACCTACCCCAGTTTCAAAGATCATCTCGATCCCTACAGCCTTTTTGACGTGAAAGAGCAACAAACACACACACACACACTCTCATATATATACATCCTCACAAACTTTCGCATTTATAATATTAGTAGGATAGGATTATGTTATATCTTATACACCGGAACATCTATAACTTGCCTTAACAAGTACTTTCGATGTAACTATAAAGTAAAAAAGAAAAAATAAAGATAAAAGATAAAGATAAAGATAAAGATATATTTATTTGTATAAACATATGTAGATAACATTAAAAAGCATTACAAAGACGTAATATTTTTATAATTTAAAAAAATATTCGTGGATATACGCACATGAAACACTAAACGTTTTGTAAGTACTATTCGCATCGCACATGCCACCCGACAAGAAATACTTCTGATCAATAGGAACCGAGCAGATCGGGTGAAATCGCACGTCAGTAGCTTGTGAGAACATATATTTTTGATTTTATAGGAGACAGCGTAAAAGACAGCGTGCAATGGGACCACACATTTAAGCTTATAAAACAGAATATTTTACACTATGGCATTAACAGAACTGACATCATTATAGGTGTTGCTTTATACGTTCGACACAACTATTATTCTATTGTTTTTTTTTCCATTTTGAACCACTTGTACTCAACAGTACAAGAAATATTATGGACTACATTTCAATAGAATACCTTAGAAGGTACTACAAATGAATATTTGCATACCAAGTGAGGGCAGAATATGGAGAAAACATCACCAAGGTACACACAGATCTTTTATTCTTTCTTTTAATTCTTTTAAAAAACGTTGCCAAACACTAGGATTTTCTCCTGTGTCGTGGGTGCGTTTACAAACATACAAGTTCACATACACAATGACACCCAGACCCGAAACAACAATTTGTGGATCACACAAAGTGTTGTCCCGTGCGGGAATCGAACCCGCGACACGTTGCACAGCAGCCGGGTGCCCAGCCACCGCACCAACTGTGCAGTCAGTACAGATCAAACTGAGATCCTTCTTAATTTTATTTAAGTTTGTTATAAACCTAGTAAGACTTATGTAACAGTAATATATAATTAATAATTATTATAAAACACGTGTGCAGCTATGAAACTGTTTTATTGTCAAAATGTATAAAACACGAGGCAGTAAATGTCTCGTTTTTTAGCGATTAAAGACGACATTAAATACATCAACCGAAGCTAAGCAACAAATGCAATGAAAAACTTGTTAAATTTACTTTCTAAGGAAATTACATAACACATTAATTCACATTAACGTCCATTCGCGCGAGAAACAATTAACAGTCGATAAAAGTAATGGGATTTTTAATCTTCTCATTTTTGTGCTGGTCTGTCATGGCTACAGACGTAGTATTTATATCTCTGGTCTTTTACTATATCGGTCTCGTCAACACAGGTAAGATTTCATTCTTCATTTATTCTTTCTATACTGGGGTTTATCCCAAAACATACTCCATCATATGGACTACCAGCTACCGAGCGATAGACAAGCTCAATTTTCATTGACCTATGTCCCAACTGTTGTAGGGGATTAGTAGTCTTTTGAGGAAAGAGTCGTTCAGTAATATATCTTTTTATGCTGATGTTCATTTAATTTGTATTAAAATTATAGGTTGTCTGACTGCAACTATAGTTATTCATATTCTTAGTATTAACAATTATCAGTCAGTGGGTAATAAGAAAATGAAAAATGATTCAGTACAGAGATTTAAATTTATAATATTTAAAAGGAGCTAAATGATTGCTGCCTCCGTATTAAATCAATCTTCACTTTCTTACCCGTTCACCAAGTTTCTTTACTTGTAGTACCACCTGAACAATGCTTCGCCAACTTCAAATGGGATGACTGTGGTAAACCACCTACACCCGTCATGTACTACTGGAAACCAGGATCGAGGTGCGAAGTGGGCATGTGGCGAGGGTGTCTTCCTAATATAAACATGTTCAAAGACGAATACGAATGTGTTTCCACTTGTATATTCTCAGTCCGAGCAAAAGCTCCTGACTTCCATGGCTCTTATGATAACTACATTGATGGACCTGATATGAGTACCGAAACACCACCCAGTGAGATGCCAGATGACAACGGTACCGACTTCAACGCTAACACCACCGACACTAACTCCACCAACCCCTCCGACTCCAACACCAATAGCAGCGACACCACCACCATCGACAACGACAACAGTACCGACTCCTCTGATCCCAGCACTGACAATACCACCATCGATAACGGCCCCAGTACCGACTCCTCTGATCCCAGCACTGACAAAACCACCATCGACAACGGCCCCAGTACCGACTCCTCTGATCCCAGCACTGACAAAACCACCATCGACAACGGCCCCAGTACCGAGTCCTCTGATCCCAGCACCGAGTCCTCTGATCCCAGCACTGAAAAAACCACCATCTGATGCTTGTAACATAAAAAAATCTTTTAAATAAATGCATTCACAAGATCCTATCTATTTTTAATAATTTTACTATTAAGGAAGAGAGCATACACCTCACATATATATATCATATACATAACAAAATGTACTTATTTAGAAAACTGTAATTGCGTCGTCATTGGGGTAAGGAGAGCTCTACAAAAATGATGGCGCATTCAAAAAGCAGGTTGGATATTCGGAACTCTCACTTATCACCAGAATTTAAAAATAAAAAAAATATTTCCAAAATTTCTGTGTCTGAACCAATAAATGTGGGATCAATTAATTAATTTGTTTGGAATTCGATGTACTATCTCAAAATTCATTTAATCGTATTTAAAAGCAATTTAGAGAAATCAGAGCTAAAAGGAAAAAAAAGTAACCAAAAGGTTATATGCACATAATAAATCAGAAGAGGGCACTGTTAAATTTGGCGTACCACAGGGTACTACTACGGGACCACTAAGTATTTTTTATTCTGTACATTAATGACCTTACCAAAAGTGTTTCCCATCCCATAACGCTATTTGCTAATGCTAATGACTACCAATACCATTACATTATCTTTTATGATAACAGAGACACATACGAACCAAAAAAAAATATAATTAACTCGTCGAGTACCGTATTAATAGACACAATTAAAGAACAATAGGTTGCGGTCACCGGTGACCGCTTGGTGTTTGACAGTTTAATGATAAAATGGTTAGAAAACAACAACCTTAAAATAAAAGAAAAAACTAATTTAACATTTCGCTCTAAGGTTAAGAGTTCACACGGCGACAGGCGATTGACCAAAATTCACCCAGAACGAACAGCAACATTTTATATGTCGTTTATTTAGGCTTAAAATAAACAACAATTAGACGCAATTAAATATGTTGATATAATCTTGGTCTTCACATCTAGCTCAACTTGTTGGTTTTCGGCCCAAATCTCTGACCCAGCCCTTCGATACAACCCTTCACTAGGGCAACACGCCAAATTTCATTGTACATTGTCCATAAACTAGGTAAAAAGTGTGTAATTGTAACTTTCAATTTAAACAAACACTCTGTGTAACTCAATAAGTCTTAAACGTAACAGGACGTCTTAAATCTCCAGTTCATCTTAAATCTTGTATTGAGATCGGAAACATAGAAAGAAAGAACTTTAATTTCTAGTTAAAAACAAGTGACACGTACAGATGGACATGATAGTCCATGTATATAATATATTAATATTAAAATTCAGTGCTCAAATAATATAACATAGCGATCGTTTACTAAGAAAAATACGAAACCTCCGTTAGTAGACGCTTCTCTGAGGTCGAATAATTCGGGTACCCATATGACTTACGAATCCCCGGGTAAGCCTCAATATTTCACTGTCATACACTATTATTTCCGTTACTGTCAGTTCCTATATCAGGATATTATTCTGAAAGATTATCTAGCCAGACCCTCTAGAATTCTGAATGGCGCTGATTTGTTTACGAAGTAATTCATACTAGTTTGTGCATCTAGATTTCGTTTTCTCCTAATTGTTATGAAATGGGGAGAATTCAATGCAAGTTATTTTTGAACACAAA
Source organism: Spodoptera littoralis (assembly GCA_902850265.1). Lineage (NCBI taxonomy): Eukaryota > Metazoa > Arthropoda > Insecta > Lepidoptera > Noctuidae > Spodoptera > Spodoptera littoralis. The sequence continues at coordinate 1,853,006 of LR824536.2, read as the reverse complement.
TACTATACAATATTTTGAAATACTATACAAGAATATAACTTACCAATATTTAACATAACAGAGGTGCACATTATGGCAGTTAATGCCACTGTACAAGTTATGACCCACTTTTCACTATTTATGTTATGAGTCCCATGTAATAGGGGGGAGCCTATTGCCATATACCGCGCACAATTCCAGACACCGTGCTACTACTGAGTTTTTTTTTAAATCCCAGTATTACTCTGCCCGACCCGGGAATCGAACCCGAGACCCCTTGCCCGGCAGTGGCCCTCGCAACCACTCGGTCAACGAGGCAGTCAAATACCAATATTTACTCATTCCTAATTTTCCTAGGAATAATAATATAAGCCAGTCTTTTGGGCACCCTACCTCTCGATAGCGATGAGGAAACATTTTTTTATGCCTTATGAAAGCATTTTTATTATTATTTTTTTAAGGTGTATATATTTTAATACATAGTTATTTATATTTTAAGTTGTATATATTTTCATTTAGAATAGTTAATATTAATTTTTTTAAGTCTGTTAAATGTAAATGATTTATTATAAATAAAGTACTTATACAAGACTTCACTTCTCCCACTAAATCCGACCCATTGTAATGTTGGATCCGATGATTCTTGGCTCTACCTCATGCTCGTGTCTTCCCTAGATCTTGTCGTTAATCACGGACAGGTCGCGGCTCCTGGTTTGTCAAGGCACGATTTGATCTACTTATCGTATAAAATCAAGCCTCCTAAGTGGCGACCCGCATTCGTATATATTCGGAACTTTGCGAGGGTAGACAAGGTCAAACTTAACAGTGATGCTCAATCCATTGACTGGACCGACGTGTATCAATCGACTTCCATTGATGACAAAGTGAAAAACTTGAACAAGTATGTCCTTGAACTTTTAGATTCACATGCGCCTTTGAGGGCAGTCCGTGTCAGGCGTCCACCGGCTCCTTGGATCACTCAGAGGGTCCGAATGGCCATGAGGCGTCGAAATAGGGCTTTCTGCAGGTATAAGAGGGATCGTTGCGAGGAGAACTGGGGATTGTACAGGATAGCGAGAAATCGGTGTAATCAGATGGTGAGAGCTGCCAAACGCCGATACATTTTTGATAATGTTCAAAATTCTTCACAGGCTGATGTATGGAAGTTCTTGAAAACTTTGGGTGTTTGTAAGACGTCATCCAGTGTTTTGCCTCCGAACCTTTCACTTAATAGTCTTAACCTTCATTTTGCTACATCGTCTGGTTTGGCTGATGCTGTTAAACTCCAAACCATTTCTGAAATAACTTCCAAGCCTATGTCACTCCCTGATACTTTCTCATTTAGTCCTGTGACTGAACTCGAGATTCGACGAGTTTTTGCATCGGTCAAGTCCGGGGCGGTGGGCTGTGACGGGGTGGGCCGTACCATGATTTCCTTAATTACCGACCACTTCCTCCCTATTTTCACTCACATAATTAACTTTTCATTATTTTACGGTGTATTCCCCTCAATCTGGCAAAAAGCCCTTATTATTCCACTTCCTAAAATCCCTAACCCCTATCTGGTCAAAGATTTCAGACCCATTTCGATTCTCCCTTACCAATCAAAGATCCTCGAAGCAGTTGTTCATAAGCAAATCTCTTCCTACATCTCAAAACACAAACTACTGTCTTCTTTCCAATCTGGTTTTCGGCCCGGCCATAGCACTAGCACTTCTACCGCCTTGCTGAAAGTCACTGAGGATGCGAGGTATGGTATGGGGGACTCGAGGTTAACTGTGTTGGTTTTAATCGACTTCTCCAACGCTTTCAATACGGTCGACCACGATGTCCTCCTAGCTATATTAACTCAGTCTGGATTCTCGTTGTCGTCTCGGGAGTGGTTTTCGGCTTATCTTCGTGGTCGCCAGCAGGCGGTTCGCATTGGTCAGGAACACTGTGACTGGTGCGGGCTGACGGCTGGTGTACCGCAAGGCGGTATACTATCTCCTCTGTTGTTTTCTTTATTCATAAATTCTATCACTAGTCGTCTCACGTGCTCTTATCATCTGTATGCCGATGACTTGCAACTGTATGCTCAGGCTTGTGCTGCTGACTTGCGGATCTGTATTCAGCATCTTAATGCCAACTTGCTCACCATAAAAGAGTGGTCTAAGAAGTATGGGGTCACCGTTAATGCTGGTAAGTGTCAGGCCATTGTGTTGGGTAGTTCCTCTTATTTAAACCGTTTGAATATTAATCACCTCGAACCAATAATATACAATAAAGTTGTCATACCGTTGTCTCCTTACGTAAAGAATTTGGGCCTATACCTGGATGGTAGCCTCAGCTGGAACCATCAGGTTGCGCAGGTTGGTAAGAGAGTTACTGCTACGCTGCGATCCCTCTATAGATTTAAAAACTTTCTGCCTCCGAATACAAAAGAGTTACTGGTCCGGTCCCTTGTGCTTCCTGTTATCGATTATGCTGATGTTTGTTACTCTGACCTATCCCAAGACCTTCTGAACAAATTGGATCGAATGCTCAATAACTGTATCCGTTTTATCTTCGGTCTTCGTAAATACGACCACATTTCTTCTTTTTGCGATCAGCTAAAATGGGTTCCTATCCGTGAGAGAAGATCTCTTAGATCTCTCTGCATGCTTTTCTCTATTCTGAGTGATCCTTGTGCTCCTGAATACCTAAAGTCTTTCTTCCAGGTTCTGGGCAGTTCTCACAGCCGTAATCTCCGTTCTGCTGAAAATCTGCTTCTTGAGATTCCGTCCCACCGAACATCCTTCATTTCTAACTATTTCACAGTTAGTGTAATTAAGTTATGGAACGCACTACCGCTTAACATAAAAAAGGCTCCAAATAAGATCACTTTCAAACGCGATGTTCACGATTTCTTTTTAAAGTCACTACAACGCTGAGTCTAGGTCTATTATTATTATATATGTATTATTATAGAATTTATTTATTTAGTATATATATATATATATATGAGCATGCATATATATACCTATATATTTATGTTGTATTTATATTGTAGTGTACATTTTAAATATTTTTTGCACCTATCTATATTTATTAAAGTCTATTTATGTTATTTGTTTCTTATAATTACACATGCCTATTTTTTTCGCTGATTTTCAATTTAACCCTAAGGTTGACTGGGAGAGAATGCCATATTGCATTAATGTCCGCCTTATGTACCATTACTTGTTTCTGTGTACATTAAAGTTTAAATAAATAAGACCAAGTTTCAATAGTATTATGCCATTATATCAAGATGAACCTTTTTTTGAATGTAATCTTATACTAGTGCGTGCTATTTTAAAAAGAACGGACGATGAAAGGAGAGTAGACCTCATGGGACATTCAATAAATTACGCGTCACAAGACTAAAATATTAATTCGCAATAATAACCTCTTCAGAATATGAAAGAAGAGACATCTTTGATATTATTTCATTTAATTATATTCACTAGGATAATTGTAATATTAAAATGAAAGACAATTAATTTAAATGTAAATGAGTAAAGGTCTGTGGGGCAGTGATGGAGCACGCCCCTGGGATGCGCGGATGTGAGCAGACTTCCCTTTGTACCCAAAATATCAAATTAAATACTGAACTTGGTCCAATGGTCACAAGTGTCACTACTTCGGTTGTTGAGCAAAAGGTCCCGTGTTCTACTTGTGGGTAAAAAAAAAATACGTTTCAATCCCGAAGGTGTTCGGACTTATCAGTATTATTCGTAATACTGCAAAGATTAGAGTAGGCTTACTGATTTTGATACTGGAAATGGTGAAAAGGGCATTTACGACCTGATTTAACCTATCTCTCTCATCATCACGCCTTTTATCCTCGAAGGGGTGCGCACTAAATGTCACTGTACAATTTAACACCCACTTTTCACTAATTATGTTATGAGTCCCATGTAATAGGAGGTGAGCCTTTTGCCATATACCGGGCACAATTCCAGACTCCGTGCGATGACTAAGATTTGTTTTAAAAAACCCGATAGTTTGCCCGGTGGGAGAATCGAACCCGAGACCTGAGAAGGGACCTTGCTCAGCAGTGGGTATTTATAAGCTGTTGATGATGATGACGATAATGATGTATGGAATTTCAGACAAAAATGGAGATCGAATGTGGATAAAAATTTTTAATGTCGGCCGTATCCAATGTGTATGTAAGATAAAAAAATATTAAACTGTTTATATTTATGTGTTACGTATGGATAGAATGTTGAACCTAGGTTAACCTATAATTATTATCACTCAGTACAGTAATTGCTTGAATAACTTCACAGAAATCTAATTAATAATAGATGGAGAGATTTGTTGACGTGTTAAATGCGTATGTAATGAAATTAGTTAACCCACACAGGCCCTTGTCAAGGAATAGTTTATATGAGCTAAAATTCTTTACTTAAGGTTAATTCAGATCAAAGTTAGTTTTGTCTATTTATTAACATTTTAACCGACTTAAAAAAGGAGGATCTTCGTTTGGTCTGTATTTATGTATCTATGTTTGTGCGCGATATCTCGCAATAGGGTAGTTGCCAGCGAATGAAAATTAAAATCTAATTATTTCGTCAGTTAGATAATGAAAAAATATTAGACACGTAGGTATTTTTTTTATTTTCTCGTATAAAGTTACAATACTTAGATAAAACGGAGTTAAGATTTAAAGTGGGAAGTCGTTACGTCACGAAGTGCTACAAAATGTAGCGCATTAAACCATCACACGTTATTTCAGATTAATATATCGTCTGATTAATATATGGCTGCCTCGTTGGCCGTTTGGTCGCAAGTGCCAGTGAGTTGGCCGAGGGGTTCGATTCCTGGGTCGCGCAAAGCGCTACTGGGTTTTTAAAGAAATTCTCAGTAGCAGCACGGAGTCTGGAATTGTGCCAATAGGCTCACCCCCTATTACATGGGACTCATAACATAAATAGTGAAAAGTAGGTGTTAGTGAAAAGTAGATGTTGTGTTATGGTATATCGTCGAAAGTATTTAATTTTGTGAAAAAAGAAAACATACGTGTCTAATGTTTTAAAATAATCTACCAAACAGATATTACATAAAATTTAAATAACTACCCTATTGGTTGAACCGATTTTGATGTAGGTGTCAGAAAACTGTTTGTTACAACAAGAGAAGGTTTAAGATTAATAATAATAATCAAACGATTTCAAAAAAAGATGGTGTTGAAGTCGGTTTTTTTATGTAGTTTGTAAAAGGATTATTTTCTATTTATATTATAAATCGTCGGCAATATCATCGCTTACCACCAGGCAAGATGGTGATCAAACATCAACCTATAAAATAAAAAAAAGAATTAGCCTCGGAGATTGAAAAGTATAATGTTCAACTGAATTGATGATGTATTTTTTTTATAATTTTATCATGTTTTTATTTAATTATTGACACTCTGTTTGTTTAATATTGTGACATTCAAATTTATTATCTTATGTGACCTAATAATTAATAATTCTAATGACATTCAGTAAAAATAATCAATCCAAATAATTGTTTCCAACTATTTTCTTATTTTGTATGATGAAAGAGCTAACATAGCGTTTAAAAATGTTATGTAAGACCCAAATGTTACCTATGTTCACAATTAATTAAATGAAATGAATTTGAATGAATACAAAACTTTTTAGTTTTTTTTTTGATGCCTCGAGGTAACATTTTTATTTTATATTTTTAAGGTGAAAATATTTTTTTCTTAGTTATTTGAATTTAGAATATTAATATTACTTTTAATTACATAGGTATATTTTCAAGTCGTAATGTAAGTTTGTAATGTTTAGAGTCGTTTTTAATTTGTGGTTACATTTGTCATTTTCTTAATATATATATGTCAGAAACAGTTGGCGGCTACTGTGACATTTACCGTTACCTTAATACTTAAGATTCCCATATGAAAAATATTTTAGTTATTTTAAATTTAATTTGGTATTGTCAGCCATGCTTGCACTCACCAACTCAACAAAGTAGTCATTGACTACCCAATAAAAATATTACATTCTCAAAAACTAAATTCTGTCTTCCCCTTAAACAGGAGCAGTTTGTCTTCAAGAGAGAATTATGCGACTCGACCCCTCTACGTTCTGACTTTTATACTCTACCATAGAGACGGTACGTGGTAGAATTTCACACCTCTATCTAGTTTATGTATGTAGAGATATCCCACGGCGATTTGTTAAAGACTGTTGAAAATACGATTAGTTAAAAGTTCTGTATTATGGAACTTGGCGTTGCTTGCGTGGCAGTTGATTATCTTTCAACCTCTATTTCATCCCTTATTAAGGTTTTCACTGTGAATAAACTGTCGAAGGCGAATCCTCTGCTAACGTCGGTCACCAGTGACCACCATGGCGGTAAATGTATTAAGTAAAATTTTCATAAATCATAAAACACGTGTTTATTTGTTTTATGTCATTAGCCCAAATATAAAGTTCACGTACAAGTGGTGAAAGTAATCACTTTGTTCACTTCTTAGATTGAAAAAACATTTCAGTTCGAATGGCCCGGCTTGACTTGAGTGATACCACGGCCTCATAGAAAACCGACGTGAGACAACGTTTGCGTCGTGTTTCGTCGTGTGAGTGAGGTTACCGGAGGCTAAATTACCAGCGAGGTACTTCCTCATGAGCCGCGTGCGCGATTGCGGCGATGTCGCACAGCGTACTGTATTAGTATGTCTCACGATAGTTATTATAAAAATCATAGACGTCAGTCAAAATCTACATTAATCCAGGACTACACCTTACAGCGGTCTGGTTTGCCAGAACTTCGACTCTCAACCTTCAAACACATCCGTGGTCAGAAAATACTTTCTTATTATGAATTCCAGCTGGCTTCCCCTACAAGTCCAAGACCCTCCCTCCCCCTAACGTCTGTGAGCGCCAATAAATCAGGGCGCAGCTTGTGAACATTCCTCGACACGTCCAAACTTGGAGAAGTATATTTTGAGTTTACGTGTTTTCACATTGATTATATAGTAGGTATTCAGAAATGGTAGGACCTTTTTTCAAATTAATTCATAAAAGTAACTTTGCCTGTTGTATTTAAAATATTGACTTTCAATCGAATCTGGTTAACCCTCGATAGGTACCAAACCTAAAAACTATGCATTTGGTAACGGTTTAAGAGAAAGAAAGGTAACGTCACGCCTTTTATCCCCGAAGGGGTAGGCGGAGGTGCACATTTACGACACTTAATACCACTGTACTATGTAAACCCTCTAGCCCATTGTCATATACCGGGTACAATTCCAGACTCCGAGCTACTACTGAATTTTTTTCAAACCCAGTAGTACTTTGTCTGGAACGTGAATCGAACCCGAGACCCCTTGCTCGGCAGTCGCACTTGGTACAACACGGCACTTGCTTAAAGGTTGCGTTAGAAATTTGATTTCAGAATGAATACCTTATAGAATGGTCTAAAGAAGACTGATGGGAGTAAGTTGCCAATAGTAGTATGTACAAATAACGAACTGAGATAAAAAAGATAAGTACAGCGCTTATTCTACTAACTCAAAATCTATAGAAGAGAGATAAATAGAGCCGTCCACAGTTATAATTGGCGCCTATTTGCTATGAATAACACAGTACTTACAATTACAATAACAAACAATCTAACTCATCAAATTAATACCAACAAAAGCTGATTATTTTGTATGGTGATCACAAAATGGTATATTTGTCCTACTTATAACAAATACACCATTGGGCAAATAGAACATTATTCATGTACGATAAGCTTTGTGAAACGTTTCCCTAATTCTATTGTTAATATTACCATTTATATAGATACGTACCGTTTTAGATTTTTACGTGTTTATGTTTGTGTTAATCGTAATAATTAATTTATATTTCGTTACTGAATTTAGTGACAAACATCTGTAGGTCATTTTTTAAGGGGGGTAAAGTCATCGAATGACAGCTCCCGCCTGGATGAGGCGGGAGGGAGTGTCAGATTCTTACTGACTAAAAACCACCCCGTTCCTACACCTGTACTTCGAGCCGAAGCCTCGGTAACCCGTTAGGTTCTCCGTGACTCCGAATCGGTATCAGCCCTGTTGGGGTCCATCCGTGGTGGTCTGATGGCTCTTTGAGGCGAGCGCGGAACGCGACGCACCGTACGCTCGGGAAGCATTCTGTAGGTACTGGACTTTGATTTAATATGGAACTAAGCAGGCAGAACTTGCTGATATTAGATTCTTGCAGGATAATAAATTTTCGACTAAGATTACTTCATAAAGGATGATAAAACACAAAATAATGTCTCGCGTAGACACAATGGTTTTTTTTTATCTTATATGTACCAGCACTCAAGAGGTTAATAGATTCACTATAAAGAAATACATCTGGTCAATCAATCATTGCGGTCAAGCGATGTGTATTTAGCCTGACCCTGGGGCGAATGGAGAGTGTCCAAATATGAATGAATGTACATCTATTATATAAGCATAGCATCCTGAACAAATTTAAAACGTCCAAAGGCCGTGACCACGTGAATAGATTACATTGGAAAGCAGAGCACCCCTAGATATTCAATTACCACATTGTCGAACCCCCCTGTTAACATGCAAATTGATCTGTTTCAAAATTTTGCGGTCGAATCCGTCTGTTTAACAGGAAATATACGTTTTCCATGATCATTGTTAAGAACCTTTGTTTTATCTTATGTAGATTTCCGAAATATTATTCTGGATTTAAATGGACAAGTGGAACAGTTTTGTAGGGGTCGTTTTAAGTGGACCTTTATTGTTTTCGTTGCTCTTTGTAAATATGTTGGCTAATGGAAGGATTGGATTGGTTTAACCCTATATGAGTTTAGCTTGTGCATGTTTGTAGCGTAAGTAATAGAAGGGTCGTTCAAAATTTTGATTGTATTTTGTTTTTGTTTTGTTATCGTTATGATTGAAATAAGAATGAAATACATATTCTTCCTTTCCTTTGAATAATATAAAATACTTCTTGAGATTCACTTTTTTTTATATATTATGTGCGTCTGTGTTTTACCAGTATTTACAAAGTTTCGATGCAAATAACTATTGCTCCGCGCTTTTCTTATCTGTCATTAATTTTGTAAACGTAAATTTTTTTAAATTGTGACATCGAGTAGTGTACGATTATATGAATTGTATCTAATAATCACTACAATGTTTGGTGTATTTACTATTTCACTAGTCTTTGGTTTAATGACGTAATGTAAGTTCAACGATTAAATGGTATCAACCAGATTGCCAGGCATTGAGTCTCGCGTTCAACTCTACACCCTGTTGTTAATTACACGAAAGTGATTAACTATGTAAAAACAAGTTCGAATAAGTAGGCATATTCTCGTCAATTAATTGCAAGGTTTACGATTAATTAAATTATTAATTAACCCTGCAACCACCGCGTGCTCATACAAAAACATCATCTCCCGGCTAATTAATCAAAAAACCCAATCAAAATTTTCGTTCAATTTTTAAAAACAAATGGGGGAACGGTTACCATTGCGCCCCCTACCGGCGTCAATTTGAAACTAAAGTGACTCATTACGTACCCCTTTTTAAGCGAAAATATCCATTCGATGTTACACTCTATTTTTGTAGAATTAAAGTTGATATTCGATTGTGTATCCAATGGACCTACGGAACCATACAGCGGTAATTGAACCATGCTTTCATAACGGTTTAATAGAGTTATTTTTAGATTTTTTTTCATAATGTTGAGACTGGTTGATTAACGTGGTTGTGTAAATTGGTGAGATTTAACTATGGGTTAAGTTAATCTACAACAGAGTGGAAAGACACGCGGCCATTTTAATTTTGGTTTTGTCTTCTTGCTTTAACCCGTCGAGCGTCCGCGTTCCTTATGATCCAACGGGTGCACACGTGACATTTGGAGAAAGAAAGAAAATGCTTTTATTTGACCATTGGCACACGAAAACAAGGATCATTACAATAGAAATAAAAATACAGTCAAAATAAAAACAAAACATTAATAATAGATTTTATAAAAGAGAAAGCAGCATGGAGCATTTTTTCTTATGATCCACCGGGTGCTCATAATGTGCTCATCGGGTTTATTATTCTCGGGTACTTTGATAGTTTACATTTGCATAAAGTTCATATGCTTTGTGTCACGTTGTGAACTTTATAAAGGAGCCGATTGCGATACTTCGCGATTTTTGTCAAAAAATTTTGAAAAGCAAGTCAAATCAAGACTTAAATCAAGACTCAACCAAAATCCATGAAGACATAACATTATTTTGACAATCAAACTGAATGCTATTATGGCACATAAATTGCTCTTTTAAAGAACAGAGGTTAAATATACCTATGATCGGAAAAGGAGGATCCTCCCGATCGTCCGACCAGCAGCTGTAGCCAAATGCCATTTAGCGCTTGTCTACATGTAGAATAGAAAACCAAATTATAATGGAATTGACGTTAATTTTGACACTTGTCTGTGTCATCCCCATACATTTTGATATTTACTCTCTCTGTAGACAAACGCTAAAATGGCGTTGGGCTAAAGGCCCAGGTGAGGTGATCGTGCCTGGCGGTCTTTCTATCCGTGTTAACTTCGCGCATACGTCGCATGTAAACTTCAGTCTTCATCTGTTGATTTACTCAGACATTGACAGAAGTCGCATATAGACGATCAAGTCTATGTGCATCTGACAATTGTGTCATGTATCGCCACCCTCTCAAATACTCAAACCAATACAAGTAGACACAAGTATATACAACATTAAATTAATTAGCAAACATAAGACTAAGTTTAACTAACGAGGGAACAAAGTTATAGTTAGGCCGATGTAATAAAATTAACCCTTGCAGTACTTGGGTAGTTGGTCTTTAGTATCGAAAAGACGTAAACTTAGGGTAAGCAAGGACATTGGCAACTTGGGGTTACTTGGGGCAGTCTGTTTCTTCCATTAATAGAACATCAAAAGGGATTCATTTGGTCTGTAATGTAATGTAATTATTTTATTGAGTGTAGTTAAATTGTGTTATCACACTAATATTACAAATGTGAATGTTTGTTTGTTTGGATGTTTGTCCGTCAATCACACTGAAACTAAGGAACAGATATTGATGAACTGACTTAGGTGATAGAATACTTTTGTGCCGATTAAATGCTCCCTTGGGATTAAACAGGAATCATATTCTACGCGGACGAAGTCGCAGTTAACAGCTAGTTTCATATAAAATTGTTTGGTTTTTGATTTATTAGTGAATGGGTGATTCAATGTTATGATTTGCTAATATTTTCCTTTAAAAGTTTTCGTATACTTTTAAAGGAAACTTAACATCAACTGCAAATTTTCCGAAATTTGAACAAAACCTAAGATAAATAGAGTATTAAGGAAATTACTGCCAAAAGTTAATCATTCACAACAGCAGTTACTTACTGCTTTGCCACTGCTGACCATACGCCTCTTCTCACACAGAGAAGGTTGGAGCATCATTCACAACGCTTGCTCAATTTCAAATGTATAATCAATATATCCCAGAATTCATCACGATGGTTTTCTTCTCCGTGTGTTATTAGATCATGTCTAAATAATCGTAAAGGTACCTATATAATTCTAACTCGGAATAAATGAGAAGAGGGCGGGCATCTTAAACCTCCGGTCCATGACAACATACACAAACCTGTTTAATTATTAGATAACCAAAATTTTATTACAAAGATAAGAAAACAATATCCTCACTAAAACATACTCATATCTATCTACATAACACAATTCTTATCAAAACAGCAACCGAACAAAAACTTCACCTAGGGCGTTGAGACTAATTTATAATTAAAATTATGTAAAAACTCCCCTAATAATTAATGAGAAACAATAATTTTTCATACGGCCATTTTGACGACGGCACACGTAAAGTACGCCGCTAAATTTATCTGTACAAATTTTATCACCGTGATTAAAGTCGTTGGCTAACGTTTTATTATGTCTGAGGTTATTTATACCCCATGTTGCAAGCAAGGGTTATTATTAATACGGCCATAATGTTATTTCAATATAGAGATGAGATTAAAAGCTAGTGAAAATAGTTCACTGATTTTGTCTTTTTTTGTATCTAAATACAATTATTTATAACTAACTACAAAGGTTACGTACTCGTGACAATTTAAATGTAACGTTAATCCTATTACGTAGCGAAATGTTACCACAATAAGGATCCAGTGCACCATTTACTTATAAAATATTTACTTAACAGCATAGTATTAGTGTTTTTTAGTTTAAATAAGCCGGAAAAATAATAGACGGATTACCTGATGGTAAGCAATTGGCGCTACTCATGCACATTGGACATACGAAACATCAGAGGCGTTTGAAATGCGCTGCCAGCCTTTTGGAGTTTAGTAATTTGAGAATTGGGGATTCGAGGGATTGGACAGGTTAATTGGGGCTCCGGAAACCATTTACACGAGCCACGAAACAAATACAAGTCTTAAAAATTACAAAGCTAAAAACACAATCACACGTGCATTATAAATGTAACTGTCAATTTAAATGTCAGACATGTAATCTCCAAAAAGTATCAATAACTCAAATACCAGTTGAATATTAAAAAAAAAACAACGAAAAACAGAAATTCAGTTTAAAAAACAATTTTGAAAATGGAACGGTTAGGGTACCGGCGGCGGCCGCAAAAAAGTGACAGTCCATTGACGAATGACGTCACCTCTTCCGTCACGCCCTCTACGTATATTTTATTCGCCTCGTACATCACGTTTGACGTGTGACACGGTGGCGTGCCAATTCCGCGGTACATGACAACAACTGGTGCATTTACCCTACGACGTGGTATCGAGCTGGTTTTTTATTTGAATGGTTTTGGTGATTTTTATATGCTTTTACATAGCATCACGCCTTTTATCGGTAGGCAGAGGTGCACATTATGCCACTGTACAATGTAACACCCACTTTTCACTATTTATGTTATGAGTCCCATGTAATAAGGTGTGAGTCTATTGCCATATACCGGGCACAATGCCAGACTCCGTGCTACTACTGAGATCTGCCCGACCCGGAATCGAACCCGAGACCCCTTGCCCGGCAGTCGCACTTGCGACCACTCAGCCAACGAGGCAGTCTAGTAATATGCTTTTACTAGGCATAAAACATGGATTAATTATTTTATCGTATCCCGCGCTAAATGGTATATCAAAATATGAATAAGCTACGTGCATACGTGCATAGAAAGTCAAAATGGCATTAAAGAAGCTTCTAGTATGTAACATGAAAAAACAAATTTACATGAAAATGCTTACAAATAACACTTACCAAGATTTAATCTGCCCGTTCAGTGACACCTTAACTACACTCTGAAAAGAGAAAATATTTATTTATTATAAAACAATTTTCAGTGAATATTCAGTAAAAAGGTAATAATGCTCGTGTGAGAAGTGTGAGAGACACGAGACTTCGGCACGAATGGGCCGGCTCGACCGGATATGTATTAACATACAATAAATGAAACAACGCTTGCGTTGTGTTTTGTCGTGTGAGTGAGGTTACCGAAGGCCCAATTACCCCCCTCCCCAATCTCCAAATCCCCAACAATCCTAAAATTCCTAATCCTCAAAAGGCCGGTAACGCACTTGCAACGCGTCTGGTGTTTCTGGTGTCCATAGATGACACCAATTCCTTAGCAGGTGCTACCATCAGGTGATCCGTCAGCTAGTTTACCGGCTTATCTCATAAAAACAATTAAAAATTACGTATGCCTGTATGTATGTAAGTAAGTTGTTAATTCTCGTAATTATTCAATAATATTCTCGTAATTATTCAATGTCTTTGATGAACCAAGTAGGTATTTCTGAACATTATAGGAAAATTAGGACTTGCCGCACATGTCACACTCGCACTCGTTCACGAGCCTGCACCATTGATATTTACATTGATAATGGTTGTCACATTCGCGTCCATCTTGCTTTGTTTTCATCTACGAATACTAGAGGACACACACGTGTCCGAGGAGTGCGAGGGCGACGGACGACATAAATGTCATGTAAATCAGTTATCAATCACGAAATTAAGAAAATAACAAATATAAACATCATCATCATCGTCGTGACAGTTAAGTGACTTTTCTACATTAGATTACATTTCGTATTTATCTCTTACTTTATAAAAAAAAATCTCATTCTCCCAATTCAGACTAACGTAACATATCACACATGAAATCAACAACCTATAAGCGCCCACTGCTAAGCAAGGCCTCTTCTCTTACGAAGAAGGACTGAGCATTAATCACTACGCTTTCATATTAGGGTTTGACGTATTTCTAATTTATAATTAGAAATTATATGTCCAGGTAAGGAAAACATCGTAAAGAACACTATGTTTTCCTCCACCGTTTATGAGTGGTGTCTAAATAATCTTTGAAAGTACATATAACTCGGAAAAAGTCACATTGGTACGTGCAGTTGGTGGTAGGTTTCGAACCCACATCCTCATGCATGAGAAGCGTACGTCTTAACATCAGGACACTACGACATTATTTACACGTCACATACATTTCTGTATAACTCAGTTATACCGCCAAAAAAATGCTTATCTTTTATTATTTTTTCAAACAAAATAGTACTCATGTAGGTTAAAATTACCTTGAAAATCTCATAAACCCTCGCTCTGGTATTCAGACGGGCGGTGGAAGTGTGAACGAGGCTCTTGGGGCCAATCATTGGACATTGGCGTTGGTAATTGGGTTATTGGACGTACAGACAGACAGGGTATCTGATAAACCACACTGTTAACTTGAGCCGTCAATTTTGTGTCGACTTGGATTGTGTCAGTGAACATGACGTGACCGACTACTGACGTGATTTTAGAACTACTTGCCTTAGATTTTCTAGTGTGCCTATATATCTATTACTAATATTAGCGACTGCCTCGTTGGCAACTGCCGGGCAAGGGGTCTCGGGTTCTATTCCCGGGTCAAAATTACTTCATTTTTTATTTTTTACAGCCATAGGAGAATTCATTACGAATTGTTTCGTAGTACAAAATATAGAATTGATTTCATTCAAGCTTTAATTCGTCATTTTCATACATGATGCAAATCGGCACTTAATTGGATTTGATGACAATATTTGAAAAGAATGATATTAAAAACTAGGTGGACAAAATTTGTGACACTTGGTTGAGGTATAAAAAGTAGAAAACGCGGAAATTATAATAATCATAAGGGGCGTTGCATATACTTATCACATGTTGCGTCTAAAGGCAGATATAGATAAGTATTACTGTTTTAAAAATCTCAGTAGTCTGAGATTTTTAAAACTTATATAAATACTTTGCCCAACCCGGGAATCGAACACTTGCGACCCCTCGGCCAATGAGGCAGTCATAAGTCATAATTTTGCGTAATAATTACCTTATACAATGTATGAATAAGTAATTCCGATTCTTCGCACCCCTCACGTGCTATAATCCTGTCCTGATTCAGTGTAATATGAGTAGAGAAAGCCTTCAAATATATTGTTACACTCAAAAGCACTTAATTGTCAATTTATTGAGCTGATTAGGTAAAGTGTCTGATTTCAATAGATTTTATACACATCGCAAATGAAATTTATCATTCAGTTACATATTTATTAATAATAAATAATAAATGCGTTAAAATTTGGCATTCCCTTTGAGAAATGAGAAAATGTTTATAGTTATGCAATATTTTCAGAATCTCTAATATATTAGAGACCGCATTAAATTTCCCTTTTAACCTTTAAAAATCTCCTAAAGATAATCTTACCTAAGAAATAAAAAAAAAACAATAAATTGTTTAACGAAATCAATATTTGTATAAGGAGTTCTAAAGTTAATTGCAGCGCCATCTAGCGAAAGATTGAAAGACTGAATGATCTCTGTTATGATCAAATTAAATTTTAATTTAGAAGACATCTCTGACATCAAACTCAATAAAGAACCAATGATGTGTTATCCCTACATAATATAAAACGCTGTCCGCCGTCTGTCTGTCCCTATGTATGCTTAGATCTTAAAAACTATGCAACGGATTTTGATGCGGATTTTTATAGATAGAGTGATTCTTAAGGAAAGTTTATATGTATAATACATGCATATTGCACTTGTACGAAGCCGGGGCAGGTCGCTAGTGTATTATATTTTATTAGTTTTCCGTTTTTGATTGCACACTGTCTTTCCTATAACTATAACAGTTGAGAACATTAATATTTATTTTAAACTTATTTATTTCTTTAGCAACTGAACAGAACCCGTGGTATGCTGGCAACGCAGATCTATGCGAGACACAAATGGTTTCTTGTGCGTTTCCTACATCGATACAAGAAGTTAAGTTTATGGCAACTACATAAAACTATGAATGTGTTTATGTTACCTATCTTTAATAGGAATTGTGCCCGGTATATGGCAATAGGCTCACCCCCTAATACATGGGACTCATAACATAAATAGTGAAAAGTGGGTGTTATATTGTACAGTGGTATAATGTGCACCTCTGCCTACCCTTCGGGGATAAAAGGCGTGATGTTATGTTATTTTATGTTAATAGAAAGCAAATAATATTTTTGCTATATTATTATATCGCTTTAATATTATATCAAAATCATTATTTGCCAACTTCAGACCCAAAACATGTTTGAATTCATTCAAATATTTTCGCTATTCCAAACAGAGAGTGCTCACTTCAACTAAATTCATCTTTAAAAACTAAAGATCAAAACTAAAAATATTCTTAAAAATTCTGTTATTATAAGAACAAAGTTAAGTAAGTTACTTTAACCTCAAACAGTTATTATAAAATAAATATTTTCAGCAGGAATTTATTAATAAAAAGGTATATTTAATAATTTATGAAATTGTATACGATAATACGACGTATTTCATAAGTCTAAAGTTTTACACTAAGTTTTATTTATGGATTTTATTGGAACTCGCTGGATGATGATCGCTCCCAACCGGCCTGTCTGGAAGTCATTGAGGGAGGCCTATGTTTAGCAGTTGACGTCTTGTGGCTATCTATTATAATGAATTAAACACTTGTATTATAACTTTCGTGAGACATACTAAATAAATTATTATCTTTTTGGCTTACTCACGTAATTATTAATCGTATGAGTGAGGTTACCGGAAGCCCAATTACCCTCCCCTTCCCCAATCTTCCCAATTCCTGAATCCCCAACGATCCTCAAAATCCTAATCCCCAAAAGGCCGGTAACGCACTTGTAACGCCCCTGGTGTTCGGGGTGTCCATGGGTGACGCCGATTGCTTACCATCAGGTGATCCGTCTGCTCGTTTACAGGCTTATGCCATAAAAAAAATGTTTAAAGAGCAACTCGACCAGTTTCGTAGTCAAGCCAGCATGGCTTGACTACTATACAAGAGGCTCATATTCATGAGCAGCATTTCGCGACCTGCGACGCGGCGACTGTCACGCTGTCCAGCATGGCTTGAAACTAGTCGAGTCATCAAATAATTACGTGAGTAAGCCGAAAACATAATAATGAATTAAATACTATTTGGGATTTAATTACATATTATTGAAGATATAAAATGAATAAATACGTAAACACTATACCTACTAACTATACTATTCATAATTAAAGAAATTTTAACATAAATGTATGATTTTATTTACAAGCCAAAAAATATCTGAACATTCGGACATTAAAATGAAATCCATAAACAATTCGTTCCTCTGGATAAAATTAAAATATCAATTGACTTGACTATTAAATTCAGCATCCAAATACTTTATTAAGGTCATTGACATCGTCTGGGAAGAAATATTAATTGAGAGGGACAACAAGAAAAGGAAATATTAGGTAAGTACCATCAAAATTAAAAAAAAATAATTTCCACGAAAATTGTATTCAAGTTCAAACATTTTTCGTGGAAATTAACTTCCCACGAAAATTACCATAAAAGTGACAACAGAAACTTTTTTAATTGTTACAACAATGTTTTTGTCTTATTTATAGATGATCCAAGTGATCATCAAAAGATAGAATCGTCTTTAAAATCAAATTCACTCATTATCAAAATAAAAAACGAAGCAACTCTTAGTGTCATGTGTCATCTACAGATTGCTGTTTCGGGTCTCGGTGTCATGTGTATGTGAACTTTTATGTTTCTAAACGCACTCACGATACAGGAGAAAATCCTAGTGTGGTGCAATGTTAAAAAAATCGGACTTATTTTCATAAAAAATATCGTAACCATAATTGAAAAGTTGTACATTCACAGTGCACCCCTAATTGGAAATTCTGTTACAATAGCGTTCTCCTATTACCATTTACTAGACCGAACTTTAGACCTATTAAAAAAACTTTACCTCCCAAAAAACTACTTAAATTCAACGACAATTTAAGTACGTACATGCAAAATCCAATGACGCAAGTTCGTTCACAGCACAACATTCAAAATGGTACTAGACGTAAACGTTTACGTACGCGTCACGTCGCGTTACGAGCCCGCCCAGCGTGCGCACTGTAGGGCGGGAGGTCTTATACTGAAGCATTCGACTTGCAGTTGCAGTTTTGAGGAATGAGTACTGAACTTTATTTTTTTAATGTATGGGTAATGTTAAGTTGTAACCAGTGCTCGAACTGGTCATCGTTTGATTAATGGTTTATTTTTATCTTTTGTGTGATTAACAATGTTAGAGTGATCTTTTTTCTGTGAATCACTGGCTCTTTAGTTATCTGGTCGAAAGTGTGACTGCTTAATTAAAGGTCTTGTATTTGAATTCCGGGTAAAAGTACGACGTCTAGAAGTATTTCACCCGGTGTATGGCAGTAGACTCACCGCTTGTTACATTAAGGATTCATAAAGTAGAGACTGCAAAGATATTTGACTTGTATTGTAGGTCACACACCTTTGCCTACCTCTTTCAGGATTAAAAGGTTTCATTAATTTTATTATCATTTATGTTATGTTAATTCAGTTGACGGCAGAAATAAAGCTGAACCCAGCAATCACAGTCGCAAAACACCTAAAAATAAAAACAAAATAAACGAACAACTAATATTGTGTACAAATAAACAAAAAGTTTCGAACAATGTAGGTACTTAGAAAAAGCGAAACAAAAGCGCTTCCACTATTTTATTTCAGACCTTAAGTACCTACAGTACGGATCCTAAGTATCGTTCCATTAGTGGCCTGTCACCGGCCTTTCAAAGGAATGAAAGAAAGAACCGAAAGAAAGAAAGAGAATTGTGAAAGAATAGCGCCCAAAAAGTTTTCGAACAGATATATACATATGAATTCGTAGTAAACAAGTTCATGGATTTGTGTTTTTGATTGCGTTTTGATAGAAATATTAAATAGAATAGAAATAATAAAATATTTATGCGATTGGTTTTTATAATAGGGTAGTAGATAGTATGAAAATTAAAAATGTAATTAGTCCATTAGTTAGATAATAATAAAATACACTCACAGGCACATTTAACCGCCCACCTTGATTTTCTGGATTTTCTCGTATACTGCCTATAACTGGGAAAGTCTGATATTTTATTTTTAAACTAGGCACATCTTGTCATTTAAACACTGTGTAATAATGCAAAAAAACTGCATTTATTCACCATTTAAATAAAAAAAAATCATTTTTAGTGATTTTTGTTGAAAAGTATAGATTTACAATATTGTTAATTTTTAATTTTCTGTGGTCGTCTAGAGACTTTTAGTAATGGGTATTACCTCCTCGGGCTCTGATGACTTCTTGCAGTCGGTTTGGAAGTCCATCAATGACATCTTGGATGTCAGACTGAGGGATGTTGTGCCGCTGTTCTACCGCAGCAATCTTGAGTTTTCCAATAGTCATTGGTGCAGGAATCCTTGCTTGAACCCGTCTTTTAAGGTTGTCCCAGATGTGTTCAATTGGATTGAGGTCAGGACTGCGTGCTGGCCACGGTAATGTTCGTATACCGACCTCGTCCAGGTACTGGGTCACTATTCTAGCGACGTGGCATCGGGCATTGTCGTGCATGAATTGAAAATTGTCACCAATAAATGGTGCAAATGTCACGGCGTGGTCTTGCAAAACCTTCTCCAGTTAACTGTGTGCAGTAACAGTGCCTCTATCACACACTACGAGGTCGGTACGAGCGTCATAACTGATGCCCCCCCAAACCATTACTGAACCTCTCTGATAACCCACAGTTTCCACTATTGTACACGGAGCAAACCTTTCATTTGGTCGTTTGTACACTCGCTGACACCCATCTGGACCTCGTTGGGCTATTCTGCTTTCATCTGAAAACAGAACGTCCTTCCATCGGTCCGTAGTCCAGTCAGCGTATTCTCGCGCAAATTGAAGTCGCACTCTACGGTGCTGTGGGAGCAATTCTGGGGCGCGCGCAGGACGTAATGCAGTCAGGTTCCTCTCTGCCAACCTTCTTCTCACCGTCCGTTCCCTTACGCTGACATTTCGCACTTGAAACACGCTAGTTATCACCTCGGGAGCAGCGGTGAAGCGATTTTTCAGCACATTGTTCACAATGAAACGATCCTCTCGAGCAGATGTGCACCGATGACGGCCTTGTCTCGGTATCCGCTTGTTGGAACCCGTCTCCCGAAAGCGCCTGATAGCATCCCGTACAGTGGTTTGAGGTACACAAAGCATCCGAGCAATGCGACGTTGGCTGTACCCAGCATCAGCAAAAGCTACGGCTCTTGCAGCTCCAGTTGCATCCAGTGGCATTTTTGTGTGATTACAGTAATCAAATTAATGCAATAACTTAACAGAACAGTAATTACACCAAAAAGAGCAGGAAAACCAGGTTAAATCTCACACTAATCTGATCGCAAGGAATGTCAAATTTCGACTAAATTACAAAAATGCATCTGTATACACGAACTTCTAAAAAAAACAAGGGTCACAGTGTTTAATTTGTTGCCAAAGTACCCACTTGAAACAAAACATCCATCGGGATAAACATTCCTTATCGCAAACTAACGTGGTGACGTATTTCTTAAGTGGGCGGTTAAATGTGCCTGTGAGTGTATTAGACACATACTTTTTTATGTTATCGTATAAGAAAAAATACTTAGATACAACGGAGTTAAGATTAGGAGTCGTTACGTCACGCTACCCTGTAAAATGTAGTAATTCGTGACGTCATACGATATTTCAAATCAATACTTATTTCGTCGAAACTATTTAACTTTGTAAGAAAATTAAAAATACGTGCCTAATGTTTTAAAATAATCTACCAGACGGACATTAAAATAAATTTTAATCTACTATCCTATTGAGAAAGATCAACATTAATGTCATATAGGTATTAACAAAGTAACATTACAATTGAGGAAGTAAACCAGAGCTATATGACAGTTTTTTAAATTGTTTTAACAGACTTCAAAAAGAAAATAAGGTTATTCTCAGTTTTACTTGTATGTACTTATGTACATTACATACATTATTGTATGTTTGTGCGCAATTATCTCGTGATTAGCTAAACCGATTTTGATGCGGTTTTCAGAACAGTGTTTTGTTTACACACAGGAGAAGGTGAAAAGAATGGATAAGAAAAAGAGAATAAAAAAAATATGATACATAGGTACATACACCGTAACCTATACTAAACTCTTTGTAATTTAGTGATCAAAAATCCGTAACAAGATTAGAAGATAATAATAAAATTATATATATCGAGGAATACATAATTATATGTATACTGCAATCACGCAATGAAAAACTAACGTTAAGGATTATTCCTTTTGCACTATTTCTTTTATAGTAAATCTTGATTTAAATTATGAAATAGACTAGAATGTGGTAATATTTATAATAATACTTCACAAACCAGCCTTACCTACATACCAGTCGACATTTTTCAGTACCTCTTTTGTTTCCTTTTTTCAATACAACATGTGTATCACACATGTTGTATGTACGGAGACCAAAACAGGCGATTCTAATCAGTCTCCTTGTCGGTACCAAACAAATGTGCGGGTATCTCATCCTAATGCACCTTCGGGGCTCCAATCAGGAACTCCCAGATTTACGGGTACATAGTACCCCCAGATTTATTGCCAGAATCCCGATAAAATACACCAAACCATTTGTAAGATACAAGGATTTGCATGTCAAGTACTTGGGCCTCGGAAATAATTGTCGAGAAAAAACGATAGCAATAAAGAATTGTGGATGAGCTGATAAGCTTTGTGTGTTAAGGTTTTTGGTGATTATTTTTTTAGGGAGTATGTTGATCAATCGTTTTTGTTATTTTATTTTATGAAATATACCAAAACACGACCGGACGGATAACCTGACGGATCAATGACATTCAATTCACCAGAGGCATTACAAATCCGTTACCTGCCTTTTGGGGATACTAATTTTAGGTTTGTTAGGGATTCGGGGATTGGAGTGATTGTAATCTCAATCATACGACGATATAAAACGCAAGCATTGTTTCACTTTAGTTTTCTGTTAGGCCGTAGATCGTCACTCCAGTCGAGCCAACCCTTTCGTGCCGAAGCATGGCTTTCCCACACTTCACTATTATGCAATAACTACTATGTATAGATACTCAGATGAGGCGAGAGAATTAATTACAATAAGGTTGAATATCTATTGTTAGTGTAATTCCGGAAACTTCACTCATACAGATATTATTAACCGACTTCAAAACATGTAAGAAATTCTCAATTAGACCGTATATAATTTTTTTTACGTCATCATCATCATCATCATCATCATCAATAGCCTATAAATGCCCAACTGCTAAGTAAAGCCTCTTCTCACACGGAGAAGGTTTGAGCAATACTCACCACGCTTGCTCAATGCGGGTTGGTTTCAAACTTATAATTAGAAATTATAAGTCCAGGTTTCCTCACTATGTTTTCCTTCACCGTTTGTCAGTGGTGTCTGAATAATCTTAGAAAGTACATATATTTAGAAAAAGTCACATTGGTACTTTGGTTGGTAGGTTTTGAACCCGCACCGTCATGCATGAGAAGTGAGCGTCTTAAATCTCCGAGCCACCACGACATATATATGTATGTTTTTTTACGTACCCATTTATTATCATGATTTGATCTACATATCTCCGTAATATAATTCATCACAACTTCAGAACTTCACTTTGATAATTCTATCATGCGAAACTCATAAAGTACAGTATCTATTCTAACAATAAATCATTACTGAAAGAACAAAGTAATAAATAAGTCTAATTTAAAACTTATTTTCTTCTCTTTAGACTTCAAAATTGCAAAAATTTTTCAGAATCGATACAAGATATGTACGGCTAACGTTTGATATTAAATTCTTTGTAGACGTCTCATATGTCTTGACTTTTGATACTCGTAACTGAATATGGTTGCAACAAGGTTTTATGACCCTTGAACAGACATGAAGGAGACGTAGATATGGGATTTTATCATTAGATGACTTATTATATACTGTTATGTATTATCGAATTCACATAATACATTTATTTAAAATTCTCTACAAATTACATTTTTAAACACTACTTATAAAATAAACAATAATATTTAAAAATATAAAAAGTACGAGCCGACCAGTAGCGGGAGCATGGTCCAAGCTACCGGTGGTTAGGGCTCCAGTGACAGAAACCTCCTCACGATACGTGCCGTTTCTAGAAGAACTGCCTTCTGTATCAGGCCCTTGATCCATCCACTTAATTAATTATTGAATTAATTTTTATTCAGTTTAATTAAAGACGGAGAAAAAGTTTGTTATAAAATAAGGTAACCTTATTTTATAACAAACTTTATATACTAATATACGATTGAAAAAATCATGTTTATGTTTATTTGACAACCAACAAAAATGAAACCAGAGTATGAATTAATGTTACAAAAAATATAGAAAATCTCTTTTAAGACATTTAAAAACCATATAACAATTGTAACTTTTACAACTCAAAAATAATTTGGACGTTTAATGCACTTTCAAAATCAACTCAAAAAAACACTTAAGTGTGGGAGAGCCATGCTTGGGCACGAATGGGCCGGCTCGACCGGAGTGATACCACGGCCTCACAGAAAATGGACGTGAAGCATCGCTTGCGTTGTGTTTCGTCGTGTGAGTGAGGTTACCGGAGGCCCAATTACCCTCCCCTTCCCCAATCTCCCTAAATTCCCAGCCATCCTCAAACTCCTAATCCCCAAAAGGCCGGTAACGCACTTGTAACGCCTCTGGTGTTCCAGGTGTCCTTGGGCGACGCCGATTGCTTACCATCACGTTTACCGGCTTATGCAATAAAAAAACACCCAATTTTCCAAAACAAAGAGAAGAGATGAAACTCAAAAATCTTACACACACATCTTCACGTCGGAAAACACATAAATCAATGGGAAAGCGCCGAGCTTGTATGACACTCGAATGTGAATAAAATATTGTATGAAACAGCAGCCATATTTCTTTGTACACACGGCTACCGATCAAGCTATGAACATCCAGTTAATCATGATCTCACATTGGGTGATCTTTGAGCAAATTCAAAGGTCAGCTTAAACTGGTTTTGTATAGATCGATGTGTAGTGCTCACATACAAGGTTTGTGACGAAAACTGATGGGAAATAAATAAAGACTGTATTGGTTCACGTATTATTTAGTTGTTGGGTTGATTGTGAGTGATATGGATGAAATCAGTGCTATAAGCCAATTGACATTTTATTACTTGTCTATAAAGAGAGTAAAAATCTCCGCAGTCATTCCCATACTTATATTGAGATTTTAATACTCTCGATAGACAAGCGATTAACACTTTAGACGTTGTTTTTATAATAAATATCGTGAGACATACTAAATTAAGTAAAATCGCGGGTTACTCACGTGAATATACTGAGAAAAGCTCTACTAGTCACTGAGGAGGTCACTGGTGATCGACATTAGTCGACGTGACGATTTATCTTCAACAGTTTTCTATTGGCAATCTAAGACTTGACTTAAATGACGTTTGGCTAACAACACACAGCATCAACCTATAGGTGGCCACTACTGACCAAAACCATCTTTTCACAAGGTTTAAACATTAATCACCACGCTTGCTCAATGCGGATTGGTGATTTCAAAATTATAATCAGAAACCAGGTTTCTTTCACCGTTTGTCAGTGGTATCTAAATAATCTTAGAAAGTACATACAGCTTGGAAAAAGTCACATTGGTACTTGCCGTTGGTAGATTTCGAGGACGCACTCTCAGGCATTTGAAGCGGGCGTCTTAAAACTCCAGGCCACCATGACTATAAATAGTGGCTATACGTGTAAGCAAGGATAACACCAAATGAAAGACATAGATTAGCCCCTTCCACGTCATAACTGACTTCCAAATATTAAACATATCCTCGACAAGAATATCTTCACGGCACCAAAACATCTGACAGTCGACAGTGAGCCAGCCGCCGGGCATGTCTTCGTAATCTGTCATCTGTCAAGATCGGTAATATGTTAGAAAGCCAAGGAGTAACGTTCTTGGTTTTGAAGTAAGTTTATATAGATGCACCTACAAAACATACGCAGTATGTTTGTTATTATTAGATTTTAGTTTCAACCTCAATTAATGAGTAAGTAAATTAACTAAAAATCTCAGATTTCTCACGTGGAAATACTGAGATAAGCTCTACTAGTAATGCTCATCATGCATTCCGCAGCTCATGAGGAAGAGCCCCTTTGTGGCTCGAAACTAGTAGAGCTTTTCTCAATATTTACACCCGTAACCCGCGTAAGTAACCCGTGATTTTTAATTCATTTAGATTGTCTCACGATAGTTATTATAAAAACATATTGAGTTAGTAGATACTTACCTACACATTATCTCCTAATAAAACAAAAAAAACAACAAAAAAAAAAAACAAAAATTTTTTATTTCTGAACCAAATATTTTTTAACAATAGATTGTGATTGGAGCCTCCTTTTAGGTAAATAATGCCTGTATTAGGAGACTCCGCTCTTCCATAACATAACAATATTTCAAAAGTTTTTGGTTTTTACAATTACCAGTTTATTGACTTATATAAATAGATTTATGTGTAAGGGGTGTATGTGAGTGTGGGGTGTATGTGTGTGTGAGGTGCGCGTATCTGTGTGTGTGGCGTGTGTGTCGTGGTGTATCTGCGAGGGTGTGTGAGGGATGGTTATTTTACGTGTTGCAGCAGGGCTTCCGTACTTTCGTATGTTAGATTTTTTATCCATTCGATTAGCAATTTCTTACATTCGTGTAGTTGTTTAGTGTATATGTATATTTCTTTGTTTACCTTATTATATATTTGTGCAGAGCGTTTATTGTATTGTATAGCAGCAAGTTTAGTTTTAGTTTGTGGAACTTGTGCAATCATATCTTTACGTCTCTTTGATAATATTTTACTGTCATAAAAAACAGTTTTGTGTTTTTTTAAAATCAGTTGTGTGATGTACAATTTCCTAACAGAGAGTAAACCACTTATCTGATAAATACTTTCAGTAGGGTGCCTCCTACTTTTAAAATACATAATTTTAATGAGTGCTCGTTGTCCTCGTTCCACCTCTATAAATTTGGTTTTTGCTGCACCGCCCCATATCGGTATACAGTATGTTATGATGGATTGTGCAAGGGCGATGTAAATTTCGTTTAAGAGATTTCTGTATTGGCCGGTTTTTTTATTTGTAATGGTTGGAACGACGTGTCTCAATGTTTTGAATATCCAACATAATTTCCTTATTCTATGAGTTACGTGTTCGATATGGAAATACCAAGACAACTGTTGATCAATTATGACACCTAAATATTTTGTCTGAGATACTTTACCAATTAGAGGACATGTACAATCATTATTAGCGGTTTTCTGCTTACATGAATGCACTTTAATACTGAAGTCTTCATTTGGTTGTGAACGCTTTGAAGCAGAGAACAGATATAGTTAGTTTTAGTTGCGTTCAAAGTTAATAAATTATTATTTAGCCAGTTAGCGATCTTAGTCATACCCTTCTCAGCTTTAAGCTGAACTTCAGGCCAGTTATCTCCAGAAAATACAACAGCGGTATCATCAGCGTACGAAAAATGCTAGCGTTATCGACTTTTAAGGTACAGAGGTCGTTAATATACATTAAAAGAGTGTAGGGCCCAAAACGCTACCTGAGGCACGCCAAATGAGACGTCTGCATTATCACTGAGATATGTACCTATCTTAACTCTCTGCCGTCTCTCTGATAGGTAATCTTTAAGGAGATTGAGTGGTACTCCTCTTATTCCGACTCTTTCTAGTTTGGACACAAGGGTTGGAACAGAGACGGTGTCGAAAGCTTTTTTTAAATCTAGGAATACCGAGAGGCATTTTTTTCCTACATCTAGATGCTCAGCAATCACTGAGCTGAGGGCAGAAACTGCGTCTTCAGTGGCTATCCCTGTCTGAAACCAAATTGAGTGGGCGACAATATCTGAATTTATTAAAATAGTTAACAAGTCTCACGTTATTAACCTTTCCAAAACCTTAGATAAAGCCGGTAACACAGAGATAGGTCTGTAATTGTTTACATCGTCACTGTTTCCACCCTTGTGTACCGGAGTAATAATTGATTGTTTTAGTAAGGTCGGAAAAATACCATTTCTAAAACAAAGGTTAGCCAGATGGGCGATGATCGGTACGACTTCCCTGCTAACATACTTAAGAAATCTAGTCGAGATGTTGTCCCAGCCTGGAGCACTGTCCGACTTTAAACTCAATATGCTTTCAACTTCCCTAGGGTCTGTGTCCAAGAGTACAAAAGAATTATTTTGCGTATGTCGGTTATTACATCGATAATCATTGTTTTGATTTCTTGTAAGCTGAATTTGTTGGGCTAATTGCTTTCCAATATTCGCAAAATAATCATTTACAAAATTTACAGATGCTAGTGGGGATGGCAAGATATTTAATAATGTGCTTTGATTTTTAGTTTTGTTTGAGTAGGTGATTGTTTTAATGTTTTTCCAAAGTAACTTTGAGTTGGTGGCTGATTTGGCAAGTAGATCTCTTTCATACTTTCTTTTTAATTTTTTAATCAAGTTATTACAGTAATTTCTATAACGACGGTATGTAATTTTTAATATTTCATTATGTGGTTCAAGTCGAGAGTTTCGTTGTAGTTTATTGCGATTGTTAATGCAGCGCAGTAATCCCGGGGTGATCCATGGTTTGATGATACGTTTATTATTTGGGATACTTGTTATATTAGTGCTGTAGTTAATAGTGCTCCTAATGCATCATTGATCGTACTTATGTTATAAATCCGAAAGTTTGTATGTTCGTTCATTAGTTACTCATTTGCGTCAAAACCGCTGAAGTCGAACTAACAGATTGTTACAGTATAGGAAGATAAAATAAATACTCGATGTACAGACCCAGTAATACAACTTCAGTATAATTTAATAAATATCCACACCATTATATATTTGTGTGGCCTCATTATTATAACTCATAAATATTGCTAAAATAACAAATATGATTTACTGGTTTAATAACTAGTCTCAATAAGATTCATCAACAACTACATTTTGAATTTAAACTGTCAAACACCAAGCGGTCACCGGTGACCGCGACCTATTGTTCTTTATTGTGTCTATAAAACCGGTACTCGACGAGTTAAGTGAAAACGACAATGATAATATGACTCACTTCAGTACTTTTTAAATCTACCACTAACTAACAAACAAACAAAGGGGACAAGGAACTTTATCCTTACTAATATTATATAAATCGGAAAGTGAATTTGTTTGTTTGTTTGTTCCGCTTTCACGCCGTAACTACTAAACCGGTTACTTTTAAATTTTGCAGATGTAAAGTTAGAAGTCTGGTTTAAATAATAGGGTACTTTTTATCGCGGAAAAAATAGATATTCTCGAGGGAAAATGAAATTATTGGTATAGATGGCGCTGTGTGTATTGGTATATGTCAAATAGGCTAGTTTTTATCCTTTTGTGACGCGAGCGAAGCCGCGGGTAAAAGCTAGTGTTATAATATATAGGGAATCAAGGACTATCTTGCCCCTACCCAAGGCTAGTACCGTCTTTACCATAAGATCACTCGGGGCCCGTACCTAGGACCCCCATCTCTGGGGGCCCCGAAGGACCTACCTTTTCTACGACGGACACACCCGTTACACATTTGGCGGCAATCGGCTGCCGCGCAATGTGTGGTGGGTTCGATCCCCGGACAGAGCAAATCTTTGTACATACATACATATATAACTTCACGCCTGTCTCCCATGGGGTTAGGCAGAGACTATAGAACACCAATTACTACGATTCCTACATACCTCTTTCGCTTCATCAACAGTCATCAACATTTTCATGCCTGCTCGTCGGTTAAGGGTACTTTTAATTTGGCCCTTCTTTCATATATCGCCAATCTGATCAGTATATGCCCGTCTAGGGCGCCTACTACCGACGGCCCCATTCATATCCGCTCTGTATACTTCTTTCATTACTCTACTTTCATCCATCTTTTCTAGATGTCTGAACCAGCGTAACATCCCTTTTTCAATCTTTATCATCTTTCAATCCACACCTTTCTCTAATAACACTATTTTTCACTTGATCACTCAAATCTTTGTGTGATCCACAATTTATTGTATCGGGTCTGGATGCCATGTGCAGGTGAACTTGTATGTTTGTAAACGCACCCACGACGCAAGAGAAAAATCTACTGTGGGGAAACGTTAAAAAATGCATTCGAAATGGGCTCCGAATTCTTGTGTGCCCAAGGTCCCAGCGTCTAAGACAGCCCTGCCCAAGTCATCTTGTATGGTCAAAGTGCACAACTCAATTTATCTATTATATCCCTAGTCTCGTATCTTACAGTTAGTTCGGGTCGTTAAATTTTCAGGCTCTTGAGATGTGGACAACTGGTATAGATATACGCGAACATAAATTGATTTAATATGCTCTTCCAAGATAATAGAGGAACTTCGTGAATGGAAGTTGAAGAGATATGAAGATGAATTTATTTATGGAGAAAACTTAATGGTTTCGTCTTTATTCAGAAAATAATTTTGAGACTAGAAACGTCAAACCTAATGAAATTACGTCAGATGTTTTTAAGTAGACTGAATTTAATCATAGACAAAACACATAACCAAAAACAATAATTATCTATATAGGTAACATAACAGATGGAATCAAAAACAACAAAAAGCATAGATCATTTTGATAATATTTCAACAAAACCTACGTACGTAGCCACAAAGATTCGCTATGCAAAAACTGGCTACAATTGGGTAGTTTCCTGGGTCAAAAATAAATTATTTTGATTTTTCAGTCCAATTAAATATTGTAAAATAGTTACACTTTCATTCATTGATTTGCCGAAATACATACTTAATTTTCGATTTATCGAGTGTTATTTGACGCGAAAATATGATGACGTCATAAGATAGTATTTCGTACAAAATTCATAGAACAGTATCGTTTTTGACGTTTCGATAAAAGTATTGAATTTGACTAGTTGTCAACTACCGTAATCCTGACTCTCAAGCTGATGATATTCTAGAGGTAAATATGAATTAGACACTCCAAACTTCATGATGACTCACACCTACAACCCCACGATCAACAACACGTCTTTTGAATCATAAAGAAAACTTCAACACGTTTCCTACACACACCAAAAATGAACACCGTGTACACGTAAACATTTGAGACGGCTCATAACCCTATTCTTACTGAATACCAAAATGTAACAGAAAATAAAGTAATATTTTATCATTACTAAACCCCGTTTACATATAACAAAGAACGTGATCTAATTTGAACGCGCTCCTGTCTGCCTTAGGCCTAATCTACACAATGTCAGTACCGATAAACACTGACACACTATCTTCTATCCCTTTCCATCATAGTGTTTTGACATCAATTTGTCTCTGTCTTTTTGGGATGTGGTTCTCAAATGTTGGTATTTTGTGGCATGCTTTATTGGATGTGGACTTTGTTTTCATGTTGTATGTGATGGTGTTTTGGTATATTTTTTATTAACAATAAGACTTAAATCCACATCCTTTTGTTCTTAGAAAAAAATATATAAGTATCTGCACCTACAATTTTAACTAAGAGATAGTGGGTTTGAAGATGTTCCCAAGATTATAGGACGAAAACTTTTCTTTAAACTGCATATTATTCTGATGATTGAATACCTTTTTTAATATTTACATATACGCGGTTTCACAAGTTCTGCTCAGCTCCTATTGGTCGTAGCGTGATGTTTTATAGCCTATAGCTATCCTCGATAAATGCACTATCCAACACAAAAAGAATTATTCAAATCAGACTTGTAGTTACGGAGATAAGCGCGTTCAAACAAACAAACAAAAAAACAAACTCTTCCGCTTAGTATAAGATAAACAAATGGAACTATCACAAACTTTGAACACCACAATAATAGTTTACGCATATATCTTTTGTCCCAGGACACTTGGTTCCTTGCCTTCGGCTCTTCAAAGACGACCATAAATAAGCCACGCCCACTAATTAGCCCATTCATCATTCAATTCGAGGAGAATTTTAATTTTTCACGACTTCAAACATTCTTAATTTTTATGTTCTAACAAAATGGTTTCATTATGGACTTTACAGATCGTTATTTACGATCCAATATCGGTTTTAATTGTTTGGGCGCGACTACCGAAAATTATGGGAGTTATGACGTCATTTGGTTAGTCATGAATTTTATGGTTAGCCATAAGTAAGTTTTATTTTTTGATAAAGTTTGGTCGTGATTTTTAACCGATTTCAATAAGGAGGTTCTCAGTTGACCTGTATGTATGTATGTATGTTTGTACGCGATTAGCTGAACCGATACAAATGCGGTTTTCAGAATAGTGTTTGTGACACTTAGAAGAAGTTTAATATATTCATTAACCGACTTCAAAAAGGTTGGTTGGGCAACCGGCTGCCGTGTAACGTGTCGCGGGTTCGATTCCCGCACGGAACAACACTTTGTGTGATCCACAAATTGTTGTTTCTGGCCTGGGTGTCGTTGTGTTGTGAACTTGTATGTTTGTAAATGCACCCACGACACAGGAGAAAATCCAACGTTTTTTAAAAATGAAAGAAAGAAAAAAAGAAAGAACATTTTTTTTGTTCACTGTAATGCTTTATTAATGAGATTGGTCCAATTTAATACTAGGTCAAAGTACTAATTTCTCCGGGTCGGCTTAAAGTAAAATCACTTGACATGAACAAATGAATGAGAAGAGGACAACTAGAAAGCAAATTAATGACTTACAAAGTAAATAAATGAACTATAAAATTAGCAGTTAAATCTAATAAAACTACCAAGTATCAATCTCTAACACCATACCCTCAACAAGTATGAACCAGTACCTCATAACTAATCCTACGTCATTATCACTGTAATTGAGCTGACAAAGGGGAAGCGTTGTGTGAAAATGTACATTAGCATTAAATATGCACTGAGAGACGTGTTAACAGCACTTAGAGTCTACATAACCCACAAACTTGAATGTGAACGAAATTTTAATGTAAGCCTAATATCACCCTTCATAAATATAAAGCAAACTATCAAAGTTTCTATTCAGAAATTCAAAGGTTTATGTAATATTCAGTTTGGAATTAGATATTGTGTTGTGCGTAGTATCTAAGTGTTGGTTGAATTGCTTCAGGATTCGTGCATAGTAGTTGTTTTTGGAAAGTGCAATTGAAGGAGTTTGTTGATGGAATGGGTGAAGGTAAGACGACGAGATATTTTAAGTATGCTGTCTGATCAGAAAATTATACACCCAAACTTGTTACGAAGTTGCACTTACAATCCATTCGATGATCTAGGCAGAGGCTAAGAATGTAGTGTTTGGCCACTTTTATTTATTTATTTATACTTAGTACAAAAAACACATGTACAGGTAGACTAAATGCCTAGGGCACTGCCTAACAGTCGACCTTTAGGAGGTGCGGGGATGAAAGTGGCAGGTGACTAAGTGAATATTAATAACTATGTATATATAGGTACTTACTTAGATAATTATATATAAAGTTATACAAATAATTATTTTCATTGATGTTGAACATTTTCAATACCTACAGATTCATCATAATGCCGACCAAACAATACCTTGATTTATCCACATTATCAACATTACATAATGCGCTGTTGTCAGATTATCTAATTGTACAATCCTGTACACGGTGTCTGCTGCCGCCATTATGTGGTTGATCTCCGACCGCAAGACACGCCGCACGGTCGCAATGTGAATGGGTCGCCTTAACAATGCCGTAAACAGGCTTAGACGACGGTACAATAAACCGTTGTAGGAGCTGCTCATAGTTTATGGAATCCAGGATATAACATAAGACTAAATGGGTATTAACCTGTGTTAATCACATATTGCTTCGTTGATTCATTGTTTGTAATTAACCTGGTTTGTAATAACTTGTCGGTAAATGACTGATGTGCTGTTGGTATATAATGACGTCAGAGTAGAATATATTTTGTCACTATTCCTGTTATTGACGTAGGTGACTTATGGACTTGCGGAGTAAGAGGACTCGGTGCCTCCTTCAAGTGCGAATGGTGGCCACCGGGAAGGTTTTAGTCAGTTAAAAATCCCACACTCCTTGGTCTTTTTCCCCAAAAAGCTAGGCGCCTTTGGAAGGTTTCCCCCCGTCAACAAGAAAAAGGTGACTTATGGACTACTGAGTGACTGGGTAGAAGTGACCTGAGCTGTCAAACTACGACGATTTCCAATCCCAGAGCGTAGAGATCATGGAAGTGCTTAGTCCAGCAGGACTTTAACGAAGCTATACTTGCGAAAAGAAAGTATAATTTACTTACCTTCGGAATAACAATTTTTTTTTAATTTTTTTTAGTGCATAAGCCGGTAAACGAGCAGACGAATCACCTGATGGTAAGCAATCGGCGTCGCCCATGGACACCCGGAACACCAGAGGCGTTACAAGTGCGTTACCGGACCTTTGGGGATTAGGAGTTTGAGGATCGTTGGGGATTCAGGGATTGGGGATATTGGGGAAGGGGAGGGTAATTGGGCCTCCGGTAACCTCACTCACACGACAGATCAAAACGCAAGCGTTGCGTCACGTCGGTTTTCTATGAGGCCGTGGTATCACTCTGGTTGAGCCGGCCCATTCGTGCCGAAGCATGGCTCTCCCACACTTAATGGATCTCATACCGAGTTTTTCTCCTGTGTCGTTGATGCGCTAACAAACATACAAGTCCACATACACATGACAACTAGACCCGAAACAACAATTTGTGGATCACACGAAGAGTTATTCCGTGCGGGCATCGAGCTCGCTACACGTAGCGCGGCAGCCGGTTGCCCAGTCACCGCGCCAATCATGGAGTCATATATCAATTTTTCCATATGTCTCTAGATACAAAATATTTTGTGATACCGAATCAATATTTAGGTACATAAATTGTATAACATTTCTACGACACAGTTATGTACCGCACACGAAGTGAAGTAACTCGCGATTATATACTCGTAAACCAAAATAGGATTAGGCAAGTTCCAAATGACTCGATTCCTATAAATGTGTAGTCAACTCGTAATTCACTGAGTGTTAAGTAAGTTAAATAAGTGTTTAAGTGCCCTTAAGTTTGTATTTGACATTGATGTGCTAAGGTTTATTTGAAGCGTGGATGCGATAACTTATAATGAATGTTTCTGGATTACTGGTTACTTGGTTCAAGTCAAATTTATATTTTCACTTTTATTTTTGTTGTGTTATGTAGTGCAAGGAGATATGTACTTAATTAATAAAGAAAAACATATATTAAAAAAAACGTTGCCCCACACTAGCACTTTCTCCTGTGTCGTGGGTGTGTTTACAAACATACACATGACACCCAGACCCGGAACAATAATCTGTGGATCACACAAAGAGTTGGTCCGTTCAGAAATCGAACCTGCGACGGCAGTTAGTTGCCCAACCACCGCGCCAACCGTGCAGTCATTTATCTAAAAAGAAAATGTGTCTGCTAATATTTTCTTGATTTTTCACCAGACAAAATTGAACTTTAAGCTCTGTCTGATTTTAAGTACAATAGAATTTTACCTTTGACTACTAAATAACTAAGTTACTACTTAACCCGTAAAAAAATATCCGCAAAATCACAACTTTCAAGCTCAATACGATGTTACAAATGAAATTTAAAAACGATTCCTCATTCAAAAATGCCACATCCACCTAAACCGAACTCGCAGTAATCCTAATACTGACTTTGATTAATAGTGGAACATAAGACGAGGGTCGTTCAGTAGACAGCTATATTGCGACAACTCTTTGTCCCGGCGCCTTACAGTCTATTTTAATGGATCTCATTAATGTATGGCACTGCAGTAAGTGGGGTACATCAAGTACCTCCTCCGACTTAGAAATTGATTCTTATCTTCTTTGTTCAATGTATCTTGCATCTTGTTTTGTCTTTGAGTGACTTCCAAATAGAAAACACAAGTGATATTGATATTTCTCAGATCACGTTAACCCTAGCTATTAAGTGTAGGAGAGCCATGCTTCGGCACGAATGGGCCGGCTCGACCGGAGTGATACCACGGCCTCACAGAAAACTGACGTGAAGCAACGCTTGCGTTGTGTTTCGTCGTCTGAGTGAGGTTACCGGAGTCCCAATTACCCTCCCCTTCCCTGAAGCCCCAACGATCCTAAAACTCCTAATCCCCAAAAAGCCGGTAACGCATTTGTAACGCCTCTGGTGTTCCAGGTGTCCATGGGCGACGCCGATTGCTTACCATCAGGTGATCCGTCTGCTCGTTTACCGGCTTATGCCACAAATATTACCTGCGGCGTTGGCCACCTGAACTTGTTTATTTATTTATTTAAGTTTTATACAATTGCTTAAGGAGGACTAATGCTAACAGCATTCTCTGCCAGTCATTCTTTGGGTGGTACAGAATTGTACGTGGTAGATGGTTTATATTATGTTCTTCTTCGTAATCCCAACTACGCTGAATATGGATACAAAATTACATCATTACCATCTTTGTGTTGTAATTACGGTGATTGAAATTGTGAATAGTTTTGCTCGTTGTATGTATATTGGAAAATCAATTAGAATTGTCCAAGGGCGGTGCTGATCACTTACCATCAGGTGATCTGCCTGCTCGTTTGCCCCCTATTTTATAAAAATATAAGTGTCACAACTATAGCTTGTAACTGGACTGATGGTTTCAAAAAATCAATAAGATTACGACATTAAGACAATATCAAAAACCTTACGCAGTGGCATAGGCCACTGCGTAAGATTTCAAGCATATATTTGGGATTATGGGCTAAGTACCTTACCTAAAAACCTTAAAACAATTTTACACCAGATTTCTTAAATTCAACCTGATTGAAACACTCAATTTCAATAAATCACTTCACGCGTCCTGATATCTTCTACTTACAGCCGTCATGGCTGTCTCTCCTTAATTTCACACCGACCGGTCTCCAAATGAAAACGTTCTAACAAGAATATTAGACAGAAAAATTAAAATTCTCCTGTAGCGAACTGAAGACGCGATTTTTATTAAAGCAAAAAATGCCGAAAAGCGCGCCGTGGAAGGCTATATCGCCCTGCGGGAGGCTTTTATAAGGCGAGCGATAAATCAAGGACGGGGAAATATTTAAAAGCTTGCCGCACCAAGATTCTCTGGTCACTTCCACTTGAAGCTTAGAGGTTTGTCTCGGATGCATTTTCGTGGCACCAAATTATTTCAGATATGTTTGTCCTGAGTTTCGAAAACGTTTAAAATAAGGTTCTAGTTTTACGGCTCAATTGTAAAGCGAATTCAATAACTGTGTATGCTCTTTATTTGCATAATTTCATGCATAGGATGATGACGATCGGCTTAATTCTCCACGCAACCGAATTATATTCTGGTACTCCTTTCTATTGGCTCCAATATCTAAATCTGACCAACTTCTAAACATCTTATTGGTTCAATAATTCTAATGATATTGTAATAATTTTTATTTTACGTTACTGAAGAATCTATTGATATTTTGTTACACACTTTTTTATAACAGATAATAACAGCAGACAGCTTAAAGTGGAACCCACCATATCTGGTGGGCGGCACGGTGTGGCAGGAACATGGCTCGTTTCCGGCTCCATGAAATACATCTTCACGGTATTCATACATCCAACTAACGGTGTATAGCCCAAATATGTTGCGGAAAAAATGGATGGCAGCAACACCCCAGATTTAGGGATTCGGGATTAGGTGGGCCGGAATTTAGAAACACTTTTCTAAGAATAAGAGTCACGCCTTCGTTATAATGATGAGGAAAACAGTTACACTGTAGAGATTCGGATAGACTACGGGTATTTGGTGGATTTGTTGAGTTTACATTTCTATTTTATTATTGTTTTGTCGGATTTTTATAACTTGATTTCTTAGTATAGGCTCAGTGGTATGAGAGACCTATGTTAACAGTGGTGGGACACAAGGAGTAGATGATAGAGCCTATTACAGGTCAGAGTACGTATGCATTTAAAATGACAATAATGTTTTTTTTTTAATTTCTTTTAAGTCAATATCGGCCACATGTCTTCATATTTGAAATTTTGACTAAATAAAGTATGTGGTAATCTTTTACATAACTGTTAGTTTATTGTTAATTATAACATAACATAACATCACGTTTTTTATAGGGGTAGCTAGAGGTGCACATTACGTGTAACACCCACTTTTCACTATTTATGTTATGAGTCCCATGTAATAGGGGGTGAGCCTATTGCCATAAACCGGGCACATTATCAGACTCCGTGCTTCCACTGAGATTTATTTTTTAACCCAGTGATACTTTGCCCGACCCGGGAATCGAACCCAAGACTCCTTGCTCAGCGACCACTCGGCCAACAACGTAGCAAAATGTTAATAATAACTCAGTTAATACATAATAGGTACCTACATGAAAAAGTTATTAAAAGGATCTGCAGTCTAGCAACCATATATAAATTAATGAAAAACATTTCAGGTTTGCACGTACCGATAAAATGATTAAATTAATCAACGTAAACCCTGAACACTATCCATCTATCCGATATAATTAATCCGTTGAACGTTAATTGTGGGAGTGGTTCCCGAAACAACTTGCAACTCGGATGTTGTTGACAACTTGTACAAACTTGTATAAACTTGTACTAGCGATTGCGATACCAACTCGGTTACAAAATGCGATCCCTGTTCATCGTGAGATAGTTTCTGTGAGACGAATTTTCCACTTTACTTAATGTTACGTCATTTTAAATTGTTTATCTGATTTAGATCTACATTAATTCGACAACTATTTAAAAGTTTTTTATGGTCCAAGCCGGTAAACGAGCAGACGGATCACCTGATGGTAAGCAATCGGCGTCGCCCATGGACACCTGGAACACCAGAGGCGTTACAAGTGCGTCATCGGCTTTTGGGAATTAGGAGTTTGAGGATTGTTGGGGATTCAGGGATTGGGGAGATTGGGGAAGGGGAGAGTAATTGGGCCTCCGGTAACCTCACTCACACGACGAAACACAACGCAAGCTTGCTTCACGTCGGTTGTTTGTGAGGTCGTGGTATCCCTCCGGTCGAGCCGGCCCATTTGTGACGAAGCATGGGTCTCTGGTCCGGTCCGGTCCGGTTTGATAATTGATTAAGTAAAATTTTACTCAGCAAAGTGAATTAGTTTTTTGAAAATAATTTGTACAAAATTATTATATCGGCTTTGTTAGGATTGTACATTTCGTACAAGCATATCTGATCATGAAAATAACCTACCAATCACAAATTACAGTCAATCATACAGTAAGGCCCTCTAACGATCCAACCCCAACAAAACTTTCCTTCTCATACTTCTATCATATTTGCACTCGAGTGTTTCCATTTTCGTGTAACACCAATTTTCCCCCCAAAAACAATAAAAAGACAAAACTATAGAGATGCGCATAATATTTCCTCGCATCTCGAGGATTTTTGTATAAAAAACTCGAAGACGAAAATAAGATTCTGAACGTATCTTCACAGATTTGCTGTTCATGAATACCAATCGCAAACTGTACATACCATGATAACGTTGGGTTAGAAAAACAAAAGACATTCATGTGAAATCGAAATATTCCGGGAGGTTTTACTTGAACACAGGGTTCTCTAACAATATTTTGATAAAGTAATAAATACAATGGATCTATTGGCATTGATAGGCAGAATGGTAGTTGTGTTTATAATTGTCGATCTCAAACGTATTGGGTTTGTTTTACAGATGCAGAGTAAAACGTTCATCTTTAAAATGTGTGCTCGCTATACTTTCTACTACAAATTGTGCATCTGCGTATAAATTCTGTGTTACAATTTAATTTTAATATGTATAAGTATTGTATATCTCTGTTAAACCAACATAACATCACGCCTTTTATCCCCGAAGGGGTAGGCAGAGGTGCACATAGAAGTAACACCCACTTTTCACTATTTATGTTATGAGTCCCATGTAATAGGGGGTGAGCCTATTGCCATATACCGGGCACATTTCCAGACTCCGTGCTACTACTGAGATTTTTAAAAAACCCAGTAATACTTTGCCCGACCCGGGAATCGAACCCGAGACCCCTTGCCCGGCAGTCGCACTTGCGACAACTCGGCCAACGAGGCAGTCTGTTAAACCCACTGATTAAATTGAGAACTTTGCACTTAAAATTCCATTTTTTCTTACATCCTAGTTTGACCAACGAGCTACACCGCAGTGTATCCTACAACCTAGTCTTCATTCATTCATAGACTCAGATATCAATGACACAAATGTCCATGAATAAAGTTCATTTAAAAAGCTTTAAACACTATACACTGAGACCTTCACTTTGTCACAGTTCTACTATTCAAAACACGAGCTCGTCTAGAAACAAAAGGGAAGCGGATATTTGGCAATCAAAAAATACACGAACCTCTCTAAAACATCTCTTAAACGAATTATATCGAACGACAATCCTGCGAACACGACTCTTTTACACACGTAACTGTGTTTGCTACATCAAAATTACAACTTACAATAAACAACCAAGAAACTATCGTATCACAAAACTGTAAAGTCAAAAATCCGTTAACACACCCCCAAACTTCACATCTCAAACCATCAAACAAAATAAAA
This sequence comes from Spodoptera littoralis, assembly GCA_902850265.1. NCBI lineage: Eukaryota > Metazoa > Arthropoda > Insecta > Lepidoptera > Noctuidae > Spodoptera > Spodoptera littoralis. The sequence continues at coordinate 1,812,948 of LR824536.2, read as the reverse complement.
CTCTATATCAAAACAGATAAAACTTAAAATAGGTTGCGAATAACAATGTTGCACTACCACCAATTCGATCAATTCATTCAGCGATTCCATTCGAATTACTCCTTTGATTCGATTTTGGTACACTCGCGGGCTTAACGGCAACGTTTTTTGGTTTTTAATTAATAATAGACACAGAGCCGGTGAGCACTTTTGTTAGTGACAGTACATAGTACAGACACAACCAGTGTTGTTTGCAAAAAGTTGTGGAGCTTAGGGCTGTCGATTTGAATAAAATATACTCGTGTGCCATTCGCGCGGTGGTGTTGTTTGGTTAGAAATGGCGAATAGGTACAAATTAAAATCGTATTTTCTTGCCGATACCTTAAGAACATTAATATAATACCTACTTAGGTAATTTTGCTTAAAATATTATCAAATCGATATCCTGTCAATTTTTATACCAAATTTGCTGATTCATCATACGAATTGATGAACAAAAATTAAGTTGCCAAATGCGATATTTTTGCGGATGAATAAAAAAGTCACGGTGTGGTAACCCTTGTTGGAGATACGTTGCTTTTAAACGTCATAAAAGCAGTTAATTTGATTTCGTTCTGCTGCCCACTGTTTCACGTTGATTGATAGACACCATTCATTAATTCTCTGTATGAAATCGAGACGTGGTTAATTCATTTTTTGTATACTTATAATCAGAATTACGCTTGTAGATATACGTACTTACTAAGATTAATTTACTTTATTTGTGAAATTTTATTACGTATCAGTGCCTTTTTTAACAATATTATTATGTGGCATTACGCTAAAACATAAAGGAAATCAAGAACCTTTAATTTCGTCTTAGATAATCTATTTCGTCTTGTTTAATCTTGCTTTATTGCCAACACGCATAAAGCACTAACTACAATTAATCCAAAGCTTCAAAAATCAAACGGAATAATCGAATAAGGAAAACAATCGATTCATTAAACGAAATAAATGAAAATTCAATAACCGTCATACGTAAGCACATCTTGTACACATCTTCAGTACCTCAAACGGATTGCTTAAACGATATTCAGTTGCAATCAGGCATTGCACTGGTAATCCAATTGCCGACCACCCGTAACCACCGTAAGCATATTTCCAATCAAACCGAACAGAAACCGACATACACATTCACGATTCTTAATAAAATGCGTTGGTAAATTTCAATCTCCTAAAATTTTAACCTAAGTCCCCATAAAGCAACAGGGAAGTTGAGACTTTATATAAAAGATGGAAGGTTGATTTAAGCTTCGCTGGTATTCTGGTTTTGGTCATAAACATGCGTGAAGAGTAATATCGAATACCGTCTACTAGGGAACACAGACGTATAAATAAAGTTGCACAATAAACTTGAGCTAAATCAAGGAGCATTGTTGAAGGGGCCTTGTTAGCCGGCCGCACGAGACTGCTGATTTTTTATTTGATATCTCAATAAGCCCCGCGTTTGAGGGTTACAAACCAGTTCAAACCGCCTCACGAATATTTTTTCTAAGGATTTTATTTTTTTTAAGGTTAACCCGTTCGATTGTCGAGTGTTTGATTTATAAATTTATTTTAGAGCTATGTTTGGTTAGGCCACGTTATAAAGTTTATGGTGGAATAAATTTTTAAATGCTCCCCACAAAGTTTTGTGTGTGTCAGGCAAATTTATCTGTTCACAGCTTGTGAACAATTTTTTTAAACACATAAACTTCGTGCATTACCCGCGTGCCACCTTGCTTTTATGTGAAAAAGTTTTTGAAATACGCACTATGAAAATAAAATCTTAGTAAATATTAGATTATATTTTTGGAGCAGCTATTGACTTAGTTCTACATTAACATTTTTAAAGAGGCTCTGATTATACAGTTTGTAAAAAAAAATTGTCAATAACTTTATAACAACATCATGTATATTATAAAAGGTATTTTCAAATCACATAAGTATTAAAATTCCTACGAAGATTTCGGGTTTTAGAACTTTCGCCGTACATCGATAATCGAGAAGCAGAATCGAGAAGTATCGAGTAAATAAGTGCAATAGACATGGAAGTCACGTGCCGCCGCAGTCCTTTGCAGTGCAACCGAGTGCGCCCAAACCGCGGAGGTGACAATGCGATTGTTCATGATCTATGAAGGTTTCATGTTTTAAGGTCTAATGGAATTTTAAATAAAATGTTGATTTTAAACAGAATAAGGTAGATGCCTAATTTTTATTTTAATGTCCGTCTGGTAGATTGTGTTAAATCACTACACAAGTATTTTTAATTTTCTTACAGAAACGAATACTTTCGACGATATATTGATTTTAAATGTCGCGTGACGTCACTTCTATGTACATTTTATACGTCGAAATGACGTTATAGCCCCCACTCCTAAACTTTGATTCATTTTATATAAGTATTGTTTTATGATACGACAAAATTAAAAAAATACGTGTCTTATATTTTGTAATTCCTTAACTTTCGGACTAATTAGATTTTTAATTTTCATACCCTGTCATCATCCCAATTGTAAATATGACTCATATTTTATGATTACAATACTTGACATTCACTGCTGTACTATGAGCCTCCTCTAAATGAGAAGGGCTTAGTTTGACATAATCTCCCCGTTTGGCAAATGAATTGAAAATCGGAGTTTGAAAGGTTAAGGTTTTTAGAAAGCACATCTCTTTGGTCGCTGACAAATGTATACTTCCATAGCCTGCTCATATAAGACCTTAGGAAGAATAGGAGCTAGCTCCTTCGTATAAGCTGAACTATATAACATCATGCCTTTTATCCCCGAAGGGGTAGGCAGAGGTGCACATTATACCACTGTACAATGTAACACCCACTTTTGACTATTTATTTTATGAGTCCCATGTAATAGGGGGTGAGCCTATTGCCATATACCGGGCACAATTCCAGACTACTGAGAATATTTAAAAACCCAGTAATACTTTGCGTGGCCCGGGAATCGAACCCGAGACCCCTTGCCCGGCAGTCGCACTTACTACCACTCGGCCAACGAGGCAAACTAAAATAAAAAAATAACAATTTATATTTTTTATACCGCATCCACTCCACCTCGTTCTTTACTCAAAGCGCACGGGCGCATCCCATTGCGAATAGATTCAGGACATACCGCCGGTGTAGTACCAACTGTTAGATAAAAATAGTGTCGTGGCAAGGTGTGCTACACCACACATCTTGGGTTACGTGAGTTGCTTACCTTATGTTGGTAAGCCTTGCTTATTCTGCCTTGTCTATTGAAGCAGTTGGTGGTACTTTGGTACATTTTTTGAATAGAACCTCTCTTATAGTTGTTTCCTTACAAATGTTTTATTTGAGTACGTATTTTAATCAATAAAGTGCTTATTACGACTCATTGTCATTAGACAGGTCGGAGGTGCTATTATTACTGTGTTGGACATAAATGAAAAATACAACACAATAATACAACATAAGATCTTTATTTTTTCTCCCAAAAGGTTTAGGCAGAGATAGATTTTTTTTAAGGGGAAAAATCATCGAATGACTTCTCCCGCCTGGGTAAGAGAGGGAGTGTCAGACTCTTACTGACTAAAAACCACCCCGTTCTTTCTCCTGTACTTCGAGCCGGAGCCCCGGCAACCCGTTAGGTTCTCCGCGACAGAATAATTAAATTAGAGATAAACATTTATTATATGTGTGTTAGGGGTGTAAACCATCCCCAATGACTCCTGCATCTAGCGGCTTTTATTGACCTTCTTACAAGCGGTCAGCCCACAAAGTCTATATTCCATTGTCTTGTTGACCTGTACGTTAGATATTTGAGTTTAATATACTTGACTATTAATTCGACTTTCTTGAACTAAGTACCTATTAATCTTTTATTTTTCACATTTCAGAAAAGAAAGTAACTTATGAATGACATTTGAATTTATTTTATTCAAAGTAAAATTTATGTTTTCGCAAATAACTATTACTAAATCACGTACGTACTCATGCGACGACCTTACAATGTCATGGCACAAACACTAGTCATTTATGTATCTCTAAGACTAGAAAAATAACATTGTAACACACATTTTTTAAGGGGGGAAAATCATCGAATGATTGCTCCCGCCTGGGTGAAGCAGGAGGGAGTGCCAGTCTCTCGGCATCAGCCCTATTGGGCCCCATTCGTTGTGGTCTGATGGCTCTTCGAGGAGCGCGCGGAACACGACGTGCCGTACGCTCGGGTCTGGTTCTGTTTGGGTGGCGAATCACCCATGCTTGCCGTCCGCAGGCCCGCGCTTTCGGTGGCCGGAGATCGTCCCGCGATCTCCGATGCTCAGAGTGTCCTTCGCGATGGCTGGGTTGTGAGGAGGTAGCGCTTCGCCGCCTCACGCGCTCCGCCTCCTCCTTAGCTAGCATTGTAACACACAATAGATACTTTTCTATTTAATATTGTTCAAATTTCATAATTCCTAAGGAAAAAGGTTTTAATCTTCTTTCGAAATAAGAAAGATCATCATCAACAACCCGTCATATCTACTGCTGACCTATCAGCCTGTTCTACAATCATGTAGACGAGTGATAGCCATAAGCCAGCCATGCTTAGTCCCGTACTAAAAATATTATACAGTTTTTTGGCTGGTTCCGAGTTGGGATTGGACAATATACTATGAAAGATACCGACATTCAGCCTATTTATTTTTAAATCCCTAAACAAAGCTTCTCTATCAATTCGATACCGTTTGCATTCCACCAAGCAGTGTTGGACGTCATCAATCGTGCCACAGACTTCAAAATCATATTTTTTCATCATATATCCAAATTTCGTTGATAGCCCGTGACCGGATCGCAAGCGTAATGCCGTAACAACAGTTGTTCTGTCAAAATTACTATGACAGAACCAAGGGCAACGAGGAGGTTGACTTTGTACAACTTTATACCAAATACCTTTTTCCTTTGACCTTTGGTCGAAATATTCTTTCCAAATTTCATAATACAATGGTTTTTATATATGTTTAGTATTTCAGAATAGTAAGGTAAAATTTCAAAGTTATTGCCCTGTTGGGCTCCTAATTTTGCCAGTCGGTCTGCCTCCTCATTGCCCTGTATACCAACATGAGATGGGATCCACTGAAACTTAAAAATTATACTTTTACAAATTAAATTCTGGATTTTCTTCAACACTACATATGCCATAGGTAAACCTCTTTGTCCTGTTCTACATATTTTAATTAAATGCTGTATTGCACTTTTGCTATCGGTTATAATAACCACTTTAGACAAACCTAAAAGGTCGACAAGATAGTGCTTCCGATATCGCAATCAACTCCAATGTCATGATTGAAACAGGCTGAGTTATCTTAAAATATTTCTTAACATTCATATAACGCACTGGTGTTTCATGTGTCCATTGGCTCCACCGATTGCTTACCATCAGATGATCCATCCGGCTTATCCCATAAAAAATCTCCACGCTTGAGGGAAAAGCAGTGGTAGTCATAAATGTGTTCCCCTTACCAACCAATTTCCAAAATCAAACTTATACCCAACAAACTGTACAAAAATCACATCCGACAGCTCAAAACACAAGAACTTTAACATCTACGTACAAGCAGTACATAACAATATTAGTATATCGCATGACAAAAACCAACCCTTCAAGCGCATTTGCGATCAAGATAAACTCACACACACAACTGTCATAGAAGTTGAACGCACAGATTAAACCCGTGTCATGAGCGGTATCATAAATCAAAAGCAACTCGGGCACGAATTATTTAAATGCTATAATGAGTCACGAGAAAAGTTAAGGGAAGCACCCGGTATTTATCACCGTGGACACGGGCTGCGTAGGGTTAATAAATGCCGGTTGCGCACCGCCATTTTGTTTTTATCAGCGTTCGAAATTGGAATTATGGATGGTTATTCGTCTGTCTATGTGAAGTTTTAATTTGAATGAGCTATTGGCATATTAGTGTAGTTTTTTTTACTGTTGTTGCGATTTTAAGGATTTTTAGATAGGAATTAATATAAATTATTTAAAAAAGAAAGTGTTGAAATAGGTACTGACTAATTTAGTTGTAACTAATTTTTAGTACCTAAATAAATGTCTTTTATCCCGTAAAAATCAGTAATTTTTGGTTAGAACGCTATGAACATAAATTCTTAATACAAAAACAAAAAGGTAACGAACACCGAACATTTTCCATTAATTAGACGCAAGCATTTTAATTCCCTCATTGAAAAACAATTCTCAGAAAAACGTACAGAAAGCTAAAGCATAAATTGCAACAATTTTCTAACGTAATATATCATTTTACCAATTATTCTAAGGGTATCTGTATAATTAAAGGCACAATTATCAGGAATTATTGTAGAGAATGTAGCAAAAAATAAAAGAACCGTCAACCGCGGTCGGCCGGTCCCAGAGGCCCGAAGGACAATTATTGGTATAATTACCCTAATTCGTGTGCCATAAATAGAATGTTACTGAAGGTTGGTTCTGGAACAAAGTTTATCGTTAAGGGGCAGTGTGGTGTAAGTTTCATATAAGTCAGAATTATTAGATGTAACAATTGTATAAAATATAAAATCATCATGAAAACTTCTAATTGGTAGTGTAGATTGTACCATATCAAAAAAAAAATATGTAAACAATTTTTCAAAAAAAAATCGTTTATGTCGGTGAATTTATTTATATAAAATTATCTGATCTAACTCCGAGTATACTACTCAAACCAATCACCACTGTGACTTCTTTGCACCACAATTTTTTATTTAAACATTACAAGAATGAACGGTTCAAATTAGCAGTCCCTAAAATGGTTAAATACGTACAAATTCTTACAAAATTAACCCCATAATCATTTATTTCAACTAAAATAGCAAAGAAAGGGCTGGAAAGAAAGAAATAAGTCTCCATCTTAACTGCGGGCTCCTTAAAGACAAATTCCCAAGGCGTGTCGCCTACGCCACTACGCGATGCAATGCCACCAGTTATTATTAGACAATAATTTATGTTAGCGTTTTTAAAATGATGTCGTTAGAGTCCAGTTTCCCGTGTAGGGTTAGAATGTTATTAAATTACTTTGTTATTTATGCATATTGAAGAATACAGGTAGAATAATGTTGGGTTTGATGACATTATTCATTTGCAAGGGATAGCATACTTTACTTTAGCAAGTGCGTTAATAGATCAATAATTCGAAGTTTTGATGCTTTGGTAGAAGGACAACAAAACTTTTTCTACTTCGAATTTTAATGTTAGCTGTTATGATTTTTCCACCTCAATAAAAAAAGCACGGGCTTTGCCATTGCAATTATATCATTTGTAAGCTAACCGCTTATTTTTTTTGCATAAGCCGGTATACGAGCATACAGGTCACCTGATGGTAAGCAATCGGCGTCGCCAATGGACACCTTGAACACCAGAGGCGTTACAAGTACGTTACCGTTTGGGGATTAGGAGTTTGAGGATCGTGGGGATTTAGGGATTGGGGAGATTGGGGAAGGGGAGGGTAATTGGGCCTCCGGTAACCTCACTCACAGGACGAAACACAACACAAGCGTTGCTTCACGTCGGTTTTCTGTAAGGTATCACTCCGGTCGAGCCGGCCCATTCGTGCCGAAGCATGGCTCTCCCACACTTATACTTGCTCTATTTAATCTAGAATCTAGGACCGAAAATAGGTATAGCGGGCGAGAATGTTGTTATGACATTATTCTTTTATTTCCACTGTTATTTCTTGTACTCACTTATATTTCTCTCGCGATATATGTAAATGAATCATTTAGGTCAACTTTAAATAAAATAAAATAAACGGTCAGTTCCATATGACTCAACATATCTCCACCCTTTCAAATGAAACGATAGTTAAAATCGAATCGTAAAACTTAGCAATAAAAATCGATTAGAACCACGTAACACCACTAAATCTGGCAATATAGTCATTAAATAATAAATCACATTTAACTACAACACTAAACGTTTGAGCTATAAACATGTCTTTGTCCTGAATTTAGGGGTCCAAATGATTTTTGATGATTTATCGATTTCTTTCAAATGTCCTTGAAACAAAGTTTTATTTGCTTATCAGTTCCGACTTAATTCTCGAAGTTTGCTAAATATTAATAAAATTTTGTGTAATATTTTGCTTCACACATCACATCAACAGCTTATACTGCCCACTGCTGAGAAAAGCCTCTTCCCACACGGAGAAGGTTTGAACATTAATCACCACGCTTGCTCAATGTGAGTTGGCGATTACAAACTTACAATTAGAAATTATAAGCCCAGGTTTCCTCACGATGTTTTCCTTCCCCGTTTGTCAGTGGTCTCTGAGTAATCTAAGAAAAGACGTTGGTAGCTTTCAAACCCGCACCCTCATGTATGAGAAGCGGGCGTCTTAAGCCTCCGGACCACCACGATATTTTGCTTAATTATTTTTATTCTTTGATTACTGATAGAAAACTGTTGAAGGTAAATCCTCCACTGGTGCACTTCTACCCCCCATAGCGTTGAACGTGTTAAGCGACATCATAAAACACTTTTGCAACTAAGCAACTGAGGAGTTGTTTGAATAGTGTTCCTTTAATACAGAGACAATTTCCTCAAATTATTCACTCTGTAAAGTCAAAGCATTTATTTCAATTAAACCATATTTTGGTACTTCTGAAACGTCAACAAATACAAAATAAATAATAGTCTGTCAGTCAGTCCGTCAGTGAAGCTAGGTGAATCTAGGTGCTCATTCCAAAATGTATATTCGAATGGAGAAGATCGAGTAAGAAACTCCATAACTCCAATACAACAATTGTTGCCTTCTCAGATTAATGACAGACCTATATTAGGTACTAATTAATCTAAAATAATCGAAGATTAAGCTCATGTCATTTTTTTAAATGTCGCCCCACCTTTGAATTTTCTCCTGAGTCGTAGGTGCGTTAACAAACATACAATTTCACATACACAAGACGCCCAGACCTGAATCAATAATTTGTGGATCACACAAAGAGTCGCTCCGTGTGGGAATCGAACATACACGTTGCACAGCATCCAGTTGCCGCGCCAACCGCGCAGTCAAATAAAAACAGCAACCTTTTTACAGCACAAAAACGTCTTTAACCCAGTTTTAAAACACAACTAACCCACTTTTTATCTTTGCCACCCAATAAATAGCCTGGCTTCAAATTCCGAACAACCAGCGCTAGTTTATGGTCATCCAAACTCCTTGGAGAGTCGTACGAACCTTAGGCGTACATTATCGTGCACAGGAGTGCCGTTACTGCTGTAAATAAAATGCGATTTTGTAGCCAACTTGGGTATTCTGTAAGTAGGTGATTGCTGTCACACTAGCCTGATGTGGTTTTGGTCTTTAGCTGTCTATTGTGAAGCAATTAGGATTATCCCATTAATCCTTTGAATACCGTCATTATAGACACAATTAAAGAACAATAGGTTGCGGTTACCGGTGTCCTCGCGGTGTTTGACAGTTTAAATAAAGCTACATAGTATTCTAACAGCAAGAAATTATTTAAGTAAAAACAAACCTCTTTTAACTTTCCTATAACATTTTATTATTTATTTTATTTATTTATTCTTTAATGTACATAATTTGTTTATGGTACAGTCAGCATCAATAGTCGATGACCACATTAAAATTTTCAAAATCACTGTACATTATATCACCCATAAATCGCTTAACAAGAGAGGGTGCCATTATTGAATGAACATCTTTAAAGTTCAAAATTAACTGAACACTACTCGTCAAAGGTCACTGAACACCATTTTGTCAAAAATTGCTGATCGTTATAATATCCGAAAACATCATATCATTAATTTTTACAAAAGTCACTGAACAATATAAAATGCTTGTTTTGGTTATTTAGTGCAATCACAGCAACGTCCAAAAATAACTTAACATCATTAACAACAAAAGTTACTGAACATTACTTTGTTTCGGATTTGTAGCGTGTAAATTTATACTATCAAAAGTAGCTGAACTGCAAACTAAAAAACGTTGACGATGTTGCTGTATTAGGATTGAATAGTAACCATATTTGGCTATAAAAAATCCCGCAGATTCTGTTTGAATTTATACTATCGCGTAATTAATTATTGTTTAAGTTCGATTGAATTGTAACCTTATTCGTAAAGCATTAAGACTCATTTTAAAAAATCAAGCAGATTCTGTTTAAATTCATACCGTCAACTTTGTTTGTGATTTTTATAGTTACGATTGAATTAGAACTTAACCTGTATACTTATAAGACTCATTTTCAAAATTACCACAAATTCTGTTTTAATTCAATTCTTTGGTAAACATAGTTGTGGGTATTTGAAAAATTGTTTACCCTTGAATGTAAATAGAATATTTCTACTTAATTATCACTTGGATCGGATGTTGCATTGTGGTTGCAATTACTTTTTATCTATAAATTTTTTATTAGTTATCAATTGCGTTTTAGTAACACATAAATATTATAATGCCATATTTTAATCTTCATATTACTGCACATGAACGTCACAGAATAGTGATATTGCGGGAAGAAGGACTTTCTGTTGCCGAAATAGCTAGAGAAATGGGAGTTGCTGTAAGTTATTTTATTTTATGTATTTTGAGATTATACAGGATGTAAATGAGTAGATGTTTTTAAGATACTGTGAATATTATGAGATTATGACATACCTACAACCAAATTGTTTTGTTCCAAATTTCATTCAAATGTATTCAGTAGTTTTATCGTGATGAATAACAAACATTAGCTTTGACATTTATAATATTATTAAGAAAGGATTAATACCAAGACTTATACACACGTATTCGTCACACGAATGTTTGTCCTAAGTGGGAATCTAACAGGGTAGAATCAAAATCGGACGCATAGTATAAGTCACTTCCGATCAATAACGTGTTAGGTTCTAATGCATATTTTTTTTGTAGCGTAATACCGTGTACTTGTGGATAAGGCGATGGGATAATGAAGGAAACGTCGATGAAATCAAGAAGACCGGTAGACCAAGAAGAACTTCAAGAACAGGACGTAAATATCATTCGTCAATTCAGAGAGACTCCGTTCATTCAAACCAGAAATGTAGCTATAGCTAACAATATTTCTTTAACCACCGTTCGTCGACGTCTCCACGAAGCTGGTATACATTGCCGAAAACCGGCCCGTAAGTTAAAATTGACTGCTCGACATAAGTTGCAAAGACTTCAGTTTGCAGAACGATATTTAAATTTTGATTTTTCCAATGTAATATTTGCTGATGAAAAGACCTTCAAATCTTCTCAACACGGTCGAATTACGTTATGGAGAATTAATAATACCCGTTATCAAGAGGAGCACTTAATAGAAAATAGATCCAGTGGAAGGATTTCTGTGGGTCTTTGGGGGTGGATGAGTAAAAGTGGACCAGGGGAACTGATAGAAATTGGTGGTCGGCTAAATGCCGAAGGCTACAAAGACATCTTGCAAGATGTTTTACTGCCCACAGCACAAATAGTGTTACCTGATATGGCCCCATTACATTTCATACACGACAACTGTTCAATCCACATGGCCCGAGTGTGCAGAGCTTGGTTCCGGGATAACGCTGATCACATTGTCGAAATTCCATTCCCACCAAAGAGCCCACACCTTAACCCCATCGAAAACTTATGGGGGCTTATGGTCCAGGCTTGGGATGAAAGCATTCCTCGAACAAGGGCAAATTTACTAAATCACGCCATAGAAATCTGGGAAGATTTTAGGGGACGAGATACTTGTACAAATATGGTTAACTCCATGCGAGAACGTCTCCAAAATGTCATCGATGCCAATGGGGGACACACTAGGTTTTAATTATAAGTAGTCCAAGTTTAACCATAATTGTAATTGATAAAAATCATACCTTGTTTTTGTTTATTAAACATTGATTTGATTATTAAAGTTTAAATTATTTTATTATGATTGTGTTGATTTGTTATTAAAACAAATAATAATTATCTGTATTGATTTATCGAATTATATTTTTGTTAATTAATTTTTGTTGATAATAAATAAGAGTGGTGATTTACATGTGTATGTGTCTACTTAATTTATATACCAAACACCTGCCGAAAAAAATACACACACATATTAAACCCAAAATCGTTTATCCCTGAACAAAATGAAATGGCATTTTGTTCAGGGACTTTAGAGATAAATGATGGTATGCTATTTTTGTCTAAAATTTGTTCAGAAACCTTAGAGACGAAGAATGTTTTGCTTTTTTTACTATAACTTTGTTTAGCGACTTTTGAAAAGTAATGGTCACCTACTTATGCCCTTTTATGATAATCATTCATTTCTGGCGCATGTCATGTTGAGCAATTTAGGTATAATACGTTGTACAGTGATTTTGAAAATTTAAATGTAGTCATCAACTTTTGATGCTGACTGTACATAAGGCGAACTTAGTGCCATATGGCATTCTCCATTCGTTTTTGATCACAGTTCCCTATGTAGCAGCGATATTCACTTCATTATTGAGCGACATATAATTATACTATGTGATATAATCCACGCCTGCCTCGTTGGCCGAGTGGTCGCAAGTGCGACTACCGGGCAAGGGGTCTCAGGTTCGATTCTCGGGTCGGGCACACTATTACTGGATTTTTTTTAAATCTCTCTGTCTGAGTTTGAAAAAATATGCCCGAAATAGTGGCAATAGGCTGACCCCCTATTACATGGGACTCATTACGTAAATAGTGAAAAGTGGGTGTTATATTGTAAGTACAGTGGCATAAGTGCCGTAATGTGTGCCTCTGTCTACTACTTCGGGGATAAAAGACGTGATTTCTAAAACACAAGCTTGTAGCTTAGTTTGAAATGCAATATCCTTCGTATTTCACACTCGTCCATGTAATTACCGCATTTCTGTGAATGTACCTAATATGGTGAAATTTTTGTGCCAATAAACTATGATTATTTTTTAACTAAAAATCGTTTGGACCTTAAGGTAAAACTCAATATTTAAAATTTCACTCTATATTAAAGCAATAGAAGTTAAATTAGATCTACTTAACTCCACTTTTATGGGAAAGGATTGACTCTAAAGCTATTGTAGTGTCGCGGAGAACCTAACGGTTTACCGGGGCTCCGGCTCGACATGCAGGAGAAGGAACGGGGTGGTTTTTAGTCAGTAAGAGTCTGACATTCCCTCCCGCCTCACCCAGGCGGGAGCAGCCATTCGATGATTTTCCCCCCTTAAACATAATTTTTCTCGCATTTACTACAAATTATTATAACCTCATACGATACCAACAAAAACAGAGCCCCGCCCATTTTTAAGCCGCATAATTTAATATAAAAAGAACAAAACAGATTGCAAACCACAGGAGTTATAATTTAAGATAATAAAGCCCTTTATTCTGAATTTTTACATTACGAGTTGTTACAAAAAGGTTACAGTATATCTCTTAATTCAGTGTGTCTTTTGGCAAAGGCCTCCTCTAGCTGTCTCCATTGAATTCTGTCGCGGGCCACTCTTCTCCAGTTGGGTCCCGCTGTTAGCCTTAGTTCGTCCTCCCATCTTTTTAACTGCTTTCCTCTGTTGCGTTTACCGTCTCTTGGATACCAATCAGTGACTATCTTGCACCATTTTTCCTTGTTTTCTCTCATCATATGACCGTCCAACGCCATTTTTGTTGGTCAATTCTTTTAAGATGTCTATAACCTTTGTTTTTGCTCTTAGTTGGTCGTTACTTACATGCTCCACCTTATGTATACCTATCATACTTCTTTCCATGGATCTTTGACAGTACTGAAGTTTGTTTCTATGTTGTTTTGTGAGGGCCCATGTTTCACATCCATATGTTATACAGGGTAATATGCAGGTGTTAAAAACTTTTCTTTTAATAGCAGTTCCCAGCTCTCTCGATTTCATGATCTCTTTTAACGACCAATATTTCCTCCAGCCACTGGCTATTCTCGAGTTAAGCTCTTGCTGGTTTGGTCTTTTGCTGATATTATTTGACCCAGATATGTGTATTCGTCTACATACTCGAGTGGTTTTGAATCGACCATATTGTTACTTCGTTAGAGTTTGTTAGCAGTTTTGTTTTTGTTGTATTCATGGTCAATCCAACCGAGGCACTTTCTTTGCTTAAAGTTTGGATCATAAGTTCAAGATTGCCTGGACCCTCCTCGAACAGGATTATATCATCAGCAAATCTGAGGTGGTTTAGTTTTTTGCCATCAATATAGGCCCAGGTGTGTCCAATCTAGTTTGCGGAATATATTTTCCAGTACTGCAGTGAATAGCTTTGGTGACATAGATCGCCTTGCCTTACTCCTCTTCTCACTTCGAATTCCGGCCCTGTCTCTTCTAGCTGTATTCTTGCTTTGGTGTTTGTGTATAGTCTTGATAAACTTTATATACACCTCAGGTATGCCTTGGTTAGTTAGGCTTTCCCATATAGACTCATGACTTATGCTGTCAAATGCCTTGTTATAATCAATGAAGGCCATAATAGAGTTTTATTGTATTCATTATATTTCTGCATTATCTGTTTCACTGTGTGGATATGGTCTATCGTGGAGAACTTTTCCTAAAACCGGCTTGTTCTATCGGCTGGTTATCTTCTAGTTTTTGTGTTATTCTTTCTAATATGACTTTCGAGCATACTTTATATAGGTTGGACATAAGACTTATTGGCCTATAATTACCTATGTCCCCTCTTGAACCTTTTTTGTGCATTAATATGATGTGTGAAGTTTCCCACTGTGTGGGTATATACTGTTCGTTCAACATTCTATTGAATAATTTTGATAGTATTGGGACTAGTTCTTCCGATGTTGCTTTGAGTAGTTCATTGCAGATATTATCCGGGCCTGCGCTTTTTCCATTTTTTGGCTCTTGATTGCCATGTCTACTTCACTGTGTAAGATTTCTGGTTCTGTTTCTAATTTTGTAAGTTCAAGTTTGTGTTTGGCCCGTACTGTTTATTTGTTGTGGGAGGCAATGGTCTGCATATAAATTTTTGTAAAATTGTGTTGCTGTTTTTATTATCTTCTCTTCTTGTCACAATTTTATTTCTGCTTTTTACTTTTGGTATCCATTCCTTAAGAACTTCCCTTAATTCTTTCCAAGCTTTGCGCACTCCTCCAGTTTCAACTATTTGTTTTTCGAGAGTTTGTAGTCGTTTATTTCGGCGATCCTGCCTTATGTTCTCTCTTATATCTTTACTAATTTCTGTTATTTGTAGTCTATTGCTCTTTTTGTCTGACCCTGACAAGAGACTTTTTCTTTGTGCAATCAATTGTAATGTTTTCTCACTCAAATCATATTTGTCTTTTCTGTTCTTATTTGTAGCATTAGTGGATGTCAGTTGTTTTTCTAATTCATCGTAGTTGGTTTTGATTTCTGTGTTTTCGTTAGTCAGTGCAGCTCTATTTGATGCCAGTGTATTTGTTATTTCTTTGTAGTCTTGCTGATTTAATTTGTTTTTTAGATGTTTTCTAGATATTTTTGGATTTTTTAAACTTAGAGCGCTTCTGACTAAGCAATGATCTGTGTTGAAGTTGAATTTATGCAAGACTGATGTATCTGTAAATGTTTGAGGGTTGTTACTAGTAATGTAGTCTATTTCGTTTTTGTAATTGCCATCAGGAGACCTCCAAGTCCATTTGTTGTTATTTTTCTTTTTATATAGGCTGTTTAAAACATATAAATTTTGTTCCAAAAGAAAATCCACGAATTTCTGGCCATTTGTGCTTCTTTTCCCATGTCCAAAGTTTCCGATTATTCGTTCGTCAGTACTTTGTTTTTTACCGACTTGTGCGTTGAAATCTCCCATTAATATGATGTAGTTGTTTGAGAATGTTATTAATGCATCTGTTAGTCTGTCATAAAAATCTTGAAGTTCTAGTTTATCTGCCTTTTCTGTTGGTGCGTAGGCCTGGACAATGGACCAAGTCTTTTTATAAGAAGGTATATTGATGTTCAAGATTGCTATTCTATCCGACACTCCTATCAAGTCCGTAATATGTTTCTTTAGGTAAGACTTTATAAGAAAGCCGACACCTCGTTGCCCTCCTGCCTCTCCTTTAGAGAAAAGTATATATCCATTACGTTCTTCTATTTTTTCGTGAGCTCTCCTCATTTCACTTATGCCTATAATATCCCACTTTATATTCTTGAGGGCTAACTCTAGTTCTATGAGAGATTCGGGGGTTCTAAGTGTTCTGGTATTCAATGTAGCAATATACAGCTGTTCTTTTGGTTTTGCTAGAGGGTATTGGTCCTTATCTCCCTCGGTGACCAGCCGTGGTGGGAGATTTATTTTGTTTTGTAGAGTTTTTTGGTTTATTTTTATAGGTTTGATTTCCGGTGCCATGTTGTTGTTATTAGTTTTTGCGTGTAGATATTTCTGACAGTGAGTTTGATTTTCCTCGCATGAGTTCGAATGCATCCAGTTTTTTGAGTTTGGCCTCGTTGCTGGTTTGACGAAATGGCTTAGGACTCGGTGTTTCCGAGTCTTCTCTCTTCCTTTTTTCGTTTTGCTTACTTTTATTGTCTCTTCTTTCGGCCAGAGTCTTCTTGGAATAGTCGTGTGTGATATATGTCCCTGGCTTCATTTTCTTTTTGTTTCTTAGTATCTGAATTTTCTTTTGCAGTGTAGTGGTTGAGACAAGAATAGGTCTAATTTTCTTGTTGTTTACATTTTTTCCGAGACGCTGAAAACTGTTAATTTCGCCGTTATCCAAAGTTACATTGAGATCGGTAATAGATTTTAGGACCAAGGAACGCAATTCCTCCTCACTTTCATTGGCTGGTTCGGGAATTCCATGGATTACAATATTATTTTTTCTACAGGTATTTTCTAGGTGTTCAATTTTATAATTTAACTGTTTTACTTGTATTTTTAAGGTCTCGTTCTCCTTTTTAAGTGGTTCAAGCTTCTTATCCACTTGTTTGAGAACAAATGTGGTTATATTTTCTGTTATGACCATTGTCTGTTTCTGTAATTCTTCTTTCATTTTTTCCAAAAGCAATGCCATTTCTCTTGACAATTCGGTGGTCATCGTGAAATGGAATGAGAATTTTGTTTTCTTTTTCCAAAAGCCTCGGTTTCAAAGTTTATAATTTTTTTTTTTCTTATTATTGTTTGGTTGGCGATGCTGATGAATGAATGAAAACTTACCAGTACCGTACCGGCACTTATTGTTTTGACGTTTATAACCTCGAATTTAACTAAAATGTTTTTTGGATTTTTAAGACGATTCACTGTTAAATCTTGGTATGATCTGGATAATTTCCAACACTTCAAGCTTAGCACGTAGTTAAACTTGGTTTTGAGTACTTTGCGGGCGTTTTGTTATTTTTTTACTTCGGATAATTCACGACACTTCTATAACACTTCTTCTCGGATTGAAACCGGAACCGGAACCCCTATAATTTAAGATACGAAAAGTCGAAAATAAGTCATTCAAAGGGACCCGATTATAAAGAAGAATGTTATTCATGCAAATTAGACGGTGAAACTCAAAAAGCCGGTGACTTTTTTTCGAGGACAGATGGTAGGCGCTTAATGTTAGGGTAGTCGTACATTGAATTCGTATGTGCTGTCCGTAATTTCGCAAATTGAGATGACACTTTGTTTTTTGTTGTGCAGTATTTTTTACAGTTTTCAATGTAACTTAACATTAGCATTTTTTATTCCTTGAATGGGGACATAGTTTTATTTATTTATGCACAACATACAGACGGTACACAGGAGAATACATATATAAATAAATTGGAGGTACATAGGTACTATATTCCCGTAGGAATCTCTTCCTGCACTCCTTCGACAGGAAAAACAGTAAAAACTAAGATACTGTGTGTAACATGGCATAAACAAAAATTACCAAAATTTAAGGCTATAAGTACTTAAAACTACATACACAAAATAAAACCGATAAATAATGATTTAAATAAATAGATCTCAATTAAATACATATACCTATACGTACAATAGATACACATCAAATTACACATAATAACTATAAAGAGTATATTACAAATAAAAATGTTTATTAGTTTTGTAGAAATAGAGTGTAAAATTATTGCATACACCGGCTATTATTTTAACATCGGTGCTTATACATTTAGAATATGCTGAAAACTGTCACAAAGGTGAACAATTTAACGAGATAGCTGCTAACCCAAAGATACTAGGTACATTCGTGAATGAAGCCCAATATGGCAATAGGCCCTACCATTTGCACAATGGACCTAATGTCATAATGGGGTAGTCTTCTAAATTTTATTTGAATGTCCGTCTGGTACATTAATTTTAAACTTTAGACACGTATTTTTTTCTTTTCTCACAAAATTAAATACTTCCGACGATATATTAATTTGAAATATTGTGTGACGTCACAGCGTGCCACATTTTGTAGCACGTTGTGACGTAACAACCTCCCACTCCTTTATTTAACGCCATTTTATCTAAGTATTGCAACTTAATACGAAAAAATTAATAAATTCGTGTCTAATATTTTTTCATTATCTAACTGACGGACTAATTAGATTTTTAATTTTGATACCCTGGAAGCTTCCCAATTGGTGATAAATGAATGTACCTATTCAAAAAGTACACCTATGCTTACCCTTTCAAACGGGCATTATGGTTGTTATGATAATTATATTCTAATAATACGTAATGCACCAGTCAACGACCATCTGACTTAACCCTTCTATCGCAACAGGTGCACAAACGCATCTGTTCTGTACCCAATGATTTAAAACCGCAAATTGTACCCTGTTCGAAAAGCGTGAAATATTACAAGGGGGACAACAGAAATGCAAAATTATGGATCATTGTACCATTTGGTAGACTGTTTTATAAGTAAATTGCTTTATAAAGTCCTTTAGTGACAATCTGTTGCGGTATGGAGATTTGAAGGAAAAATGTCGTATTGTTGTTTTTGCGGCTAAATTATACGTTTTCATTTTTGTAAACAAATTGTATTTAATTTGTACCTTTTTCCTTACAAGCCAATTTAAAAAAATCCTTATAATAATATAATATAAACACTTTTATTAGTGTTGAACAGAGAAATGATATGTTTTCATAATCACTAGAGACATACTAAATTAACTAAAAGTCACGGGTTGCTCACGTGCAAATACTGAGAAAATCTCTGTTACATGTATGTTTAGTCTGTATTAACATCACTAATTAGTAAGTAGTGGTCCCCTCACTATAATGTGTTATTGTTATATAAGGTAGGACACTCGTCATTAACATTGCTGTCTATCTGTCATAGTCTAGTGTGTGTACACGTCGTGCACCCTGCACATTATTGTATTAAATCCAAGTAAAATAAATCCGACCATAATTTGATAATCCACCAACATAACAATCTCTACTAGTTTCGAACCACAGAGGGTTTCTTCCTCATGAACAGCGTGTGCGGGCGTGAAGATGTCTGTCCAGTAGACTGCGCGACATCGACATTGAATAAAGATAATTTAAAATTAAATTTACAAAAAAGTTTAAGCTATAACTACTTTTTAAATATATATATTTTTATTAATAACAATAAAAAAATATCGTTCCGTCATCACTTACCACAATGACAAATAAAAATCTTAAAATGAATACTGAGATTCATTCGTTTGCAACCTCAGAAGACCGAGATACGTGATACACAAAAACCTTACATTCCTTATACAATGTAAAATGAATAAAAATAAAAATACCTACATAAAATCTAATTACATTAGCAGATAGGATCGTCCTGTGACAACCAATTACACATTAAACCCACCCCCCGCGGTCGTGGGTCAAAAAGAACCCGGCAATTAAATAAAATGACGTCTTAAAATAAGAAAAGGACACACGATGCGTCCGTCAGCCGCGTCGACTTTAATTAATTTAATTACTCGTACTCGTATATTGCTCTTTGCTGTACTTTTTTATTTGTATCGTTTGCGAGAAACGTAACTACGTTTTAACATTCGGTGCAAATTAAAAAGCGAGGCGGCAGTGGGGTTAATGTTTACTCTTTATTTATTTTTGTTAAAGGTGCAGTCGGAGTTTTATTTACTTTTTGGAAATTCATCGGTTAATAATAAAACAATCTGTAAGTAAGTTTTTATATACAACAATCTGTAAGTAAGTTTTTATATACATCTGTATAATCAATTTGTGAGTACTGAATTACCTTTTGTATTATTCAACAACTGACTCTTTTATAATAACTATCGTGAGACGTACTAAATTACCTAAAATCGCGGGTTACTCTCGTGAATATACTGAGAAAAGCTCTACTAGTTTCGAACCACAGAGGGGAGTGAGCTGGAGCAGCGCGGAGGTCGAGTGAGCTGCGCGACATCGCCGCGACCGCGCACGCTGCTCATGAGGAAGAACCCCTATGTGATTCAAAACTAGTAGAGCTTTTCTCAGTATATTCACGTGAGTAACCCGTGATTTTAGTTAACTGACTCTTTCTACAACAACAACAATACATGTACAACATAACTGGCAACAATAAGAAATTCTAATAATTATTCTGACAATTTTTACGTTAAACGTAATCTTACATTTGGAAAAAAGCGTTTCATTAAAAATCTAGATTTTAAGATTTCTAAGACTAACAAATTACAGTAATCCATCTCGTAGCATCTGGATTCAAAAATTATAACACTTAATCCCTAATTTATGTCTAGCTTTATTAGCTCATAAAACTGCCAAAAACCGTCAAAATTATTCAAATGATTATCTACTTTATATCACTTTAATTAAGCCAAAAATCGTCTAGCAACGATTGATAGAACGTATATTTTGATATGCGATCTTATACATCAGACGCATTAATTTCCACCGATTTTTAACTAAAGTCCTCATTATACTTGGAAAATGGTTAAAAGAAAACTTTAGAGATAAGTGGGGGGTACGTGTCTTGAATGGGACTAGTGGTGGGGTGCCGAGTCACTTAATATCACTATGATAAAATTGAATTACGCCCCGGCTTCGCGTGTATTAGTCGAGATGGTTGGGAATTTCTTTAGGTAGTATATTTTATTAGACTGTTTATTTTTTTTAAGGACTTCTTCCGTTGATGATTTAGCGACTGGATTAAAGACAAAGACAAAGACAAAGACAAAGATTATTTATTTGCAAAAACACGTGTTAAATAATAATACATCATAGAATGCACATTATTAGTTGTACAGATGAGCAGTGAGCATAGTATCAACATGTTTAACCATTTCTGGTGTACAAATGTGGAATATAATATTAATTAATATTATTAATATATTAATAAGTTATTATGATAACTATTACTGAGTACTGATGTTAAACGTGATCACTACATTCGTTTTGGTGAATTATGGGGTTACTGGACTGATTTTAGTGAAGGATTTCCCTTCAACAATAGGGTAGTTTCCTAAATTTTATATTTTAATGTCCGCCTGGTACATTAATTTAAATTTTTATACACGTAATTTTTCTTTATCTCACAAAATACACTTTCGACGATATATTAATTTGAAATATCGTGTGACGTCACAGCGTGCCACATTTTGTAGCACGTTATGACGTAACAACCTCCCATTCCTAAACTTAGCGCCATTTTATCTAAGTTGCAATGCAACTTAATAAGAGAAAGTAAAAAATACGTGTATAGTATTATTTCATTATCTAATTGACGGACTAATTAGATTTTTAATTTTGATACCCTGGAAGTGGAATCTACCCAATTTTCTATCGGCAGTCAAAGACATAAAATTTGCCAAATGAAATCAAACACAATCTGTTTCTCACCCCCACCGAAATTACTTATACCAACAGCTACACACTTAAAAAAAAACTACTTTCTTCATAATCTGCAGCAAACTCCCAACTCCACATAGAGCAGTTAATACCCACAGCACAAACACAACTCTAGCACTTTTAAAACAACCAATATAAACAATTCCACGCTTTCTTTGCCAGTCTAAACTTTTTTAATCATTCAACTGAAGATGGGCGACAATCGTCGCAGTGGGGGGCGCAAAAAGTTTAATTGCACTGGCGAGGCTACAAAATTACATGGTTTTTGCCCACTGGGTACTTTGTTCTAGTCATTGTCTTGTACGAAACGTTTTGTAGTTGAAACGTCATGTGATACTGGTAATTTGTGTGTAATTGAAACTTCAACTTTGATATACTTTAATTATCTAATTAATTGCATTTTGGTGGATAAAGTATTTTAGTCTGTTTATGACAAATTTGGTGGCTGCCTCGTTGGCTGGGTGGTCGTAAGTACGACTGCCAGGTTGGGCAAAGTATTAGGTAATAGGTTTTTAAAAAAATCTCATTAGTTGCACGGAGTTTGGAATTGTGCCCGGTATATGACAATAGGCTCACCCCCTATTACATGGGACTCATAACATAAATAGTGAAAAGTGGGTATTGCATTGTAACAGTACAGCCTACCCTTTCGGGGATAGAGGGCGTGATGTTATGTTATGTTATGATGAAAAATGTAAAGTTATTCTTGCGACTCGAAATTCGATAGATTAACCGACTGCGAAACATAATGCTGAGAAGGCAGATATTACGGTATCTTTACATTTATATCATTTTTAAGAGTCATATGTGATGTAATCGCCTTGGAGTCATGACAGTTAATCATCACATCTCATTTGAAGATACATTTGTCAACTTTTCTATAGATAAACCTAGGTAGTATCTACATTAGTCATAAAATACCCACCTAACCGAACCCACCGCAAAAATCTAAACAAATTGAAATCCTAAGAACCCGACTCCTCTGTTTCACGCAAAAATTATCATAAATTACGATACCACATTCCCTTGACAATTAATTCTGTACACCATCTAATCAAGGCGATATAAAATTTAAATTGACCGTCTGAGGAACAATATGACCCCTGTAGGGTAGGTAGAAAGGGTGGGCATTGTACCAAAGGGTCCTCATATTTGCTTTTTTAAATTAGTATTAAATTTTTATGAGACACGATTGTGTGTTTTGAGGTTGTGTCCATAAGGTCTTATTTTTGGTCAAGTGGGGGCAAATCTGTATAACGCACGTGGTTTGGGGTTAAACTCTGGTTCATCAACAGCCTATAATAGTAATGCCCACTGCTGAACAAACTGAACAAAGCTCTTCTCACACGGAGAAGGTTAGAGCATTAATCACCACGCTTGCTCAATGCGGGTTGGCGATTCCAAACTTACAATTAGAACTAATAAGCCCAGGTTTCCTCAAGATGGTTTCCTTCACCGTTTATCAGTGGTGTCTAAATAATCTTAGAAAGTACATGTAACTCGGAAAAAGTCACATTGGTACTTGCCGTTGATAGGTTTCGAAACCTTAAACCTCCGGGCCACCACGAACCTAGTCTCTGGTTAGAAGTTATATTTAATTAGGCATTTCTCTGATTACTTTTTGGCCTGGAATTGGTCTAGGTATATGGCAATAGGCAATAGGCTCATCCCTTATTAGGTGAAACATAAAAATTCTGGAGAACAATGGGTGTTAATTTGTCAACGTTTACCTCTGATTATCCTTTCGGGGAAAAATAAGCACATCCAAGATACAAATAGAACACAAAATTTAAACTTAGAATTCTAAAAAAAAGGTACGTCTACAAGATATTCCTGCTAAACCAACTGCAACGGTTTGCCAGAAGCTTCTGTCTACTTACATCTGGTTATAAAGCCAGACACGAATACAAGCCACTTGTACCACACAAAGCATAAAACTCCTGAGCACCTTACGACCAATATAAAACGGAGTCGCAAAAGAAGAAGGCGAAAATGTCTATTTAATATTCAGAAGTCGTTCACAAGATAAGTGTTCGCTCATATTCCTAGTGCTGTACTTACGTGCCGCCGTACCGCGTAATTTACAGTAAATTATTATAGCTATAAAATCATAATTGTTTTCATTGAGATTTGAATCATTTTCTCTTTGTTATTAGGTTTATTATTGATTGTGTTTGAATATGGAGATATATAAGTAATTTATTTTTTTAATGAATGATAAATGAAATGTTTTTAATTAAAACTGATATTTTAAAACAGCCATCGAAGTTGTGTTTAATAAGGTTTTAATATAAGTAAACAAAATTATACTCTTTTTTAAAAATTGTTAATATTATTAAAGGTTGAGTGAGTGAGGTTACCGGAGACCCTTACCCTCCCCATCCCCAATCCTCAAATTCCTAATCTCCAAAAGGCCGGTAACACATTTGTAACACCTCTGATGTTCCGGGTGTAATTATTATTGGGCGACGCCGATTGCTTACCATCAGATGATCCACCTGCTCGTTTACCGGCTTATCCCATAAAAAAAGAATTCTTGGAAGAGGGAATTCTTTAAGGAATAGGATTTCCACTGTTTTTATCACGCTCCCTAATTACACACATGCTTATCAAAATTATACACAGCTTCACATAATTTCAATTCGATCAAAATGAGAACAAGAAAATTTTTACCCAAACCATAAAACTTCAATCAAATTAATTTAACACATCAAAAAGACCATTACATTATCAATTGTATGGAGTAAAATGGCGGCGAGTTTTCGAATTAATTAATATCATACATATACATATAATAATTGGGTTGATAATTAAATGACAATTGCTACACGACCGCTACCCATTCACGTGACGGATACTCATCAATTTAATGCAATTTGTAATAATAATTAATTGTGAACAAACAATAATAGTTCTTATTGCTTTTTGCTGGGGAAGGGATTGAAGAAAAGATTGATTGTAGTTTTACTTTCTTGTTTAGAACTTCATGAAATGAAAGTAGATGAGCCTAACTATATCAACAATCAATGCATAACAAGCTGTAGCCAAATGCCACTTAGCGCTTGTCTACTTGTAGAGTAGAAAACTAAATTATATGGAATTGATGTAAATTTTGACACTTTCTTTCTTTCTTTCTTTCTTTTTTATAAAACGTTGCCCCACACTAGGATTTTCTCCTGTGTCGTGGGTGCGTTTACAAACATACAAGTTCACATACACAATGACACCCAGACCCGAAACAACAATTTGTGGATCACACAAAGTGTTGTCCCGTGCGGGAATCGAACCCGCGACACATTGCACGGCTGCCCAGCCACCGCACCAACCGTGCAGTCGGTTGGCTTGTATAGGAACTACAAATAGGTATAGGAACTCGTTGTCTATTGGCCCAACAACAATTTACTGCGTTAATTGTATTGAGTGAAGTGCTACGGTTAAGTAAAGCTAATTGATAAATATATATAAATTGGTACATATTACGTATATATTATGAAGAAAATATAGACTCGAAGTTATGTCTTATATAGAATGGGGCTGGACAGAAACTATAGAGGACGGCTCTCGACAATCCGCACGTTACTCATGTTTCTCTGGCTATGTTCCAGCGAAGTATATTTTACACCTGTCATATTCTCAGGATCTTTCGATGAAGTCTAAATAATATTTCAAAAACGGTCGTAGTGACGCGACGTAGCGAATAGCTTTCACATCTACACCATGACTGACTGCTTATACCAACCCCTGACTTTGCCCAACTTGCAATATCTCAAACAACAAGAGAGTTAAAACTTATTAAAGCAATTACATTCACTTATTATTTCAAACACACTGTACATGCACAGGGCTGTCAAACAATATTTTTTAATAAACAAAACAGAAACAGACGGGCTACTAACTCGTAACAAACTATCCCGGGCTTATGTGAGTTGTTGCCAGGACATCCGACCCTTGGCAAATGGGCTGGTACTCCAGGGAGCAATCCTTCGCGACCTTTGGAAACCAGGTTATGATGTTATAGAGTAAGTGGATTCAACCACCGATTCATGTCATTATGTCAGTGGAAACTTTCCAACTGCCGTCCAAGAGTTGTTGCGTTTAATGGTTGTTTATCTCGTGAAGTTTTTCTTTTGTTTTTTTTTTGGTTATGAGGCTTGTTTCGTAGCTGGCTGCTTTTTTGTTGTTATGAATAGAATTTTTGGTTCATTTAAAAAAAAAATGTAATTTGTTTTTACAAGTAAATGTTAAAAGTGGCTACGTCAAATTCATTCAAATTCATTCAAATTCATTTAATCGTTTGCAAACATGGGTACATAATATAGGTATTAACAAAATATACAGTTTCTCCATATTTTGCCATCACTTGGCATGCAAAGATATGTTATAAAAAAATTATATAATAAAATTAGGTACAATAAGTTTAATTAATTGTAGTTTTGTTAAATTGAATACAGTATGTCAAATAAATTAAAATTATTAATACCATTGAAGTCAAAAATGTAATGTCAAATTAAATATATTTTGTAAAAAGGTAATCATCAATTATGAATGTCACACAAGCAATGTTAAACAAATGAAGTTTATTATAATTGACCGTCATACACGCAGCCACAACAAGCCCAAAAACCATCATGTCCATTCCGTCTTTAGTCAATTACATATATGAAATGTGAATGTCAATTAATAAAATTAATATGTCAATAAAAGCTAAAAACAAGAGTGAATACAATTCATATGTCTTTAATATAAAATGTCAAATATATAATATTAATAATAATAATATTGAAAAATAAAATGTGTCATAATAGTTAGTAGTCTATGTGGTCCTGTAGAAAATCCCTAATGCTATATAGGCCTTATTGGTGAGAAAATCCTTCAATTTATTTTTGAATAATTTGTGTTGTATTCTTTCCAGAGCTTAGGAATTTTATTGTAAATTTTTGGGCCCATGCAATATATACTGTTATTCATTAAGCTAGTTTTTGAATAAATTAATCTAATTTTGCTATTATCACGTCTATTACGGACAACCGTATCACTTAGACGTGGAAATAGGGTTAGGTTGCTCTTAATAAACATTGCGCTTTCTAAAATATAAAGAGAGGGTACAGTCAAAATTTTATATTTTATGAAAAAATGCTTGCAGCTGTCCGTGACCTTTAACTTAAACATGGTTCTCAAGCAACGCTTTTGGGCTTTGAATACTAATTCTTTATTAGTGGAATTCCCCCAAAATATAATGCCGTATCTTAGATTGGATGAAACTAAACCATGGTATGCTGTAAGGAGGGCGTCAATGTTGAGCACTGGAACTAATTTATAAATTGCATAGCAAGATTTACTTATTTTTTTTATTAGGGATTCTGTGTGTGCTTTCCAATTTAGTTTCTTGTCAATGATTACACCCAAGAATTTCGCGTTGTCAACTTCATTAATTATTTTATTATTGTAGTGTATATTTAGGTTAGACATGGTAGATCCTCTCTGTGTAAAGTGCATGATATTCGTTTTTTCCAAATTGATTTTTAAATTATTGTTTTCTAACCATTGTATAACAGACATTAGTGAATTATTAATATTATACGTCTGTTCATAAAACATTACAATAGTCACCTAAATAAGTGGTAATTATTACTATGAATTACAATAAACGAAAAACGTGAAAAAGGATTACTTTAATCATATTTGTAAATTTTATATATACAATTTTGGACACGCAATTATAACATTCATTTAACAACACACTGTATCAACTAGGGTTGTCAAAAATTGATTAATACAAACATAATTAAAAATACGTAATAATATATCAACACATTGCGTGTGTAACTATACAGTTTACACACACGTACAAACTATATTTGGGTTTATGTCAGAACCATCTCACGACAAGGGCAGCGTACACTGCGCAAATAGATCCTGCCTCTAGGGAGCCATCCGTTTCGACCGAATGGCAGCGGTTAGGGCGAGCGTACACGGGACAACTGTGGTTAATTGAGTCGTTCGCCACGACTTTAGTTATATTGTGTTTTGAATATCTAATGTAAATTCGGGGTTAGATATATTTATGTATATATTTATATACCTAGGTGAGGTTTCAATTTGTATCTGAGTTCTTTTATTCAGGGTTTGTGGCTCTTTTTTGTTATTATATCGTGTCTGCAGATTGTGTGTTAATAAATAACAAATGCTAATCGTTTTCTTTTTAAATAAACATAATTTTACAATACAATATACTTAGAATGTTTTACACGTTCTATAAAAGCAATGGCTGCATGTTTTGTTAATCCTAAGTATGCTCAGAACTCGCTTGACAATGTTACAGAGTGCAGAATTTTACTATTTTGTTCCAAGTTTTTTTTTTATGGCATAAGCCAGTAAACGAGCAGACGGATTACCTGATGGTAAGCAATCGGCGTCGCCCATGGACACCTGGAACACCAGAGGCGTTACAAGTGCGTTACCGGCCTGGGGATTAGGCGTTTGAGGATCATTGGGAATTCAGGAATTGGGGAGATTGGGGAAGGGGAGGGTAATTGGGCCTCCGGTAACCTCACTCACACGACGAAACGGTTTTTTTGTGAGGCCGTGGTATCACTCCGGTCGAGCCGGCCCATTTGTGCCGAAGCATGGCTCTCCCACACTTAGATGTTCTGGACATAAACAATAAAAATGAAATGTACCTACAACAAAGCAGATCTCTAGGTCAGAATTCAATAACATAATAATATTGTTATATTCAATCAAAAATCAAAACAATGAAATCAACAAAATTAATAATCAAGAGTTAACAAAAATATCAACAAATTCGAATCTCGTATAAAAATTGCCGGTTCAATCAACATTAAAGAAAACGTAAACAATTAACGATCGTTACGGTACAAAATACGATTCGATTTTAAACAATAATATCGTTATTTTAACGAAATTACTGCATCGATGCAGTTTTTACTAAGTAAAATCGGTAAAATCCGGTTTGAGCTGGATTACCACACGAATGGTTTCGTACAACGGAAAATATCTGACAAAGAAACTTATTTTCATGTGCCGAATTGTGGATATTCTTTTGTTTTTTATTCACATTTTATAGCTACATACGTTGAAGTGGTGGCTAGTGAGACTGCCGAGCAAAGAGGTCTCGATTCGCTTCGGTAATAGGGTAGATATCTAATTTTTATTTTAATGTCCGTCTGATAGATTACTTTAAATCATTAGACACGTATTTTCTATTTTCTTACAGAAAATAATACTTTCCACGATATATTGATTTGAAATGTCGCGTGACGTCACTTCTATGTAGGTACATTTTATACATAGAAATGACGTTTTGTAGAAATGACTCCTAAACTTTGATTCGGTTTATCTAAGTATTTTTTTATCATACGACAAAATAAAAAATATGTATATAATATTTTTTATTACCTTACTTACGAACTAATTAAATTTTTAATTTTCATACCCTGTCATCATCCCAATTGTTACACTTACACGCTTATAAGTTGACCATCGTGACATGAAAATTGTAGTAATGGTGGCAAACTGATTGGTAAATTCTGAGGAACAATTTCGTAAGAGCGTATTCCTTCTTAAAATGCCAGCAACGCACCTGTGACTCTTCAGGTGTTGCGGGTGTCCATTGACGGTGGTTATCACTTACCACCAGGTGATCCGTCAGGTCGTTAAGCTCTGCATAAAAAAAGTTGTCGTATTTGTTATACGACCAAGTTGGTTCAAACAAATTGCCACCTTCTAAATATTATCGAGACAGCATAAAATACTAACATTATAAATATTACCATAGATAAAATATATCGGCAGAAAGCTTTGTTTCTATATGTTAGCCACAGAACCACAAAAAAACACAACAGTTTTTTCGATATTTTTCCAATGTTTTCGATACGAATTTTCTCTGTCTCTTGTTTTATAGCGAAATGGCTTTTTATCCAATTGCTTTATATTTGTACGACCGATGGAGTGCAAAAAAATCAGAATACTGGTAGTCGTAGTAAAAAATTTAATTGGTATCAAGTGTACTGTACGAACGGCAGCGAATCGTGACGATACGATAGGCATTCATACAGTAGTAGATGGATAAAGCTCTTTTTGTCCACTACTTACATGAATGGATGTGAAACCTGGTGGAAAATAGTTCTTATAATTCTGTAATAAGGTCTTATTATCTCATGCATAATTATTATATATAAACTGTGCAAGACTTATCCCTCAATGAAAATACATGATGCACTTCGCGGATGAATGGCAACGTCGTCGCTGCGAGCTCCGCATGCGATGCAGCGGTATCTCATGACAATACCCGATGGATTACTTACAAGATACAGGGTGATACATTATAGTGTAAACACATAATATTGAGTGCATGCAGTCACGGTTTGAGAATGCTCTGAGCTTGGTAAGATACAGATATAAGTAACTCATAACATAGTATCAAGCCTTGTAATCATTGAAGAAGCAGAAAGTGTACTAAACTGTACTTAATACTTGTAGGAGATTCAGTTATTGGTAGCATTAAACACTTTAATCGTAACGAAATCAACACTTTTAAAGAGTTACCAATAATAGACATTTAAAAATTGTCAATATTATTTTACTCAACTCTCAACTAAGTGTGAGACAGCCATGCTTCGGCACGAATGGGCTAGCTCAACCAGAGTAATAACACGGCCTCACAGAAAACCGACATGAAACAATACTTGCGTTGCGTTTCGTCATGTGATTAATCACACCTAACCTACCTACACCTAACCATAAGGTTACATAGGCCAAATTACCCCGCTCCCCAATCTCCCCAATTTCCGAATTCCCAACAATCCTCAAATTCTAATCCCCAAAAGACTGGTAATGCACTTGGAACACCTCCAGTGCTTTGGGTGTCCATAGGCAGCGGTGACTGCTTACCATCAGGTGATCTGCCTGCTCATTTACCTTGCTTATTCCATAAAAAAACCCAAAGATCGAATCCCAAAACTAGTCTCGAAAGCACGACTTCGAACAATCAATAAACCATCTCAACCGGCCTACATTGTTACCGCAAGAGATCACATCACAATAAAAACGTTCTTAAACCTCTTAACTGAGAATTACACGTTAATCCCTAATAAAAGTGCCGTCAGCAATCTTTTCATATCATGCTTAAAGACCGTAAAGTCATTAACATTGTCACAAAGTAACTTTATGTTACTTTTGTAACAAGTAACAAAAGTCGACGTCAATGTTGTGTCGGGACTTCGGGACTTCGGAACTTCGGGACTTGGAATGCCCTTACTGCTTTATGGAGGACATAAAAACTGACGATGTATGTTGAATATTATTTACACCTTCTGTTATGATATTGTAATGGGGATGTTGGGGTTTTAAGTGTCTTGAATTATAAACGAGGTTTTGGTTTTGCGATATTATAAATGTCTACTCTAAGTCTGAGTTCAAATCTCTTACTACAGTTTACTGAACCAACAACTAACAAAATATTTTGTCTACAGACACTTTTTCCTAGCTGTCACAGCTCGAGAAATAACGCTCTTCTAAGCATAGTGATTTAAATGTAGATGTTTTACGTAAAATATATTTTACAAAAGAAAACTTTGAAGTTCACAGTACACTCTTTTTACCCTTTTATTAAGACAAAATGCTTATCTTAATGAAAAGGCAAATTTATACAATAAGTACTTTACTTTTGATCACAAAAAGCTACAATAAATCAATCACTAAAACATCAAAATCAATTTAATTCAATATGAATCAAGTTCTCGTTACCTATGTACCAAATAAACAAACTCCTTCCTGTCAGGATTCCAAATACAGTTTTGATTTGGACAAAAAATTAATCCGACTAAGAATCGAGTCGGTATCGATTTAAAAATCGAGTCCTGTATCGATGTCTGTCATTATATTTTTTTGTGGTATTAATGGGGATTACAAATGATGGTGTTTGTTAATACATGGTGTATTATCATACCTTCGCGGTTAAACTTGATATTGATAGCCCATGACTAAAGTGTAGACTGTAGATAGTGTGATATAGAGTTGGTCTTCTCTAATATGAGGTTGTAAATGGTTGTGTGATGGTAAATATAATGACTTCTTTGTTTAATGTAGTAAAATTAGACTCTAACGCCCGGATAGGTACTAAAAGGTTTCTCAATTTTAAATCGCGCTTTAGTATAGTTCTGTCACTACAAGTTCTTTGTAAAATGACAGAGATGGACGATATTTAAGTACAACTTATAATTGAGGAACTATTCAGGATTCGCCTGTAAGTATTTTGTTAAGAGTACAATATCAAAGATTCTGTAAAATAATAAGTTAAAATGCAGTGTAGTAAATGACGTAATCTCTAGCTAGCGTAAATATCTGTTCATTTTTAACTAGAATAAAAACAAATGAATCAATCTGTGGCTCGAAACTAGTAGCTTTTCTCAGTATATTCACGTAAGTAACTCGCGAATTTAGTTAACAAATGAATCAAGTCAATCAATGCGTCACAAAACATGAAATTAATGATTATAAAACAGAATACTCTCCTACATAGAACATTAAACTAAGTTTTCTTATCTTATCTACATTTCTACATTACAAAAAGGGGTATCCAACTCCTCTATACATTTCTATAACAATCAGTTCCACATTAAAAAGTCATCCCGTCGATGTGACCGCGGCTCAATTTATTTAGAGATATGCATCTGGTAGTCGCTTGATGCGCCCGCGTCGTAAATAAGGCGGTGTGCACAACGGGGCGCCGAGGAAGTAACCAACTATAGAAAAATTAGTCACGTTTTTGTTTTAATTGATTGTTTACAAAGGGTTTTAGGTTGTGACAGAATTTTAATTATTAGTATGGTACATATTTGTTTTTGAATTTTTGGTGTGACATATCTTCTAGTCATAATAACATATTACATAACATCACACCTTTTATCCTCGAAGGGGTAGGCAGAGGTGCACATTATGCCACTGTACAATGTAACACCCTAATTTCACTATTTATGTTATGAGTCCCATGTAATAGGGGGTGAGCCTATTGCCATATACCGGGCACAACTCCAGACTCCGTGCTACTACTGAGATTTTTAAAAACCCAGTAATACTTTGCCCGACCCGGAAATCGAACCCGAGACCCCTTGCCCGGCAGTCACACTTGCGACCACTCGGCCAACGAGGCAGTCTTGATATCTTCTAGTCTTGATATGAAATTAACCGCATGAATTCCTGTATATGAGACACAATAGAAAATGCATTCTGTCTCGGGTGGATGCACATTTAGACATACGACAGGTTAAGTACAGGCAAAACAAAAGCGGCTATAATAATAGACATTTTTTCAATCTAGTTCAGCACTTATTCGGACACTAAATAAGACATTTTTATGCGCGTTCGATACATTTTTAGTCATTGCCGTCCTTCTCATCAATTACCAAGTCGACATGATATTTTTAGGATCCTTGGGCGGTTACTTGGATTAATCTTTCAAGTGCTGAAGTTGGTAATTAAGAATGGTTACTCCTTTTCCTAATATGGGCGTTAACATCCCTTGCACTTAAAATAAAATTGATTATTTTGAGCTCACTTCATTTTTAAATCAGTTTCTCAATTTGAAACCTATTTCGACGTAATCAAAATATACATTTACGTATGTTAAGTACTCGCCATCCGAAGAAGTATGGAATCCGAAACACTAATCTCTAAATTTAAAACAACAGTATTAAAAAAATATATAGAATTGTATAATTGCAACATTCAACTCAAAATTTGAGGCTTAAATAAACATATACATTCAAAACAAATACCAACTTTACCCCAGTTGTAGTTGGAGGCTTGCTCATTTTATTTCATCGAACACACAAATCCTATAGGCACTAATATAGTACAGACCAGAGGGCCAAGCACGAATAACTATCGCATTCGTATCGTAACAGTATCGAGTGAGTTAAGCGTTCTAAATGGTTGGTTCACTTGAGCCGGCCAATCAGAGCGCCGAACGCGCGTCGAATAGATCGTATACTATTTAAAAACAAACTGAAAACCACTAAATATCCTTTGCATTATGACCAGCATCATATCGAAAACTCCTCGCTCCGCTGTCTCAGTAGCTACTACACAACTTACACACACAACTCC
The DNA here is from genome assembly GCA_902850265.1 of Spodoptera littoralis. Lineage (NCBI taxonomy): Eukaryota > Metazoa > Arthropoda > Insecta > Lepidoptera > Noctuidae > Spodoptera > Spodoptera littoralis. The sequence goes on along the minus strand of LR824536.2, from coordinate 1,779,063 downwards.
CAAACACAATCAATCATTACATTCATTGTCAGTTAGTCCAGTACTCACCATATTAAGAGTAAGACGTCATCATAGTAAACCCTTTATAAACTAATTAAAATGGTGCCGACAGATGCGTCGGTTGACAAGCTGTTCCTGCCGTCAACCATGATTTATTTCAAGTGGGTGGAGACTGGGATACCGTTTGGTATGCTTGTCTGTGTTCTTAGTTTTTGTAAGTGATTTTTGTAGGTCGAGTGGTCACAAGCGAGAGGATCGGGAAAAGTACTACCAGTTCGATGTTGATAATACGGTTAGTGCGGTGGTTGGGCAACTGGCTGCAACGCAACGTGTTGCGGGTTCGATTCCCGCACGGAACAACTCTTTGTGTGATCCAGAAATTGTTGTTCTGGGCCTAGGTGTCATGTGTATGTGAAGTTGTATGTTTGTATACGGACCCACGATACACGAACCATAATGTGGGCCAACGTTTTAAAAAAAAAAGAAAAAAAAAGATGTTCATATCAGGGACTGCTAATTACAGGGTGTAAACGGAACCCTCCCGAGACGCTGATTACGATGATGACGCGTTTACATTTTGTATAATTATATTGTTCAAAAATATGAATGTATTGTTAAAGATTGTATATGTACTAGCAGACCCGGCAAACATACCTAGTACCGTTAAAAAAATTACACATTTTAGACCTTCCTTGGACTTTAACAATAATTTCATTTTTTGGAATTTTTTTATTTATATATTTATATTGATTGTCAAGTACCAGCAGAATAAGATCAAAAGAATGAAAGAGAAACTTAAATTAATATTCAAAAATAACTACTACCATTAAATAACTTCACAATAACTTTAAACGACCGCACTAAATAATATACACTAAACAAATATATTACCGTCAATTCATACAATTAAAGTATCTATGTACGGGACAAAATATAATAATCTGAGCAACAAACTACTTACAACAAACAAAACGAAACTTGATGAAAATGTCCTTTAAATTATAAATATTTGGAATAATTGCACAAAGTATGACAAACTAGAGAGAGGATGCTTTTGTCAAAAACTGTGGAGTGTACGTCAAATATTTTATCAGTGTTAATCAACACTGCAGCTCTAATTAGTAAGACGAGGAATCTCTATTTGTCGGTATCTAATTTGAGATGTTGACAAGGCGCCACTACAGACTGTGGAGTTGAGACAATTTTAGATTGTCATCGATTTTGTTGCTACTAAAATATATCTACCATTAGGTTGCCTTTTGTATCCCCAAAGGTGTAGGCAGTGTAGAGGTGCACTTGTAAAATGTAACACCATAACTTTTCTCTAATTATCTTATGGTTTAAGTGTGGGAGAGCCATGCTTCGGCACGAATGGGCCGGCTCGACCGGAGTGATACCAAGGCTTCACAGAAAACCGACGTGAAGCAACGCTTACGTTGTGTTTCGTCATGTGAGTGAGGTTACCGGAGGCCCAATTACCCTCCCCTTCCCCAAACTCCCCAATTCCTGAATCCCCAACGATCCTTAAACTCCTAATCCCCAAAAGACCGGTAACGCCTCTAGAGTTCCAGGTGTCAATGGGCGACGCCGATTGCTTACCATCAAGTGATCCGGATGCTTGTTTACCGGCTTATGCCATAAAAAAAAATGAGTACCATGTTACAGAATGAGTTAAGCTCGTGGGTGGAACATTGGCCAAAATTGATGAATCGAAAAAAGAAACTAGAAATATAAATAAAGATGTAATGTTGACCTGTGAAAACATTATATTTCTAAATTATTTTAATGTCTTTCAGAATGCATAAATTAAAAGCCTGTACCAAAATGTCAGCCACTTAATTTATTTGAAAAATTCTGAAATAAGTTTGTTTTTGTTACGAATATTCATTTTAACTAAAACGCAAAACATTTTAGTTGCACATTGAATTGTGTACATGATAAATCTTTTAGACATCTTTTGTCTCGAAGATACATAGTACAGAGAAATTTTATACAAATAATAAAATAATATAATATTTTTTCACTACCACAATTAATTTAATTTTTGACATAATCGATTATTTCATGTAATATTTTTTCTACATATAAATGTAGGTAATGTAAGCTTCAATATTCTCATAGACTATTTTCTCATACATACAGATATGTGAGTTATATCATTTTTCTTTTATAATTAAATCGATTTGAACAATTATCCGCATGAACAAATATTCCTAGTATCAGTACACTAACATGTACTACCGGTGTTTTTGTGTCCAACGCCTAATTAACATCACATGGCACCATACACGAGAAGGGAGGGGCATCATTCATAATTCTATATCTATTTGCGTGATTAGTTCTCCGAAATAATCTATCGTAACATCTGTATTAATATTTTCACTTTTTGTTTCGAACCATTTTCAGTATTGTCGCAGTAAATTATAGTTACTGCTCAATTAAACCCTGTATCAAAATTAAGTACTCCAAAACCCAGTCTTTGTTTCCATTTTAATATAGCAAAGACCTCTGTTTTAAGGTTAAAAGGATTCATTAGCAATTTTTCACTCTCAAATACAATCTCAACTCTAAAATCGCAACATTAATTACTAGTAATAACTCAAAATGAAGAACACCTTCATATTTCTACTCATTTGTACACACACTTAAATAAAACGTACAAATTACATACAATAAAAAAAGAATGGAGTGCACGCTTGAAATTTTAGACCAATTTATAAAACCGACGAGCTTGTGTCCGGTCTAAAAGGAATTTTATTATGTGTCATTACTCCATATTTTTACATTAAAAAAGAGGGGACCCAGAAGAGAGCCCTGCGGGACACCGGACCGTACGGTGGGACTTTTTACATATACGCACGTAAATAGCCTCGTTATGGCCCAGCTGTGAATGGAATTGGTATCGTGTAGTGCTCGTAATGAATTTGTTACTGAGGTTTTTGTGTATGTCCTTTTTTGTTTATGATAAACATTATCGAAAGCTTAAGCGATAATCAGATGTTTAGTTAAGCATGTTTGGGTGTTTGTAATTGGTGTTGTATTGGTGTTATGATATATTTTGGATCTGTAATAGAGGTATGGAAAATGGGATTTCTTAGTTTAATGATCATTGAATGTTTTCTTGTGATTAGATTGAATAAATGAATAGAAATTATTCTGATTGGTGTTATTAATGTTTGACAATAAATTTCCTTGCGTTTATTATAAAATAGTTATTGTAAGTAACGGTATAAATGTATGTAGATAAACATCAACAAATTGATATCAAATAACTCATCTGACACCGTTTTTATTAAAGCTATAGTTCCCTTTTAAATTATCAGACTATATTATTTGATTGTATAATTTGTGACAATTTGTATTTGTAGCCAAAATTGAACGAATAACAAAACATCTTTATCATTTTCATTTACACAACACCAAATTGCATGTGTTGACACCAAAATCACCAACATTCTTAAGATGCACACTAGTATTAAGTACCTAATAAGTATGTACAACTTACTCTAAGATTATAATCAGACACCCACGTCACCATAACTCCCTAGCACAACACCTTCAAAAACCAACTACGTGTGCTATGCATTATCAACGGCTACACGTTAAGCCATACAGGGCCAGTATAAACTGACCTTCGAATATGCAGAAAGATTATACAAAGCGAGACACTTGTAAAATGGTTTCGTATAGTTCGATGTGTACATTATCAAGATTTTCCCATTTTATCTCGTCGGCACCCAAAAAAGCTCACGTTTGACAATCTCTCGCGTAACACGTAATATGTAATACAATATGTAGGTATAAGCATGTGATACCGTCCCTGACTTCAGTTTAATCTTGAATCAAATGAATTTTATAAACGAGAGCTACGTGAAGTCATTTGAAAATTACAAACATATAGTTTGGATTGTAGAGGTGTAGGTGACTGGTCTTCATGGTCTTGTTGTTGTTTGAGACGTAAATTTTTGGCAAAGTGAAATTAACTCATAGATGTCTTAAAATAAAGTCTCTTTTTTAAGTTACGAATTTTTTTCGAACACCTCAACGAACACAACATTTATTAAATAGAAAGCTCTTGATTTGACAATGTCGAAAATTGTAGTTTGTTTCAGAATGTCGAGTAGGAAGTCATCTTTAAATAATATCGTAAGAACTTCGAGAAAGGGCTTCCCTGGCCCTCGGGGCGCAAACTTATCCAGTGACGCGATGAAAACAGATTCGTAAGGATACTTGGCGTTGAGCAAAAACTTAAGTAAATCTTGAAGTCAAGATTTCTATTTTAAATTTTCTTAATCTTTGAAATAACTTCGTCTGCTTTAAAGGTTCAGTAAGTGTTTTCAATTGAATCTTGATCTTTGGTTGGTATTTGTGTTTCAGAAGACTATTTTAAGATGTACGTATTATCTTTCTTTAATATTTGGCGATGGAGACAATAATTGTCTGTTTGACGACATTTATCCCAAATCACCATCCTAATTGTAACAAATGCATTTTATGTCATCTGTCTACGAAACCACTTTCAACAAAGTCCAAGATGCCATTATTCATAAAGTATTACGAAATGAATAGGTTCATGATATCGTAGTCCCATCTACGTCTAGGCTCAATATATCTTTTCGTTGTCAGGCCATTGGTCGAGATGACACGGTCGAGCCCGCGGGATGAATACCGAATGTGGCGACTAACCCTTGCCGATGACAGTCGCCCAGTTTGATTTTTTAACGTAAAAAATGTAAAGCCTTGGAACTTCGTGGAACTGGTCTAGTCTAGAATACATTTGTAGATGGATACTATTTTTTTGTCAAATACCAATTTGGGTCAAGTGATTTTTAAGCTTTAATTTAGGAGTTTTTGTGGGACGATTCTGTGTATGATTGATGTGTGTTTGATATAGTTTGTATTGTAGTATAAACTAAAACTTTTTCGAATTAATAAGCAAAGAATTCAATAATAAAAGTAATTAATAATATCAGAATTGAATGCATATTTGTTAAGAATCCTGACTCACTGCAAGAGCCAGACATTACGTTATTGTCCTTTCACCCACAAATTCATTATTCCTCGCTGCAGATTCAGGACATCCTTTTAGAGTAAAGCCAAAAACAGTTACTTAATTTGAATAACTCTTAAAACAGTTTGCTGTGGAGATCGTCCGATATTATTGTTGCTGGGGCAAATGCAAATGAATGCATTGCCTTAGTGTCGTGAGAATAAGATCGGTTTGCTTGTTCCCACGAAGCGTTTCGGTTAACCCCGTGTTAACCCTACGATGGTGCGAAATCGATGGCCTATTTGACCCCAGTGGACAATTTGGTAGCATCGATGCTCGGTGGGTTAGAAATTTTAATTTTTTTACATGGTAATCTGTGGGTAGTTCGTGACTACAAGTGTTATTCGGAGATCAACCGACAATTTTCCAATTGGAGATACGTGACTGCATTGACTTTTTTCTTTGAATAAATAAATATGTTGCCTGTTATTGTTTGTAAGGATAGGTTGCATTGAATAGTAAACTCACTTCTTTGTCAGGTCATCATAATCATGGACATAACGAGTATTGCTTCGTAAGTCATATTAAAATGCCGACTCGGAGTCGCGGAGAACCTAACGGGTTACCGGGGCTTCGGCTCGAAGTGCAGGAGAATTAACGGGATGGTTTTAAGTCAGTAAGAATCTGACACTTCCTCCCACCTCACCCAAGCGTAGCCATTCGATGATTTTCCCCCCTTAAAAAAAAGTCATATTAAAATGGTCAACTCAATTAATTCACTCCTTGAATCCTTGCTTTGGTGCTTTTGCCACCACCAGACAAGCAAGCTAGTCCACAGCAAAAATATACACAAAAACATCTCATTTAACATTCATAGTTGTTCATTGAAGCTCTTTTATTTTCCAAATGGGTATAACTCTTTAGCGGAAACAACAAAAACTGCATTTTCATTATACGTTTCAAAGGATAAACGAAGCCTATGATTCAGATCTAAAAGGCGCTCTACCAGATTGTATACTTTGTTCTGTTAAAAAAATACAAGTTTTTCCACTGTTTTTAATCTGCGTGCCTTCACAACGGAGCTCTTTTCAGCTCGGGGCCATTTTAATCTATTTTCCGGTACACACAAACGGACGAACAAAAAATCTCCCACTGTTGCTGCAAAGTCATTTAGCGAGAAATTATCAAGTTCTTTTTTACCAGTACGTATCCAACTCCCAATTCCAACTTTACGAACACTTTTCTTTGGAAATTTCGTTTTTGACGAAACCGTGTTTGTTTCCTATGATTTTTCTGTTGTTTCGAAGTTTGTAGAAATATAATTATTTTCGTACCAAACACAGTGGATTGAAATTGAAAAGTAAATTAACTTGTCTGTCATTGTGTTGATGTTGATGAGAGTAAAAATTGGATAATATTGATAAATAGCGTAATGTTTCACTGATACAAAATTTAAGTTTGATTGCCTTGCATTATTATTAGTCCTATTAGTACCTACGATTCCATTAGAGAGCAAGTCTAATAACAAATACAATACAACTCTAGACTATTAGTGCTATAATAGACGTACCAGAAAGAAAAATGACTGCCTAGTTGGCCGAGTGGTCGCAAGTGCGACCCGGCGGGCAAAGTATTACTGGGTTTTCAAAAATCTCAGTAATAGCACGGAGTCTGGAAATGTGCCTGCCAAGGCTCACCCTCCAATTACATGTGGCGTTAAGTGTCGTAATGTGCACCTCTGCCTACCCCTTCGGAGATAAAAGGCGTGATGTCATTTTATGTTATGTTAGAAAGAAAAACCAATGTGTGGTATTAACACTGACAATCGACACTGTCAAATTTTATGTCTGGTACACGTTAAGCTTTTTATTCACTCGATTCGGGTATTGGTTGACATTTTTGGTGTAGTAGTAGATAAATGGCCATCAAATCAAAGACCTTTTATTTTTTTATTTTTTTTAAGGGGGGAAAATCATCGAATGACTGCTCCCGCCTGGGTGAGGCAGAAGGGAGTGTCAGACTCTTACTGACTAAAAACCACCCCGTTCCTTCTCCTGCACGTCGAGCCGGAGCCCCGGTTACCCGTTAGGTTCTCCGCGCCAATCAAAGACCTCAGGCATAGTTATCGTTCTTGCATAACCTTTTCCTTGATACTATCCTGCTAATAAATCAAATATTGAGTATCTAAACAATAACTACGTGATGTTCAATGTTCATGTCGGACATTTTATCGATCGGTATCGACAACACAAATTCCTTTAAGCTGTATTGTATTATCTGCACCAACGACACAGCCGTGTTGTCCGCAAAGCGATGCCTCGGGCTAACACGCCGGACATGGGCCAGATCCTAAACAGAAACCTAAAACCCTATTCTGGAGGATTGATGTGAGAGATTTGTGGCGTTGGGAATTGTTCTTGCTTTATCAGTGAAATGAAATTTTCGACTTCATAGTGATTTGATATTGATATTTAGTAGGATTTATGTTTGTCAATTATTCAACTTCTAGATATTAATAACGTAGTTATACTTTCGACAAAAAGTGTTGATTGAGGAATTATCTAATCTAAATAATCAAAGCATTATAACGAAAACGTACAAGATGAATCGACCACAAATGCTAACAAGTATGAAAGAAAAATAATTATGAATAGCATTAAGATAATTAAAAAATTATGCATTGAGTCGAAAGAACTAAATTACTATTCAATGAATTAGTAACTTAAGTTATAACAACCGGACATAAAAACAATAAATCTAAACAAGTTTTTAATAAATATTCCAACCAGAATAAGGCTGTAACTCCACAAGCCCTATTGTGGGTTTTGACGAGCAATAACTATGTACTGTGCGGACATTTTGGGACAATGGCGGCCAGTCTCTATCATTTCATAGTCTCGCTCTACAAAGCCGGCTTTTTGATCTATGGCTTTTGAAATAATTGCAGTAATTATCGCCTTTGGGCCTTTGTGTGAATTTAATGGTTGTGTTTCCTTGAGATTTCGTGGTCCTGGATTGTTGGCTTATAAAGGTTTAATGGTTTTAAAGGATGAAGTTGGTGATGTTATTTTGGCAAATAACTATATTAATAAATAATTATATTTACTTGATTTGAAAATGGACAATCTAATTAAAACATTCATAATTGGGGAAAAAAAGAAAATAAAACGAAAACTAAATCGAATCATCTTTAGTAATCAGTTATAACAATTTTTTATTACGCATGGAGCAAAGTTTAATCTTTGTTTATCTACCTCTAGGTGAGTAATTGTAGATTAAAATAAACCTAATTAACGATTACATATTTACACCATCCTTGCATATTTCACTACAATCCTAGTAGCCGATATCAAAGCCCCCTATGCTTCCTGTGAATCTGTGATCAGCTCCAAATAATCTTCAGCATTAATATTCATAAACGCCAATCATTACCCCCCTTTCTGTCACAAGGGAGAGCAGCAATGATAGATGACCTTGCACTCATTGTGTGTATAATATAATTAATCATAAACATTTTGTTTATCAATGTTTTATTTGATATTAAATAATGTTGATAAAGTTTTAAAACATTTACTTTATAAAACATTTGAGTAATTTTGTCGCGAGCTGCTTTAATAATTTGAAATAAAGTGAATATCTACATAAATTATCACTGATGATTTTTTGGCCCTAGTATGTACATTGGTGCAAACGTCAAACCTGACATATGGAGTTGGAGTTGCGTTATTATAGAGGTATTATCCAGAATTAAATCGAATTCATTATCCATGGCTACTAAAATAAAAAATCCGAATACTTCATTTAACAACTATAAAAACTGAACGAAAAGTCAATAAAAAACCTAATAGACCCAATATCAAAACAAAACATGCAGACACAAAAAATCAAGCAGGTATAGCGAAAAAGCGCTTCAACACTTAAAGCGCAATCCGTATCAAATAAAATAAAGAGAGGAGAAGGAAGGCTTGCTTTCATTGGGGATTATGCAGCATCAAGCGCTTAAAGTCATTGTGGCTTGGTCGAGCAACAATGGGGTTGTCGTGTATTTAGCACTTTACTGTTTTTGTTTTGTAAAAGGTGTTTTAGGGTGGTCGGGTTATTATACTAGAAGGTTTTCGTACCGTAGATTAATTAATGGAGTCATTATGAATTTGGTAGAAGTTTTTGATCAAGATTATGAGACCTACTTTGCTTTATAAATTAATATTTGACCCAAGGCCTTGGTAGAATGGGAATATCGAACATGGACCATAAGTTTCCGTACACCGTCCTACTTATAATTTATAATTTCTCCGAATCTGATAACTTCATATACTGATAATTCAAGGAATGACACTAGCCCCATTTCAGTCCACCACGGATGAGCCTAATAGGGCTGATGCTGATACGGAGCCGTGGAAGACTTAACGGATTGCCGTGGCTCCGGCTCGAATGGCAGGAGTACGAACGGTTTTTAGCTAGTAAGAATCTGACAATCCCTCCCGCCTCACCCGGATGGGAGAAGGCATTCGACAATTTTGCCCTCTTAAAAAAAAGCCCCATTTCAGTTGACGAGGTCTTCAATTTTAGAGTCAGTAAATATTTTGGTGTCTGGTAGTACCTATATATGTGTAAGTAATGGCAATATGCTAACCGTAACATCACTCCTTTTACCGGGCACAATTCCAGACTCCGTGCTACTACTGAGAATTTTTAAAGCCCGACCCGGGAATCGAACCCAAGACCCCTTGCCCGGCAGTCGCACTTGCGACCACTCGGCCAACGAGGCAGACAATATGCTGAACAACCTTCCAAAATCCAAATATCTATCGCAATCAGACTACTAAAACTCCTGGCTAGTTTACCACGATTACAAAATTCTACAGAAGGCCAACTCAGACTTCGAAGCTGCTAATTACTCATAACAACTACCAAAGATGTTCCAACAACTGGTACCGACGGTTCAACAACGTGTTCCGTTATAGTTAACTTTAGGAAGATGGCTACACATGCTCAAATCGCGCTATACGAAACCAATTTATCATAGTCTGGGTTTGCATGGTCTTTCTGTTTATTCAACGGTCAATTTATACTGGTTTGAATAGCTGAACGTGCAGCTGTGTGCACCTACAAGTTGGGCACGCTCGGAACAGGGTAAAGGCCGTAAGATGGTTTGTGCTAGCATCCTAAGTTGATGGTTGTGTTAGGGAGTTATTGTTATAATTTCTGGTCAGTATCATTTATGGGATAAGCCGGTAAACGAGCAGCCGGATCACCTGATGGTAAGCAATCGGTGTCGCCCATGGACACCCGGAACAATAGAGGCGTTACAAGTGCGTTATCGACCTTTTAGGGATTAAGAATTTGAGAGTTTTTGAGGATTCAGGGATTCTCACAGAGCGAGTTCAGTCTCTGGTCGCGCCGGCCCATTTGATAATTTCGATTAATTCAATTCATTAGCCATTATTACTTAATCCTCTTTGTAACTATCAATTTCATATTCTTTACCTATTTTTTTCGAATGTACAATATATCTTAAAGCTTAACCCTTTGAACTATATTTTTGAAAGATAACATCTTCATGAAAAGCTTGAAAAAAATTTACAACTCTATTTAAATTTATCTTTAATAAAAACTAAACATTAACAAACAAAAAGTACTACTTCCAAGCCATTAATTTACCCTCTGATCAGCTGATAATAATTTTAATGAAAAATGTTATTCCCAATCATAGGAGTCATCTAGGCAGCATGTCAAGCTACACCATCTGTATTTCAATTTTTATTGAATTTTCAACTTTATAGTTTCAACACAAAGTCGAAAATCAAATGACAATAAAGTACAGTATTGGACTAGGACAATTTACTGGTGTTTGTACAGGCAACTACGCATCGAGCTGTACATAACCAATTTATCAAGACCTCGCTTCGTACAATCTTTCCTTATATTCAACGGTCAGTTTATACTGTTATTGTGGGTATACATTAAAAGAATTTGATTAGTCATGTCGTCAATTATCAGGGTATAGGGACCAGTAAGGACCTTATCAGGACCTTCTGATCTTTGAGGGGATCTAAAACAACTTATTTGAAGGGTTGAAAAGTCATAATATGACTTATGATGGGGATTTTTTATGACTTTTTAAAAGGGGTTATTTTTTCTCGTTTATGACTTACAATGAAATTTGCATTTTTAAAAGTTTATCCTGATTGGTGATCTAAGAATAAACATGAGTAATTAACGAGGTTCATTAATTTTGTTACAATTAAGGGGCTATGAATACGTTATGGCTGTTAGTAAAGTCATTTAGAGTATGTTTTATTATAAAAGTAAGTACACTTTTTGTTTAGTAAAAGTCATAGCTAGTCATTTTATGGAATAAGCCGGTAAACGAGCAGATGGATCACCTGATAGTAAGCAATCGGCATCGCCCATGGACACCCTAAACACTTTTATTCATTCTTATTTATGATAAATACAACATTCTTATTTTTTTTTTTTTTGATTCACTATAATATTGTTAAGTCAGAAACCAGAAACTTGCTAAGATTAGCCCTTAAGGTTCATCTTCATCAATAGCCTATAAATGCCCATTTCTGAGCAAAGCCTCTTCTCACACGAAGAAGGTTTAAGCATTAATCACCACGCTTGCTCAGTACGGGTTGCCGATTTCAAACTTATATGAGGTTCACCGTGTACTATTAACTGAACGTATAAATTTAAAGTAACTGAAGGATTGCAAGCAAATATTAAAAGAAAGTCACCTAACGTGATATATATTATGCCATGCCTCAATAAACATCCGTTTTCATACAAAACACGATTTAATTCATACGCACGCGAGTAAATTAATCATTTTTGGTCCCTATTAAAATAAAACGTCACGGCACGAGACACCCGGTCTCAAAACATCAAGATGTCACACGACAATGACTTTGATCATTTTAATATCATTTATCTTCACCCTATTTAACTCTGGGGTGGGCAGATTACGTCAGTGTAGCAGAACTTTCTTGATAAAGTACTCTATGATAATATTTATTTATGTGTGTGTGTGTGTGTGTTGTTAGCTCGTTGATTACTTACTGGTTTTGGTTCCGATACTTGCATTTGCGTTAATAGTTAAGAGTTAGTATATAGCCTTTTAAGCCGGGTGAAGTTTGACGTTGACTGCCTCATTGGGCGAGTGCGGATTCGATTCCCGGGTCCGGCAAAGTGGGTTTTAAAAAAATTCTCAGTAGTAGCACGGAGTCTGGAATTGTGCCCAGTATATAGCAATAAGCTCACCCCCTTTTACATGGGACTCATAACATAAATGGTGAAAAGTGGGTGTTACATTGTACAGTGGCATTCAGTGCCGTAATATGCAACTCTGCCTACCCCTTCAGGGATAAAAGGCGTGATGTTATGTTATGTAAGTTTGCCGTGACAGCCACGGTACGTCAAACATCCATAGATTATCTGTGGCCTCTCTCGTTTTTCCCCGAACGCCAGCGCATCGAACTGCGGTGTAAAATACTTGTAAAGCCGAATAAAATGATAATTTTGAACTTAACTACTAAGACTTTGAATGAAACTATAATTAAGTAGGTACTACACCTTTAGTTGACTATACAGTTCTCGCAGAAACTGGGCTACTGACTGCAATGAAATTATATTATTGTTGTTGTAGAAAATAAATTACTTCGACAACCAACATAAATTATACAAAGATTGAATCAAAACAATAGAACAACTTCATTGAAAGAAGTATGTCGGCTTAAAAAGTGCAGCGTCATTCAACATCATACATTAATTGGAATAGACCATTTGTTATCTGTGTGATCAAAAACGTATAGTAATGATATTCAGAGTAAAATGCACCTGTTCAATAAGTAGGTACTAATTTAGCAGTCGGTTTGTTATGTTTTTCGGTAGCAAAATTATTTACTTTTGTGAACATAGTACAAAAACAGCAAAAACTTCGAAATCTGAAAACTTTACTTCTCAAATAGAAACAAGAAACTGCCCCGTTGGCCGAGTAGTCGCAATTGCGACTGCCAGGCTAGGGGTCTGGGATTCGATACCCGGGTCGGGCAAGGCATTAATGGATTTTTTTTTAAAATCTCAGTAGTAGCACGGAGTCTTGTCGCGGAGAACCTAACGGGTTACTGGAGCTCCGGCTCGAAGTGCAGGAGTAGGAACTGGATGGTTTTTAGTCAGTAAGAGTCTGACACTCCCTCCCGCCTCACCCAGGCGAGAGCAGTCATTCGATGATTTTCCCCCCTTAAAAAAAAGCATGCACGGTGTTTGGAATTGTGCTCGGTATATGGCAATAAGCATACCCCCTATTACATGGAACTCATAAAATAAATAGAGAAAAGTGGGTGTTACATTGAACAGTGACATTAAGTGCCGTAACGTGCACCTCTGCCTACCCCTTCAAAAAGGTGTGTTTGTTAGAAACAAGGAAGTATCATAACAATCAGTCACTAAGGATTGAAATTAAACCTACAAGAAACATCTAAAATAACACCTTTTCATTCCTGCCTATATTTTAAAACACAAAAAAGAAAAGGACCTCACAAAATCACCTTACATTAGTCCTAAAAAAAGGAATTAATACTACCTATTCACTGAATCGAAACTAACTTTACAAGACAATATTGAATGGAAATCAAAGTAGCTACGTTCAAGCGAAACGATTACTATAATATTTGATTCGTTTGGATAACATTGGGTTGGACGAAGTTTTCCAATAAAGATCGCCCGAACCGAACTATCCAGGAGGATTGGAGGAATCGTACGGATGGGGACGAAATCGGACGGACAAGGAACGAAAGTTCACTGGCATACAGAATGTTACTTTTGAAAATTTTCATTGAGGAAGATGTGGTTTTTGTAGGCATTTGTATTTAGTCTTCGAACAATTTCCTTTATTAAAAATAAAAAAGCAATATGGGTAAGTACTAAGTGTCTACAATATTTTTAATCCAAAATGTTTTTTTTTTCTATTTTTTTTATGGTTTAGGAGGCAAACGAGCAGACGGATCACCTAATGGTAAGCAATCAGCGCCGCCCATTAACACCCGCAACAACAGAGGAGTTACAGTTACGTTGCCGTGCCGCGGAAGGCCGAACTGGTTGCCGGGGCACCGGCTCGAAGAGTTGGAGTATTAACGAGGTGGTTTTTAGTCAGTAAGAGTCTGACATTCCCTCCCGCCTCTACCAGGCGGGAGCAGTCATTCGATGATTTTCCCTACTTAAAAAAAAAGCTCAGTTGGTATAAATCGCAGGCGAGAGGGACTCGCCAACTCAAGGCGGGAGAAGCGATTGGATGATTTTCCCCCCTTAAAAAAAAGGTAAACGGCAACGCACCTTGGCGTGCGTTGCCGTTTTATATTGCTATGTTGATATTATCGAATAGAACTTCACTTCACATACATAACTTGAGATAAATTAATTCAACCATCACTGTCTTTAAAAAAAAACAAAATTCAATGCATTTTATCCAAGTACATCTAGTTTATTATTTTCCAAAAACAAACTATCTTTATAGAATCAAAAATACACTGTTATTAGCATTACCAATCCGAATCTTTCATAGACAAACATAACATAATACCACGCCTTTTATTCCCGAAGGGGTAAGCCGAGGTACACATTATACCACTGTACCTCTACAATGTAACACACACTTTTCACTATTTATGTTATGAGTCCCATGTAATAGGGGGTGAGCCTATTGCCATTATACCGGGCCCAATTCCAGCCTCCATGCCACTACTGAGAATTTAAAAAAAACCCTGTAATACCTATTTTGCCCGACCCTGGAATCGAACCCGAGACCCCTTGCCCAGCAGTTGCACTTGCGACCACTCGGCCAACGAGGTAGTCAATCTTTTAAGTTAAATCTTTCATAGAGTAAGAAAAAAACAATTTCTCTATGAAATATCTACATTATTTAAAATATTTGTTTTATTATGTAGGTAAATTTAATCTAAATGTTTACAGTTGAAAAGTATGAACAATTTTAAGAACTATTTGTAAGTACTTGTATTAAAAAGTTTAAAACTAAAATGAATAAAATTAAAATCGTAAAACATTTTCTTTTAGCAAAAGTATAATAACTATAAAATAATCCCAAAAAAATGTCGTGGTGGCCCGGAGGTTTAAGACGCCCACTTCTCATGCATGAGGGTGCGGGTTCGAAACCTACCAACGGCAAGTACCAATGTGATTTTTTCCGAGTTATATGTACTTTCTGAGATTATTTAGACACCACTGACAAACGGTGAAGGAAAAACATCGTGAGGAAACCTGGACTTATAATTTCTAATTATAAGTTTGAAATCGCCAACCCGCCTTGAGCAAGCGTGGTGATTAATGCTCTAACCTTCTCATATGAGAAGAGGCTTTGCTCAGCAGTGGGCATTTATAGGCTGTTGATGATGATGATAATAACTATATAATGAGAAGCGTCTTCTTTAGTATTTTGTGTGAACCTACAATCCTACATGAATGAACATGTCACCAGTTAATAATCTCACAATCATGTAAGTAATAGAAAAATTCTTAACAAAAACTCCATCAGATTATAACTCGTAAAAAATTTGTATAAAATAAAATACTCGGAACCCGCACCAATGAGGCAGTCCACATCCAAGATATACAAAACCCCATAAAAAAACCATCTGAAAAGCTCCAATCTACATTTTAAATTTTACTACAACAACAAAAAAATCATTAATTTTCATTTAACAACGTAATATTTTCACAAAATTACGCTTTAAATGAGAATAACTTAATTTTGTGAACAATATTTTCTATTACGCCTCTAAAGATTTAGGGGGCCGGCAGCACAATAGGGGTGCTACAAAGGTTTTATCGCGAACCCTGAGGTGCCTTAATAACGTTCTTTAAAGGTGTAAATAAGTTCTTACAAAGGAATATTTTGAAAGGCTACCGGATTTTAATTAATCTTAATCATTTTGTTTTAATCAGTTGTGATCATTAACTAAATTGTTTGCTTTGTACAAACAATAAAATTAGTTTGATTTATTATTGGTTTGATGAGAAATTTAAAAGTATTTTGTTGCTCATTTCATAAATAAATAAATATTAAAATTGAATCTAAACGCTAGTTATGTTTCTGCCACTGACAGAGTATTTTACTATACTTAGATATTAAAATTATAATTATATGGTAACTCTTAAAATTTAACTAACCTAAGAGCGAAGGCGTTCGATGTTAGAACAAAACTGCTTTCTTGTCTTAAAATTCTTTATTATAAAATTAGTATGACGATTTTATTGAGGTTAAATCTAGTAGAGTGATCAATGATGAAGAGGAGACGACTCAGCAGTTCGAATGTTGCAATACTCCGTAGAATCACGGTGCAGGTACATGTTTCGGCACCGATACGTTACACGCTAAAGTAAATAGGACAGTTCAATAAAATACCAAAAAATGAATAAAAAAACAATAATAGCAAATTTGCCAATGTTAAAATAACAAAAAAAAAACTTAAAGAAAAAAAGAAAATAAAGTTAAAAAGAAATTCTTTTTTCAATCGCGGTCAATAACGAACAGTGATCTGACATCCAAAGCGGCCGGTAATCATTTGGCGATGACTGGCCGTTTCTCGACTTTAGGCCGCGTCACCTGTCATAACGCGGTTGACTTCAAACGAGGCCGTATATTTCCTCTTTTTTATTATTATTCTTCATATTTATTTTATCAGACGTCTGAAGAAAGAATGGCCTTAATCGATTGGAGTATGTTCTTGTAAGAATTGGTGTGTCAAATTTTCTGGTTCAAGGAGGTCAAATGGTAACGGGTATAAGCTCTTTAAAAATGAATAATACCTAATCAATGTTATTAACATTGTAACAAGTACATCAGTACAAGTACAACATTGTGACATGCTCGACCTAAGAAGAAATAAGAATCAATGTAACACAAAAATCCTAAATAAAAATATTATTCATCCTAAAACCAATTTCTAATAGTATTTGTTAGCAGTAGTAAGTTTGAGATCCCAATTTCAGCAGCATCATCAAATACAAAACAGGGACATCTATCGTAAGGCCACTAAACTGAAGTGGGATGGGTCTGGCCACTCCTAACCTGCACCGACTAACCTGCAGACCGAAATGACCACACATTGCAGCTCTGATACAGCTCAGCGGCTTTGAGGTACACCACAGAATTGATGGTGGGCGAAACAGAACTAATTGAATAAAGGTTGAAGGCATTTTGATGCAAATAACGCAGTTTGGACTTTGAAGGCCTGATATCAACTGCATTTAACGTGAAATAATATAAAATGTGCAACATATCTCATTTCACCAAGAACCTGTTATTGTAAATCCTAATTGTTGATTAAGTACAAGGACATTGAAAAATAGATGGACATATTCTCTTGAAACAACGACTGTGGCACCTGGCTACTATAGACTTACACGCGGAATACTCACACATTGGTAAGAAGGACATCGCGCATAAGAAGGTCGTCGCGTGACATGACCTGTCATTACACTCCATACATTACGGTGTTGCAAGTGCACACACACATAAATACACCACTTTGGTGCATCAATCTTTCCTAATTGACATTAATGCCTTTATTTCAACGTCCTTGGTTAAGCATAAAATTTATTGATTACGAAAATCTCTTCCCTTGCTGAAATGAGTTTTAATTCTATTAAAACTATATACATTATATTTATCGGCGGTATTTCCGAACCTAAACGACCTTCAAACCCAAAAAAAAGAGCGTACTCCTTTTTAAAATGTCGACAACGCAACTTTTACTCCTCTGGTGTTGTTGGGCGGCGCTGATCGCTATTACCATCAGGTGATCTGTCTGCTCGTTTACCGGCTTATTCCATAAAAAAAGTTAGCAATGTAAAGATTAAATAGACACTTATTTTACTTAAATATTAATGTTAGGCTTAAACCAAAATGCATTGAATAAATTCAATGTTAAAATATTCATTTTTATTTTGCAACGCAATAAAATTAAATAACAAATGATCTTTAGAGGAGACAAATGAAATTCAAAAAGCTTTGTAACGCTAAAAATATTTGACAAATACAAATGAATACATGTGCTTGCTTTCAGACTGAAAAATGGTTACTATACACTGAAATTAATCACTTATATAGTCAAATGTCTCTTTGTCCTTGAAAAAGTGCGATGTTGGCATATATCTACATGTAAATTCTTTGACTTTTACACCATCTATCGTCACCTCGATTGAAATGTCAGTAATCTATTCTTGAGTTCATAGCACACTTTCTTCTGGCTCCTGTCCAGGTGGGTTGAGGTCAGTCCGTAGCCCATCTACATTGAGCTAGTTTGAGAAAGTGCAAAATGTCATTTGCCTTCGGTATTATAAGTCACTAGGGGCATGAAATGGTTTTATATCAATTTTTGTGATTAGATTTTGCAATTTCTTTGAAGTAATATATGTAGTTTTTAACATATCAGGACCATAGTAGACGTATGCTTAAAGTTGATCCGAATCCATCACAAAATCGGGGATGTTAATAGAACTAAAACTTCAACCCAACTAAAAGTCGAAACGAAATCCAAGTCGTACGCGACCCGCAGGAGCTCCATAAACTTGTATGGAAACGTCAAAAACTGGAAAATCATAGAGGTCTGGAGTGAACGGATTTGAGAGGGATTCCAACTACTTTATTGGGGACCAACGGAAGCTGGCTATAATTCAGCCAAGTTGGGACCAATCCAAGTTTGGAGCCGGTTTGATTGCAAACCTTCTTGCTCAATTTGCAATATTTGTTTGAACATATTTCTGCGGCTTACCTAAGAATTTCGATGATCAATGGGCCGGAGTTTATCGTGATTGTTTTTTTATTGTGACTCGAAACTTTGGAGGTTTAAATAAAATGATTCTTAAAGAAAATGTGTAATGATCCTGCACTAATAGTAAAGTGAAGTTGGAGTGGTTTGCAAGATAATTTGATTTCGATTTATATCAAGATGCTTAGAACTTTAAAGATAAAAGTGAGTTTAAATTGAGATTTAATGGATCGTTGAAGCGGCTAAGATGTTTTTATTCTGTATTCGACGCTGGATTAGGAATAATATCTCTTTGTTTCTTAGTAATCATTTACAAGTTGGTAGATTGATAATAGACTTACGATAGCGAAGCTAAATTGTTGTTTTATCTCCGATAATTTAGTATCTACATTATTCAGGTACGAAGTAATTTGATATTCTTTTTTACTACTTTCTTTTGTTTGCGCTTGCAGATATACTAAATTAGAAGTCTTAATCAAATAAATGAAGAAACAATATTGCTATGAAAGATTCAATAATAAACGCTTGCGCTGTGTTTTGTCGTGTAAGTGAGGTTACCGGAGGTCCAACTACCCCCTTCCCCAGTCTCCCCAATCCCCGAATACCTCACAATCCTCAAACTCCTAATCCCCAAAAGGCCGGTAACGCACTTGTAACACCTCTGTTGTTTCGGGTGTCCATGGGCGACGCCGATTCTTACCTCTTGCCTTACCATCAGGTGATCCGTCTGCCCGTTTACCGGCTTATCTTATAAAAACAATGATGAAAGTTGTATCATTAATAGGGCCTTTAAAAATTCTTCAGTCTTAATTTCGAGGTAACTTTATCCCTATACGAATACTACATATGTGATTCTTGAAATCAAGATATTAAAAACTTGAGACTAACATTATCCTAATCTAGTCAGACCTATTTTGGTGTTTAATAAATATCAACAATATTTCATGTTATGAGTCAACGGTCAACGTGGGTGTTTCAAATAAATCAACGGAGGATGATTTGCGCAAATCACAGGTAAGGGCCGGTTCAAGAATGTTAGAATGTGGATAGGAAATCGAAGAACAAATAAATGTGTAATTTGAGCTATAAATTCCCTTCTAAATTTTTTTCTTTTTAGAATGTGTGACTGATGAAGACGAAGACATTATAAAAGTGAGCCATGAATTTGTTACAAACTTTTTTATTTTTTTTTACTCTAAAAATATTATACGCTTTTTGAAAGCAATGCATTGTTTCAAGCAACCACCAGGCGAGATAGTTGGCAAGCACCTATCTATTACAAAAAAAATGTAACTTTTCCTTGTTGAAACCTGGAATTCTGTACAGGTAAGTTAAACCTTTATATATTACTAGCTAAAACGTAACCTATGTGACATATACCAATACACACAGCGCCATCTATACCAATAATTTCGTTTTCCCTCGAGAATATAATTTTTTCCGGGATAAAAAGTACCTTATTATTTAATCCAGACTTCTAACTTCACATCTGCAAAAATTTAAAGCAATGGGTTTAGTAGTTACGGCGTGAAAGTGGAACAAACAAAGAAACTCACTTTCCGATTTATAATATTAGTAAGGATGTATTGGTTTTTTAAACCATGATTCACCAAACCTCTTTTCTTCGATATGTTAAATTAAGATAAACATTTTATTACTGACTTATTACCAATACTTAATCACCTTGGAATTTAAAAGCGGAAAATGGTAATAAAATCCAATAAAATGCGAATTAGAGATGTGAAGGAATGGTTCCGTACCACTGTTTCTTTTAAGGATTTAACACCTCCGCGCAAGTCATATTTATGTTAGATATCAATTTAATAAGTTCACTATTATTTGTAATTGGGATGATGACAGGGTATGAAAATTAAACGAATCAAAGTTTAGGAGTGGGGGCTAAAACGTCATTTCTACGTATAAAATGTACTAAGAAGTGAGGTCACGCGACATTTCAAATCAATATATCGTCGAAAGTATTCTTTTCTGTAAGATAATAAAAAATACGTGTCTAATGATTTAAAATAATGTACCAGACGGGCATTAAAAAAAAATTAGACATCTACTCTATTTACCTGATTTTTGAAGTTATGGCCTCTATCCATCTGGTAACTCAGTCTCTCTCTCTCTTACCTAATTTTTTTAAATATTTCTACTGGTATTATTAATATCAACGCTTGCTGTGTAACTAGAGAATTGTATTGTGAACCTGATTGAAAAAGAGTAACCTATGGAGTTTCTTGCTCGTTCTTCTCCGTAGGAATCTACGCCTTGGAATGGGCAAATAGCTTCACTTTTAATTTTTTGTTGACGTTCAAAAGTTCCTTTCTGGTTTAATTGAAATAAATGATTTTGACTTTGACTTTGACTTTGACTTTGACTTTAGATTCCAGACAAATAGCTTCACTTTTATATTATTGTTGACGTTCAAAAGTGCCTTCCTGGTCTAATAATAATTGATATAAATGATTTTGAATGTTACTTTGATTCTTTACCTAAATCTATCTATATATAAAAGAAAGTCGTGTTAGTTACACCACTTATAACTCAAGAACGGCAGAATAGATTTGGCTGAAAATTGGTAGGGCAGCTTAGAGCCAGGAGACCGATATAGAATACTTTTTAACCAAATTTTTTTTTTACTTTTTACCGAAAATCACGTACTGGGACGGGAAAAAATGGGATTACGCGTACGAAGTCGCGGGCAGAAGCTAGTTGTTATTATTGATAAACTGTTCATTAAATTACCATACTTGGCATATTAATAATAACCATAATAAACCTCCCATAGATATCTCCCACACAGAACTCTAAAAATAATCCTCATTCTGCGAATTTTGATTGTAAAATTTACACCACAATCCAACAGTAAAGGATCCAAGATAAATCTCTTACCGTGCTTACTCACAGAATGATTTAAAGCTTCATTCACTAGGCAATAAATAAACGGACAGTCATTGGTCGTTCAGATTTCTTAGAACATACAGACGGAGATGAAACATAAGTATATACCTGCATATCAAGGTACTCTTACCAGTCTAATATCTGTAATAGATTTTCTACTTTATTTAGTTAGTGTTAAAGTCGAAAGTCGTATTTGGTAGAGTAGTATGGCTTGACGTGCTGGTTGTATTTAGATAGTTGAAATAGGTAATGCTGATTCATAGATCATTAAGTATTGTTATTTTTAATTACCTGTTTTTAATGGCCTGAATAATTGCCCAATGAAAATTAAGAATGTCTTAGATCGATTCGCGGAACTAGCAACATTAATAGTTATATTTTTTTAAGTTTTGATCATAGAGTCTCGCATATTAATTGCAGCTAAATATTTATGAGAAAAAATCTCGAAAACTAAAATAACAACTATAAAAAATATAATTGCCTCGTTAGCCGAGTGGTAGCAAGTGCGACTGCTACGTCAGCCAAAATATTACTGATTTTTTTTTAAATTCTCAGTAGTAGCACGGAGTCTGAAAATGTGCTCGGTATATGGCAATAGGCTCACCCCCTATTACATGTGACTCATAACATAAATAGCGAAAAGTGGGTGTTACATTGTACAGCGGCATAATGTGCACCTCTGCCTACCCCTTCGGAGATACAAGGCATGATGTTATGTTATGTTATGTAAAAACTAAAAATATTATTTTAATTTAGGAATGCTAAAGGTGACTGCACGGTTGGCTCGGTGGCTGGGCAACCGGCTGCCGTGCAACGTGTCGCGGGTTCGATTCCCGCACGGAACAACACTTTGTGTGATCCACAAATTGTTGTTTCGGGTCTGGGTGTCATGTGTATCTGAACTTGTATGTTTTGTAAACGCACCCACGACACAGGGGACAATCCTAGTGTGGGGCAACGTTTAAAAAAAAGAGAAAAATGCCTATGTTCAGCAGTAAACGTCGTTTCCCTGATATGGTGATAATAATGCAGAAAAGTGCATAGGAATCTCCATAGCGCAGTTTTAAGCACAACAATTGTAATCATTTGTTTTGTCTCTAGGTATAATATTATTACACAGTAAATCGAAAGGTAACATCAATTTTATTAATCAACTTACAATTTTAATTTGGCTACATTCTTTGATTTTTAAGAGGGAATATCATTCAATTACTTCTCCCGCCCGGGTAAGTCGGTGTCAGACCCTTACTGACTAAAAACCATCCCGTTCCTACTCCTGCACTTCGAGCCGGAGCCCCGGCAACCCGTTAAGTCCTACGCGGCGACTACATTATCATAGCGTTTATTTAAAAACATTTATGTATTTTTTTTTCAATCTAAAAAAAAATTATGGCAACACAAACAAAGTAACTGACAGCTATTGTTTATTATGCTTAATAATAATACTAAATTAACTACCAAAATATGAACGAGGTTCCTTCATCACGGAACTAATTATAAAGTTTTAATGTTCGTAGTAAAATTTAACACCGGCACTGTCATTATGTGTGTCGTATGCAACGGATTGAATGTTAATTATCTGTTGATTGTTAATTTTGATTATGTTGGTAGCGTTATAGTGGCTGCTATTGAGGGAAGTAGTTCCATAGAAATAATGATAATTGATTTTGAATAAGAACGTTTATTTGCACGATGTACGAGCCAACCACCGTGCGGTAAGTTTACCTGGGTCAGCATTATTGCGCCACTCGCTCTATAAGTCTCCATCATTTATATTATTGCACTTACACCGCAATAAGCCAGTACGTAATTGGTGACATACTGTGCGTGTGACTCATAATCCTACATTACAACCACTACAACGTTCACTTCTCATCCTAGTTAAATTAACCTTAATCTTATATTTGCGGAAACAGACAATACAGTGAATTTATCTTAAACTGACTCTATCTCTTATCTCCTTTAACTTTATCTCGATCCAACCCCGAACACACGAAGTATGGTTATTACAGGTGTCAATAATTATAAAAATAGTTTAGAAAATATTACACTTAATTTAAAATTTGTTAGAACCAGCTCCAGTCTCCCCTACAATGAATAAAATAAGGTTGATATTAAATTAAAGAATGTTAAATTAACAATGTCCTATTAAGGACACAATTCTTACAACTGGCATAACTTAGATATTTTTCTTTTAATTGAAATCACATAATACTGACTTTTTAAATAATTATGAACGTTATCACACTAGTTAATAAGTATTATAAATGTGGAAGTTTCTTTGTTTTGATGTTTGTCCGTCAATCGCGCTAAAACTACTGAACGGGTTTTGATGAAATTTAATAATAATAGGCAGGGTGTGGGCTGTGTCAGGCGATAGGATTCTTTTTATACTAACTGGATGCTATATCCTTTCCTTACTTATATTATAAATCGGAAAGTGAGTTTGTTTGTTCCACTTTCAACTTTTCTTTTGTTCGTGAAAGTCGGTTTAGTAACCGATTGCTTTGAATTTTTGCAGATGTGAAGTTAGAAGTCTGGATTAAATAATAGGGTACTTTTTATCCCGGAAAATATTGATATTCTCGAGAGAAAACGAAATTATTGGTATAGATGGCGCTGTGTGTACTAGTATATGTCACATAGGCTATCCTTTTGTGACGCGAGCGAAGCCGCGGGTAAAAGCTAGTATGTAATAATAATAATATAATAAGCGTTTAGTATTAATATAATAGTATTAATATATAATCGCGGGTTCGATTCCCGCACGGAACAACACTTTGTTGTTTCGGGTCTGGGTGTCATTGTGTATGTGAACTTGTATGTTTGTAAACGCACCCACGACACAGGAGAAAATCCAAATGTGGGGCAACGTTTTTTTTTAAAAAAAAAAAAAAAAATTATTATAAAATAACCTACCTGTATCATATTTATGCAACAGATTGAATGTTAATTATCTATTGATTGTTAATTTTGATTATGTTGGTAGCGTGGTAGAATAATAGAAACTCTTGCTTTTGAGATTTAAGATTTAAACTGCAGACAAAAACTGTTTTAGGTTAATTCGCCGCTAGCGTGGTCATCATTATCTGACACGGTATCAAACAAAAAACAATAGAAAAGAGCGTACTCCTTTTTAAAAGGCCGGCAACGCACCTGTGACTCCTCTGGTGTTGCGGGTGTCTCTGGATGGCGCTGATCGCTTACCATCAGGTGATCCGTCTGCTCGTTTGCCTCCTATTCCATAAAAAAAACGTGTTAATGGAAATATTATATAGTTCCTGAGGTTTAAGGTTACGGGGAATTGCTGTCTTTGGGAGAAGTAGTAATTGAATAAAAAATAATTTTGAGGGCTCTTTAAACTAGCTTAGACGGAGTAGTTAAACTAACGGAATTTCTCTCTAGAACTACATATATTATGAAACTGTAGAAGGTTTAAAAGAAGATTAAGACTATCGTGAGACATACTAAATTAATTAATGTTCTAGCCGAAAACATAATGATAACTGTATAAAAAATATAAAATAAATAATAGAGTCACAAGTAACTAAGATATAAAATTACCAACCATTTGTCATTATTTTATAATTAGCAGTACATTGGTGTACCTAGTTACAATAGTCTAAGAAATCTTAAAAGAATGTAATTATTATGCTGTAGGTATAACAATAATATACCATGCGTTTTGTTATTCACTTGTATCAATAAGTGTTATCGGCAAAATTATATTTAGTAACCTTCAACCTATATAGTGACGTCATCTGCCCGACCTATATACGTGGTACAGATAACGTACTACTATTTCGCTCCCGCTCTCATCGCCTCCGTGGCGCAATTGGCTAGCGCGTTCGGCTGTTAACCGAAAGGTTGGTGGTTCGAGCCCACCCGGGGGCGTTTCTTTTTGTAATTTCCTACTTTTGTTTAGATCTTTTTTTTAGTAACAATTTCGTAGAAATGTCGTAGGTTTACGTTTTTATGATTAATGTTGGTATAAATATTTTTATTTTTAGTAAAATTTTTAGGAGGGGATGATGACAGGGTATGAAAATTAAAAATATAATTAGTCCGTAAGTTAGGTAATGAAAAAATATTAGACACGTATTTTTTTATTTTGTCGTATAATAAAACAATACTTAGATAAAACGAATCAAAGTTTAGGAGTGGGGGGCTAAAACGTCATTTCTTAGTATAAAATGTACTGAGAAGTGACGTCACGCGACATTTCAAATCAATATATCTTCGAAACTATTCGTTTCTGTGAGAAAATAAAAAATACGTGTCTAATGTTTTTAAATAATCTATCAGACGGACATTAAAATAAAAATTAGTCGTCTACCCCAATGGGGTAGACTCTAAGGTCTGAATTGGTGAGTCCACGTGTAGATAAATATTCTAGGAAAGCTATGTGTGTCATATTTATCATTATTGTTTATTTCTGCTTATATAATTTTTTGGAAGCATCTTTTTTATGTTTAATTTTATATTATTTTCAAAGAATCGTAGATATAGAGAAGCCATTTTGTTGCTTAAACCACTAGCTGTAGGTATCTGTTGAAATTTAATATCCAACATTTTTGAATTATCCAATCCCCAAAAGGCCGGCAACACACTTGTAACGCCTTTGGTGTTCCGGGTATCCATTGCCGACGCCAATTGCTTACCATCAGATGATCTGTCTGCTCGTTTACCGGCTTATATCATAAATAAACTATAATAAAATAAAATAATCTACATATATGACAATAATATCAAAAATATATTTTTCTCATAACATAAATGAATGAAGCTAGCAGAGGTTGAGCACCTTTTAAATGGGTTCATTAAAGCTTTCACGGGAACTAGGTTTCATTCCTTACTGTGTGTATTTTGTAAAAATGTTACTTACCACTGCCGCCATCTAATGTTCGGAGCAGAAATCATTTTCTAGAAATACCTACGTACGAACTACGAACGCTTTTGATCAAAACCTTATTGTAAGACGGAGAGGTTCGAAGATATTGGTAGCGCATTTGAATTTCGAATTATTTTGACGTATTTATTAATTCTGTTTTAATCTCGTTTTTTATCTTTAGTAATAAGGTAATTGCCAGGGTATGTAGATTAAAAATCGAATTAGTCCATCAGTTAGATAATGAAAAAATATTAGTCACGTAATTTTTTAATGTTTCAAATTAATATAACTGGCGTGATGTTATGTTATGTGTAGAATTTTATGATTTTTTTACCACCAGCCCAGAGCCTAAGAACTACCGTAAAGATTACATTTAATTATCACGATGATCTGATAAAGATAAAACAATTAATAAAAAACTTATACTAAAACCAAAATGGCGTCCCTAATGTCTTTCAATTACTTAAGCTACCGGCATTTTAGCCGAGGATTCTTTTGTCCCTTTCTAATATAAATAGATAGAAAGAGACGTAAGTAGTTTTCGGAGTCACTAATTGGACCACCCGTTGATACTATTTAATTACTATTTTATTTAAGATTGAGATGAGATTAGAATTTTATTGATTAATTTAAATTCATGCTGATAAATCTTTCTGTGTATGTCCAGAAAAAATTTATGTATTTTTGTTTTTTTTTTTAATTTATTTATTTTTTAGTCGTAAAATTCTGCGTTTTGAGGCACAAAGCTACAACACATAATTATATTTTATTGTCTGTGGTTGCTCCACACTAGGATTTTCTCCTGTGTCGTAGGTGCGTTTACAAACATACAAGTTCACATACATAATAATCTAACACCCAGACCCGGAACAAAAATTTGTGGCAACAATAATAGTTTTGACCCAAAACACACATAACATAACATAACATAACATCACGCCTTTTTTCCCCGAAGGGGTAGGCAGAGGTGTACTTACATTATGCCACTGTACAGTGTAACACCCACTTTTCACTATTTAAGTTATGAGTCCCATGTAATAGGAGGTGAGCCTATTGCCATATACCGGGCACAATTCCAGACTCCGTGCTACTACTGAGAATTAAAAACCCAGTAATACTTTGCCCGACCCGGGATTCGAACCCGAGACCCCTTGCCCAGTAGTCGCACTTGCGACCACTCGGTCAACGAGGCAGTCATGGCAGGCACCCAAAACAACAATTATTATTCAACAATAATAATAGTAGAATATCATCTTTACCTAAATATTCTTGTATTGTCTTGTATGTTTCATGGGGATTCTTAGCCCTGTGGTAACACCATAAAAACCCAATCGCGGGAAGATAATAATTATAAATAAAATTTAAAAAAATGTAATACTTATTTTACACTTATTTGACTGCCTCGTTGGCCTAGTGGTCGCAAGTGCGACTGCCAGGCAAGGGGTCTCGGGTTCGATTCCCGGGTCGGGCAAAGTATTACTGGGTTTTTAAAAAATCTCAGTAGTAGCACGGAGTCTGGAATTGTGCCCAGTATATGGCAATAGGCTCACCCCCTATTACACGGGACTCATAACGTAAATAGTGAAAAGTGGGTGTTACATTATACAGTGGCATAATGTGCACCTCTGCCTACCTCTTCGGGGATAAAAGGCGTGATGTTATGTTATGTAATACTGATTTTAATAATAATGTTACGAAATGTTACTTATGACGTTCCCGAAGGTTGGAAATGATTCTCTCTTCTCTGTCGTTTCGCTATTGTCAGAGCGGTCGTGGTCACGTTGAGGCGGCCATATTTTGTGTTGGTGACCGATACAGCTTTCCTCACAATCTCCCGCCATCTTTCCCTGTTTGTGGATTGTCTGGCGCAGTCTGATACTGGGTAGAAATGATTATAAACAATGAATAGAAATGATTGAAAACAGGGTAAAGGATCTATCAAACGCTTCTTACAAAAAAAACTCTAGTCCAACCAAATTAATCGCAAACGCAATGCAACTATAATTACACCCTACAAAATATTTGGTAGTATTATGTCAAACATCTATACTAAAATGCAACTAAAGCCAGACTCAAACTACAACCCAGTACGTAGACAGGTGGCACAAAAAGCGGGCGCTCTTTGTTACCAAGTTATAGTGGTAAAAACCTGGACACGAGCGCCATCTGCCGGTGACAATGGTAAGATTTATCGTCTACTTTCGCCATAGAAGCGTCTGTGTTTGTCCTGTGTAAGGTGTAAGAGGTAGCGGAGTAGTTTGTGTTCTTATGTTTTTAAAATATGTGATAGGGGTAAACTATTACTAGTAAGTCTGTTGATAAACTATTACTTTTTTCCAAAATATGAAATGAACGTATTTGAGTTCTATCAACAATTAATTTATCATCACGTGTGTATACAAAGTATTACTGGGTTTTTCTCAGTGGTAGCACGGAGTCTGGAACTGTGCCCGATATATGGCAATAGGCTCACCCCCTATTACACGGGACTTATAACATAAATAGTGAAAAGTGGGTGTTACATTACAGCGACATTAAGTGCCGTAATGTGCACCTCTGCCTACCCTTTCGGGGATAAAAGGCGTGATGTTATGTTATGTGTGTATACATAGTTTGCCCCATTCCGGATCCGAAGCTGAAATCCCTTGCTCAGCAGTCACTCCACTAAACCATATACATAGAATAAATTATGACAGATAACTCGATCAACAAAAACACGATCAATCAAAGCCTAGTAAAAAAATACTTAGCATTGATTCCGCCTATTCTTATAAATTAGACCAGACCCTTACAGCTGTCTTGCAGATTAAAATCCGCACCATGTACCAATGAAGTCCTTTCACAATAAGTATATAGTTTAGTATATAATATATAGGTATAACTTTTTTTTAAGGGGGGAAAATAATCGAATGACTCCTCCCGCCTGAGTGAGGCGGAAGGGAGTGTCAGACTCTTACTGACTAAAAACCACCCCGTTCCTTCTCCTGCACGTCGAGCCGGAGCCCCGGTTACCCGTTAGGTTCTCCGCGACAATATATGTATATATAACTAGGGACCCGCCACGGCTTCGCACGAGTGCTATATACATGTATTATATATAAACCTTCCTTAAAACTCACTCTATCTATTAAAAAAAAAACCACATCAAATTCCGTTGTGTAGTTTAAAAGATCTAAACACACATCGGGACAGACAGACGCCGATAGCGACTTTGTTTTATACTATGTAGTGATATAGTGTTTAAAGTGTTAAACACTATATGATAAATGTATCCTGTCTAGTGAGACAGGATACATTTATCAATCCCTATTTTCTGTGTGTAGTTTCTATGTATCTTCCCATCTATCAGCATCAACAGTGCTTGACAGTCTGCTGCTGGATTGCGTCTCCTCTATATAAAAAGGATCACCATAATATCTCATTATTTTTGAAGGCTCAGATTTATCAAGTATCTCTGCTGTTCACCTCAGTCAAATGTGTAGTTACTCGGCTCTTACGATACCACAGTACAAGAAAAATGTTACAGTAAGTACAAGAGAAGTGTTGGTAATAAAATATTATTATGTTTAAAACCAATTAAAAAATGACAATCATAATAATAAGGTACTTCTTTTAATATCTTCTGATACGCCAAGCAAGGCAAAATATAGTGGAACTAAACCTGTTTTTAACTTATGAATATCTATGTAATACCTCCTATGTTACAAATAAATAAATGATTATGATTATGATTTATTTCGTTGCGGGAACCCAGGCAGTTTTCATGTCCCTGGGACGCGCCGCACTTCAGTGTTCCGGTGTTTTCATGGTTGCATCTACTGTAGATCCTGGCTTATAGAAGCTGCAGCGGTTTTAAGAGGTGGTGGCGGGCTTGTCCCTTAAAAAAGGTACAACACAAAGGTAGATAAGATATTTTTAAAAACAACCTATAAGAACATAATCATAAAATTAACGTCTAATTAATAAACAATACAAGTTTAACTTTAGTTCATTCTTCTACAAAAAGTTAAAATACCAAATGACATTTATACGTTCCTA
Source organism: Spodoptera littoralis (assembly GCA_902850265.1). Classification (NCBI taxonomy): domain Eukaryota; kingdom Metazoa; phylum Arthropoda; class Insecta; order Lepidoptera; family Noctuidae; genus Spodoptera; species Spodoptera littoralis. The sequence goes on along the minus strand of LR824536.2, from coordinate 1,748,450 downwards.
ATACAGATCCTGGATGAGATAACTAAATATTCCCAAAACGTAAATTATTTTAAATTAAAAAAAAGTAAGTATAAACAGCAGGCGACATTATGCGTGAAACATTAAGATTCAACAGAATTTCGATCTTATTTGCCAGATCTAAAGGTTGAAATTCCTGCAAAGAATTTTGACAGTTCGGGTATTTTGATGCCCTTATGCACCTTTTATAGTTTCGCCTTTATTAATGTATGTTTTTAAAGAATTTATGTTTGACATTTGTGGCTGTGTAAGCCGGCTACCATTGGTTAAAAAAATAGAGACCGTATGCTGTTTACTTTTTTTCTGTGGCAAAGGACACGAGTGCGGCAGAGATGGAAAAAAAAATGTGTCGAAATGAAAAAGTGAAGTGTCTTGTGTACTTTTTTATTTATATTTGAAATGGCTTTTTTTTTGCAAAGCAACCTGCACTGACATCTGGAATTTAAATGCAATAGTTTAATTCCTTAATTTCAGTAGTGTTTTTTTATATTTGTAGGTTTGTAGGTATTTGAATACAATGACTATACAGATAACAATTAACATGAATAAGAAACTATTTACAACTTAAAATACAAAAAAGAAGATATTAGGCGTGTTTGCACATTAATACTTATGTACTTATTAATTGTGAAAAATTTGTTTTGACAATAAGTATGTGGTTCGTTAAAAAATTATATTATTTTCCAAACTAAAGCAATCGGCTCAGACTCAGAATATATAATTTCATAATACTTACAACATAGAAGAAAATATGAACGATATAAATAGTAAGCAATGATTCCTAAAGTCCTTAGTACCATCCAATAATACACTAAAGGAAAAAATAGGCCCACACGCTACTCTGAAACACCATAATAAAACCAAATTCGAAGAAACTCCCAGGAATTTAAGGATACGAGAAGCATTTGAAAAAATATCCCGAAGTCTGACCCGACGTGTGATTATCAAATACCCATATAATGATCACTTTGCCGGGGGCTATATCAATTTGAAGGGAATATTTCTATAATATCCCCCTATTATCTGAATACAGTAATTTGTTAAATTATTTAAACTGGTCCAACCATATGATTTATTGGTTGAAACCTTTCTTACTACCATTCATTTTATGAATTATTAATACATACTTCATATTTAACAAATGTTTATAATACTTATTATTACATTCTCATAATTCTAATTATTTTATGTAACTCAGTAAATAATTGTATAGCGTCAATGGGATGGCCTAGTGATCTGTGACACAGGTTTCACCTACAACAGACACCAGTCTCAGGTTTAGTTGTAAAACGTTTACTGTATTCTATTATGTAAATGATGATGAGAGAAATAAATAAATGGGATATGTGAAATAAGTCTTGTGCTAATGGCAAAGTATAGAATACTTATATCTATGACCATCTTTATTCTGCTTGCGGGTCTAGTAGTAAGCTTCAGGACTAAGAACGTTGTTAGAGATTGAGCACCAATACTCTCCGATAAAACCAGAACTAAACGCATTTTATTTGTTCTTTTATTTATCTTTTTCTTATATACATTATAATAAGTTTTTTTTTTTTGAGGGAGAATATCATTCTATGACTTCTCCCGCCTGGGTGAGACGGGATGGAATGTCAGACTCTTACTGACTAAAAACCACCCCGTTCCTACTCCTGCATTTCGAGCCGGAGCCCCAGCAACCCGTTAAGCCCTTCGCGACTCCGTAAGTTTACTTTTGTTTGTGTATGTCTTGGCAATCATGCCACTGAACAAATTTATTTCGTTATTTCTATTTCAAACGTCAAAAACCATAACACTTTTCTACTCGCTCTGCCCCACCCCTATCCTAAACCACCCAAAATATCAAAAGACCACAAACCACGCAGTAACGCAAATAACCACTCAATTCAACAACGCATCTAATGCAATGCAATTATAATTTTCCATAACATTAAAAGTCAACAAAAGAAACCAACACGATACTTTTACGTCACTATAATTACGATTCTAACATTAATATCTAAAATGCAAAATGGCCGCTATACAAAGTGACAGTTTGTGCAGGGGTCACAGCTCACTGTGCAATTTAGTAAATCTCATAAAGCATGCCGCACAGTGGGACAAAGTTAATAATGAGTCACAATTAAAGCGTTGCACACACCTGAGTACTTGTTTTATTAAGATTTGAAGCGCTCACAGTGGGGTATCAAAATTACGCGAATATTAAAATTGTGACGCCCATTTTTAGCCAGACGTTTTATAGAATAACAGAGAGTGAGCCTCATATTGGACATCGGGAGAGGAGATGTTATAAAGTCTTTAATTGGGTCCGATAACTCCGATACAATTATGGTAATGGTCTCCTCCTCTTACACTGGAAATGTGTACCTTTGCCTTTGTTTTTTCATTCGAGGATTCTAACTTCAGTCTTCAGTCATTTCTTAAATAAAATAGGATTGTTAATTAAATTTTTTATAGTTTACTTCAACCTTTTATTACGGCACTTAATGCCACTATACAATATAATACCCACTTTTTACTATTTATGTTGATAAGTCCCAAGTAATAGGGGATGAGCCTATTGTCATATACCGCGCACAATTCCAGACTCCGTGCTACTACTGAGATATTTTTTTATAAACCCAATAGTCCTTTGCCCGACACGGAAATCGAAACCGAGACCCTTTGCCCGGCTTGCAACGACTTGGCCATCGAGGCTGTAAGATTACCTTTGAACAATAAATAAATTATCATCATCGAAAGGATAAATGACGAACTATAGGTTAGTACCTACCTAATATTAAATACATCCCATTTCTGTAGGTATACGTAGGTACTCCTACATAGATTAACGCAGTAGTTATTTCTACGTTTTCATCAACTTTGACTTTGTGAAATGATATTTCCAAGGGCAAACTCTGTTATTAAAAGTCTGAAATTTTAATAAAGTACTTGTAAATCTTTTAAAAAGTTTACACGTTACAATTTTCCATTAATTACTTGCTCTACTTAATATGTAAATTAAGTTTTTTGATAACTTTCCACAAAGATTCTTCTCTAGTGAAATGAATGAAAATGTGCGTGGAATAATATTACTCCCCCTTTTTGGTTAAAACTTTTCTGTTAGAGTTTAAAGTGGCTAATCATTTTTTAGCTAAGATAAAGTGTACTTTGTCTAGTAGGAGAATTATAATTTAATCACAGCTGATATTGCATACATACATACGTAACGCCTGTCTCCCATGGGGGTAGGCAGTGACTATGGAACGCCAATTGCTACGATCCCTACATACCTCTTTTGCTTTGTTATTCTGAGCGAGTCGGTAGTTAGAAGAAAAAACGACGTTTAAGTCGCAAGAGTTTATTTTTTATGAAAACACTTTCTGTTTTTATTATATAATGGTTTTCTAATAATTGGAGAGAATACGCGCCAAGAAATGCTTCTATCCTTCGAAAAAGGATATAGGATTATAAGTTTTTAACGGTTTCAAGTCTGAAACCGTTAAAAAACTTAATAAAATTAACCCACAGGTTATAATGACTGCTCCCTCCTGGGTGAGGCGGAAGGGAGTGTCAGACACAGTTAATAAGGATGCACATTTACCACGAGATATTGTTGTCATATTCGCACAAACGAACGTGTTTAAGAATAATAGTGACATTAATATTGCTGAAGAGTAATTCAACTGGTGGAGCTACATCTACCATAATATAAAGTGGTTCTGCAATTATGTAATGCCCCCCTTTTACTAGGTTGATATGTACTTACGTCGTTCCAACAAAAGAGGAATAAAAGGGGTAATTGGGCCTCCGGTAACCTCACTCACACGATGAAACAACGCAAGCATTGTTTCAGGTCGGTTTCCTGTGAGGCCGTGGTATCACTCCAGTCGAGCTAGCCCAATCGTGCCGAAGCATGGCTCTCTCCCACACATAAAATATCCTAATATAAAAAAAAACTTTCAAAGCGAACATCCCCAGCAAAAAGCCAAATAAACCAAAACTACTCAATGCTAGTAACACGATCAATAAATTGCAATCACTCTACGCAGATGTCGGTAAAGAACGAAAAACGTATAGTTGAAAGAAAGCAAAAGTTTGGCAAAACAAACCGACGGGCCCTTTTAAAAACCATTATCGCACAAACGGAGCCACTTTGTGCGAAACTCTAGAGCTATGCTAAAGGGTGGGGTGCTAGTGATAGCGGGTGGAGCTTATTTATAGGTTTTTTTTCAATTTAAAGTTTAAATACGTTTTCAATCACCCAGTTCTAATATTCTAGTTGTGAATGGAATGAAGATGTCTCCAAACACAAGATCACACTGAGTTCTATCAACTCGGAACGCTATTTTTGAAGGTTTCTCAATATTTTCCTGCTACGTTGTTTGATGATCACAGTTATACAAAAAAAAAAACAAACATATTAGTGAGTATTACTGCTTGGTGTCTGCCAAATTTGGTTTTTTACTTAATTAGTTTTGATGAGCCCGCAAAAGAGCACGCAGATCACGGATGGTAAGCCATCGGCGTCGTCCATGGACACCCGGAACACCAGAGGCGTTACAAGTGCTTTACCGGCCTTTTGAGGATTGTTGGGGATTCAAGAATTAGGGAGATACGGGAGGCGGGAAGGGGGGTAATTGGGCCTCCTGTAACCTCACTCACACGACGAAACACAACACAAGCGCTGTTTCACGTCGATTTTCTGTGAGGCCGTGGTATTACTCCGGTCTGCCCGGCCCTCTCACACTTATGTGGAAGATGTTCTAACTCAGTCACACACGGTATTTAGGTATCATCAGTCAAACGATAATCGATATCCGCTTAATGTAACTCGCTTACACTACAACCCAACGCCGAATTAATAGCAAAGAGCAATTCAATAATGCTCGAATGATTTTTAATATTCGAACAATTCGCAGCCGCGATGTATTGTCCATTCATCGAGACCAATTTTTGGTGGAAACCGCTTACCAACTCATATTAAACCGTAATAGTTTATAACAGAGATGAATTTGGATTGTAAACAAGGATTTAAAAATTCAGACAGCAACACATCAAGTCCCTAGTTGTGAAAAATCTTCAATGAATTTAATTCTTTATTGCAGAATGATAAAGTTTATAATATGTTGAAGTTTGAGATATCTTTTTGAAGTAGACATGTGGATGATCTGGAATAATTACACGGTAGCCGTATACCAATATTTCACGGTTGATCAACCATTATCGTAGAATGCAATAGGATTTTCAATAAAGAGAATTTTTAAATCGATTTCCAGTGAGTGCACATGCGCAATTTGTATTGAAATTTTGAAGTGATTCATCCGTGGTTTCACTCGTTAACCGATTAAAAAGCATTTTTTAATAGGGTAGTTTCCAGGGTAAGAAAATTAAAAATCAAATTAGTCCGTTAGTTAGATAATAAAAAAATATTAGACACGTATTTTTTTTTTTATTTTCTCGTATAAAGTTACAATACTTAAACTGTCAAACACCGCGCGGTCACCGGTGACCGCAACCTGTTGTTCTTTAATTGTGTCTATAATGACGGTACTCAAAGAAAATGGCGTTAAGTTTAGGAGTTTGTAGGAGGTTTGTAGCACGCTGTGACGTCACGCGACATTTCAAATCAATATATCGTCAAAAGCATTTAATTTTGTGAGAAAATAAAAAATATGTGTCTAATGTTTTAAAATAATCTACCAGATTGACTACGAATTTAGGAAACGACCCTATTGTAGCAGTTTAGGTAAGTTTCTCAAGTTTTCTATTTCATAGTTTACGAATTTTGTCTTGAGTAAATGACTCTACTTCCCTTTTAGACCAATAATAGATAAAACTAAAACAAGGGAGGAGTTATAAAGCATTGTCAACCGGTCTGAGACGATACAATCGTGTTATTTGACGCCATTTTCTGTGAGGAGTCTGTGGTATTACTCCGGTCAAGCCGATACAATGTGAAGCGATACATGGGTCTCCCACAATAAAAATCACGTTTTTGGGAAGAAATCGTCCGATGTGGCAAACAAAAAATGATATTCATAGTAATAGGAATATTTATGATTGACCTAAGTATCAAATACAGTATCACTCATACATAGACAGTTTAAAATGTTATCACACAGAATAATTTTAGAGTTTGAGGTTCACCCGTGTTTGGTTACAACAGATGCAATAATAACTCTGTGGTTAAGTTAGAATGCAGTTTGTTTGAACTCTAACATCAATGCTTTTGTTTATCAAAGTTACTTAAGTGTTGCAAAATATAATTGACTAGCTGTTGCCTGCAAATTCGTCCACGTAGAATATGAATTTTAGAAAATACCTAACTTGTTTTGTTTTTCAATTTTCAAAAATCAAATTAGCATGTTATTCCTTCGTCCATCAGCTACCTACCAATATAAGTCTTGTAAAATCGGTCCAGTCATTTCAGAGATTAGCCAGTACAGACGGACAGACAGACAAAAGGTGAAAAAAATATTTTGGTATGTGTATCGTATATACATTAATATATATTCATATGCATCTAGTAAAGGCGGTTATTTTAATATTACGAACAGACGTTCCAATTTTATTTATCTGTATAGATAAATATAACTATTTTGAAATCATCACTACTAAATAAAATGTGTTAATATCAATAAGCACTGATTTCACACCATTCAAGACATTTTTGTTGCCATCAAAAGAGAAAAAATAATTTGGCAATACCGTTATTTAGAAAACAATAATGGAACTTCATTTTACAATTGCCCATCAAAATAAAACCCTTTAAAAATTGTTACTAAGACTCATTTTTCAATAAAAATGAATACAGACATTCTCCTAGCAGATCTGACTGCAGCTTGAGCCGCCATATGTTACAAAGCTTACTCGCTCCGTTTCTTGCATACTCATGCATCTGTCTCATATATCTATAAGTAAATATAAGTGGTTATGTATCAGTTTTATATGCAAGGAGTATAGAGGAATGGATCGGTTGAAAGTAACATAAAATCGCCTGAAGGGATCGGCAATTTTGTACATGTGGTAAACAACTTTTCAGTAGTTAGTTATATTATAATTCCCGTATAAGGATAAGTCTATTGCCATATACTGGGAAAGTTTCCAATGCCTGTACTTTAGCTAAAAAAAATTCTGAAAACCATTCTTTTTTTAAACATTGCCCACACTTGCATTTTTTTCTGAATCGTAGATGCGTTTACAAACATACAAGTTCACATACAAATGACACCCAGACCCGGTACAACAATCTGTGGATCACACAAAGAGTTATTCCGTGCGGGAATCGAACCCGCGACACGGAGCGCAGCAGTCAGTCACCTAAGTACCGCTCCAACCGTACCTAAATATCCTATAATAATTTGCTCATTCCGTAAACCAAACCCAAGAATTGTGACTAGTATCGTCTTTACTATAAGAGCAGTCGGGACCCGTACCCTGGGGCCACATCTTCAGCGGCCCCCGAAAGACCGACATTTTCTACCACAGACCCACACCTGCTAGGCCGCTACACATTAGTAGTATTTACATTTGTATTTGTATTTATAGAAATTAACTATGTAGCTCTATGTCTTGTTGTGAAAGAGTTGAGTTTCGTAACACAGGCATATCTTGCTTAAAAGGAGGCTCCAATCACAATTTATAGGTTCCGTAATCTGTTTTTACAAATTAACGATTTTTATTTTATTTTTTATTTATTTATTACATTGGAAAAGGGCCCCAAATGATTGTACCCATGAGTCGCAGCGTAGTCTAAGACGACCCTGTTTGTGATCAATTCACCAACGACGCTGTCATCAATAGACATAATAGTGTGATATTACACAACAATTCCCTGATCACCAGTAAACTGCACATCACCTTTCAACATACCAGTGGCCACATTGGCCATGCATTCTTGACCTACATGTTGTTACCTTTGGGAGATGCCGTAAATTTGTCGAACGTGAGCTATGCTGAAGATAAGGTAGATGTTGAGAAATATTGTTAGACATGTTTATTTAACGAAGTCTATGAGACTATTATTGTGCTACCGGTATTTTTAAATATGCCTTATTTAAATCAACTTGTTTCATCTGATTGAATTCTGATTGTCTCTCTCTCTCTCTCTCTCATCCCTCATCTCTATCTCAATGAAACAAGTCAAGTTTTAGATAACTGATTGGAAATAGAGATAGAGAGCGCAGTGACCCATGTTCAAGATAACATAACCAGCAATAGTTATCAGTTCAGGCGCTAACCACTTTATTCAGACTAGAAGCATCTGCAAAAGGGAATCATGTCAATAACAAAAACACGACCATCCGTTCATTAGTACTAGGATTTAAATTCCAAACAATTTTAACAATTTTTTCATAAAAAATTTCTTACATTTTCTTTGGACGTTTACGGCGTCCACAAAGTCTGTGAGTCGCGAGACTTTCCCGACCAACTTCTCTTGTAAAATAATGCAATTAAATATTTCCGCTCTCAATATTTTTTAAGAGTTCCATCTCTCAAAGATATTGTTCGGCCGATAGTTTGCGACTGGCTTTGTAGAGGTTTTTTCCCAACAACAACTTTTGCAACTGCACCTTTTGTACTTTTTTTAAAGTTTAAAAAGATCGTTTGCTCGACTTAAATTAGTGGCACATTTTTTCAGATTCTAAACTTGTTCACTAAGAGTTAAAGTGGAACAAGTTTGAGGTTCCAAATTAAGTTCGTTTGAACTTTAACATGCCTTCAGATAGTTTGCATTTTAATAAGATTAAATATGCAAAATATAAACATGTAGGTTGAAAAGTATGAATTTTAAACATGCAAGTCATTTCTTATTAACAAAATACTACACACGTTAAACGAGAATTTGCAACTGACGTGGGTGCAAACTTAAGCTAATATTTTCTTTCTAATTAATATCAACACTAAACAGTAAACAAGGTAACAGTTTCAAAGGAAATACTTCACACGTTTACCTTTACGTAAAAAAACAACTTCAACACCCTCCCACTGAAACGCTTAAAAAATAAATCCTGAACATAAAACCGGTAACAAAGTGGCAACAAAACCTCCCACTATAAAAGGATCCACTAAAAAAATAACGTTCCAAGCGAAAGCAATTACGTCTTCAAAATATACCTTTTTAAAAAATTACTCTTAATATTTCAGCGTAGTGCGCTCTCAAAGGGTGACGCAACAAAATCTTGTTAAAGTTAATGAACAAACTTAGTGAGTCTCAGTTAAATTAGACACTTGCTTTGCCACCCTAGTCGGGGACGTGAACGCGTCGAAAACTACCGCCGTATTAATAATGCTGTCGAATATTCTATTCATGTTGGAGGGTAGTTCGTTTTGTACGAACGACTTTACGATTGAATGTTATAAATTATTTTGTAGGTGTAGTGTAGATGTTTGGTGTCGATGTCTCCGTTTTTGCTTTCGATGGTTGGCGCCACTAGTGTTTTAAGTCATGTCAAATGCTGTTATAAAAATTTGAACAATACTTCACTTCCTTAAGAGATATCATTTCGGTTCCATACCTTTTTGGGCCGTTCAGGAAGTCAACAAAAAAATGGAATGCATGGTTAGAACTAGCCATTTGGATTAAAAGTTAATATGGCGTGAAAATTGTAGGATCCAAGATGAAGAAGTTATACTAGTTTGAAGATTCATCATTTTCATACATTTATTGTATTCTGAAGGTGCTAGGTCGTGGTGGCCCGGAGGTTGAAGACTGCTTCTCATGCACGAGGGTGCGGGTTCGAAACCTACCAACGGCAACTACCAATGTGACTTTTTCCGAGTTAAATGTACTTTCTAAGATTATTTAGACACCACTGACCAATGGTGAAGGAAAACATCGTGAGGAAACCTCGGCTTATAAATTCTAATTATAAGTTTGAAATCGCCAACCCGCATTGCGCACGTGGTGATTAATGCCATGTGAGAAGAGGCTTTGCTCAGTAGTGGGCATTTATAAGCTGTTGATGACGATAATGAAGGTGCTAGAAAATGCAAACTTTTAGAAAAGGCCCAAAAACATTGATCTCCTTTGTCATGCAATCTACAAGAACTTAATATATATATATGTATAATTTTTATTTCATTCAAAGTAACACCAGTTGTAAGTAAGACTATTCATTCTAAAAATGTAAAGTGTGGGAGAGCCATGCTTCGGCACGAATGGGCCAGCTCGACCGGAGTGATACCACGGCCTTACAGAAAACCGACGTGAAGCAACGCTTGCGTTGTGATTCGTCGTGTGAGTGAGGTTACCGGAGGCCCAATTACCCTCTCCTTCCCCAATCTCCCCAATCCCTGAATCCCCAACGATCCTCAAAGTCCTAATCCCTAAAAAGTAGTTAATGCACTTGTAACGCCTCTGGTGTTCTAGGTGTCCATGGGCGACGCCGATTGCTTACCATCAGGTGATCCGTCAGCTCGTTTACCAGCTTATGCCATAAAAAAAATTATAAAGATAACGAAGTTTTGGCCAATGAACTCTGAAAATAAATTGTACCTGTGTATAGTTGTGTAAGTGCCACAGTCAAGATAGCAATGACAAATTGGCAATTTTATATTTTCTAAAAACTTTTCAAATATAGAGGTATATTCTCCAATGAAAAAATATCCTCTTTGGGGCTTGAAATAAAAGTGAAGGTGCATTGACATTTCAGAGATACATCGCAGAGATTGCTGTAGTGTTTTTTTCTAAGTTGATACTTTAATTTATTATTTGGCTTGGTATTAGTTTTATCCGACAGCAACGAAGTATTTTTTTTTTTCATTTATTTAATACTTCTGCACATATAGCACTATACGGACTTAATGCTTAGGGCATTCTCTGGCAGTCTAGCTTAGGGTGGTACAGAGATATGACCTACCATGTCATGTATGCATGTATTACAATGCAAAATGACTAATTTAACATCTATATAAATAACATAACATAACATCACGCCTTTTATCCCCGAAGAGGTACGCAGAGGAGACATTATGCCACTGTACAATGTAACAATCACTTTTCACTATTTATGTTATGAGTCCCATGTAATAGAGGGTGAGCATATTGCAATATACCGGGCACAATTCCAGACTCCGTGCTACTACTGAGAATTTTTAAAAACCCAGTAATACTTTGCCCGACCTGGGAATCGAAGAGACCCCTTGCCCTGCATTCACACTTGCCACCACTCGGCCAACGAGGCAGTCAATATAAATAAAACTAATTATTGAAAGTATAATATGACTTTTATTTTTCAGTTTTTGTTTTATTTCCTCAATGAAACGTTAAAGCAACAGCTTGTTTAAGAACTTCTACATTTTTATTCGTCAGGCCTGTTAATATTATATCCGAATATACCTTACCATTATAATTCTTTACACATTAACCCATTACTCCATCATTAAATCGTATAAAATAAAATACACAGCAACATTTACAATAAAATTGTAATACCACGGCATAAAACTGTCATAAAGTTACGGCACAGTACTTAATGTGCATTCACATAATAATATTCTACATACATACAGACGGTCAGATAAACATTATCGATACAATGTTACTTTATGATATGACTGTAAATAAATAAATACTACATGTATTATGACGATTACACATAAATATGTTCGAGAGATATGTAGTTTATTAAGTTAATTCTTTTTTAAGGGATAAGCCGGCCAACGATGGGACGGATTACTTGATGGTAAGCAATCGGCGTCGCCCATAGACACCTGGAGTAGCAGCGCGACAGTCGCCGCGTCGCGGGTCGCGAAATGCTGCTCATAAATATGAGCCTCTAGCATGGCTTGAAACTAGTCGAGTTCCTCGTCAAATTATTTTTTTTTGTGTACAATGTTACAGTGTTACCACAACAGATAGGTACTTACTCGACGAGACTAAGCTAGGTTTTTTAATACCTAGGTATAAAATATGGAAGCTAGACTACGCTGTTCGATGGCCACTTCACCGGTTTTCCGATATTGCGTTTTAAAAAAACACCATCAACGAAAACGCGACGTCAATTTTTTACCAGAATTTGATTGAATTTGTTATGATGTGTAGTAATACAGCTGAAGTGATTCACAAAATGGTAAACCTTTAATTGTTTTGTTTATTGAACTAGTCAAAGTCAAAGTCAAAGTCAAAATCATTTATTTCAATTAGACCAGAAAGGCACTTTTGAACGTCAATAATAAAATTAGAAGTGAAGCTATTTGCTCATTCCAAGGTGTAGATTCCTATGGAGAAGAACGAGCAAGAAACTCCATAGGTTACTCTTTTTCAATCAGGTTCACAATACAATTGTCCAGTTACATAGTTTGCTGTTTGGATTGTGCGAGAACAATGTAACACTAAAATCTAGTCAAAGTGATTGAAAAAGAAAATAACCTTAAAGACAATAAATAATACAGTCTGGAGCTGACCAGTCCCAGTTGACGGCGCCCGTTCACGAACATGACACGTACACCAGCACCGCCCAAATCAACCATATTGTAGGGAATCGAGCGATCCACTGCACGCGCCACCGCCAATGAGACCTTTGAGTGAGCATGACAATCCACGCTGACACAAATGCATTCTACTAGTCTAATTTAATATTAAGTTAATTACAGGGCTCTCACATTCACAATGGTTATCTAAGTTACAATATACAATTTAGCAAAATGGCTGTATTATTTACAATTTCATTAAAACATCAGTGTTTTTTGTTATCCTGTGGAGCCGGACTAGCCTGTATCCAAGCATTTTTATCAACTATATAATCATTAAGTTTGTAATACGCTTGTTTACATAAAGTTTTCTTTATACATAATTTAAATTTTGATTCATTTAGGTGTTGTATGTCGCCTGGTATCTTATTATAACATTTAACACAGAATCCCATGAACGACTTACTTACTTTCGCCAATCTCGAAATTGGCTGACTTAATCTATTTCCATGTCTAGTTTGATAGTGGTGTCTGTCCGACACTTTACCAAATAACTGTAGGTTTTTCCTAACATACATGATGTTTTCATAAATAAATTGACATGGAACGGTCATAATGTTGATCTCCTTAAACCTTTCTCTGAGAGATTCGCGACGACCTAGATTGTAGATAGCTCTGACGGCGCGCTTTTGCAATACAAAGATAGACTCAATGTCAGCAGCGTGTCCCCACAGCAAAATGCCATACGACATAATGCTATGAAAGTAACTGAAATACACTAGTCTTGCCGTGTCTATGTCAGTTAACTGTCGTATCTTCCAGACAGCATACGCTGCAGAGCTCAATCGTCCCGCTAATGATGTAATATGAGGACCCCATTGCAATTTGTCGTCTACAGTAATTCCCAGGAAAGTTGTCTCTTTTACAAACTCTAATTTCTCACCATTCAATAATATTATGTCACATTCGTTGCTTTTAACATTTGGCAAAACAAATCTAATACATTTTGTCTTTTTATTGTTTAGTACTAGGTTATTTAATGTAAACCAATTTTGAACTTTAATTAGGGCATTATTTACGTCGTCATAATTATTTGTGCGTCTATTTATTTTAAAAACTAATGAAGTGTCATCAGCAAATAATACCATCTGCGGTTCATTTTTAAATAAATGGGGCAAGTCATTTACGTACACTAAAAATAAGAATGGACCTAGTATCGAGCCCTGCGGTACACCCATAGATATGCTAGCACCCTGTGAATTTACTTTATTTACTTGTACTTTAAGTTGCCTATCCTGAAGGTATGATTTCAACAGATTTAGCGACGTCCCCCGAATGCCGTAGTGTTTCAGCTTCAGCAATAGTGTCTCATGTTCAACACAGTCGAATGCCTTCGAAAGATCACAAAATATTCCGATGGCATCCCGTGCCTCTTCCCAAGAGGTGAACACCCACTTAATTAGAGCTACTCCCGCGTCAGTAGTGCAGCGACCTTTGGTGAATCCGTATTGGTGATCGTGAAAGATAGAATTCATATTAAAGTGACGCAACATTTGAGAAAGCATCAACCTTTCAAACACTTTGCTGAGCGCTGGTAAAAAAAACCGGCCTATAGTTATTGGGTTCTGCGCTATCACCATTTAAACAATGGAACTACTTTACTATGTTTCATTAAATCCGGGAAAACTCCGTGATCTACACTTTTATTAAAAATGAAAGCTAAATGAGGCGCAATAGTCTCTATAAAAGACCTACACACCCTAACAGACATTCCCCAAAGATCCTCAGTAGACTTAACTTTGATCTCTTTGAACGCTTTAATTACTGCTTGGGGGTTTGTGTATTGAAATCGAAATTCAGAAAGGCACTCCTTGATATTACTTTTAAGAAGTTCGACGGAAAGAGTCGGAGATGATTTCAAAGCTTCCGTAGTTTTAATCGGAATATTTTTAAAGAAATTTTCAAATTCCTGGGCAACTTCCAAATTTGAATTAATGTGTCCATTCGCAGTATTCAGATTAAATTCAGCACTATGTGATTTATTTCTACCTGTCTCGTCATTAATTATATTCCAGGTAGTTTTTATTTTATTTTCTGCGGTCTTAATTTTATTGGTAATGTAAAGTGCTTTAGCATGCTTACAAACTAATTTAAACATTTTCGAATATTTGGAGACATAACTGTGAAAAGCCTCACTATGATTAAATGGTTTCATACCGTAAAGCTCAAATAACCTTTCCCTACGTATACGTATACCTGGTGTAGCCCAGTCACAGAATACCATTTTACATTGAATGTTTTTGCGTTTTACAGGGAATAATTTATCAAATTGAGTTTTAATAATTGACAATAGGTTAGCGTAAGTTTCACTCGGGTATTCACTATCATGTATTTGACCGCATAAATCGTTTTTTAAATTATGATTTAATGACTCGATTTTTTTATTTGAGATCTGTCTAAACATAATTTCTCTTTTTTGAACAAATGTGATGGTGTTAAAGCTAACTGTCAGCCCACTGTGATCAGATGTTAATCTATTAACAACATCTTTATGTAAATAATCACAGTTACAAAAAATATTATCTATACATGTTGCCGTGGTGGATGTTACACGAGTGGGCTCAAGGAAAACATTAGATAAATCAAAAGATTTAAAGAGACTTAGCAAGTTAGTACAAATAGAGTTATTTTCCAAGAGATCAACATTAAAATCGCCACATACTATGGTACTTTTACTACTAGAACACGTTTTCTGCAGTACATCTTCCATTATAGAGCTAAAAATATTAAAATTTTGTAAAATAGGAGGTCTATAAACACATACTACAATATGCTTATCCAGCTCAACACAGGACAACTCTATTGTGTGCTCTATTGACAATAATGTAATATCTTGTCTTTCTTTATATTTCACTGAATTGTTAACTAAAATTAGGCTACCACCATGTATCATTGTTTGACGGCTAAAATAGTTGCCAACACAATAGTTTTTAAGATTTATAGATTCTACTTGGTAATCCTTCAGCCAATGTTCAGTAATACAAACAATATCATATTTAAATTTTTCTAAAAATAATTCAATTTCTAATGATTTTGATGAAAAGCCCTGCATATTTTGACTGAACAATGTTAACAACTTTTCTTGTTTTTTGTTCTTATGTACTACTTTCATAGATTTAGACTTAAATATACTGCCAGAAGATACCTTTGCAATACATGTAACTTTTGTAACATTCAATTGTTTATCCTCCGTTGTCTCACTATTTAGTTTAAAAAGTTATCCAGAGTACCCACATTTGTCATCAAATCATGAGTCTCTTTCGTACTATCATAATAAGTACAGCTAATCTCTATATTATTAGATTGTCTACATAATATAGATCCGTCACTTAAACTATTATAAACTAAATTAATACTGTTTGCTAGCAAACTAGCAAGTAAAACTTTACATTTTCTAGGAATAAACATGTATTCCTTGGTCAAATTAAAACCACTAACAAACTTGTTAGTGTCAAAAAATAATAATTTGTCCTTATGACAACATGTCAGCATAAATATTAAATTATTTAAATAATGTATATGTTTATTTTGTGCTTCTGTCAAATTGTCAGAATACGGGAAAGCACACATTATTATGTTTCCTATTTTTAATTTCAATAAGGCATCAACACCATCTACTATATCCCGCTTCTTTACCCCAGTACTATCACCCATCAACAACACTACAGGCTGAGTTTGTGTGATACATTATTGTTTTATTTTTTGTATCATCTGACCAAACTTTATGTTATTGTAACAGTAATTTGTTATACTATAATTGAGGCAATTAGAAATGAGCGACCCAATACCTGCTCCTATTGAATCAGTGAACACACTTGCATTGTTGGCAATAGCTGGTTTAGTGACCGAATGTGGTACAGGTATATTATGTTCCGGCTCAGGAGGCAGGGTGTGAGTACAACTACAAGAAAGGTTATTTGCTAGAGACTCATATCTCTCAGCACTATAAGTCACTAAGTCTACTAGTTTACCTGCTTCAATCATGTGATTATTAATCTCAGATTGGGCGGATTCATACTTTTGGAACATCTGATTAAGGAATAATTCTCTCTGTAACAATTCTTGTCTAAGAGTTTGGATGTCCAAGTCATATACAGCCCTACTTTTTTCTAATTCATAATGGCAAGATTTTATTTCACTAACTAGTTTAACTTTTTGTTTTCTTAAATTTAAGTTTAGTTTAGATAGATTGTACCTCTTTTTAATTTTTAATAGTAATGGATAGATATATATATATATAGGTATATATATGATTTTTTAAGGGGGGAAAATCATCGAATGATTGCTCCCGCCTGGGTGAGGCGGGAGGGAGTGTCAGACTCTTACTGACTAAAAACCACCCCGTTCCTTCTCCTGCACGTCGAGCCGGAGCTCCGGTAAACCGTTAGGTTCTCCGCGATATATATAGATAGATAGATCTACACCTTTTTACTTATACAGGGTGGAATTTTGTAATGCCACCTGAAGGGGAAGTAAGTACTCTTAATACTTAAGATAGAAAATTTTACTCAAAGAAAACATTCCTTTATTTTCGAAAAGATAGAAATATGCATTCAAAGATTTTTAAATTTCGCTTGCCGTACATGATAATCGAACTAAGTAAAATCTGTAAAAGTTGCACCCTGTACATTTATTGCATCGATTGTAAGGGTCAATAAGGATGAAATCTCTCTAACAAACTTCATAAATTTAATTCAGGAAAACAATGAACGACCGATGCTATAAAAGTACTTACAGGGCGCAAGCTTTGACAGATTTTAGTCGGTTCGATATCCGTGCGAGGCAAGCTAATTATTAAAAATGTTGAATACAGTTTTGTTTCTTTTTTGTATTAAGAGCACTTCCCCTTCAGGTGGCATTATAAAATTCCACCCTGTACATTTAAATCAATGGGAGACCGTATATTTAAAAAGAAAATAAAGTTATTATATACAACAGTGTTCGTCGAGTACGCAATCATTTTCTTGTTAAACCTTCTTGAGATTGGGTTCAAGGTCTCTTCATATCAGTAGAACAAAGTATCCCATTCGTACGAAACTTTTCGGTAAGCAAAACTTTCGCAAAGGATTCCAAGTAAAAGGAACTATTGGAAAAATATCAGTACCTTGTATTCTGATATAAGTATGTTGTAGTTTTGGCTGGATTCTGTACTGAATAAGGTAGATGCCTAATTTTTATTTTAAGACTTTGACTGCCAATAAAAAACTGTTGAAGGTAAATCCTATGCTAACGCCGGTCACCGGTGACCCCCATGGTGTTTAACGTGTTAATGTCCGTCTGGTAGATTATTTTAAATCATTGGACACGTATTTTTTATTTTTTTATAGAAACGAATATTGTCGACGATATATTGATTTGAAATGTCACGTGACGTCACTTTTATGTACATTTTATACGTAGAAATGACGTTTTAGCCCCCACTCCTAAATTTTGATTCATTTTATCTAAGTATTATTTTATTATATACAACAAAATAAAAAAAAAACGTTTCTAATATTTTTTCATTCTAACTTACGGACTAATTAGATTTTTAATTTTCATACCCTGTCATCATCCCAATTCTATACGTTTCAAAGTGAAACAGCTACAAATGCCTGACCAGTAGCTTGTCATAATTCTGTAAATTAATGTGATAATTTTTACGCGAATACATTTTTTTTAATTAATATCAAGGAATCTTGACTTGTGCCCAGAGCCTAGGGTACCTATAGCAAAGTTTTAGGCTCACCATTGGGGAAAAGTGGGTGTTGGTATGTGATGATATTGTATGATTCTGCTGATCCTTTCGGAGTCTAAGATAATTGAAAGGCATGACTGAATATCATGTATATAGGTATTTGTTGACTACTTCGTTGGCCGAGTGGTTGCAAGTGCGACTGCTCGGCAAGGGGTATCGGGTTCGATTCCCGAATCGGGCAAAGTATTACTGGGTTTTTTTAAGAAATTCTTACTATTAGCACGGAATCTGGAAATGTGGCAATAACTCACTCCCTATTACATGGTACTCATAACATAAATAGTGAAAAGTGGGTGTTACATTGTACAGTGGCATTAAGTGCCCTAATGTGCACCTCTGCGTACCCCTTCGGGGATATAAGGCGCGATGTTACGTTATGTGGATTTCAATTCTCTGATTTTTTCTTATCCAATACTACGAACTCATTAAAATGTTTTCTACCGACAACCAGACAACATATTTATACAATATTACACATATCTAAACAGCCATTCTTTTGACGGCCGACAGCTTTCGCACAACTTATATTTTATGCAAAAACTTATTTCATATTTCTTATTCAAAGTTTTGCGGTACAGAAAAAGTAGCGGGTATCATTATAAAGAGAGAGTAACTTATACCCCTTATAGCTACCCGAGTACCCACATATGAAGTGGTGGGTAGTTGACAAAATCCTATTAAAAGTCTTCAGATTGATCAACGTTTAACTTTTTGCGTGGGTAGTTACCGAAATTACATGGTCCTGGTTGATAGCTACTGTTATTACATTTTTCGGTTGGGATATAATAACTTTTTTGTTTTTGAAGAGAGCTAAATATAGGGACTCTGTAAAAAGAGTAACGAATGGAGTTTCTTGCTCGTTCTTCTCCATTCGAATCTACTTTTTGGAATGAGTACCTAGCTTTACCTAGTTTCACTGACGGACTGACTGACAGACTATTATTTATTTTGTATTTGTTGACGTTTCAAAAGTACCAAAGAATGGTTTAATTGAAATAAATGCTTTGACTTTGACTTTGACTTCTGTCGTTCTACCTCCTTTTAGATTTGGATTTCTTTCTTGCTTTTGACGGTATAATCTGCTTGCTTAAGGGTTGGTCATTGCTAATTTGGATGTGAATTTGTGTGGGTACGTAATTTCTTTCTGACTTTTTAAGCAGTTTGTTAGACCGACTCAAACTTGCGTATGAGAGGACACGACAAGCAAAATGCAGTTTTATATTTGCAGGTTAAACATGTAAGTACTTTTATAAAATAACTTCACACTAATGAAAATATTCGTAACAAAAAGTTAACGTAAGGATGGTATTATGAGATAATTGCACACTTTTTCCGATCGCTGATCAGGTGATTACTTCGTTAAAGATCGTAAAAGGTCGGAACGTGTCGGCTCCTTATTACCGGTGGAACGTCGAATGGGACCGTTCGGAATGACTTCGGAACTCGACTTCTGGCGCTGCAATTTAAAACAAAGTTTCGAAAATGGAACGCTACGAGACTCTTAATTGAAATAGTTGAATTTTTCGCCCAAAGATTTCTTGAGACTTGGTTTTTTTTTCTGTCCAACTTCTGGACTAACTGTTCTTAATTCCAATGTAGATTTGTTTTTTATGGCCCACTTTCGGAAAGTTTAGTTTCGTGTTGAAAAGATTAATGGTTTTTCTGATAATGCCCATTGAAATGTCATTTATTTCTTCTGAGATGCCTCCGTAGGCGCAGAAAAGACCTTAGTGTTATGGTAGAAAATCTCCAAAAATTGCACTTAAAACATCACAACAGAGGAAGTAATTAAACAAAATATGGACCAAACTCCTCAAACTGCGAAAATAAGCAGCTATTTCCCCCACAATTTACGAGCGGCTACAACTTTTTAACAACTCTGCGAACACGAAGGAAATTTTCCTGCGACCTTAAAAGGAGTACGGCTTAAAGTTAGCCTTCCCTAATCCTGCACGACACACGGAATTGTTTAAAAGGGTAGAAAAAAAAATCGAAAGCTCCCCACAAGCTGGCCTCTAGTAAATAATTCTTGAAGTGGGCTTGTCTTCATACATCTTTTATGCGGCGTTATTTATGTCCGTGCGGTGTACAACCGGCCTTATTCTTCCAAAGAAAAATGAAACAAGTTTGAGAATAAATAAAAGTTTCACTCGAGTCCGTGATGACGCGGTAACGTTTTCACGCATTGTTCTGATGAGTTGAGATTCTTTTCGGAAAAATTCTGGACGTTTTAATGGATTGTACATTTTAGTTTTGTTCCAATGTTTTTTTCTTTTTCTTTTTTTATTATTGAAATGGGAAATAAGCATGTGGTCCATTTGGTGATAAGTGGTATTTACGTAGCCTGAGGGTTATTTTAGAAGTACCGTGTTTGCCGTATTCCACCTTGCAATAATATCCAATACTATTAATAGCATTAGAAAAAAATACTTAAACAAAAATTTAAACTTACTTCCTACTAAAAAAATACAACAAAACATGAATTTAAACCGTGTCAAAGTAACTGAAACCTTCGACAATCTTCGTTGACCTTCGGACAACTTCGAGATCCTCTTCACCGGTACAAAACTACCGTCAGCAACGATAAAAACTTTGTCCTATACATTATGAATAGCGCCTCGAGTTTACGTGGACAAGACACTATTTTGTTGCGCGTGAATTTGGTGACGGTACGGTGGTTAAAAGTAAAAAAGGATTTTATGTTTTCATAGTAACTATTGTCAGACATACTTAATTAAGACCGCCCATTGTACTCAAATTACTATTGCAATGTTTACAATTTCTTTCTGTGTGTGCAATAAAGTATAAATAAATAAATAAAAATGACGAGTTACTCGCGTAAATATACTGAGAAACGCTCTACTAGTTTCGAGTCACAGAGGGACTCTTCTTCATGAGCAGCGTGCGCGGTCACTCGATGACTCGAAAGTAGTAGAGCGTTTCTCAGTATATTTTATATTACGATTATAAACATATAAACATATTTTATATTACGATTTTAGGAATACAACTGCTTCCGTTGTCGTGTAGCCAGCAGACCAAAGGGTCTTGGTTTCGATTCCTGGATCGGAAATTGTGTTTTCAGTTTTTTTTCGACATCATTAAGGAATTGTAGCTTTTTGTATTTTATGATATTTAGGTTCACGTCTTATGAAGTACATAACTGGTGATATCAGTAGGCACATCATGGATTACTCTTCTGTATGATATCCCTGTTTATCCATCCAAAGGTTGTCTATAAGAGATCGCTTTTCTAGTGATAATACCGCATATTGTACTGTCAATTGCTAAAATGTCCTTTGTGTTTTTGTTTGTGGTGTACCATAAAGAGTTTTCTTAGCCAATTTAATCTGACTGGTGAAAAGAAAATAGTATTACATTGCATCTCTACCAATCCCTTTGAAGATTAAAAGGCTGGCCTCACTAAATGTAAAATTATTAAAAATTTCAGAAACAAAATCCACGAAACTGCATAACAGTTTAAAAACAACTACTACACACAATCATTTTAAAACATAAAGACATCAAAATATCATAACAATGTAACATAAACTCAACATAATCTATGCAAAAACTCATACATACATTTATGTCGAAAATATGACATATTATTTCGCTGTGTTATTTCAAACATTTTTATTGTTATACGCGAATGGAATAAACATAAAAACCTAGGGTTGTACGAAAGCAATAAACTTGGAATATTATTGTCTTTTTGTGGCATAAAATTATATGATGGATATACAGCCCTTTAAAAGGTATTTAGGACTTTAAAAGCGTTGTTTGAAGGTGACTAACGTGTGTATTTTATGACGGACTGATATTTACAGCTTTGGTATTATTTTTGAAAAAGTGGGCCACGGATTTGACAGTGGCTTTGGGCCAACTATGTTATTGTTATAATACTTTGTGTATTGACTTAAGTCATTATTATACTACGCATAGTTTTAGACACGTCCGATACTATATTTACTACCTATTTGAGCATTAACGAAAAACTAAAAAGGCATCCATAATAGCATTTTTATTATTAACCCGTCGAGTACCGGTTTTATAGACACAATTAAAGAACAATAGGTCGCGGTCACCGGTGACCGCTTGGTGTTTGACAGTTTAATATTTTAGTTCATAGTTATTTATATTTTAAGTTGTTTATATTTTCATATAGTAATAGTTAATATTAATTTTATTTAAAAGGCATCCTAAGACTCCCCAACTCGGAAATAAAACTCAAGACACCATGCTTGGCAGTTCACACTTCAACAACTGACTTATAATAACACTTTAATATTAAAATAACAGTCTTAAAACACATAACTTCAGTTACGTTTAAATATTATAATGAAAACTCGAAAAACGACATAATTAAATGTTAGAACATTATTTTATCATTAAACTTCTAATTCGTTTCATTTAAATTAAAACGTTTATTGTGCTTTAATTACTTAATTTTAATTCATAATTCTCGACTGGCGTAAAATAGGGGTAACTTATAACAATTTCAAATAATTAAGTGTTAATGTTTGAAATATTAAGAGCATCTTTTGAATTATTAAGTAGTTGTAAGTTTTGTTATTAATGGCTAAGTTAAGTTCATCTTGCTTAGCTTTTTTACACAACTGAAATTCGTAAGTAGGTGCAGAAGGTTTTTTAAACGATTATTTATTCATCATCATCATCAACAGCCTATAAATGCCCACTGCTGAGCAAATCCTCTTCTCACACGGAGAAGGTTAGAGCATTAATCACCACGCTTGCTCAATGCGGGTTGGCGATTACAAACTTATAATTAGAAATTATAAGTCCAGGTTTCCTCACGATGTTTTTCCTTCACTGTTTGTCAGTGGTGTCTAAATAATCTTAGAAAGTACATATAACTCGGAAAAAGTCACATTGGTACTTGCCGTTGGTAGGTTTCGAACCCGCACCCTCATGCATGAGAAGTGGCCGTCTTAAACCTCCGGGCCACCACGACTTCTTTTCGACACGATTATTTATTATTGAAATTTAATTTATGTAAACTTTGTTGTCTATAGAACTATGCTTCATTCTTATCTAAGAATGGCTTAGACTTAATTCTTGACTTGTAAGCTTATAAGTCATTCTTAGACATTTAGCATTTAGTGTATCTTCTCTCTCGTCTTATCGGCCTCTTTGGCCAAGTGGCCGAGACCGAGTTCGATTCCCAGGTCGGGCAAAGTATTGCAGCGTTTTTAAAATAATTCTCAGTAGAAGCGCAGACTCTGGAATTGTGCCCAGTATATGGCAATAGGCTCACGCATGGGACTCCTAACATAAATAATGAAAAGTAAGTGTTACACTATTCACTGGCATTAAGTACCGTAAGGTGCACCTCTACCTACCTCTTCGGGGATAAAGAATCTTGGTTTGGTTTGGTTTTCTTACTAAGAATTGTAAAAAATGAATCGAACTTAAAACCCCTCGTTTGATACTTCCACTTACGATTACTGCAAAAACGACGTAACTTACTAACATGATGTTAGCAATTAAATAAGTAAATGTTTAACAAAAATGAACTACATATGGAAACAGCCGAAGTTTCTCGAGCTCATCCGAAAGTTATCGTGTAGTATTTGGGAGTTTTCGCTATTAAAGTGACGTGTGAACACTTTTACATGATCTTTATTAACTCACTCGCAGAGTATGTTCACTTGTTTTTAATTTGAATAACTGCAGAAACATCAAATAATTAAATGTAACATCTTCCACTTACCGAAGGGATAATATGATGAGGTTTAGGGAGACCCCATTTTAGGGAGAAACATACTTGGATATTTAAAATCACAACTGATTTTAGCACCTTGTTTTAACCCAAATATTGAACTTAATATCCCTTAATTATTATGTTTTTCGGTATACATACGCGTCGCGGCGACGAGGCGACTGTCGCGCTGCTATTGCGCAGCGCGCGGCATGTTGGTCATAAAAATATGAGCCTCTAGCAAAACTTGGAACTAGTCAAGATCCTCGAATACTTTCGACGATATATTGATTTGAAATTTCCCGTGACGTCACTTCTATGTACACTTTGTACGTAGAAATGACGTTTTAGCCATCGATTTTTAATTCGTTTTAACTAAGTATCATTTTATTATACGACAAAATAAAAAATTACGTATCTAATATTTTTTCATAACCTAACTGACAGACTAATTAGATTTTTAATTTTCATACACTGTCATCATCCCTATTATAAAATAAACCAGGACCTTTTATTATTTTAGCTTGACGCTAATGTGTATCTATACTTTTTTTAAATATTTGATGAGCCGACGTTTGACCACTATCTCGCCTGGTGGTAAGCGATGATGCGGTCTACAATGGAGCATATCGTTCCATAAGCAACTCATTCACTCGAGCCTTGAAGACACCCATAGAATATTACTGATTGTATTAATGTATAGCAAATCCTATCTCAACACCGTACGTATACAATATAGTCATAATAATAATATATAGTATCTACTCCATAGACGCGTCACACCGCAGCCGACTGCAATACGCTTGCAATTAAGTAGCGATAGTGTGACACTTGCGAACAGACACAAATAATATCCTGTCGCTCAGGATATTATTAAATTAATATACTATGTTCTAAGGTCTACTACCTAAGTTTGAATGTCTTAAAACCAATACAGGTTAAATATTTAAGGAGTTCAAAAGTGTTAAAGTTGGTGTAAGAAGTGTTTTGCGTGTGAAAGCCATGCTTCAGCGTGAATGGGCCGGATCAATTTCTTTTATTTATGGCATAAGCCGGTAAACGAGCAGACGGATCACCTGATGGTAAGCAATCGACGCCGCCCATTGATACCTGAAACACTAAGGCATTACAAGTGCGTTTCCGGGATTTTAGTATTTGGGAATTTGATGATTGTAGAGGATTCGGGGATTAGCTCAGTTGGATGATAATATGGCGGCCTCATAGAGAACCAGCGTGAGACCACACACCATCGGCGAGGCATGAGATCCTGTGTTTTGCCATGGGAGTGAAGTTACCAGAGGCCCAACTCAATTGCTAAACAGCCGGTTACGCACTAGCAACTCTTCTAGTGCTGCAGGTGTCCAATGTTGACGTTCATCAACAGCCTATAAATGCCCACTGCTGAGCAAATCCTCTTCTCACATGGAGAAGGTTTGCGCATTAATCACCACGCATGCTCAATGCGTGTTGGTTATTTCAAACTTATAATTAGAAATTTTAAGTCCAGGTTTCCTTACAATGTTTTCCTTCACCGTTTGCCAGTGGTGTCTAAATAATCTTAGAAATTACATATGACTCGGAAAAAGTCACATTGGTACTTGCCGTTGGTAGGTTTCGAACCAGCACCCTCGTGTATGAGAAGTGCGTCATAAACCTCCGGGCCACCACGACGTTGATGTTAATCACTTGATATCAGACGACCCATCAGCTCGTTTTACTTAAAAAAAGGAAGAACTTAGTTGATGAAGAATGTTTTCAAGCTGGCTGTTAATCCTCGAAATATGGGAGGCCGGCACGAATGGGCCGGCTCGACCGGAGCGCCACAGCCTCACAGAAAACCGACGTGAAACAACGCTTGCGTAGTGTTTTGTCGTGTGAGTGAGGTTACCGGAGGAACAATTTACGGGGGGTAAAGGTCCCGGTCTCCTTAATTCCCCAATTCCCAACAATCCTAAAATTTATAATTCCCAAAAGGCTGGTAACGCATTTTAATGCCTCTGGTGTTTCAGGAGTCTATGGGCGGTGCCGATAAATATCAAAGTTTAGTAAAAGCATTTAAAAATATATAAAAATGTTTACAACTGATCAAACTGCAATGGAATTGATAGCCAGTGGATGTTGGTGGATTGCCAATATTACGCCAATTCTGAGTTCAAACTCTTTATCATGACAGGTTACTCCGACAATGGAAGAAAACAACTTCCTTAACGCGCAAAATATATTTAAGTAAGTACCTCTAAAAAGAGTCGATGATGTCATGGTGGCCCGTAGGTTTAAGGCGCCCGCTTCTCATGCATGAGGGTGCAGGTTTCAAATCTACCAACGTCAAGTACCAATGTGACTTTTTCCGAGTTACATGTACATTCTAAGATTATTAAGACACCACTAACAAACGGTGAAAGAAAACATCGTGAGGAAACTTGGTTTTATAATTTCTAATTACAAGTTTGAATTCACCAACTCTCAGTGAGCAATCGTAGTGATTAATGCTAAAACCTTCTCCGTGTGAGAAGAGGCTTTGCTCAGTAGTGGGCATTTATAGGCTGTTGATATGATGTAATGTAACCAATTTTTTTAAAACCATTTCGATGCACAACAAGACTGTTTAAAACACCATTTTTATCCTCAACCCTAAAATCATGCCGATTGCTCATAAAGACTTTAAATAAGGGTGTTTGCACACGATCAAACTGTCGGTTGTGCAGGCGGCGGGACGTGGGATGGTAGCGGGATTGTGGCAAATTGCCAATAACATGCAACCGCGGACAAGCTTTATTACGTTACTTGACCGTTCACAATCGTTCATGTGTTGATGCCATTTTAAAATTGTTAGGAAGAATGAGATACTTCTATTGAGTACGATCGTGTGATTCTGGCCTTATTTTGAGGTTATTTTTTTTGTTGCGTGATATTAATTAGCAAGTCCTAGACATATCTAAGTTAAAATAGTGATATTAATTTTAACTTTATTCATTCCAATCCAATAAAATGCTATACCCTACTATTGAAGTGTACAAGTATGATATGTCGACGCTGGT
Organism: Spodoptera littoralis; assembly: GCA_902850265.1. Classification (NCBI taxonomy): domain Eukaryota; kingdom Metazoa; phylum Arthropoda; class Insecta; order Lepidoptera; family Noctuidae; genus Spodoptera; species Spodoptera littoralis. Next base: position 1,721,479 of record LR824536.2, on the reverse strand, counting down.
GATGGCACAGAGGGCCCGCGTAGGCGGAGGAAATTACCTATTAGCTGTGCAAAGCGAGGTGCTGCAGGTCTGTTGAACTTGAGCTCAGCACCCAGAATTGGGATGATGACAGGGTATGAAAATTAAAAATCTAATTAGTCCGTAAGTTAGGTAATGAAAAAATATTAGACAAGTATTTTTTATTTTGTCGTATAATAAAACAATACTTAGATAAAACGAATCAAAGTTTAGGAGTGGGGGCTTAAACCTCATTTCTACGTATAAAATGTACATAGAAGTGACGTCACGTGACATTTCAAATCAAAGTCGAAAGTATTCGTTTCCGTAAGAAATTAAAAAATACGTGTCTAATGATTTAAAATAATCTATCAGACGGACATTAAATAAAAATTAGGAAACTACCCTATTAGATGTGTGTCACGATACGTCGTGTGTCATACGTAAATAATTTACGTTTATATTTATATTAAAAAATTACGCATTAATCATTAATAATAAATTTCAATAATATTGGAACTGTCTAAGTAATTAATACTGTTAGTTTAAGTTTATTTTAGTATCTTAAAATGTTAGTATTTTGGCTCTTGCTGTAAACGTTCATTGTTATGTATATAAATAAATAAAAAAGTGCTATTTTGTAACCTATTTACAGAAACGACTGTCGTTTCATAACGTTCACTTAGTAATTACATACCTATATTATTTCAGCTATAACTTACATAGATACAGATACTGTTAATATTTCCACTTCATTTTTCACTGAAAGTACCTTCACGACAACTTGATAACCGGGACTTACAGTTTGATTAACGATGGCCTACACTGCTGGTAACTTGGCAAAGATTAGATATGAGAAGGTCGTGGTAACTTAGTGTGTTATTCGTTTGCTTTCGGTTCGATTCTCAGAATGAGAGTGAGATTTTTTTAATAAATAGAGAGTGAGATATAGAGAGAGAGTGAGGATTTACAGGTTAGTTAATGTCGACGTTTTTCAGTACCTAATACATCTTGGTTGGGACTCAAGTTAGTGGACAAAAGTCACCCTATCCTACATGATTGAAAAAGAGTAACCTATGGAGTTTCTTGCTCGTTCTTCTCCATAGGAATCTACACTTTGGAACGAGCAAATAGCTTCACTAGAGGACTGACCTACAAACTGCCATTCTTTTCTCATTATTTAAATATTTTGTTGTGACGTTCAAAAGTGCCTTCCTGGTCTAATTGAAATAAATGATTTTGACTTTGACTTATCAAGTATAAATAATTAGCAATGGTGTAATGCTTCTGTTTCTTAATAATTATGGATGGGCCGTATTCATAATTATCACATCAGATAAAAGACTTCCACTGTTGATTATTGCCCCCCCTTGAACAACTTCCAGATCAGCTGGTTGGTTGGAGGTGACCTCTTTTCTATAAATTAAACTGAGATATCCGTTATTTAGATGATATCATTTTCTATCCAAATTTTGAGTACAACACATATAATAACATAACTTCACGCCTCTTATCCTCGAAGGGGTAGGCAGAGGTGACCATTACGCCACTTTACAATGTAACACCCACTTTTCACTATTCATGAGTACTATGTAATAGGGGGTGAGTCTATTGCCATATACCGGGCACAATTCTAGACTCCGTGCTACAACTGAGAATTTAAAAAACCCAGTAGTATTTCGCTCGACCCGGGAATTAAACCCGAGACCCCTCGCCCGGCAGTCACACTTGCGACCACTCGGCCAACGAGGCAGTCATCTCAGCATCAATTTTGAGTATATCATTTTCTATCCAAATACTAAAAAAACGTCGTGGTGGCCCGGAGGTTTAAGACGCCCACTTCTCATGCATGAGGGTGCGGGTTCGAAACCTACCAACGGCAAGTACCAATGTGACTTTTTCCGAGTTATATGTACTTTCTGAGATTATTTAGACACCACTGACAAACGGTGAAGAAAAAACATCGTGAGGAAACCTGGACTTATAATTTCTAATTATAAGTTTGAAATCGCCAACCCGCATTGAGCAAGCGTGGTGATTAATGCTCTAACCTTCTCCGTGTGAGAAGAGGCTTTGCTCAGCAGTGGGCATTAATAGGCTGTTGATGATGATGACCCAAATACATATCGATAGAGACAACATAAAATAACAATTATCTTAAACCCAATCAAAAACGACATTCCAAGTTCAAAAACAAAATTTAAATTTAGATCTCGTTTTCGTCACAGAGCGAATAAATAACGAAGGCGTCACTTCCGGTTGTGTTCGGTACAACTTCGAGTTTAAACGAATTAAAAGCTTGCCCGGGTCTCGCTAACGAACGTACCGTACAACGTATGTTACGTCATCTGAATTTCGTACGTGGAGATTGAGATTGAGATGGTGAACTGTGAGATAATTAAGGGATGGTGTGGTTAGGGTTGTGAGTGGTATTTATCTTTTTATCCAACATCAAAAATAAAAATGGAGGTTAATTTGACTCTGTATAGAAGGTGTTGTTTTAAAGCCGCGTCATTTTTATCTAGGAGGTAACTCTGATACCGATTCTGAGTCCGAATCAATAAAAAAATTGTAGATAAATATTTTTAATTTTTCTGAAATTACAGTGCGAAGTACACGCCGCCATCTTGTAACTAGCTTTATAACGCGGCTTAATACACACGAACTCAAACACGTAATTGATATTATTTCTACCTCTAATTCCATAAACCTCCAATAAGAAACATTGCTGTCGCTTATTCTGGAATACTGTCGAACTTAAATGATTTATTATACCCGTATTTTTAACTATTGGCCCGAAATTTTCTCTTACATTAAACCTTTATGACTTCTGTGACATGCCCCCGAGAAATGACATGGTTTCAAAACTACACCTTGTATATGTATGTATGTATGTTTGCGCTTGACTATCTCGCGATTGGCTGAACCGATTTTGATGCAATTTTCAGAAACATGTTTGTTATTCTTAGGAGGTTTTAGTAATATTAACCTCTTTTCTGTCGATATATGAGACACAATGGATAACACATTGTGCAATTGGGTAATTGCAGCCCAGAAGAGAATAGAATAGAACGTGTCTGTTGAGTATCCGCTATGGTGTGTGACCCTTAACTCAGATAAAGTAATTGAAACACATTCACCGACAGAGTGGACAGACAATATAATAATAATAATGTTACAGAGACCTGCTAGCCATTTCCACCCTACCGATTTGGAAGTAATTAATGAAGGCATTCATTTGAACTACATAATTATATACACTTTCTCATTCTTATTTCACACACAAACCATTTTAGCACTATTTCTTCTATTCTTTAATATCTAAATTACAATACCCAATTACCCCTCCCTAGTCCCCGTCTCGCGAATCCCCATGAGGCTAGGCAAAGACTATGGGACGCTAATTACTACGAGTCCTACATACCTCTTTCGCTTCATCAACAGTCATCAATATTTTCATGCATGCTCGTCGGTTAAGGGCACTTTTAATTTGGCCCTTCTTTAATATATCGCCAATCTTATCAGCATATGCCCGTCTAGGGCGCCCTCTAGCGACGGCCCCATTCATATCCGCTCTATACACTTGTTAACAAAGGCAAAAAACACATTATGCCTTGTCGTCCACTAATCATCCCCATCATACCCCCTCCCCTTCTTATAGAGATGGCCTATCTACAAAGTTGCACTGCATTCTCCTAAACTCCGTTTTAAGTTCCGATACAAACATTAGACAGCCATGTAAAAGGGTTCATATTGCACATAAAAACACAGAAGGATCAGTTTTATCGACAGTGGAACAAGAGGTTTTTTTTAAGGGGGGAAAATCATCGAATGACTGCTCCCGCCTGGGTGAGGCGGGAGGGAGTGTCAGACTCTTACTGACTAAAAATCACCCCGTTCCTTCTCCTGCACATCGAGCCGGAGCCCCGGAGCCGAACAAAAGAATAGACAACCTTTTCAAGTTGTTAGCAAATTCTCAGTACTATTATGGAATTTCAAATTGTGTCTTTTATTGGTATGTTATTAGGTATACCTCTTATATGAGACTGTATAGGACTAATAACGATAACTGGAATCACTTAAATTAGTAAATGTGGAACTATACAAAGTTACATACAGACTGCTTCGTTGGCCGAGTGGTCGCAAGTGCGGCAAGGCCTATCAGGTTCGATTCCCGGTACGGGCAAATAATTACTGGGCAAAAAATAAATCTCTGTAGTAGCACGGAGTCTGGAATTTAACCCGGTATATGGCAATAGGCTCACCCCCCATTATATGTAACTCATAACATAAATAGAGAAAAGTGGGTATTACATTTTACAGTGGCATTAAGCGCCATAATGTGCACCTCCGCGTACGCCTTCGGTGATAAAAAGGCGTTATGTTATGTCACATACGGGTCAAATTTAGTACCTCCTTTTTAGTCAGTGATAAATAGGAAATAATCCCATGGAATTTAAAAGACGTAACATGCGTCACATTTAAAAGCGAACTTCAAAGTCAAAGTCAAAGCATTTATTTCAAATAAACCTTAATAGGCACTTTTGAAACGTCAAAAATTGAATTATACGTCTGTCGGTTTGTCTGTCGTTACGTATTTTTATGCATCATGAACCTTCTCTCATGACCCTGTAGAATGACTCAAACATCTCCACCACGTCGGAGAGACGTCTCTATTTTCAATTATACCAACTAGGAATTTGATTACGAATCCTTTTTGGAGTTTCCCAGTTCGTTCTTTGTTTCCCTTTTCAGTGGAATTGAGTTTTGAAGGTGTTACCGACTTGTTCTGTCTTGTCGTGTCGCTTATATGTATATAGTTTTATATATAAGCATACACACTCATTCGTGCCCTCACACTGATAAATGATCTTCTGGCATCATCGCCAGAGTTTGATATATTTGCGTCAAGCTGGAGGACTGTGTGCAAAGAATGCATGGCGTTATGCGAGTGTATGAATGCATAACTATATTTTATGTTATGTTGTTTTGTAAAGGTCTTATTTATTTTATATTGTTTATTTTGCTTATTGGTAATAAAACCTGTCATAGTTTGTAAGGTTTTTGTATTCTTAATGTTTGTTTTATTTAACGATTTTTCTGTTTTGTTTTTTTTTCTTTTTATAATTATTTCGGCTTCGCTCGCGTCACAAAAGGATAAAAAGTAGCCTATGTGACATATACTAATACACACAGCGCCATCTATACTAATAATTTCGTTTTCCCTCGAGAATATCAAACTTTTCCGGGATAAAAAGTATCCTATTAGTTAATCCAGACTTCTAACTTCACGTCTGCAAAAATTCAAAGCAATCGGTTTAGTAGTTACGGCGTGATAGTGGAACAAACAAACAAACTCACTTTCCGATTTATATTATTAGTAAGGATAGTAAGAATGTATAACGCCTTGGTTTTATGACTGTATTGTTATACTATTTAACTCGTCGAGTACCGGTTTTATAGACACAATTAAAGAACAATAGGTCGCGGTCACCGGTGACCGCTTGGTGTTTGACAGTTTAATTGAAATAAATAAATTATGGAGAGTGCGTTTTTTTTAGAATGTGATCTTTGCTTCTTTCTTGATTATGATTGGGGCGTGTTGAATAAAATGAGTTTGTTTCGTATTTATACAGAAGACAATATATCAAAATTGTATCATAGGTACCTACTCATTTATTTAGGTACATACATGATATGAATGATTACGGGAATTTAACATCTGTAACTAAACAAGAAGTAAATACTTAATTATAACAGTGAAATCAATGAATACAAGGAATAACTACGTATCTTAAGTAATTTAACGAATAAATACACAGAAGTAGGATTACCACTAAAGCTACTATTAAATCGTATTCACTATTAAATGGGGATCGAATCCGAGAACGTCCTAGTAATAGAGATTGCAGCCATTTAATCAATTTACTATATCCTTTTACCTGTTAAAACACCGGCTCCTGATATAAAACACATTATACCCGCAACTTTATATAGAGGATATACAAGGTGTTGTTTTTAAGCCGCCGTCATTTTCTAGTAGGTAACTCGGTTATCGATTCTGAGTCCGAATCAATAAAAAATACTGTAGGTAAATATTTTTCATTTTTCTGTAAATTACGGAAATCCGTAAGTGAGAAATACACGCCGCCGTCTCGTAACTAGCTTTATCATGTGGCATAACACACACACAAACTCAAACACGTAATTGATATTATTCCTAATTCCATAAAACTCCAATAAGAAGCATTGCTGTCGCTTTTTCTGAAATACTGTCGAACTTAAACGATTTATTATAACCGTATTTTTAACTATTGGCCCGAAATTTTCTCTTACATTGAACCTTTATGACTTCTGTGACATGCCCCTGAGAAATGACACGGTTTCAAAACTACACCTTGTATATATAAATTACGTTTAAAAAGCTAACTTCAGGGCCTCTTTTATTTAAGTCAGGTAAATTAATATACTAAAATTTTCTCCTAAGTGTAACAAACACGTTTTTGAAATTTGCATTTGAAAACTGCTTCAAATTCGGTTTATAATTGCGACACAATCGCGCACAAACAGACATACATATTATTTAACTGATCAAACTGGAAAACTTCTTTTTTGAAGTCGGTTAAAAACAAATGAAAATCTTTTTCATTAACTATAACTAAATAATTAAACAAGAATTAAGAAAACAAATTAGAACGTACTTATTTGATTTAATTATCTATTAACTACTAAGTTGCATTTCATGTGCACGGTCGAGTTATAGTCACTTCAAGTGTGTTCAAGTACACTTAAAGTTATTTCACTGATTAATAAAACAACATTGTTCCCTTATGTATTTACCTACTATGTAAGAATATGATGATATTTATATTCTAGTGAGTACGTGCTGGGCCTGCGGACAGACCAGAAACAGACCCGAGCGTACGGCGCTTCGCGTTCCACGCGCGCCTCAAAGAGCCATCAGACCACCACAGATGGGGCCCAACAGGGCCGATAGATACCGATTCTGAGTCGCGGAGAACCTAACGGGTAACCGGTGCTCCGTCTCGACGTGCAGGAGACGGAACGGGGTGGTTTTTAGTCAGTAAGAGTCTGACACTCCCTCCCGCCTCACCCAGGCGGGAGCAGTCATTCGACGATTTTACTCCCATAAAAAAAGTGAGTACGTGCTTTTTTCTTTCAACAAATGAAGAGTGGATTTTCTGTGTCAGCCCAATGTCGACAGATGGCATTATTAGCTATTTATTCTAGACGAACTAATGACACGTAAACATTGCATTCATGGATATTGAATGAAAGATTAGTAGGTGCCTTTAAATATTTCAAATCAAATGAAAACTAGTATTATATATTAAATAAATATTAAATCAGATCACTATATCCCCAGAAAACAAAACAAACAACAATATAATGAAACAATTAAAATCCTTCATAATCCTCTGTATCGAATTAAAATCGCAAATGTAAGCGCGATGTCAATTAAAACAAAAACAGTGCGGGACATCGCTTATTCGCCGAAAGCCGACTGCCGACGGTCGAAAGCCGACGATCCGATTAGTGCGTCCAATAAACAAAGGGTACTGGCCGTTATTAATTTTCGATTGGCGCAGACGTCGCGAACGTTCCACGGTTTAAATTTGAATTGGGAATCTGGGATTATGATTGTTTGGAAGCAGAGGTGTGAAGATTATCCCAACGGTTGTTTGCGTTTAAGGGGTGAACAACATAAATAATCGTTCCGTATGGATGATAGCATCGGTAAAGCTTGGATATCGATTTATCGCTTCCTGTCATACCTCGTTTTGTGTTTGGATTTGGAACTAATTCGTGGTTTATTTCTAAATTCCGTTTTGTAAGTAAAATTAGTATGATATGGTTGTATTATTTGATTAAGACTGAAGACTGCCTCGTTGGCCGAATGGTCGCAAGTGCGACTGCCGGGCTAGGGGTTTCGCGTTCGATTCCCGGATCGGGCAAAGCATTACTGGGATTTTACAAAATTCTCAGTAGTAGCACGGAGTCTGGAATTGTGTCCGGTATATGGCAATAGGCTCACCGCCTATTACATGGGACTCATAAAATAAATAGTGAAAAGTGGGTGTTACGACAATGTAACATTCACTTAAGTTTATGCCACTGTAAGTACAAACTTAAAGTCTGTAAGTACAAACGTAAAAACTCTAAGTTCAAACTTACAGTGGTATAATGTGCACCTCTGCCTACCCCTTCGGGGATAAAAGGCGTGATGTTATGTTATATTATGTTATTTGATTAAGTAGTAGTAGGTTTTGACGAAAAAGCAGAAAACAGCGACAAAATTCTAGTTCATATTATTTTTGTAATATTACTATATTTCCTTAACAAAATAGTTAATCCGAAACAAACGTTTTACTCCCACGATATTTTTACACGTAACTATTTCGGGATTGTAGGTGGAACGTATGCGAAACTATTTTTCTTTTCAGAAATAAAATTTCTGCTAGAAAATAACGAATTTTTGCTTTTATTTCTGTAAATGTTGGTAACCTCTGGTCACGTTGGCTGACCTCGTGTGACGTCATTTCCTCTGTGCTTCACGCTCGCTCCGGTTGTTTCATTAGCAGCTATACAGACTGTAAAATTGTCCAAACAATGTATCAAGGTATTGTGTTTTTATTGAATTTGTGCCTTGCACAAATGGTTTTAGGGTTCCAACTTAAGTGTGGGTTTTCATCAATGGTGTTTTTCAGTTCGTAGGTCAGTAGCTAGGTTTGAAACCAGAAAACTAACAGTCAGTTTCAATATCCTATTATATGTACCTATCTGTAAATTATGTAGCTCACTAGATAAAGAATTTGCACATAAGCTCCATAGAAAATCTATAAATATAAAAGAAAGTCGTGTTAGTTACACTATTTATAACTCAAGAACGACTAAATCGATTCAGATGAAAATCGGTAGGAAGGTAGCTAAGAATCAGGAGACGGACATAGGGTAATTTTCATACAACTTTTACGTTCTCTTTTACCGAAAATCAACGGGAACGGGAAACAAGGGGGAAACAACGCGTACGAAGTCGCGCGCAGAGACTAGTAAGTAACATTATTCAGACCAGCCATAAATTAATCTATCACTATTTTCTCAACCAATGAAAACATTTGTACACAACATACCAATACAACATATAACTTTATATCATATAAGAAAACACAGGAATGTCCCCCAGACGACACAGGAGCAAGATTCGCTTTATCTAACGAAGGCTCCAGGCTATGTGCCTCGTCTATAATTAAATAATATGACACAAAACAGAAGACGCTTCGGGAAACGGGGAAAACATCACAAAAGTCGAGTTAGAAGGTTATATGGTTGCTTAGATGACGTGTGTCTAGATGTGGTAAGAAAGCAGTTACATATAAAATAGTTGTATTGGAATTCTACATCAATGTATTGGGCATGGTTTTTATTAAACGTCGCCCCATACTAGAATTTTCTTGTTTCGTGGGTGCGTTTACAAACATACAAGTTTTTTTTTATGGAATAGGAGGCAAACGTCCAGACGGATCACCTGATGGTAAGCGATCAGCGCCGCCCATGGACACCCGCAACACCAGAGGAGCCACAGGTGCGTTGTGTGGTTGGTGCGCAATACGAATTTTAAGTTTACGTACACATGATACCCATACCAGAAACAACAATTAGTGGGTCACACAAAGGGTTGCTCCGTGAGGAAACCAGCTACACGTTGCGCGGCAGCCAGTTAACCCTGCTATCGCACCAACCGTGCAGTCTGCTTTTTTTTTACGGGGGGACAATCATCGAATGACTGCTCCCGCCTGGGTGAGGCGGGAGGGAGTGTCAGACTCTTACTGACTAAAACCACCCCGTTCCTTCACCTGCACGTCGAGCCAGTGCCCCGGTAACCCGTTAGGTTCTCCGCGACGTGCAGTCTGCTTAGGATTGCACTTTGTTAGGAAATGCTATCATTATCATAATCACAAGACATCACTGCCTTTTTCAATAAATTTCAGATCCTTTGGTTATAGCCGACTGCATCCATTAGCTTTCTGCTACCTTCATCGGGGATTTTATGCTGCCATAAATATCTATGATGCATATTTTGCACACAATATAGTTTAGGGTTGAAAGTACGCAACTTTTTTTTTTTAAGGGGGGGAAATCTTCGAATCACTGCTCCCGCCTGGGTGAGGCGGGAGGGAGTGTCAGACTCTTACTGACTAAAAACCACCCCATTCCTTTTCCTGTACGTCGAGCCGGAGCCCCGGTTACCCGTTACGTTCTCCGCGACTCCGAATCGGCATCGGTCCTGTTGGGCCCCATCTGTGGTGGTCTGATGGGTCTTTGAGGCGCGCGCGGAACGCGACGCGCCGTACTACGGCGAACTACGCAACTTAGGATAGATATTCAAGCAAGCGAAGCTGCAACTAAAATCTAGTTTAATTATAAAATATTACAACCATAGAAAGTGCAGTAAATATAACAAGCGTCGGTCTCAATTAGAGAAATGTGTCAGCTGGCAGCTACAAGAGTTGTGCAGTTAGAAAAATCAACGGACGGAAAAATAGGTTAATGTTATTACCTAGCTCCAGAGTCTAGGTACAACTGTTAGTGTTTACTAGACTTCCTTGGTTATAGTCTATATTTTACTACCATGTCTGTTATTTTTGTGCCGTGGGTAGAGCAAGAAATTAAGCACATCTGTTGAAAATATAATGCAACAGTAGCTTTTTTTTTGAGAGTATAATTAACTATATAAATAAAAATAATCTTTATTCACAAATGTAAATGGATACTAATGACAAAAAATATTCCTTAAGTAAGCATAGTAGGTACACATAGTTATGTGTCACTAAAAATCACTGGAAAAGGTACTGATTTCAACCTGGTTAGCTAGAGGTCATCAACAGCCAACTGTGGACTATGAGCTTTACCTCCGAGTGTTTAATCTCCATGCTTGTTAACGATTGGAGGTCCTACCTTAAAAGGCAGATTTATCAAAGAGCATTTCTATCTCATCATCAACACCCTATAAATGCCCACTGCTGAGCAAAGCCTCTTCTCACATGGAGAAGTTTAGAGCATTAATCACCATGCTTGCTCAATGCGGGTTGGCGATTTGAAACTTATAATTAGAAATTATAAGCCCAGGTTTCCTCACGATTTCCGTAACCGTTTGTCAGTGGTGTCTATATAATCTTAGAAAGTAAATGTAACTCGGAAAAAGTCACATTGGTACTTGCCGTTGGTGGGTTTCGAAGCCGCACCCTCATGCATGAGAAGCGGATGTCTTAAACCTCCGTGCCACCACGACACCATCACCACCACCATTTCTATCTGGTACACGGTAACTGTTGAAAATGTTTTATGGTCGAAAGTAATAACAATTTTTGAGATTACTTTTATAGGGTTTCTTTGCAGGAAGATAACTGACATGACAAGTATTCTGTCATGACTTGTCACCACACGTTTAAACAATCAGGTCCAAACACCTCCAGTGACGTATATTAAGGTCTGTCGAACCGTTCGGTTGGGACCGATCGTACGTACTTCATTAACCGTCTCTCACTACATTTGATTTCAGTTAATCGTTTGGAACATTGAGTTATGTACGTTGGGACGTTTGTACCCGTTCAATGTGTGAGTGATAGCGGGTTAATGTAACGGCAGAATATATGATGCTTGTTGTTCTCTGAAAGGATGAGTACTGTGTTGTGGATGTTCTTTGGACATTTTGAAACTGGTATAGCTGCTAATAGAACTGTTATATAAAGTCCTTTTTTGTCCAATGTCATATTTATCCCTTATTACAATGAGATAAACTTTACACATACGGAAGAGGTGCACATTTTGACACTTAACGCCACTGTACAATGTAACACCCACTTTTCACTATTTATGTTATAAATATGTCCCTTGTAATAGGGGGTGAGCCTAGTGCCATATACCGGGCACAATTCCAAGCTTCGTGCTACTACTGATTTTTTTTTTAAAAAGCCCTGTATATTTTTGCCCGTCACGGGAATCGAACCCATTGCCCAGTCGCATTTGCGACTACTCGGCCAACGAGGCAGTCAGTGAGGTAACCCACTGTGAAACAAAAACAATAACAGTTTGACAACATCCCCCGTCTACTGTTAAAGGTCTTACCCTAGTCTGCCAGGCAAGAAAACCGGAATGTACCTAACTCGAGAATTGAACCCCAGGCTCTATGTTCAAAAAGCTAAACTAAAAAAACTATGAACACATTTCCTTAAAATTCATTTTTTTCGCTTTCACTTATGATTTACACCGAAATTGAACTAAAATTAGGAATAATCAATGACACGGCAAAAATTTTATGGTTAAGCCAAAGTTGAGCGTGTGTGTGTGTGTGTATGTGTGTGACACAAGTCAGTATATCAGGGGTATGTTTGACGCAGCAGCTGTAACGGTTAGAGCGAGGTTCAATCATAGTTCGGGACATTTATATGAAGCAACTTCATGTTTGCTTTTTTCTCAAAAGGAATAGACAGAAGCTTAAGGACATTCACATTTTTTTATGATATAAGCCGGTAAACGAGCAGACGGATCACCTGATGGTTAACAATCGGCGTCGCCCGTGGACACCTGGAACACCAGAGGCGTTACAAGTGCGTTACTGGCTTTTTGGGGATTAGGAGTTTGAGGATCGTTGGGGATTCAGGGATTAGGGATATTGGGGAAAGGGAGGTTAATTGGGCTTCCGGTAACCTCACTCACACGATGAAACACAATGTTGCTTCACGTCGGTTTTTTGTGAGGCCGTGGTATCACTCTGGTCGAGCCGGCCCATTCATGCCGAAGCATGGCTCTCCCACACTTAAATCACTCACATTTTTATAAGTGAGAAATTTCCAGAATCCGGGAAATACCCAATAATACTTTTACCGAATTAGATATCTCTACATGCCCTTCTAGTATGATTCTTCAAAGAAATACGACAAACACCAAGCTACTAAGACCTGTAAATAAAAAACCTTTTCAAAAAAATCCACTAGAGGACGCTGCAGCGTTTTAATTAATCAATTATCTTGATGGCTTCGAGCGGCGAAAGTTATAGTCAACTTACCACTTTACAAAGACCTCCCGCTCCCCCCGAAATAGTACTAAGTTGCAGGGGTGGATAGGAAATACAGGGGGAGACAGAGGTCTAGGTAATTGGCCGATTTAATGACATGCCTTCTGATTGTTTTAACTATCAACCTTTTTAGAACGTTGGTATGGTGAATAAGTTTTTTGAAAACTCCTATATAGTATACTAGCGGACCCGACAGACGTTGTCCTGTAATAATAGGTATAGATAAATAACCTAGAAACCGACTGCAGCGCCATCTGCCGGGCTGATTTGGGAATCTAAACCATTCCCAGATCCCCTTAAACACACAAAAAATTTCATCAAAATCGGTCCAGTCGTTTGAGAGAAGTTCAGTGACATACACGCTCACAGAAGAATTATATACCTATATAAAGATATGGATATCAGGCAAGCCGTATTCTTAATATTGATCTACAGTGCACAAAAGCAATAGATGTATTGTTTCGACGTCAAATCCCAGTTCATGAAATTTTTCATTTTGTTGAATCTATGGTTTTCCTTCTTGGATTACGAGGTTGCTGATAAATGTATAGAAAACGACTTAAAATATTTAATCGAGTGTCTACCTACAAAGGGTTTGAATGAAATTCTATTCTTATTCAATTTTAAACAGTAGACATCTTAAAACAAATGACTTAATATAAAAAACTTGAAAATCTAATCGCTGTATCGGCAAAGACTTCAATTCCTATTAAATCTCAACGAGACACAACAAAAGTCTAATCTCTTTAAAGCGACTGAAAGAAAAAAAAGTAAGAAAAAAAATGAAAGTCGAAGTCGGAAATTAAAGCCGCCGACTTCCGACGGGAGACAGGCTCGATTTGTTTCAGTAAGCGAAGATGGCCGCCGACTGAAATCGCGTCATTGTGATTTTAAATGAAATCTTAATAGATGCAAATGAGGATTAGTTCTTCATTCGCCCGCCAGAGGGCGCTTTCACGGATGACTTGAAATAGAAGACTAGTTGAATCCTTTGTCTTTTTTTAATTGCAGATTTTGTTAGGACCAAATTGAGTTGCCTTTCTAAGTATGAAGTGATTTTCTCGAATGCCTTGTCAAAGAATTTTTATAAATGCCTGGAGTTATTTGAATTAAATAAAATGTATCTTAAGTCTTAAGTAAATGCTAGACTTAATAGACTATACCATAAAAAACCACCAATGAACCTTGAAATTATACTCCGCTCGATGTGTATGGCAATATCACCCCTATCTCAAGCACACAAGTGCTACAACAAAACATGACGTCATACCTTTTATTTCCCAAAGGCATTATCATAAGCATGTTCAAGTTAATATTTAAAAAATAAAAACGGAAGAAACTAGAATGGAATTGATCACTTACTAACAGGCGAGATAGTGGCCAAACGTCGGCCCATCAAATATACCTAATTTAAAAAAAATCGTGAGATAAGCCTTCCAAGAGGATACCACCTCTTTCGAATTACGGTTGTTATGGCATCATTAGGTATACCAGCCATAGGACGTCCACTGCTAAACATAGGCCTCCCTCAATGACTTACAGTCAGGCCAGTTGGGAGCGACCAGCATCCAGTTGTTATGTATTATTCTAAAACTTTTGAACCGATCAATAACTGCGATTTATACCAACTGAGCTTGCATACCGGGGCTCCGGCTCGATGTGCAGGAGAAGGAACGGGGTGGTTTTTAGTCAGTAAGAGTCTGACACTCCCTCCCGCCTCACCCAGGTGGGAGCAGTAATTCGATGATTTTCCCCCCTTAAAAAAAATCTCCCAATTCCTCCCTAAATTCCTAACTCATAATCGATCAACATAACTAATCTATCGGTAATTCCCCGTCGAACATAAATGTTAACCAAAACATCATATCTACGGTCCGTCACACGTGATTAAATACCGAAATTCCAGACAAGGGAGTTGCAAACAACGCCATCTATTAGTAGTAGCTATGAAAAACTAGAGTTGACAGTTGAGATAACGTAGCTTCGTGTGAGAAAGATAAGGATTTACAGAAGTACCATTTAATAAAAGTGAGAAACATTATTTATTTCATATTGGAATTAAAAAGAAAATCACCTCGTTGGCCGAGTCAATCGACCGCCTCATTGGCCGAGTGGTCGCAAGTGCGACTGCCGGGCAAGGGGTCTCGGGTTCGTTCACGGGTCGGGCAAAGTACTACTGTGTATTTTATAAATTCTCAGTAGTAGCACGGACTCTGGAATTGTGCCCGATATATGACAATAGACTCACCCCCTATTACATGAAACTCATATATAGTGAAAAGTGAAAAGTGGCTGTTACATTGTACAGTGGCATAATGTGCACCACTGCCTACGCCCCTCGGGTATAAAAGGCCTGATGTTATATATATTATAAGAAAATCACCAAGTCGCTTGCCAAGTGTAAGGCTATGAGGTATTTATAAAAAAAGGTCTTTATCTACACCCAGATATCGCGAATCATGGTTACTATGGCTGATGACGAATGACAAAAAATCGGTACTGAGAGAACTCAAAGAAAAAAGGAGAAAGTAACACAGTCTAGAAACGACCGAGTGTATGTAAGTTAGCTTTCTGCACATTTTCCTCCAGGTACGCAATAACCCACAGAGCCACCGCGGGTCATTTAGACCGATAGCGCAGATTTATGCGAAGTGATTTTTAACCCTTTATAATGTGAAAGCTAACGGGTTGGGCCACATGACGGATGGTATTTTGGACCGAATATCCTAAATTTGTGTTTCGTGAGTTTTTATCAGTATGAAGCTGTTTGTTCATGGTGATTGATTGGGGGTATTGATGGTGTTGTAATCTATGGGAGCTGCAGTATGTATCAATTGGGAAAGTTAGGAAAATGGGTAGCCCGATGTTTTGTTCGATGAATGAGTGAACATAACTCATGGTAGATCGAATCTGTTTTCCTGTGGGTGGTTTGATAACAAAATTTTATAAAAAGCGATTCATAATCATTCTCATCATCACGCCATTTACCCCAGAAGGGATCGGCAGAGTTGTACTTAATGTCACTGTACCTCTACAATGTAACATCCACCTTTCATTATTTGTGTACCTGCTACACAAATAGCTTATTGCCATATATCGGACACAATTCCATACTCTACTCAGATTTTATTAAAACCCAGCAATACTTTGCCCGACCCGGAAATCGAATGCAAAACTCCTTACAGTCGGACTTGCAACATCTCGGTTAACGAGGCAGTCAGCATATAAAAAGTTAATATACCTAACTAAAACTCAAAAGGTAAGCAGAGTTAATGGTGCCTACATAGGCATTTGCATTAAACCAATGATATTTTCATCATCACTGAACAAAACGTTGCCTCACACTAAGATTTTTTCCTGTGTCGTGGGTGCGTTTACAATCATACAAGTTCAAATACACATAATGACATCCAGACCCGAAACAACAATTTGTGGATCACACAAAGAGTTGCTCCGTGCGGGAATCGAGCCCGCGACACGTTGCGGGGCAGCCAGTTGCCCAGCCACCGCGTCAACTGTGCAGTCGAGTGAACCTTTTACTA
The DNA here is from genome assembly GCA_902850265.1 of Spodoptera littoralis. NCBI lineage: Eukaryota > Metazoa > Arthropoda > Insecta > Lepidoptera > Noctuidae > Spodoptera > Spodoptera littoralis. The sequence continues at coordinate 1,704,844 of LR824536.2, read as the reverse complement.
AATATCACAGAAACATTTGAGTGAGCTAATTTCTAAAGACCAGATATAAATTGTTTAATATACCTGTGTCCTTCACCAAATCTCTGACGATTGCAAAATCTAACAACATCACTAATTGCATGGCCCAGAAATCGAACAAGATATTGTAGCTGCTATATATGTAGACTGCTTGGTTGGCGCGGTGGCTGCCGCTGAACGTGTCGCGGGTTCGATTTCCGCACGGAACACTTTTTGTGTGATCCACAGATTGTTGTTTCGGGTCTGGGTGTCATATGTTTGTGAACTTGTATGTTTGTAAACGCATCCACGACACAGGATAAATTGCGAGAGCGGGGCAAATTCTTAAAAAAATTGTCTGGTACACAATGTGATGCTTGTGTTTTTCATACCAAGTTCATTTCCCAATCAAGTACAATTCTACTTACCTACCTTCGTACCTAATATTGACTCTACTCCTATTTAAAATTCCCAATGACTCATAGACAAACTTTACAACCAGTTGTAAACCAGTTGCGTGACACGGCGGGAGTTAGGGCGATCCTAATGCCCAGGGGACCGATAAATAGTACAGTTTTATTGCACGCGCCGTGTTTGGGAAGTGTGCGTGCAATACGGTATTAGGGATGCGCGGAATTATTTTTTTTATTGGTTGAGTTAAAATGTTTTTGAAAATGACGTCATTTTAAGTTAGGGGTGAAGGCATTGTTCTTTGTGTTTGAAAGTAATAAGAAAAACAAATATTATTTAATGTTAACCTAGGGGTGTATTATGTGGCTCCCCGTCCGACCAGAAACAGACCCGAGCGTACGCCGCGTCGCGTTCCGCGCGCGCCTCAAAGAGCCATCAGACCACCACAGATCTATGGGGCCCAATAGGGCTGATGCCGATTCGGAGTCGCGGAGAACCTAACAGGTAACCGGGGCTCCGGCTCGACGTGCAGGAGAAGGAACGGGTTGGTTTTCCCCCCTTAAGAAAAGGGGTGTATTATTATGTATTTTACTGTTAATTGAGATTAAAATTCGGTGTTCTGTTGATTAGTTATAGTCTTACATGGTAACAGCATGACATACTTAAGAAAAGACTATTCAACATTTTTAGCAACCCATTGAGCTTTGTTTACCTCTGTATTTCATGGTTGTTTCTTTTTGAAACTTACAATAATCTAGAACATTACTTGACCTATTTTTCAAGGAATTATTTCTGTATAACTACCTCTATATATAAATAGCGTTTTAACAGCTTATTTCTCAGTCCAACTTAATGATTGAACCGAAACATCACAATGAGTTTGTGATTTCTGCACATGTGAGACAGTAAATAAAATATATTTAATTTTAATATTATACCAAATATGTATGTTGTTAAATACCAAAATAATTTTGTGCTCTTATTAACCCGTTTCCAATTACACAGTAAGAGTAGGTAATTAAAAGTCATCATTTCCTGAAATTCAGTGAGCAATATGATTTTCTAATAAATATGTAGATAATTAATAATATTTTGAGGAAAATCGGAAAATATCAATTGGTACTTTTAAGTATAGATTTGATTTGAAAATTGTGTTATTCATTCGAGTACCGAATAGATAGGTATCCCGCCTGGGTCAATTAACATCGTTAATATATCTATAGGCGCCATCTTCATTTTGATCACTACTCTCAAAGTCAAAGTCAAAGTCAAAGTCAAAGTCAAAGTCAAAGCATTTATTTCAATTAAACCATAGTTTGGTACTTTTGAAACGTCAACAAATACAAAATAAATAATAGTCTGTCAGTCAGTCCGTCAGTGAAACTAGGTGAAGCTAGGTGCTCATTCCAAAAAGTAGATTCGAATGGAGAAGAACGAGCAAGAAACTCCATTCGTTACTCTTTTTAAAAAAAGTATGTTCTACAATGTCTCTGATACATATTTCAATACTGTACGCATATGTAAGAACAATGCAAAGACATGCTTGACGAATTATACTAATAACTTACTAAAATTAAAAAAAAATATATAAAAATCTTGAAGTCTAACATGGTGCTCACATATGCATACTGAAAATCCATAGAATTAGTGCTTCTATACAAGAAAAGGAAACTCTTTGTTTCAATAAAGAAATGGTCGATGCCATAAGGAAACTAGATTTCTTTTCCGACTTCAAAAAAAGGAGGAGGTACTATGTTCGGATGATTGTTTTTTATGTACCTACCCACTGATAGGTTAGAAGTCGGTGCCACAATAAAATATAGGTAACTTAAGAAAAGGTCACTGGAATAATCTGAACTACGCCTAATTGTACACAGGTTAATATAAGGTAACTTATGGCACCGACTTCTTACCTATCAGTGGGCGAGTAGTTTATCAGTACAGTGTATGACTAATAATAGTTAAGTACCTATTTTTGCTTTTTATTTTTTACTGCCTCATTGGCGGAATGGTCGCAAGTGCGACTGCCGGGCAAGGGGTCTCGAGTTCGATTCCCGGGTCACTCAGCTCGGAGACTGCAGTTTAAAAGGTTCAGGTTTACCAAAGAGCACTGCTGCCTTGTCTCTGTAAAATGTTCCTTAGTCGACTTTTACGACACTCGCGGGAGGAGTAGGGACTAGGGGTGGTGACAATTAATGCATTCTATGCGATCACCATACAGCATAATGTAATTTTATAGCGTAGGGTAAATGTACCCCTTTTCCTTATTTCGTTTCTTTATACCTCTATAACGGGAATCCAAAACAATGGAGAATATGTATGAAACGAAATTTAAAATCTTTCCAGTCCGCCAATTAGGTAATGAATTTTTTATTTTATTTTGTCCTATAACAAATAATACTTAGTTACAACGAAAGCTAAAACGTCATTTCTACGTACCTATAAAACGTACCTAGAAGTGAAGTCACGTGACGTTTCAAATCAATGTATCTTCGAAAGGATTTGTTTCTGTAAGAGAATATAAAATACGTGTCTAATGTTTTAAAATAATCTACCAGACGTACATTAAAATAGAAATTGGTCAACTACCCTTTTGTAATAGCAAATACGTTTGTAGTCGTTAGCAGTATTTGCAATCACTTCCCCATCCATAATGGCAATCAGACATTTCTTACATTATCCATAAAAAATAGACGCACTGCCGTTAACGTCACTCTTTCCTCCCAAACCATCACTCTCCTCCAAAGGGGACATCGCATTTTTAATTCTAAAACGACATACCATCCATTTTCCTAAATCGAACACGTCATCAATTAAATTACTTACCCTTATTGTGACGCACTGAGCATGTACTAAAAAACCAACATATTTGCAACCTCCAATCATTGGAAATTAAACCTTATGCACTTTTGATAAAGTAGTTCAAAACTGCATTTGTAAATTTGTCAGGGGAGAGTCGGGTAAGTGGGAACAGTGAGGAAAATTTCCCGAATTTTCTCTATAGGGAAGCTCTTTATGTGGTCCCATGGGAGTCATGGTGTATGCAACTTGGCTGTCTGTTTGTCTTTACGTGGGGAAGTTTTTGTATAGTGTACTTATGTGGGGAGACACATGGAACCGATTTTGTTGAAACAAAGTTGGTATGACATGAAACTGGTTGGGGTGGTCAGAGGTTTCGTCTTTCACGAGTTATGATGTTAGCAAAAGTCTAGTAGACGACTTGATAGTATCTAAGGCACACATTGTATAATAGGGTAGATGCCTACTATTTGTTTTAATGTCCGTCTGGTAGATTATTCTAAATCATTAGACTCGTATTTTTTATTTTCTTACAGAAACGAATACTTTCGATGATATATTGATTTGAAATGTCACGTGACGTCACTTCTATGGACATTTTATACATAGAAATGACGTTTTAGCCCCCACTCCTAAATTTTGATTCGTTTTATCTAAGTATTGTTTTATTATACGACAAAATAAAAAAATACGAGTTTAATATATTGCCATTACCTAACTATAAGTACCAATATTTAAATTTTATTATCCCACGCTGGATAAGGAACAAAATAGTCTAATCTAAATACCTACTTTTAAGTTTTAACTAGGAAAGCCACTAAAGAATTCTGAATAAATAGTTAGATACTAGTTACAATCACGATAATTACCAGTCGACGAGACAATCATCTTCTTCTTTATACAACTTCATTTATTTAAATAAAAAAAATTCAAGATAACATCTCAAAAGTAAGATAAAACAATGAGATCAATGGTATCAGATATAAATCAACAATTATTTCATTAAATAATTCAGTTTAAATTGTAAACAATTTGTCCGTTGGCAACACTATAAATTCAATATGGCGGATTGATTCGTAAACGTCAGAATTATACTGTTCCATTTCTTTTCTATCAATTCACTTCGTATTGGGGACTTTTATTGATGATTTACTCAAAACTAAGAGGTGATAAGTCCCTCTGTACGAGGGCCGAACTCAAAAATAATAAAATGGTTAAGCATGAGACCTGAGACCTGAAAATAACACACATATTTTCAGATTACATGTCACAATATGCCTTTTATTCCCCAAAGTTGGCTGAGGTGAACCTCTCTGCTACGCGTATGGGTATTTCTAACAAACGTGAAGTTAAGCTATATATTTAACTTCATTTAAAAACAACAGGTTTCGTTTGATCATCGAAGTTAAACAACATAGGGCGTGACCATTACTTGGATGGGTGACCGCCTGCCTCAAGAAACCGATAACGCACCTTCACTGGTGTAGCGTTCAATAGCCAATGCTTACGACTAGTGATACCACTGCGCGTTTGCTTTTCTATTCCAAATAAAATATTCTTAGCAAAGAATCCCGTTATTATATTTGTTTCACTCATATTCCAGACCCCTAACAAGTATCCAACAAGAAAATTGACAAAAACAACACTCTTGCAACAACTGATACTACTTAATCAATTTCAACTTTTTTTGCCCCCACGAGTACATCTCTGTAGCTCCCTTTTGACACTGAGTTATCTGCCGTGAATTGCCCCTATAAGTTGCACTGGACACTTAAAGGGTCCCACACCAATTGAGAGCTTACAAATAGATTTTTTACCCATACATATAATCCAATATGGAGCGAATCTTTTGGGATATTTGGGATTGAGTGCGTCTACGAATCTTTTCTTAAATTTAATATTATTTTCTTTCATTTCATTATGCCAATGTCCACCTATATACTATTTTTTTATCTTGCTGAAGTATTTGTTTCATAGTGATTTAAAAAATAGGTGGTCTAAAATTATTATTATCTTAGTAATTTAAGCAAAAAGCCAACGTCACGCAGTGTTCCCAGGCGGTCACCCCATCCAAGTACTGACTGCGCCCGATGTTGCTTAACTTCGGTGATCGGACGAGAACCGGTGTTTTCAACATGGTATGGACGTTGACGAGTGTAGTCATCAAATAGCAGTTTGTGACATAGGTACCCAATATTGTCACGGATCAATTTGGTAATGTAACCATGTACATTTTTCTTTCACACATAACATCACGCCTTTTATCCCCGAAGGGGTAGGCAGAGGTGCACATTATACCACTGTACAATGTAACACCCACTTTTCACTATTTATGAGTCCCATGTAATAGGGGGTGAGCCTATTGCCATATACCGGGCACAATTCCAGACTTCGTGCTACTACTGAGAATATTTAAAAACCTAGTAATACTTTGCCCGACCCGGGAATCGAACCCGAGACCCCTTGCCCGGCAGTCGCACTTACGTCCACTCGGCCAACGACGCAATCTGACTTTTCTTTCAATCTTCTACAATTTAACAAGAGCCCGTCAAAAAATTCAGTATTCTTGTTTTTATTATGAACATAATAAGCTCCATCAAAGTAGTTCCTCGATTAGGGAAGATTACAATATGTTAACAAAATCATTAAATACAATAAATGATTGATGATGACGCTAGGAATATGCGGTGCTGCCTTAATAACAGTATAATTCCCCTTTGCTGGGAAGACGTGGGTACCCCTAAATTGGTCTGAATGCCCCAAAATTGTTGTGATCCACATAAAACCAAGTTTTGATGATAAATGGGTAGGGGACGGTTTGATAACTGGTATGTGTATGTGGTATTTTGAAATTAAAATTAATATGATGTTAAGGGAATTAAAGTTTGTAAGGACTTTTAGTGACAAAGGTCAATTTGGGACGATAGCCATAATTTGCCGTGGAGCAGGGAAATGTGTAATTATAGAAGGTTTAAAACTATGCAAAAGAACACTTATCGGTTTATCGAATTTGAAAAATAATAATAAGTGTAACTCAAAAATGTATTATCTTATTTTTGGACCATTTTTATATTTGAAGGGTCGACATTTAGCCGCTTTAAAATAGTGGTATTAGAGAAAGCTGTGGATTGAAAGATGATGTAGTGACAAGGATTGAAAAGGGGATGTTACGCTGATTTGGACATGTAGAAAGGATGGATGAAAGTAGAGTAACGAAAGAAATATACAGAGCGGATATAAATGGGGCCGTCGGTAGAGGGCGCCCTAGTTGGACATAATATACTGACCAGATTGGTGATATATTAAAGAAGTTAGGCTTCTATCTCGCCTAGTGGTAAGCGATGATGTGATGACCTAGAAGTTAAAGAAAAATTGGTAAAAGTAGTATTTATGTCCTGAAACCCTGGTTTTTTACACGTGCTGCAGCATGAGGTTCACCAAAGAAAAGCATATAAAATTCTTCCTTCGTCAGTAACGCACTCGTGACATGATACATCCCAGGCCTTAGTATAAGTTTGTTTTACGTTTAGAGTAATCAACCGAGACCGCGTTCAACGCTCTGATTGGCCAGCTTCAATGAACTAACCAATTAGTGCGCCGAACGCGGTATCGTTTCGGTAGCAGTTCTTGGAATTGTTATTAAAAACTAAGAAATTTTAATCTTAAGTTGTATATATTTAATTTAGTAATATTTAGTTTTATTTTTATTTAAGTAGATAATAGTTAGTTTTAATTTAAGTTTTTTATTTGAATAAATGCTTATTGCTAAAACTAAGATGTTTTCATTAAACTTTGAAATTTGACTGCACGGTTGGCGCGGTGGTTGGGCTACTAAGTGCTGCGCAACGTGTCGCGGGTTCGATTCCCGCACGGAACAACTCTTTGTGTGATCAACAGATTGTTGTTACGAGTCTGGGTGTGAACTTGTATGTTTGTAAACGCACCCGCGACACAGGAGAAAATCCTAGTATGAAAAGAAAAGAATATTACACCGTACAAGTTAATTATTACACCCATGCATAGCCAATTCTACCAATCTCCTGTTAAATCACTTCTTAACGACATTTCCCCACACGTTCGCCAACCGTTTCTTATTCACTCGATTACCTCCCCTATCTAAAGATAGCAAACAAAACATAAATAACACACTTAATTAATACACAAAGACTTTTGAATTAAAATCCGACCCTCACTGAATTGATCTGCGTAAATCTTTAATTGTAGTGTTCACCCTCGTATCAGAAAATACTTATTCTCTTTTATCTCTGATTGTGGATTGAAGATGTTGTTTGGTGCTGCAAAATCATTATTAGATTAATTATTATTTGACTGTTGAACTGGAAATCTTGGCTACTTTCTTTTTTTTATTTCTTTTTTTATTTAGGGACTTTTATACAAATGTAAGTACATGTCAGTCCCATCGGACCTTACAAGCTTATAACATAACATAACATCACGCCTTTTATCCCCGAAGGGGTAGGCACAGGTGTACATTTATACATTATGCTATTGTACAATGTAACACCCACTTTTCACTATTTATGTTATGAGTCCCATGTAATAGGGGGTGAGCCTATATTGCCTTATACCGGGCACAATTTCAGACTCCTTGCTAGTAATGAGAATTTAAGAAAAACCAGTGATACTTTCTCTGACCCGGGAATTGAACCCGAGACCTCAGGAATGGAACAGTGGTATTATGAGCCGGAATGTGCATCTCTGCCTACCCCTTCGGGGATGTTATGTTTTGTCTGAAAAAAGATTCAAATTCAAATTCAAATTCAAATTATTTATTTGCACAAATATGGGTACATCATGTTGTTCATAGTTTATACAGTCATATAATAATATAGATCGCCATATTCCGGCTTTCGCCATGCAAAGTTAAGTGACAACAATTTAAGTCAAGATAAAAAAGATTAATTTTAAGGTCAAAAATAGTGGGTTTACGTCATAAGGAATAATTATTATTATTAAGTCAGAAAATAGCATATAGGTAAATTAAAGTTTTAAATCTTTGTCGATAAAAATTCTAATATGTCACAAAATCGAATATCATCTATACTTAATATTTAATAAAATTGTTACTATCTAAAATACAATTAAAATTTAATGTCATACAGTTACTCATACATTAATAGTGTATCTGTGTGCTCCAGTATTTACATTTCGATTCCGGATATATTGTCCTCTAAAAATTCCTTTATGGAGTAATAGGCTTTTGCCAAAAGTAGACATTTTAATTTACTTTTAAATGAATGGTCGTTTGTTGTTTCCAATAATGTGGTGGGTAAATGGTTGTATAATCTAGGTATCATGCAGAATACACTTTTACTTAGGAGTCCTTTCTGTTTGGCATGCAGCTTAGTTTTAACTGTCGTCTCCTACTTTTTAATTTTGGAAAGAGATTTGTATTTTGCCTAGCAAACATTATTAGGTCAAAAATATAAATACACGGGAATGTCATTATCTTAATATTAACAAATGTAGATCTACAACTTTCGGTTTGTTTCATTCTGAATATGGCTCTGACGCATCTTTTCTGAGCTCTAAAAATCGCGTCTCTTTCTGTACAATTGCCCCAGAACATTGCACCAAATTTTAATATGGGGGTGACATACCCATGGTATGCCGTAAGAACAGCTGACGTATTGACCGTTCTAGACAACATGTATATTGCGTACGAGTACTGACTAAGTCTCGAGCACAACGTTTCCGCATGCAGCTTCCAACTCAGCTGCGAATCCATCTGCAATCCCAAAAATCTGGTTGTATCAACTATCTCAATCTTGGTCTGCGAGTGGTGAATATTTATGTCATCTACTAACTTGGGAGTCCTATTTTGAAACGCCATTAATTTAGTTTTTTCTAAGTTAACTTTAAGGTTATTTAAAGTCAACCATTGTATGATAGTGGTTAATGTGTGATTTATGTCAAGTTCAATCTGAGTTTTGTCCTTGCCCGTAAATATAATTGTGCTATCGTCAGCGAATAAGACACAGTTGTGATTAATGGCTTTAGGTAGGTCATTTTATATATAATGAATAATAATGGTCCCAACACACTACCCTGTGGCACACCAAATTTATTTTCAATAAAATCTGATTTGTAAGTTTTTATTTCTTTGGAAATAGAGCATATTCTAGTTATGTGTGTTGACTGTTTCCTATTGCATAGATAACTCTTTATAAGGTTATGTACATTACCTCTAACCCCATAAGCATATAATTTCTCAAGCAAGATAACATGATCAACATAATCAAATGCTTTTGTTAAGTCCATATAGAGCGCATATGCATGACTTTTTGAATCGATGCTAACCATAATGTGTTTCAAGAATGAGTAAATTGCCAAATTGATACTTTTGTTTTTCCTAAAACCTACTTGTTCCTTAGTGAATAGGTTATTAGTTTCAAAGTAACTGTATAATCTTTCGTGAATCACCTTCTCAATTACTTTGGATATAACAGGTACTAACGCTATTGGTCTGTAACAGCCCATGTCATTTTTATCATTTTTTTTGAATAAGGGTTTAATAATAGTCTTTTTTAATATTTCTGGGAAGACACCCTGGTAAATGCAAATATTAATAACATGCCCGAGTACATGCGATATTTTATCAGAAACGTGTTTTAAGACTTTGGTAGTAATGTCATCATATCCTGTACTATTAGTCGATTTCAAGTTTGTAATTATTTTGTGTATTTCATTCTGTGTAACAGGTGCCATAAATAAAGATTTTGGTGCAATATCTATACATGTAGGTGCTTTGTTAGGTTCCAATTTTGTAATTTGGTTAATGAAATATTTGTTAAAACTATTAGCAATCTCTAAGGGGCTTTTAATTGTGTTCCATTGGTGGTTACTATCTGTTGTATTTCCGGCTTTGGTAAGTTAATCTTGCTTCTATTAATAACATTCCAAGTTGCCTTACATTTGTTTCGAGCATTGTTTATATAATGGTCATTTTTAGATTTTTGTGTAAGGTTAATTATACGTTTAAGCCTTGAGGATAGCGTTGTAAAGCTTTTTCTATTGATTTCGGTCTTGGTTTTACGATATTGCCACAGAAGTTGGCGTTTACGTTTGCAGCACTGCTTTATACCCTTAGTGATCCATGCTGCTTTCGGTTTTAAAGATATTTTTATACGTTTTATAGGGAAACATAGATAATAGAACGTACTAAACAAGTCATGAAACATATTAAAAGCGATATTAGGCTCATTACAATCAAAAACCTCATTAAAACTTAAAGCATTTATACATTCTCTAAATTTACTTAAATTTTCTTTACTATAATCCCGGCTTTTTATATACCAATGACCTAGTGAACTACTGACTTTTACTGGGCACGTAATCAATTGCGCACTATGGTCGGACAACGCAAGCTCTAAAACTTCAGTTGAACAGCCGCGAATGTTAAAAAATATATTATCTATACATGTTCCGCTTGCTATTCGAGTGGGTTCATTTATTCCGATTTTTAAATTAAAGGATCTAATAATTTCATTTAGCTCTGTTGACTCTTTGGTATTTTTGAGCATATTAATATTTAAGTCACCACAAATTATTATTTTATTTTTACCAAGGGAGTAGCGATTTAATAGAGAGGTTATCATATCAAAGAATTTTTTTATGTCATTCGAGTATACTCGAGGAGGCCGATAGATACAGAATATATATATTTTATGTTCGGGTAGATGTATACCTGAACATTCAACTATACCCTCAAATGAGAATTTTTTAATGTTTTGGACTGTCAAGAAGCGTTGTGAATTGTGAACAAGAATACAAGATCCACCACGTCGTTTTTTACGACAAAATATAGAACCAACTGAATAATTTGGGACGCACAACAATTTCCAGTCACCCTCAGTCATGTTGTGCTCGGTTATGCATACAATATCTATATTTTTTTTACTAATCAAAGATTCAAGAGATGCAGTCAACACGTCAGACTTATTCAGCAGACCATTAATATTTTGATGTAGTACATTAATTTGGTTGTACACGAAAAAGATCGTCATTACCATCCTCCGGAATGTAAGTGTTACAATTTACTACATTACTATTATTTGTTACCACTTCAATGTGTTGAAATATGGAATAGTCAACTAAAATGTTTTTAATAATATGTTTATATATATTTTCCATGCCTTGTTTATTAATTTTTCCACTTGTATAAGAGAACATGTCTAACGATAAGTTATAATTACTGTCAAAAAAATATGAATATTCATTATTTTGAATGTCAAAGTGTAAAAGTTTATTGAACATTTCAACTTTGTAGTTATAAATCGGGGCACCTGTGATATAGGTTGCTGCACAAATAATCTTGTTGGTGTGGGTCACTTTCTGTAAGGCTTCTTTTATCTGAATTATGGTTTCTATATGGGTTTGTCTGATCTGACATCATTTTCTCCAATATGTAGTATGCAATAATCATTTAAAGTAAAATCACGAAGTTTCTTCTCAATGTCGTACAAAAGGTCCTAGCAGTACCATTCGGGACTACATAGTGGCAAAAATCAAAGTAAGGTGAGAATATACCTTCAATGATGGACAGAGAATGCTTGTATTGGTTAGTGCTTAGGATACATAGTTTGTACTTGGCTTTTATTTCAGTAAATTGGTGTGTTTTCTGAAGTGTAGTCTGCTGTTTTGAGGCTGTAGCTTCTTTTGGCTCAGTGGCGCATGTTTGAGTTTCCTTATTGACCATTACATTTGGGTGTTGGGATTTTTTTGTACTATATGGAGTCGATATTTCTGTATCTTTAGAGCTGTTCATCCTATTTGCCTTTGATTTATTTTTGCGGCTTGATCTCGGGGTCATGCTTTTCCTTTCTGGTGTTGAGCATATCTTTCTATATGTGATATTGCATTTTATCATATTCTGCAAATCACTTTTTAGACGAAAGTTCTCACTATTGAGATTTTCTATTTCTAAATGTGCACTCTGTAATTGTCTAGAAAGTGTTTTTATTTGCTCATTTAGGTCGTTTATTATACCACTATTGTCGTGCAAACTTCCAGGTATACTCATCATTGTGGTATCAAACATAGTTCTTTCATTGTTGTTGGATAAATTTGTAATGTCATTTAGTGAGCTAGTTCTGTAAGGTTTTCGGAAAGTAATATTTTCTGTGTCCATTTTTAGAGTATTGTCGTATTTGTAAAATTTGCGAGTAACGGAACGAAGTTATCTTTATGACTGAAAAGCCTTGAGTCCAAGTTTGGTTATTCAATTTCTGAACGAATATTTTTCTGTCAGGGTTCTATGCACTGTTGTGATTGGTGCATTCTTGATTGAATGGAAATGTAAGAATTAATGAGTTGTCTTTGTTTACATAGAACTGTGCACAATTTGAATTTGTAACAGTTTCTGGATATCTAATAATTAGTTATTATTGATTAGAATAATAGTTTGTTTATATCAACACCGTGACGGATGACTTAACACTGTTCGCACTGCACTTCACTATTTTAATTTGTACAAAATTGTTTTATTATAGTTTTTCGTCCCTATTGGGATGGTTGTGAAAGGTTTTAATTTCTTTAAAAACACGAAATAGTTCTCACTGATAACACTGTTACTAATGTTCTAGCACTTGTTAAGTGTATTTATGTTGTTTTTAAGCACGTATGTAATACTTAAATATTATTATGAATAATTATTACGCAGATCAATGTTTACGGAACGAACGAACGAACGAACTTTTCAAAAGAGATTTATTTTATTTATTTATTTTTAACATAATACAAAAAACGTGTCCAGACGGATTTAATGCCTTGGGCACAGTCAACTATGATGTTATTTTTGTTAAAAACATTACAAAAATCGAAGAATTAATTCCGATTCTACTCCCAACTCTACTTTTAGATATCAAGAATCAGGTTAATTCAAACATGATTTTTAGTCTGCCCGTATGTTTTAGATTAAAACTAGTCTTTCTTTTAAAACCATAAGTAAATAGTTTAAGAATCTTATATCTTATACTCTTACCTATACTATTATATAAAGCGGAAGAGTTTGTTTTTTTTTTTTGTTTGTTTGAACGCGCTAATCTCCGTAACTACAAGTTTAATTTGAATAATTCTATTTGTGTAGCGCATTTATCGAGGATAGGCTATAAACATCACTCTACGACCAATAGGATCTGAGCAGAGCGTGTGAAACCGCGCGGAAGTAGTTAATAAACAAATAAATATTTCCCAATTAAATCATCTTCATCTTCACCATAACATTTCATTTCTACCTCTTCATTCCTCTAACAAGCGTCTTCATTTTACAATTGATTATATCGAGATCAAAGCTACCACCCTGTACCCTCAAGGTAGCTATTAAGGTATACAAGTGGCGAACAAAACATTCGGAATAGTTCCCCCTAGCATGCACAAAACTTGTTCCTGCTACTCTGCATTCGAATTACCTGAGGGAATAACCACTAGACGGCGGTCGAAGATGTAGATGGTGAATGGAAATGACCGTCATATTTCAGCTTTGTTTATTAGATTACAGTAATTAATTGTCTTTTTTTATGGCATAAGCCGGTAAACGAGCAGACGGATCACCTGATGGTCAGCAATCGCCGTCGCCTATGGACACCTGGAACACTAGAGGCGTTACAAGTGAGTTACCGGCCTTTTGGGGATTAGGAGTTTGAGGAACGTTGGGGATTCAGGGATTGGGGAAATTGGGGAAGGGGAGGGTAATTGGGCCTCCGGTAACCTCACTCACACGAAACACAACGCAAGCGTTGCTTCACGTCGGTTTTCTGTGAGGCCGTGGTATCACTCCAGTCGAGCCGGCCCATTCGTGCCGAAGCATGGCTCTCCCACACTTAAAATTGTTGTAAAATATAACTTCATTTGCTAGTCGTGGTGTCAGTTATTTTGTCGTAATATGGTCAAGCTCAGCTACTATTAATGCCTGACCGCAAACAATATTATGCACAAAAGCACTTTCTGAAACTGGAGAATCAAAGTTTTAAAATCCTTTAATTGTAAAAATCAATCACCATACTTCAGAAGTATCGGTCACATCCAGTCTCTATACATCCATGTCCATAATTCTAAAAGGAGCACAAAGGCCCACATACGGCTTTATCTAATTTACTATTGTTTCAAACGAAACTAAATTTCTTTGATCATAAGTAGTTAGGCGACCCCGTCTGTGTAGTTTATAAAATTTAGAAACTCGACATACGATCGCCTGCAATAAATTATTGAGCAAAGAGTTGTACGGATCTGTGTCTTTGCTATAACAATAACGATAGGCGTTTTATAGTATGGTGTGTGATGGTAAGCAATCGGCGTCGCCCATGGACACCTGGAACACCAGAGGCGTTACAGTTAGGAGTTTGAGGATCGTAAGGGATTCAGGGATTGGGGAGATTGGGGCTTGGAGAGGGTACCTGGTCCTCCGGTAACCTCATTCACACGACGAAACACAACGCAAGCGTTGCTTCACGTCGATTTCTGTGAGGCCGTGGTATCACTCCGGTCGAGCCGGCCCATTCGTGCCGAAGCATGGCTCTCCCACACTTGATGTTTATTGATTATCATCATCACTTTCCATTTCTTTTGTCCCTACCGACCCTTAGCTGTTTCCTAGAGCTTCTATAATAGAGACTTCTATAAAAAATTGCCTATCTATCAACTAATTCTTGTATACTTACAATTTAGGTACCCCATCGTCAACGTCCATACCATGTTGAAAACACCGGTTCTCGTCCGATCACCGAAGTTAAGCAACATCGGGCGCAGTCAGTACTTGGATGGGTGACCGCCTGGGAACACTGCGTGACGTTGACTTTTTGCTTAATTTTCCTAATATACCTAAGTTTATTTTTTACCTAATATATGTATTGATTTTTTAAAGTACATAAGTAATACATTTTAATTTAATTACGCGACATTTAGCTCAATTGAAACATTTGCATGGGAAACTCTTTGTGTCTGTCCAACGGACCTTTTTAACCATTTCTAGGGTCATTAAACTAAACGCATTAAGCGAAAGGGCGCAAAACTGATCAAGTGTAAATATCTAATGTTTTTATTTGCGCCATTTCGAGGGTTCGACCCGGGAATGTTAAAATTTGGAATAGAAAAATATATTTTAAACAATGATCTTTTTTCTTTCGTTTTCCTTTGTGTGTTATTTTTATTATCAAATAATTGAAGCTAATATTATGTATTGCTAGATGTTAAGTACTATCGACTCATTTAGAACTGAACTATCTTTTATAATAGGCATGACGACTATTTTTTAATTTTTTGTCCGTCTTTTAGATATTTTAAAAATCTTTGATACGTATTTTTTCTTTTTTCTCGTATCCAAAAAAACATGTAGATATTTTGAGGTAAAATGACGCGTGACGTCACAATTAGGTACGATTCCTCCGTAAGTGTGACGTCAACACCCCCCACTCCCTAACATTAATGCGGAATAACTACGTATTCTCCTGTTAATTTGATAAAACAAAAAATACGTGTCTGATATTTTCGTGCGATCTTAATGACGGACTAATTACTTTTTTGATTTTTTTACCCTGTCGAGACGCCTATTTTCTACGTTACAAAAATGTAGTACCTATCTCGGGAAGTTCCACTTGGTTATGCAAATGTTATATCAAATTAGAATAAAAATTATATACGGGTTTGAATGATCATTTTTTCTTGAACATTTTGTAAGTATATAAATTATAATATCTTTTTCTAACAAAAAGTCAACGTCACGCAGTGTTCCCAGGCGGTCACCCATCCAAGTACTGACTGCGCCCGATGTTACTTAACTTCGGTGATCGGACGAGAACCGGTGTATTCAACATGATATGGACGTTGACGATAACTTTTCCGAATTTTTAGTATACAACCTAAATGTCAGAATCAAATAGGCTCACTGTATCGTTGGCCATAAAATCGCATACCACCAGGTGATTCTATAGACAACACATTATGTCTCGCGTAGCACCACGGGTACCACGGGTTGTATAACTATTTTTCAAGTAAAATTAGATTCACAAAAAAACCGTCCTAATTCTTATCCACACTTTATGAATCCACGTAGCACAGCGGGGTTTAGCGTTGGGCGGCATTAATTTGGCAAAATCGAGCGACATTTTGGCAGATGCTAGCTTTAAATCGTTATCGTAATTGATTGAAACAGGACCACTTTTTCGGGATCCTTAACTAAAGGATACCTATTTTCTAAGCTTAGTCGTTTATCTTCCATCAGGAGTCATGTAAAGATGTATAGACATTTTTCTGGAGTGAATACTTAAAAGAGGAGGAACGTGTTTTCATTAAACACTTTTGACTGCCAAAAGAAAACTGTTGGAGAAGAATCCTCCCCCATGGCATTTAAAATGTTAAAGTTTTATTTACGGCATACAATGTATCAGTCGATACTTCACTAAACTCTTTAGTACTCTTTAATTTTACCAACGACAGATTTATTTTATCTCCGATGTCTAAGTTTAAATATTTGACAATTCTTACGTACTAAAAACTGTCAATTGTGAATTTTATTCTACAGTTAAATACGTGTTGATTGAACAATAATTGGCTTAGGAACTTTAAATGTCACTCCAGAATAATTTGTTCAAATGGCGACTTCATTTGATCCAACTAAACAAATTAATTACAAGCATGAACAATTATGTTACCTACTTACAAATTCCTACAAATCTAGAAAAGATATTAAATACTTATAAATTGAAGAAGTATACTTAATTGTAATACTAATCATCTGAATGTTAGGAATTCCCACGAGGTGAATTTCTTCCCTGAAAAGAGATTTATGCACAAATTTAGAAAAACACATTTGAAGTACTTTACATCACAAAATGTTAGATAAAAATCCGTCCTGACTTTATTTATACACAAAATAAAATGCAACCAATTACTTTAAAACGAAAGGTCGTGAGCTATGAGTTGAATGCAAATATAAAAAGGAACCCCGCTACCCGGGGTCCGTTGCTACCCCTGACAGCGCGGCCCCCGACCCCCAGGTCCCGTGGGTAAATATGGCGGATGAATTAAAATTATAACAAGTACCGTCTACTTATTTACGTTTATTTAGTTTCTTGTAAATTATAGAATAGCTATGGGGAAATTATTGTTTATTTTTTGATAGTAGATGCGATGAGAAATATTAATTTACTTGAATTATTTAGTGCGATTAGGTAATTGAAGAATTCTTGTGATGATCAATGTGTTCTATGTTTAATATATTTTAAAAGGAACCTTTTGTCATGGTATTCAGAATTTGGGTCATTACCTATAGTGAATTTTAGAATCGTTATTAAGGTTGTTTTAGAAGTCAATCGCCCGCTACAACGGCATAGTACCAATGTGACTTTTTTTGAGTTATATGTATGTACATTAAATTATTATGTTTTCGGCTTACTCACGTAATAATTTGACGCGTCGCGTCGCGGGTCGCGGAATGCTGCTCATGAATATGAGCCTCTAGCATGGCTTGAAACTAGTCGAGTTCCTCGTCAAATTATTACGTGAGTAAGCCGAAAACATAATAATTTATTTAGTATGTCTCACGAAAGTTACAATACAAATATATGTACATTCAAAGAATATTTAGACACCACTGACAAACTGTAAAGGAAAACATCGTGAGGAAACCTGGGCTTATAATTTCTAATTAATTTTTAAATCGCTAACTTGTATTGAGAATGCGTGGTGATGCTTAAACCTTCTCCGTGTGAGAAGAGGCGTTTAGTCAGCAGTGGTCATTTATACGCTGTTGACGATGATGAGAAGTCATTGTAAAACAAAAAAGGAAAGACAGAATAACCAAATTATAACAAGTACCTAGTTAGCTATATAGAGATACCTTGCCAAGTCATTTAAAAAAGAAACTCAAAGATTAGGTCGAGGGGAGCAACTCCAAAATCGATTAGTCGGATTTTCGTTTGTCATTCGATCACTAAAAGTTACGGAGTTACGTTTTTTCAATTTGTTCCTCTGTTGCAGAATGTAAACTTGTGACTCGTTGTTCTCTGACAATCTGGCAAACTAATCTTATATATATAAAAGAAAGTCGTGTTAGTTACACCACTTATAACTCAAGAACGGCAGATTAGATTTGACTGAAAATTGGTAGGAAGGTAGCTTAGAGCCAGGAGATCGACATAGGATACTTTTAACCAATACTTTATTTTACTTTTTACCGAAAATTACGAACGGGGACGGGAAAAAATGGGATTACGCGTACGAAGTCGCGGGCAGAAGCTAGTTACAGTAGTTACTAATAGTGGCCATTGACCATTTCTGTACCTATGTACTGTATCTACGTGAGTACTACCATACCTGTCGAAGTACTACTAGTACTTTTTTTTTGTATTCTAACTTTTGTGAGACATACTAAATAAATTATTATGTTTTCGGTTTACTCACGTAATAATGAGTAGCAACGCGACAGTCGCGTCGTCGCGAAATGCTGCTCATGAATATGAGCATCTAGCATGGCTTGAAACAATTCGAGTTCCTCGTCAAATTATTGCATGAGTAGGCCGAAAACATAATCATTTACTACTAGTACTTCTGCAAATTCAAAATTTGGTATATAAGAAGTCATACCTTTAACTAAGACTGGGTAGTAGCACTTTCAGATAAACCTAATTCTTACATAACATAACATCACGCCTTTTATCCCCGAAGGGGAAGCCAGAGGTGCGCATTACGGCACTTAATGCCACTAAACAATGTAACACCTACTTTTCACTATTTATGTTATGAGTTCCATGTAATAGTGGGTGAGCCTATTGGCATATACCGGGCACATTTATAGACTCCGTGCAACTACTGAGGTTTTAAAAACCCAGTAATAATTTGCCCGACCCGGGAATCGAACCCGAGACCCCTTGCCCAGCGGCGCACTTGCGACTACTCAGCCAATGAGGCAGAGCACCTAAATCTTGTCACCTTTATTTAATCAAAGCGCTACGCGTTGCCTGCAAGAGTTTATAATCTATATATATAAAAGAAAGTCGTGTTAGTTACACTATTTGCTAAATCGATTTGGATGAAAATTGGTGGGGAGGTAGCTTAGAGCCAGGAGACGGACATAGGATATTTTTTACCCAATTCTTTTTTTTTTACTTTTTACCGAAAATCAAGAACGGGAACGGGAAATATCGGAATTGCGCGTACGAAGTCGCGGGCAGAAGCTAGTTTAAGAGAAAAGTAAGTCTTTATACTAATATACTTTAAGATGGTATTTTTATTTCTAAAGGTATATGACATGATTGTGTAGGTGTGTAAACACTCCCAGTGGTACCCGAAGACAATCAGCCGTCTACCACACATCAAAAGATGACAACGGATGAATTTTAAAAAGTAGCAACAGATAAAATATTGATGTGTCATTGACATGTGGCATATTTGCATGCTACACGCACGTGGTCTCCAGGGAGCAAGAAAAAGGGACATGTGTGCAAACGTGAGCCCTCCCTACTTCTTTTTAAGGGTGAAAATCGATTACGTGTAGGTTTATTACACTTGATTTTAAGAAAAAAAAAAGAATAAAATTCCATTTTCAAAATGATTTTATGTTTTTTAAGGAACAGAGAGTAAAGTTCCCAAGATCGGAAAAGGATCCTCTGACTAGGCGAGGTGTCTGTGGCTGGCGGGCTTTCTGCCCAACAGTTATTCGTTGGGATTTTCTATCTGTGTTAATTAGCATAATTATAAACTTCACATGTGCGATGTAGGATTTTTGTGACGTGTTACGTTGATTTGTTTCATCGATACCTAGTCTATGAGCGTGAACTGTCCTACGGTCGTTTTTTTTATATCATAAGCCGGTAAACGAGCAGACGGATCACCTGATGGTAAGCAATCGGCGTCGCCCATGGACACCTGGAACACCAGAAGCGTTACACGTGCATTACCGGCCTTTTGGGGATTAGGAGTTTGAGGATCGTTGGGGTTTCAGGAATTGGGGAAATTGGGGAAGGGTAGGGTAATTGGGCCTCCGGTAACCTCACTCACAACACAACGCAAGCGTTGCTTCACGTCGGTTTTCTGTGAGGCCGTGGTATCACTTCGGTCGAGCCGGCCCATTCGTGCCGAAGCATGGCTCTCCCACACTTGTTTCACATGTGTCGTGACATTTTAAAAGAGATTTTTATTCTTATAGTTAATACAATATGAACTCTGATCTCGGAACAATAACTAAAGCATGTTCCGAGACTCTGATGCACGGGGAAACGTCATTTTAATTTATTACGCCATCGTGACAGAATGCATTTTAATAAATAAATACTGGCATTATAAATAAAGAAAACAAATGTTGACACTCCCTGAATAAATACCTAACTATTGAGTAAAACTATTACCTGTTGCGTGTCAAAAGCAGTATGCATTGACAGCAGTTTATTGGGAATTAATCTGAAAGGGGGTATAATAAAGGGGCTTTAAGGGAAACTATTATTTTTAATAGGAGGGTGGAGATCTGCCACTAATAAATAGTAATAAGTAATAATACTATTGTAATTATTACTCTAGATAATCATATAAATAGATGATATCTCTTCTATTAGGATGCAGTTTCATTTGTTTAAAAACTAGGTTTTTTTTTAAGCGTGGAAAATCATCGAATGACTGCTCCCGCCTGGGTGAGGCGGGAGGGAGTGTCAGACTCTTACTGACTAAAAACCACCCCGTTCCTTCTCCTGCACGTCGAGTCGGAGCCCCGGCTAACCCGTTAGGTTCTCCGCGACTTAAAATCTAGGATTACGAGGACTTTTACTTTCAAACTTCAACCACTTAAAAATCTACAGGTGTAACAGTTATTTATAGCTTTTTAAGTTGTTAGTAGTCACTTTACAATTATTTATCATCCATTCACTGACTGGGAACATAGACTTCTTCAATAGCACGTCGCTGAGATCGATCTTCGACTCCTCGCATCCAAGTACTGCCACCTACCCGAATAGCAGCACTTTAACAAGATAGAAGATCCTCTCTGTACCTAGTGTCGACTCCAGATCACGGTATCTATTTAAAACTGGTTTTAACCGACTTCAAAAAAAGGGGAGGTTCTCAATCTGACCTGTATGTATGAATGTATTATGTTCAAGCGCGATTATTTCAAAATTGACTGAACCGATTTTGATTTGGTTTTCAACAAAGTGTTTGTAACGATTAAAAGAAAGGTTGTAAATTATTCGACCGCCTTAAAAAAAAGAGAGGCTTGAAAACGGTTTTTAAACGTAATTTATAAAATAATAATTACTTTTTATAGTCTATGGATAATTTAAACTGTCAAACACCGCGAGGACACCGGTGACCGCTACCTAAATCGTTCTTTAATTGTGTCTATAATGACGGTACTCAAAGGGTAGTTAAAAAACCTTAGTTCATCATAAATATGCACCCATTCTATTTTCCTCCACATAAGGTCGATTATCCATAAAACCAACAGTGAGAGAATCCCATAAATTCAGCTATAATCCGTCTGGATGCAAGTTGAGTGGGGGGAACTAATGGCTTGACTAAAACACAGCGAAAGTTTTAAATTAGTAGCGAATCGTGAAGTTATCGAGCGTAAAATTGACGTGCCTAAGGGAAAAAGGGGGTCGAACTGTGTATTTTATGTTATGGTAGTCTTATGGGGTTTGGTATTCGGATGTCTTTACAAACATTGGTATTGTTAAGAAGAAACGTTTATAAAATTAAAAAACTGCGTTTTAAAAACCGACTTCAAAAACTAAAGACAAAGGAAAAGTAAAAAAAAGGAAAATATAACTATTATTGGTCATACGTACTTATAGCTTACACACCCACTGATAGGTGAGAAGTCGGTGCCAAACGATCTCCTCCTTTTTTGAACTCGGAAATGCTTATAAAATCACAATAAATTTTATTTATAAATCGCAAAACTACTGATGTAGGTATACTTATTTTCTGAATTAAATTTTATTTTAAGCTTGAAGTTAACGGACACCTATTTAGCAACTTACATATGTTTTCTAAAAGTATTATTAGTCAATATAGTTTTTGTCCCATCTCTTGAACATTACTGTTCCACAACCAGGTTCTAAACTTGTAATAAAACAAACCTATTGGTCCAGCTACAATGACTATCTTTTCTACAGACTACAATTAAAAATGAAACCTGCAGATACATCGAAAAAAAAACTAAATATAATTGAACTAAAAGAACTCTAAAACAACAGTTAGACGGCTTGTAAAAATCCTAGCTTCTTATATAATAGCAGTTCCCATCGCTTCAGCTTCGCTATGGGGGCGTCATTGTCGACCTTCTTACTCTTCTTGTATTTCCTGAAGAAGTCTGCATCAACCTGGAGACAATAATCTCTTATTAAAACCATGACTAACATTGTTTTCATTTGAACTCAAGTGTCCTCTCTGTACATCCACTTTATCAGGGTGCTTACTCTTGTAACCAATCTCAATGTCAATCCAATAAAATATCAATAATTATCCAATGTCAAAACTATACAACCCCTATCGTAGCTGCTAAAGTAGCATTTAGAGTACAGAATATAAAACCAAACTCAATACCATTTAGTTCATGAAATATCCCCGCAATACGGATGCAAAAGGCGCTAGTGTTACAACTCAAGAGTACGAAATTTCACAATGTCAATGTCGATCGATCGGAATTTGATACAAGAGTAAGCCCCTGGTCTTGTAACCAGTCTCGTTCTAGAATTATCAATAGTACATTCAGCAGCCTGCTTTTTGCCAGAAAGTTATGAAGTGTATGTTTGTAAACGCACCGACGACACAGGACAAAATTCTAGTATGGGGCAACGTTTTCATCATCATTGAAGAAAAAAATGTTATATGTTAGCTCATTTTTTACACGTGGCACAATCCCAAAATTATCTTCCGTACCATACAGTATCAATTTCGAAAATCAAAGATATGGAAATTTAATTTTGTTTATATGGGGAATCTGAAATAAATGTTATCACCAAAACACAAGAGAAACTCGAACGGAGCAAGAAAAAAATGACTCCTAAATACCCACCTTGACTCTTTGATCGACATTATCGCTGGTCCCTTTCGTAGTACCGATGGCTGGTTCGCTCTTGTTTTTCGACCTCGGATAGAACAGCCACCGTTTGGACCCCAGGCCATCACTCTTCAGGATCTCCTCGATACGGTCATGACGCTTCCTCGTCGCCAGAAATTTTGATGGGTTCTTTCTGGTTTTGCTTGCTAAAATAAGATTTTTTTAATATTTGGTGGGCTGACGTTCCAACGTCAGTGGTCCACCACTATCTCGTCTGGTGGTAAGCGATAATGCGGCCTACAACGGAGCACGTTGTCCCATGAGCAACCTATTCACTCGGGCCTTGAAGACTCCCAGGCAAAGAATTCCACTCTTTAGCAGTACACACAAGAAAGCTTGATACGAACCGCGTCGTGCGTGTGGATGAGACATCTACCATACCATAAATGTATCCATATGTAGCACAACAATAATTATTATCAATGCGTTTTGTACGCCACTTTATATCTGAAACCATTTTTTTCCAAGTGCCATAAAATTTACTTGGCAAGGGGAACAAGCCTATTTAAAAAAAGGAGTTTGAAACTCAGATCTCGCACTGTTATTAATAATCCCAGGATACTTTCTATTCTGCAGACAAGTTCATGATTGGATTAGAATGACAGCCTACAAATAAAGTATTGTTTTCAGTATATTTCATCTGTTAGTCCCACAAAACGTAAGTCTGTAATGGTTACATCACAACATACATAACATTGAAGCCTTACCACATCTTTGTTTATTATTAGAAGGTAGAAGTTCTTCACACAATTGACGTTATTCCACAAAAGCTATATTCTACGAATATGGCTTTTCTTTAATGGAAGCCAGATATTGTACATCTCACACACGCCAACGACCTTACACATGACTTCAAACATAACTTGAGAATAAAGTCAATCATTCATTGTATAATACAAGTTGAAATATTTCTTCTTTACGAAGACAAAGAGACTAACAATAAATATGTCCATAGGAATAAACTCCTACAACTCGGAATAAGCAGTCAACAAATAATAAATGATCAGTATCAGCTTATTATGTCCGATATCTCACCAAAGGTTTGATACTTATAACACAGCTAGCAAACAGCATTAACCCTTGGGGAGCCTGGTAGGTAAAAATCACATGGCATGCCTGGTGGGTCTCACAGACCCGTAAATATAAATGGTTATTTTTATTTATTTTGATGTTATAAACTATAATAATATTATATAATTTATATTAAATATTATATATTAATGAAAAAAGAGAAAAAAAGACGACAATACATTATAATAAAGTTTTATTACTTAAGCAAATAAAAAATCTCTCGTTTTTGGGTAACAATAACATATCCTTAAATTAACAATATTAAACTCTTTTTAATTGAGATCAAAATCAGTCTTCACATTAATATAAGGCATAGATGAATAAACTTTGGTTACTAAAGTAAGATTAACTCAGTATTTGTGCGACAATTTTCGCATATAAATTTGCGTGCTCCAATCAAATATGACCTGTGCAAGAAATACAAATGTACTTAGATTTACGGCCCTTTTTAGCAAGGCATATGTAACAACGTCTTTTTATAGCAGCATCTTGTCTTTTAGCTGGTGTCTCTGAGAGTTTTCCTCTATGAGAGCTAATTCTCATCCTTAGGTTAATCGGAAACCACGTCATCCTCAATTTCATGGATCTTGATCTAAAATTTGCCTTATTTCGGTATTGGCTAATCGCCTGGCCATATTTAGTTAACTGCGAAAATATTATACAGATAAATAATTTACCACACAACGCAAAATAAATAATGAAAACAAAAATAATAACTTACCAGTTAAAAGTTACGCCGCGTGCCTGGTCGGGTTTCTCAGACCCGAGCGCACATAAAACACGTGTTACTAGAACGCGTGTGCGTTGTGGATTGCTGGAGGGGCGGCAATCTAGCCGCCAGTCTATATCACGAAGCTACTTAGGCATACAGCGGCGGTAATTACGAAATTTCTAAAATATTGTCGATTCTTTAAGGTGATGGGTCTGTCAGACCCACCAGGCACCCCAAGGGTTAAATAATGAAATTTCTGTGCTTTTCAAAATAAAAAAATTTACTCACGGGTCAAATATAAAACTCTAAAGGCATCTAGAAACCCTGGCTCCTTATAGTTCAGCTCACGGTTACGTGTGCCAGATTGTGAGTGGCTGTGAGTCCGTGATCGTGTGCGTGATCGAGACCGGGAGCGGGAACGGGATCGCGATCTGGACCGAGATCTCGACTTTGTCCGTGCTCTAGAATGAGATCTCGATCTCGACCGAGATCTTCTTGCACTGCCACTTCGAGATCTCGAATGTTTGTTGTCTCTTGTTTTGCGTCTTCGTTCTTTTGATCGACTACGTCTGAAAAAAACAATACTATGCAATGTAGGCAATGAGAGTAATCATAAAAGCAAGACACATAATTTAAAAGACCTGAAGGATAGAAAAAAATACTGTTTTTGCATTAAGTAATATACGACAATAATGTGTCTTTGTATCTCAATAAAAATTGACATGAGAATCCAATAGAATTACAGTGCTTTCCTATGCGTTTTATAGTATGCTTTTGCGTTTACATATATCCAAGTCAATTGTCTATACATTCAATAAAGGAAAACATTTAAGTAACGAATAATTCGCAAACACCTTGTCGTTTATAAGACACCAATCTTACCTTCCTCTATCCCGACCATCGTTCAAGGTAGCCAGGCCATAATATTCACCGAAACCATCGCCATGGTCAGGATATTCTTCAGGGGGTCGCATTGGGAGAAACGGTGGTGGATAGGGGTAACCATAACCATCCATCAACCATCAACCAATCCACTAACTTCACATACAATGTCCAAAAAAATATACACAAATAATTTTCTTACGAACATTCATTTCGATGCCTGTCACTGTCAAATTTTGTCTTTTTATTTTTTTTAGTTTTTTGGGTTTGGTGGAGGTTGCGGTAATATTAAATATCCTCAAAATTCACCTACAGATTGACCAAGTATTTGGTTAAATACTTTAATAAGCCAAGCATCGATCATCGGTATCGAATATAATGTTTTTCGATAAATATTGAATCAATAGTAATTGTAAACTGATTTGTATTATATTAAACTACTTACTACCTATCAATCGGTTTATTAAAAGGTTTTAATTACGGAAAACATGTTAACAATTTTACGTTTCGTTAATTTTTATTTTTATTTCTTAACTAGCTTTTACCCGCGTCTTCGCTCGCGTCACAAAAGTATAAAAAGTAACCTATGTGACATATACCAAAACACACAGCGCCATCTATACCAATAATTTCGTTTTCCCTTGAGAATATCAAATTTTTCCGGGATAAAAAGTACTCTATTATTTAATCCAGACAACTTCACGTCTCCAAAAATTCAAAGCAATCGGTTTAGTAGTTATGGCGCGAAAGTGGAACTAACAAACTCACTTTCCGAATTATAATATAAGTAAGGATTAAAGACATCATCATGGCCTAACTAGTGCCGATCATAGACGTCATCTCGTAAAAAAATTCTTCTAAATCAAACCATTTAACTCGTCGAGTACCGGTAGACACAATTAAAGAACAATAGGTCGCGGTCACCGGTGACCGCTTGGTGTTTGACAGATTAATATCCATTTGTATAGTGGTCATTTGGGACTCTTGCTACATTCTTCTTCCTAGTCGTTTTCTTCATTACTGAAGGTCGTATCTAGTCTGGTGCCCGCGTCACTTGAAACACAACCCTTCTCCAAACGCCCCTGTCCTCTGCGGTCTTTATGGCTTGTGGAACTGTCAGGCCGGTTAGGTTTTTTACAGCATCCAACCACCGGGTAGGTGAGCGACCACGAAGTCTTTTCCCGTTAACTCGACCAACAACCACAAGCTTCTCCAGATTTTTGGGGTATCTACGTGCAATGTGGCCAATATAGGTTAGTATCCGCTGCAGGCCAAACGGTGGTCTTGCTACATAACCCTTTTAAAAAGTCAAATCAAAACCCCAGTTTTAAATTCAAAACTTTTCCTAAAAAGTCATTAAGGCACACCCATTAATACAATAATCTTTGAAAAAATTCTAAGACATTATTATCGAAAATACTTACGACATTTTCCGAGTTTCGAATCGATTGTAATCGAGTAAAAAGTTGGAGAGTAACTTATCGATTTCGACAGAAAGAACAATTAAAGAAGTAAGATAAATTAGGAATCGATGAATGCTTAATGGTTCCCTCCATTAGAGGGTTTTGAGTTGGAGCGGTATTTTTTAAGAAAAAATTTAACTACTCCCCTCTAAAGTTTGAGGGAGAACACGGATTTAAAGAGTATGGAAGTGCCGTGCGACAATAGAAAATGCGGACCGTTTTTATTTCAAAAATTTCACTCCATTTAGATTATATACAATATAATAATCTTAGGTATCTGACATTGTACCTCTATAATAATGATAATAATCTTAGGTATGTCATACTATTGTCACTTTAGAATATTTCACGTTAGTTTTGCAATTGTCGATTTGTATTGCTGTGACTGCACGGTTGGTGCGGTGGCTGGGCAACCGGCTGCCGTGCAACGTGTCGCGGGTTCGATTCCCGCACGGGACAACACTTTGTGTGATCCACAAATTGTTGTTTCAGGTCTGGGTGTCTTTGTGTATGTGAACTTGTATGTTTGTAAACGCACTCACGACACAGGAGAAAATCCTAGTGAGGGGCAACGTTTTAAAAAAGAAAAAATTCAATGCTCGGGATGTGAAATTTTTATTTTATTATTTTCTGTACTAATAGAATCTGAATAAACTTAGCGTCTAAATCGTCTAACATCCTATTTATTAACTCAGGATAATTTACTTTTTCGTAGTGCACCTTCCACATCCGCTAACTCCTTGCAACAGCGAAGGCAGTACACTGTTCTTTAACTCGACTACTCACAGCCGCGGTCTATTCTTCACTTACTTTTTAATATTCCGCAAGTTTTCTGCTCATTTAGATTTTATACTAAGTGTACTTTGTTATAACCGACCACCAGCCTCCAGTGGGTTTTAAACTACGTCCAATAAGTGCAATTTATTTTTCATGAATTTCTGCAATGTTGCCCAAGTTATCGGAAGGGTTTGTGAAGTTTCGTGGCGGATTTTATGGTGTTTTGTTCTTGTTTTAGCTTTAGCGTTGCAACTGGTTTAGGTATTGGATTAATTAATGTGCTATATCATCATCATCATTGAGATTAACTGTCCCGCTGTAGAATAAAGTCATTCTCTACGAAATAAGTATTAATTACTAATATGCATAGCGGTATGTTATGATATGTCATAACGTTACCAACCTACCAACATCACGCCCTTTTTTTCCCCGAAGAGGTAGGCAGAGTGCACATTGCGGCACTTAATGCCACTGTGAACTGTAACACCCAATTTTCACTATTTATGTTATGAGTCCCATGTAACAGGGGGTGAGCCTATTGCCATATATCGGGCACAATTCCAGACTCCGTTCTACTACTGATATTTTTTTTAAAAAACCTAATAATACTTTGCCTGACCCTGGAATTGAACCCGAAACCCCTTGCCCGGCAGTCGCACTTGCGACCACTCGGCCAATAAGGCAGTTTTTCAACGTTCTTGCACGTTATTAAAGATTTTTAGCATTCAAATTACTTAATACCTACTCAATTATATTGTAGCATTATCTGTATAAAATTTGAGTAATTTTTTCATTCCATCCGCCAGATATAATCCATTACTCACCTTTCACAAAACCCACGGGAAGGGTTTCCTTATCTCAGCCGTGGTCCTAATGGCTGGAATCTCGTAAATTAATTAATTTACTAATGACTAGACCTTCTTTATTTTCTTTAGATACCATCTAACCTATTTTTATCAAAAGGTTTGAGTTCCCGATGGTCCAGCGGTTATGAGATTGACTTTTAAACACGATGTCCTACACCTCTTCGAGAATCCGCCTTCTTAGATAAAGTAAGACCAGGTTTTATAGGACCAATGTGTTGCCTGTGTTTAGTCTGTGGTTCTGAACTCTATTCCAAGAAAACTTATCCGGTGTAGATATGAATTTGGGTATTCAATATGTAGAATTGTACAGATTTTAATTAAAGCACATTTTATGGGTAATACAGTAAACGAGCAGATGGATCACCTGATGGTAAACACCAGCGGCGTTACAAGTGCATCACCGGCCTTTTGAGAATTGGAAATTTGAGGATTGTTGGGTATTCGAGGATTGGGGAGACTGGGGAAGGGGGTAATTGGGCCTCCGGTAACCTGACTCACACGACGAAACACAACGCAAGCGTTGTTAAACGTCGTTTTTATGTGAGGCTGTGGTATCACTCCGATCGAGCCAGCCCATTCGTGCCGAAGCATAGCTTTCCCAGACTACAAATTTCCACCACAAAATCAAAGTCTTTGCACAATAAAAACATAGGAATAGTTTTCTATTTATGTAGGTAGTATGGAATCTACATAACATCATAATATCACGCCTTTTATCCCCGAAGGGGTAGGCAGAGGTGCCTATTATGCCACTGTACAATGTGACACCTACTTTTCACTATTTATGTTATGAATCCCATGTAATATGTATGGAATCTAAAAGATTATATTTGTATAATGAAAATGAAACTTAGATTTCATATGCCTGATGAAAACTAGGAAAATAAAAGCTACCAAACTGTTTCCAACAACGAGCTAGAAAAAAAAATTACGTCACAAAAAGAAAATCTGATTTGAAATTTACTTCTTTTCACAATTAATACACGAACTGTAACTTTCAGTGCTCATTCCACCCCGATTTCAGTAACAGTTTTAATGAAACGTGAAACTTGGAAATGCATGTAAATGTACGACTACCCTACTGAAAAAAAAAATTAAAAAGTAAATAAGCGCAATTTTAACGTCACTCATTCGAAGTCAAAGCTTGGAAGTTTGTGTTTTTTTTGAAGTGCCAGGAAAAAATTTGCAAATCGTACTAATTAACTGAAAATAGTAGCTATAAAGGTAACCTAGTTTTCAAGTAGTTAGGGTTACATGTTTCTGGTTTTTATTTTTAAGTACTTCGACTGTGTCGTTGGTTGAGTGGTTGCGAGTGCGACTGCCAGGCAAGGGGCTCGATTTCCCGGGTCGGGCAAAATATTAATGGGTTTCATTTTAAAAATCTCAGTAGTAGCACGGAGTCTAGAAATGTGCCTGGTATATGACAATAGGCTCATCCCTATTAGATGGGACTCATAACATAAATAGTGAAAAGTGGGTGTTACATTGTGTAGTGGTATAATGTGCACTCTGCCTACCCTTTCGAGGATAAAAGGCGTGATGTTATGTTATGAGAATGAGAGAGAATATACTATGGTAGGAGTAATACCACAGCCTCACGGAAAACCGACGTGAAGCAACGCTTTCGTTGTGTTTCGTTGAGTGAGTGAGGTTACCGGAGGCCCAATTATCTCCCCTTCTCCAGTCTCCCCAGTCCTTAAATTCCTAATCCCCAAAAGGCCGATATCGCACTTGTAACGTCTCTGGTGTTTCAAGAATCCATGGGCGACGCCAATTGGTTACCATCAGGTGATCCGTCTGCTCGTTTACCGGCTTATCCCAAAAACATAAGTGGCAAAAGACACCATGATATAGAATCACGAGATATTATTTTATACAAATCGAAGATATACCTGCCCGTATTATATCCCACCCTTATGCAAAAACACGCGATTTTAATTTAAAATATTTCAATTTCGAAACTCATATTCTCAGTAATTTCGCAGATGGCAACCCTAGATTTTTCCTATTTGAATATAATTTGTGCAGTCACTGGTATTTAGTGGAAAAACGACTCTACAGTATTAAGTATATGGTGCAATTTCATTCTTATATTTCTGCACTTCATAAGTATTTGACTGAAACTCGCGTCATAATATCGCTGGCAGACATCTGACGTCATGGACAGGAGTGACGTCATTTCGGAGTGTTGTTTCTATTTTGATATTTCGTTACAATAATAAGTTTGGTAATTTCATGATCCGAAATACCATACCTAATTAATTTTGTTTTAGTTATAGTTTTGATAACCTAATTTGATATATGTTGTAGATTTTGGAGTACTGAGACTGCCTTGATCGCCGAGTGGTCGCAAGTGCAGGCAAGGGGTCTCAGGTTCGATTCCCGGGTCGGGCAAAGTATTACTGGTTTTTTTTTTAAATCTCAGTAGTAGCACGGAGTCTACAAATGAACCCGGTATATGGCAATAGACTCACTCCCCATTATTTACATGGGACTCATAACATAAATAGTGATAAATGGGTGTTACTTCTGTGTGCACCTCTAACTACCCCGTCGGTGATAAAAAGCGTGATGTTATGTTGTTATTTTGGAGTAGGTATTTAAAAAAGTATTTATATTTTATTGACATTGCGTTATAGACAGAAAAATATGAAGAAAAATGTATTAAGTGTACCCACTTAACAGTGAATAAATGTACAGACATTCAGATGAACGGATGGCATTACCTAAGATACTTACCTAACATTAGATTTCTTCCTCCAAAAAGTAGGTACTTTTACCATCAGGTAGATATGAAAACACATATGAATCGAGTATAAAACAAGCAATATTTCGTGTACCACTCACACAAAAACAGTTTTCCTTCAAAATTCTAATAACATAAGTAAGATTCAGCGATCCTTTGGTTTACCCTTGTAAATTAGTTTCGCTAGTACACGCCCGCGGGTTTTCTTGCATAAAATTTAGATGTTTCCCTCTCCTGAGGGCCATACCAAGTTTTCCCCGAGATGAAAATGCTGGAACAGCTTAAGATGCCTCTGTCATATTCTTATGGTTGCGACATGAGTGGAATTTTTGGAATTATTTCCCCCCTGTGTGGTTTATTTTTAAATTGTCGACGAATTTCGTCTTATGTAGAATATTTTTGATGACGATTTTTTGTTCAGTATTTTATGCTGATGGACTTGAGTTTCAGATATTGTATAGATAGATATTAGACAAATTATTGGTCTAGTGTCTGCAAGCACGATATTAATTTCACACGGTTATCTTTTTCTCTTAACAAATAATGCCTATGTTCATCAATGATAAAGTAAGACTCCAACGGTAAAATCATTTTTCAAATCGGTCCTATAGTTTTGGAGCCTATTCAATTCAAACAAACAAAAAATCTAATCTTTCCTATTTATAATATTGTGCATGTAGATGTCCCGGAGAACCTAACTGGTTACCGGGGCTCTGACTCGATGTGCAGGAGAAGGAACGGGGTGGTTTTTACTCAGTAAGAGCCTGACACTCCCTCCCGCCTCACCCAGACATCAGCATTCGATGATTTTCCCCCCTTAAAAAAAAGTGTATATGTAGATAGTGTAGATGTAAATTGTTAACTAGGGCTGAAATTCAATCAAAAATTATTAAAATGAATTCAATTAAAGTTACTTACTGGAATTTGAATTGTGTTCGAGGTTGCAGTAAATGATAACTAGGCTTACACTCTATGTCATAGAGTGCTATTTACTTAGTCTACGTTGACCTCGGTGTACAGTCTTTCCATAACACATATTTGATCTTCTGAAAAAAAATTCAGAAAAGATTCCTAACTATTAAATTTTATTTGCCAAAAACAAAGCTCAAGTTGTTAGAATATAATTTTAACAAGATCACCGTCAATATACGAGTGGCTTCAATTGCTGTGATAGGTATTTCTTTACGCACTCGATATCGATAAGAGTTCAAATATAAATCGATCTTACCGAACATCAAACGATTTTCTAAGAAACGTATCTTCGAATTTGGTTGTTGGGTCTAGTGATGTCCATTGGTTTATTTCGTGGGGATATTTAACCAATATTTTTGTGTTCATTGTATTTTTTATAGTTTTGAAAAATTAAGGTGTCATCTAAATGAGCATCATTGCTTCAATTGCACAAACAAACTTTGTCGTTTTTGTGTATTTAAAAAAAAACAATAATACTTATGTATTATTTTACAGAGCCACGGAGGACTTAACGGGTTACCGGGGCTCATGCTCGAAGGGCATGACTAGGAACCGGTTGGTCTTTAGTCTGTAAGAGTCTGACACTCCCTCTCGCCTCACCCTGGCGGGATAAGTCACTCGATGATTTTCCTCCTTAAAGAAAACCTCTTATTCATGTCAGTAATTTAATAAACTCAATAGAAAAATCATCATCATATCGTCGTGTTATCATTGAAGATAAAATCGTGAAGATAAATAAATCAGTCGTGTCTAAAAATCAAGATTTAATCACCTTTTCAGATACACACACCCCATCACTATTCGAATACCTTAAGAATCGAGTGGTAGACCAAACGAAACAGGTAAGATCGACACACTTGAAACTTGTTCGAGATCTTTTTTAAAACGAGACGCACCGTCAATGGTACTTAGTACCCCCGTTAGATTCGGTGTCACGCAAAAAGTCCTTGGCAAATATTTTCCTCGATAGCAATATTCATTTCCAAAAATCTCCACTTTCCTTTCCTTTATTTTGATCAATTCAGTGATGCGTGTGGTTGAAATTATTTGTTGAAGATTTTAATTAAGAAAAATAAAGTTGCCTGGTCCGTCAATAGAAGTAAGCTAAGTAGGGTAGTAGACTAATTTTTTTTTTAAATGTCGGTCTGGTAGATTATTTTAAATTTTATCATTTGTTGTTGTTATCTTTACCCTTTCAAATTTATTTTACTATTTTCTATTATATGTAAATAAATATCTGCATTTTATTTTTTTTACTTTGTATTTATGTGAATTTTAATTTACTATTTGTGTGCTTATTTGTCGAATAAATGCTTTTTCTTTTTTTTCATTGTATTGTGAAATTAAACTCCTTGGTTCTTATAACCTATGAATCAATAATCACACACTATAGTATTTACAAAATTCCTTCAGTTTTCCTTTAAGAAAATCTACAATATACTCGGATACCTCGTGTATCTATTGTCGGCATTTCACAGTTGATGTTCTATTGTCTCACTCTATATCGAAACGGAATGAAGCCATTAGGACTCCCAAGGTATCCCCCATTGTTGCATACAAATTGGAGCATTTGCTCAAGTCTAAGAGCAACAACGATATACAACATCTACAGAAATACCATTATAATTATCAATTATAATGTTTTTTTTAAATATATAGAAAAAAATCATAAATAACGAAATAAAAATAAAATACTGCACGGTTGTTGCGGTAGCTGGGCAACTGGCTGCTATGCAACGTGTCGCGGGTTCGATTCCCGCACGGAACAACACTTTGTGTGATCCACAAATTGTAGTTTCGGGTCTGGGTGTCATTTTGTAATATGTAAACTTGTATATTTGTACGCACCCACGACACAGGAGAAAATACTAGTGTGGGGCAACGTTTAAAAAAAAAACTTTGAATTTATTTCAATATGTACTTTCAATTATGTTCTTAGAATTAAGAACTTACTGTGCTAATTAGTTCTATTGATACAAAAGATTGCTTTACTGTCAATCACCACTCTGTCTCACCCAAATCTGCTACATCCATAACATCATCACGCCGTTTTATCCCCGAAGAGATGGGCACAGCATAAAGTCAGACCCAGGACTAGTACTAACACAGTTTACAAATCAATAATACTTTGACTCGGTAGCCGCACTAGCAACCACTCAACCAACGACACAGTCATGCTACATATCACGCCTTTTCTCACCGAAGAGATAGGCAGAGGTGCACATTATGCCACTGTACACTGTAACACACTTTTCACTATTTATGTTATGAGTCCCGTGTAAGAGGGGGTGAGCCTATAACCATATACCGGGCACAATTCCAGATTCCATGCTACTACTGAAATTAAAAAAAAAACCAGTAGTACTTTGCCCGACCCGAGCACTAGCGACCACTCGGCCAACGAGGCAGCCAAATCTGTTATCACTGATACTCTCAAATCATCAAAACTCATCTTAGTATACATAATAATTCAACCTAGTGACCTCGATTTTGTAAATCACATTAACCTCGGCTCAATCAACGAGTTATCCATACATTTCTGTTAATATAAAATAGCCAATACGAAGTTTGAAAATCTGACGCGAACTTCCTTGTCGAAAGTAGTCGTCGACTCGAATGTGCCGAGTACGGTGTAAGCCCAGCAACTTGCCACTTAGCCACACTCAAGCGCGCACTCCCTAATGACGCGACGCGTATTGTACCAACTTTTTCATCCGGACTTGCATGACTCGGACGCCTTTGTGAGGATCCCTCCTTCCTCGTAAATCTGCTATGTTAACCGTAAACCCAGAAAATGCTTAGGTATTCCATTTTAGACTCTGTTTCTTACAAGTTAAAGGTGCTACCTCATTGGTGCCGCTGCAAAACAAAGTTTGTTAGTAGGTTTTTTTTATTTATGTTTTACGTTATTTTTACACGAGCCTCGTCCTTTCAGCGTGGTCCATTCACGCTTCGGAGTATATAAAGATGCTCGTTCTAATTGAATCTTCATTACAGCTCGAAAAAGACTTTTTTTTCTATTCCGTATTCCGTATTTCGTTTTTTGGATTTAGAATTTGGGTTAGTACAACTTTTTTCCGTTTGCCTTTTTTGTTTTTCCCGTTTTTTAATTTTTGCTCGTGTTTTTAATTAAAAGAACGGAGATGAGAAAGTTTGTTGTTTCCGTCCCAAATATCAACGTTCACGATAATCATTAAAAACAAGTAGTCGACACGAAAATGCTTTGCCTTTATTTGGAACTTGAATGTAACATTTTTAATGAGAGAAGACATACGTTCTACAAATAATAACACAGTTTTAATTATCATATGATTATTATTATGTTTTCGGCTTATTCACGTACCTAATTATTTGACGAGGAACTAACGTTGCGCTGCTACTGTAGTAGTGCCAGTAGCAGCACGATAGTCGCCGCGTGTCGCCGGTCGCGAAATGCTGCTCATGAATATGAGCCTCTAGCATGCATTGAAACTAATCGAGTTCCTCGTCAAATTACTTACTACGTGAGTAAGCCGAAAACATAATAATTTATTTAATATGTCTCACGAAAGTTATAATAAGATATGCGTCAATATTGTATTAAATAGCAAATCTAAATATCAGCATCACACATTTTACCTCTATATCTTCAAAGAGAAAAATCCTCATGAAAATTCTTTACCCTAATAGACAAAATGGTCTGTCAGAGTATTGTAATAACTACTCTTAACTTAAAAAAATCACAGAAAAATACGACTCTAATATATATAATACTAGCTTTTACCCGCGGCTTCGCTCGCGTCACAAAGGGATAAAAAGTAGCCTATGTGACATATACCAATACACACAGCGCCATCTATACCAATAATTTCGTTTTCCCTCGAGAATATCAAATTTTTCCGGGATAAAAAGTACCCTATTATTTAAGTCGGACTTCTAACTTTACGTCTGCAAAAATTGAAAGCAATCGGTTTAGTAGTTACGGCGTGATAGTGGAACAAACAAACAAACAAACAAACTCACTTTCCGATTTATAATATTAGTAAGGATAGTAAGGATTCTTCTTAAACAAACTCATACGTCTTTACTAGTCCACCGTAGCTACTCGGTCCGCGGCGCTCCATACATCACGCGTTATTTAGGTGGAACTAGAAAAGTGAGGTAATGCTCTCTAAGTGGATTGTAGTACGTTAGCTATCACCTGCGACTTTAATAACAGTTTTACATAATGTCCTTGTAGTTGTAGTTTATAAATAAAATAGTATAATCTATCTTATATACCTCTATATAAAAGAAAGTCGTGTTAGTTACACCACTTATAACTCAAGAACGGCAGAATAGATTTGGCTGAAAATTGGTAGGAAGGTAGCTTAGAGCCAGGAGACCGACATAGGATACTTTTTAACCAAAAATTTTTTTTTACTTTTTTCCGAAAATCACGAACAGGGTCGGGAAAAAATGGGATGGTACGCGTACGAAGTCGCGGGCAGAAGCTAGTTTTTAATAGACACAGATGGAGGAAAGTGCACGTGAATGACGGCAGAGGGCGCGTTGGGCCCGCACCGCAGCAGACTTGAACAACCAGTATCCAGTAGCCAGCGTGACAGTCGCCGCGTTGCCGGTCGCGAAATGCTACTCATGAATATGAGCCTCTAGCATGGCTTGAAACTAGTCGAATTCCTCAACAAACAGTTACGTGAGTAAGCCGAAAACATAATAATTAATTAATTTTTAGTAGATTATTTCGGCACAATTTTTGGTTTAAATTACGGTTTTATGTATCAGGACATTTAAAGTCTCAGTTACCTACAAAAGCATCGTCGGTTTAAAGGTTATTTTTGTATGTAGGTAAGAGTATAAAATGTCGTGGTGGCCCGGAGTTTTAAGACGCCCGCTTCTCATGCATGGGTTCGAAACCTACCAACGGCAAGTACCAATGTGACTTTTTCCGAGTTATATGTACTTTCTAAGATTATCTACACACCACTGACAAACAGTGAAGGAAAACATCGTAATTTTTAATTATAAGTTTGTAATCGCCAACCCGCATTGAGCAAGCGTGGTGATTAATGCTCAAACCTTCTCCGTGTGAGAAGAGGCTTTGCTCATCAATGGGCATTTATAGGCTGTTGATGATGAAAAGATGAAAAAAAAATATCATGTGATGTGTATTGGGTTTCTTTTATTTGGAAAATTCTTAGCATCAAGTACTAAATTTCAAATTGTGCTTCATATTTTGTCAATACTTAGCTTAGGAGTTCCTTAGCATAGTTACCATCCTACAAATGCTTTACTGTCCACTGTCCAGTAAGAAATACAGCTCAAATTTCAGTCCCTTCAGGTAATATAGGACTTCATATTCATTGTGTGTGTTTTGGTTGAATATCTTTGGTATGTCTATGTATGTAAGGACGTCAGTATGTAACAAAGCGCTGTGCCCATCTTCTCCGTATGTCGTGTAGTAGATGTCAGATAAATTTTCAGTCTTAACATGTTATTTGATACAATATGTCAAGGAAGAAAATTAATCTTTAGACCACACACACTTTTAACATACACACATAATCTCACGCCTGTCTCCCATGGGATTAGGCATAGACTATGGAACGCCAATTGCTACCATTTTTGCCTTAGAGTTTTTAACCAACTAAATACTTTTTACACACCTATGTATTTTGCTTTCTGAGGAAAGCTGTATCGGCCTCCAACGTGACCACGACCGCTCTGCCAAGAGCGAAACGACAAAGAAGAATTTCGCTTCCTCAACAAATCAACACTGTGTTTTCATGCTTGCTCGTCGGTCAAGAGTTTTTTTTTTTTTATCATGGCATCACGCGGCCGTATCGAATTTTCACCTGCGTCCTAGTTCTATTTACATACATTTTTAGAACAGTCTTTTAGTCATGAGCTCCTCACATATATAGTAATAATTTTCCTTATAAATACATACATACATAACATCACGCCTTTTATCCCTGAAGGGGTAGGCAGAGGTGTACATTATGCCACTGTACAATGTAACACCCACTTTTCACTATTTATGATATGAGTCCCATGTAATAGGGGGTGAGCCTATTGCCATATACCGGGCACAATTCCAGACTCCGTGCTACTACTGAGAAATTTTTAAAAACCCAGCAATACTTTGCCCGACCCGGGAATCGAACCCGAGACCCCTTGCCCAGTAGTCGCACTTGCGACCACTCGGTCTACGAGGCAGTCTTCCTTATAAATCTGACACATTTTCCATGTGACTCTCATCCCCTTGTTAGCCCACCCTATTATAAACACCATGATATATCATTAGCCGGAATCCACACAGATTGTAACTCAGCTCACCTACGTGAAGCTGTATTGTGTAAAAAGCGATTGCCACTAGTTGTGTTCTGGTTGTTGAAAGACAATCAACAAAGTTGTAGTAAGTATTGGTAATAGTGACATTTAAAAGATTGCCTTGGTGATATCTCTGTATGTTACTTGTATTTCAATAATTATTATTTTAAGATAATTTTACTTATTGATTGTCGAGTGCCGATTGAGAGAGGCCAAGTGGTCACAAGTGCGACTGCCGGGCAAGGGGTCTCGGGTTCGAATCCCGGGTCGGACAGAGTAGTACTGAGTTTTTAA
This sequence comes from Spodoptera littoralis, assembly GCA_902850265.1. Classification (NCBI taxonomy): domain Eukaryota; kingdom Metazoa; phylum Arthropoda; class Insecta; order Lepidoptera; family Noctuidae; genus Spodoptera; species Spodoptera littoralis. Next base: position 1,665,474 of record LR824536.2, on the reverse strand, counting down.
AAAAACTCTCAATAGTAGCACGGAGTCAGGAATGGTCCCCGGTATATGGCAATAGGCTCACCCCCTATTACATGGGACTCATAACATAAATAGTGAAACGTGGGTGTTACATTGTACAGTGGCATAATGTGCACCTCTGCCTACCCCTTCGGGGATAAAAGGCGTGATGTTATGTTATGTTATGTAAGCAACTGTAACAAAAATATATTAACATTTTCCATCTTTAATTTTCCTACAAAACTGTTTACCCCAGCAACTGTCGCACAACAATCACACAACCACTTACCCTTCACAGTTCACACATACCTCCCCGGATTTGAATACCGACCAATATGTTTGTTGGTACAGACGATGATGACGTCACAACCCACGTCACACTAACAAGCCGCCGTGTTACGACAAATTGTAAACGTCTTTTATCTAAACCACCATTTTACATATACTACAATTTCATAAAACTCAATGTAAATTAGACCCTATACCGTGGCGTTAGAGTTGAATAAATTATTTTGTTGAGGTATATGTGGGGTTGTTAGAAGTATTTTGTTGTTTGACATGGGATGGAGTCGCGATTCTGTACAAATAGCCCCGGTTTATGGTATTTGCTTAATATTTGTGAGAGGACTGATGTCTGTACGTATGAGTGTGATTTATTTCCATGCGGCACTGCGGCATGGTGGTACTTATACAAAGATTTTTGGTGGTGAATTCCCTTAGTAGGCATCCTTCCCCACCTTTGTTTAATCTTAACAATAATGGTGGAATCGGCTAAAACTATTTATCGTGAGTTTTCTTTTCCTATTGATAGGAAAAAATATCAAAGGCAACATTAACCATTGGGTTATTCTGGCATTCACTTTTATTATGCCAGATTTTTTCAATCATACATGCGATAGTATATTTATATAAAATTTAAGTACTTAAATTATCAAAATATATATTATTATAATATAATTATATTAGTAAAACATTATTATAATATAATATTATAATAATAAGTACTAATCAATGTCTAACAGTAAGAGTATTATAATAATATAATTATTAGGTATACTTATGTAGTTATCATAATTACTTTACTGAAATCACAAACAAAATCTTATTTTAAGTAAGTAAGTTAAAATATGTTTAAAATATTTTTCAACTCCTTCTTTTTTTTAAGTCGAGCAATTAATACGAAATGCTTTTGCTAAGTGTAACAAACACTTTTCTGAAAACCGCATCAAAAACTGTTCAACATACATGCTACATAGGTACAGATCAAAACTGAGAACCTCCTTTTTTGAAGTCGGTAAAAAATTAAAGCTAAATTTTTACATCATACACTCAAATTTTTCACACCCCCACCTCAAACATGCTAACACCCAATAAAGACATACCAGATCCATTTAAAATAAAAAGCCGCCATTTAATTCATATTTCCTGTTCATGCCAGAAGATATCTTAATGCACGTTGCGTGCTTATTAATTAACTAGCTGTTACCCGCGACTTCGTCCGCGTGAAATAACGACTTCTGTATAAATTGGGTTTTTTAAATTAGTCTTTGTCAAGGTATATTCTATGGCTGTACAACTGGAACAAATATCATCACAATCGATTCAGTACCTAGGTTATATTTATTGAGAAATGAATTTATTTTCGTGGTTTCTAAAATAAACAATCCCATAGAGGTTTTACCCGTAGTGCCCGTCTCGTGAGTTTCACTATTCTATGTTTGCAAATCAATGTTGTATCGCATTTCAATCAAATAGATATAGTGATTTTAACAGCACAGTTCCCGGTTTCGTGGGTTTTTCGGGTTAAAAACTTTTAGATGTCCTTTCCCGGGTCTCAAACTATCGCTGCGCCGAATTTCACCAAATGGTTCAATGGTTTAAAAGGTAAGAGCCCCTCTTTATTTCAACGTCCTTGGTCCTGGTTTTTTTAGCGCATAGTTTCCGTCATTTTGGGATTTCCTCTCTCCTATAATGTGACCTGATATGTACCGGTGCGACGTGCGTTACTATCGCAAACATTTAAATGAAAAAATAGGTATTCTGATATTAGGTTAGTTACATATGATACATGTACTTTAATGTTGATATTAATGTCCTCTATAAGACTTAATACATCCCTTGGCTCTATTGTCCATAATTTCCACAGCGTAATCAATACCATAATATAAGGAGTTTTTTTGGTAGTTTTTCACACATCGGGTTGTCATTACCTAAAGGAGATTTTTTTTGAGGTCGGAAAATCATCCAATCACTTCTCCCGCCTTGGGTTACTAAAATCCACTCCGTTCCTACTCCTGCTCGTCGAGCCGGAGCCCCGTCAACTCGTTAGGCCTCCCGCGGCACCGTATCGAGCATCAGCCCTACTGGGCTCCATCTATGATGGTGTCATGGCTCTGTAAGGCGCGCGCCGTATGCACGGGACTGGTTCTGGTCGGGTGGCGAGCTACCCTTGCTCTTCGTCTACAGACCCGCACTTACGGTGGCCGGTGGCCGGCCGATCTCCGACGCCCAGAGTGTCTCCCGCGACGGCTGGGGCGTGAGGAAGTTCATTCCCTCACACGCTCCGCTTTCTCCTTGGCAAGCATAACTGCTTCGCAGAAGGATGCGACTGCATCCCAATCCCCCTCGCTCCATGGCCTGAACCAGAGCCGAACGCGAGAGGTCACCGTTTCCTACATCCCTGAGAACACGGCGGTGCTCAGCCCATGCAAGGTACACCGCCACGGTATGCTCCACCGTGTTCTCCGGGCGGTCCTTGCATTGATGGCCTCTCTAAAGCCACTTTTAAAGAGGGGACTTTCCGCTGCAATGACAGCGAGCCCAGCCCTCGGTTACCTAAAGGAGTGTTTCGCTGTGTAAGTGAGGTTACCGGAGGCCCAATTACCCCTCCCCCAGCCCCCCCAATCCCTAACAATCCTCAAATTACCAATTCCCAAAAGACCGGTAACGCACTTCTAGCACTTCTGGTGTTACAGATGTCCATGGGCGGCGCAGTGATCCGTCTGCTCGTTTACCGGCTTATGCCATAAACAAACAGCAAACTATCATAGTGAATTTGGCCTTGACGGTCTAAAATGAAAAGGACTAATATTTTTTTTAGCTATGTGCATTTAGCTAGTTTTTTTGATATACATATAAAAAATACGAATTCAAGTAAACTGAAAATATTTTATTCGTGGTTTTATCTCCTTAGACTGCTGTCAACCTCTTTGCATACCTTAATATTAATACCATAGTATAAAAAAAATCTATGACACATTGACTTTGTAAACTCACTTGTCACACAAATGTCAGATGACTTAAGAAATGTATACTAATAATATAAATTTGTATGTGCTTGTTTGTTTGTTTGTCCGTATTTCACGACAGAACGGAGTCAGGAAGGTTTTTGATTTGAGATAGTTGAAAAGATGGAGAGTATCATAGGCTACTTTTTGTCTTTTTTTAACCCCCTTCCACTTCCGTGAAACAGAGGTGAAAGTTTGTATGGGGTATTTTGCAATTTTCAATGTGGAAAGCTAACAATTGGTATGCGGGTTATTTGTGACCAGCATAGAATCGTGCATCATTTCATTTTTTTATTGTAAATCCTTCCCTCACCCCATTAAAAGAACGCGAGAGAAGCCGCAGACAGAGGCTAGTCTATGAATAAATTGTATTCAGTCAATTGAATTCGTATTTTGTCTTTAAAATCCCTGATCCCTGATGCAGCTGAATACTAATATTATTCCTTGAAAACCCACAGAACTTCATTTTTATATGTTGATGCCAAAATATATTATGAAAGTAGGACGTCATAACAATTACAAATCATCAGGTTGGTTACCATAGTAATGTTACCTGTCAGATATCCGTTTTCAGGTTTTCAGATAAATCGTAATAATTATTCTTACAACAACCCCTTTTTCGCGATAAAAAGTAGCCTATGTTTTATCTCGGGGTCTAGAATATCTCGACGGCCCCCGCGTAAAGTATTGAAACTGCAAAACCTCTACTTTACAGGAGAGCGATTTTAAGTTTAGATTTAGATTTTTGTTAAACATAAAATTCCAAAATTTCATATTACCGATGTATCTTAAGTGGAAAATTTGACTGTTTTATACTGTCTACTATAGTTTTTGATAATTATTATACTTTTTGTATAATTACACATTCGATACTTTACTTGATTACTGCTGGTTACTTTTTTATCGAATATGCCAATTTCGATAGTTATCTATGACAAAATATTCTAGTCTAATATCGAATGTGCCCGTTTCGATACTTTTCCGCAGCAACAATATCTAGTAAACTATTGGATGTGGTAGATTCGTTTGTTTTCTTTGTTAAATTGTTCAAGCCAATGTAACATAACACTAGATTCGATTTAAGATACCTTCATACTACTTTTTTATGTCAAGCTTTTTCTGGGAAATAAAGAAAAACACGATCAGATATTTAATCAAACAATTTGTATTAAAAAATTAAAAATTATAAAACACAAATACTTGATTATAAAGCGGCTTTTACCTTTTAGATGACATTTCAATATTTTTAATGTTTTATCTTACTTTTTATTTCCTTTATTTATTTATATACTTGACTTATACATTTTTAAATATTTGATTATAAAAAAAAACATTTAAAAATATAAAAAGCAGTAGCCCACCAGTAACGGGAGAAATCCAAGCTACCGGTGGTCAGGGCTCCAGAGAAAGGAATTTCCGGACAATACGCGCCGTGTCCAGAAATACTGCTTTCTGCATCAGGCCCTTGACCCAACCATCTAACGGTAGCCTACTCAGATGTTGGTGGAGGCTTTTAGCAATGAGGCCATTGGCAGATACAACTATCGGCACAATGACTGCTGAATCCACATACCACATGTCGACAATCTCATGAGCTAAATCAAGATATTTCCTTGCTTTATCTTTTTCAGCTTTCACAAGATTCTCGTAATGTGGGATTGTTATATCAACTATCATTGTGCGACGTCTTGGTCGATCTATCACCACAATGTCAGGTTTATTTGCAACAATTGTCCTTTCTGTGATGATAGTTCGATCCCAATACAGTGTGACATCTCCATTTTCAAGAACTGGGTCAGGCAGATACTTATAATACGGTACTTAAGATTCTACAAGTTTATATTTCAAAGCAAGTTGTTGATGAATAATCCTGGCTACAAGATTATGTCTATGCAAGTATTCTCCATTAGCTATGTGAGAACAACCCGAAATGATATGCCTGATGGATTCCCCGGGACGATGGCATGCCCGACAAATGTCAACAGTTCCATCCTTTATATTATATCTTCGATAGTTGTTTGTCAACATAACTTCGTCCATAATTGCAGACAAAACCTTCCGTTTCTCCAAATAAGTTACTGAAACGTAGCCAGGATACGGACGCTAAGATATTTGGTCCATGTAAGGCCCGGTAGTAGCGTCCGTGCTTTGCCATACATTCCTGCGATCATTAGTGCTCAGTATTAAAGGTTCTCTCCAGTTCTCGTTAGCCAAGGAGAGCGGAGTAAGCCCTTTGTCCACAGCGACAACAACTCTATGCAACCCCACGTCCATTTTCAAAAAATACTTCCGGAGACTGCACACTTCGCTATTGTGTTGGGTTTTTGCATTTAAAAAGCCTCGCCCCCCACATTTACGCGGAATGTACAGTCTCATTATCGATGATCGTGGGTGATGCATCCGATGTGCAGTCAGCAATGAACGAAATTTTCTATCCAGGGTGTCCAGTTCCGTTTGAGTCCACTTGAGTATGCCAAAAGAGTACACGAGTACTGGCATGATCCAACCGTTGTAGGCGCGCACCTTGTTGCCGCCTGATAAAACACTATTAAGAACTTTTTTCAGGCGGTCAAAGAAACGCTCCCGTAACGATTGCTTCATGACAGTCACATCGATGCCTAACGCTTCTGACATACCCAAGTACTTATAGGTTTCGGTTGAGGAAAGGGGTCTGAAGCTTGTAGAATCAGAGTTCTGTGTACCATCTGATTCCACAATTTCCCCCCTCTTTACATGTAGAACTGCACATTTGTCCACACCAAATTCCATCCTAATGGCATTACTGAACGTTTCAGTGACATTCAGTAATTATTCATTAGATTATCTCATTAGACGCAAATTGTTTGGAGCAAATAGCTTTAAGTCATCCATGTAAAGTAGGTGGGATATAATTTGTCCCCCTTTTCTCAACCTATATCTTAACCCCGAGCCCTCCAACAGAGTGCTTAGAGGATTCAGGGCTAAGCAAAACCATAATGGACTCAAACTATCACCCTGAAATATACCCCGCTCAATCCTAATGGGTTCATCGTTCCCACAGATCTGTCCACATCCTGGATAGCGAAGAACTGTTCTCCATTGTGTCATACATGACATCAGGAAGGTACGTAGAGCTGTATCAACTTTGTACAGCTCTAGCACCCTCATGAGCCATGTATGTGGCACGGAGTCATAGGCCTTCTTATAATCTATCCAGCATGTGAACAAATTCTTGTGAGATCTACGGACCTGTTGGCAAATGGACATGTCAATGAGGAGCAGCTCCTTAGTACCACGGGATCCATTCCTACATCCATTTTGAGAGGCAGACATGATATTATTGTCTTCAATATGTTTATTAAGCTTTGGTCTCAAAATGGATGTAAGAAGTTTGTAAATTGTGGGTAGGCACGTAATCGGCCGATAGTTTTTGGGTTCCGTGGTACTTCCAGATTTATGGAGCAGGTGGATTAAGCCTGTCGTAAAGAATTGGGGCAAAGATCCAGACTCCAAAGCTGACTGGAATTGAGATGCCAAGCAATTATGCGAACTGATAAACCATGTTATCCAAGAATTATGCAGTCCATCCGGGCCTGGAGCTTTCCAATTGGCCAATCAAAGTCTTGAATAGAGTTAGGAGATGGAACCGGAGTACATTCATTACTATCAAAAATAACGATATCAGAATCATTATGAACAATATTTCCATCAACCGCATCATTTTTATTGTAAATGTCATTTAAATAACTCCTCATCGGTGAATTGACACTGCATTGGAGATTCTGAAAATACAAAAAAAAAAAAATCAAATTAATACAACATAATATCGAAAATGCAGGGCAATCTATTACTTTGTCGTAGTAAAGTATCGAAAGTGGTACATTCAATGTGTTCATGGCAGAAAAAAGTATCGGATGTACCACTTTCGATAAATTTGCTAGTACAAATACCAAGGAAAACTATCGAAAGTGGTACATTTGATTGAACAAATTTACTCTTTGTACCAGTATAGTATCGAATGTACCACTTTCAATAGTTTAAAATCAATTATTCCAAAACAACAAAAAATTGACTAATTTTTGTCATAAATAGACCGTCACTACACAGGTTCCAATAACAACTTTAAATATTTGTTACGTTTTAGATTTAAAACAAAAAAAAACGCATGAAAGAATAAAAAAATTTAAACTTACCGGGTTGATTATCATTTGTTTTGGAAGTAATAATATGTTCTAGTGCACCTTCACTGCGTTGTTTTATCAGATTTATCATCTGTAAACCTCTTCTATTCATTTTGAACTAAAACTCATAAAAACTAACCTAAACCTAGCCTTAAAATCCACGCGTGCGTTCCGCTCACATATTCGGGTAACACTGACGAAACAGGTAGTTTCGTGTCTCGGCCGCGTACCACTGATCACGTATAATATCGAAAGTGGCAGGTTCGATGTTTTAGTATGTTCATTTTATGTATTATCGATTTTGTTCGATTGAAAAATAGTTGAAGGTATAAAAATTGATACATAATTTTTATATAGAATTAAACATCTTTATCTCTACTTGCTATTAGTGCAATAAAACGAAAATAGCTTTTTTGCAATTTCGATAGTATACGTGGGGGCCGTCGATCTGTATACCAAATTTCATTCAAATCCGTTCAGTAGTTTTGGCGTGAAAGAGTAGCAGACAGACAGACAGACAGAGTTACTTTCGCATTTATAATATTAGTTAGGATTAGGATTAGGGGCCGTACACACACCAAGCTGTACATAACCAGTTTACTATGATCTTGCATTGTACTTTATTACAGTACATTCCACTGTCAGTTTATACTGGTTACTCATAGCTTGATGTGAAACTGCGTGCAGATCAAAACCAATTATCTCAGACACGCGATGGGATGGGCAGTCTGAAACGAATTAATGATAATATTGTTTACGAATATTATGTACTTGTAAAAGGTGTGATAAGTTTTGACTGTATTATTGTCCTTAAACTGTCAAACACCAAGCGGTCACCGGTGACCGCGACCTATTGTTCTTTAATTGTGTCTATAAAACCGGTACTCGACGATTTAAGGTTATTTTCTTTTTTCATCACTTTGACTGGAGTTTAGTGTTACACTGTTCTCGCACAATCCAAACAACAAAACTATGTAACTAGTAAATTGTATTGTGAACCTGATTGAAAAAGAGTAACGTATGGAGTTTCTTGCTCGTTCTTCTCCATGTAAGAATATGACTAATTATTAATTATCATTTTTATGGCGTTACAAGTGCGTTACCATCCTTTTGGGGAGTCATGGCTGTTTCCACACTTAGTATTTACACACACATTCTTGTTAAAAACTAATTGTCGGTTTCAAACTTAACTTTAACTTAATGTATAGTCGTTAACAAACTTGACAGCACGGTTGGCGCGGTGGCTGGGCAACCGGCTGCTGCGCAATGTGTCGCGGGTTCGATTCCCTCTCTACTACGAACTCTTTGTGTGATCCACAGATAGTTGTTCCGGGTCTGGGTGTCATGTGTATGTGAACTTTTATGTTAGTAAACGCACCCACGACACAGGAGAAAATCCTAGTGTGGGGCAACGTGTTAAAAAAAAAATGGTTTTTGCCACTTGTCTATATGTGCTCGTTAAACCAAACTTGTATACTGTCATATCTTCTAGGATTAACTTACAACATAGCGAAGCCTTAATTATATCGTGACGATACAATTATTTGTAATAACAATAAATTAATCGTTAATACGATTAATCATTGCAACAATGACGTAATTTATATTAATTAAGGAAACATCGTGTACGGTGACCATGTTATTACAATTATTGAGATTATCCTGGGATTAATACAACATAATTTATAAGAAACGAACTGCGAAGACTGGGCAACCGGCTGCCGCGCAACATGTTGCGGGTTCGATTTCCGAACGAAACAAGTCTTTGCGTGATTTACAAATTGTTGTTTCAGGTCTTGGTGTCATGTATATGTGAACTTGTATGTTTGTGAACGCACCCACGACACAGGATAAAATACTAGTGAGGAGCAACGCTTAAAAAACAATATTATTCATGCTTGACAATCTATAACGAATGTGTTAAAGAGTGATTAACACTTTTCATAGGTTTTTGTTGCTAGTATTTTGGCAGTACTAATAAAATAATTCATTGATTATTTTAATAGTATGTCAGTATTGAAAATCCTAGTCATATTACCTTCTATCACAATTCAAACGCGTCTATGTGCACACGCATGTCTGTACAACATTTACACATTAAGCCACCAAACAACTTAGCACCATTCGAACACATCTGACTGCACGATTGGTGCGGGGGCTGGGCAACCGGCTGCCGTGCAACGTGTCGCGGGTACAATTCCCGCACGGAACAACACTTTGTGTGATCCATAAATTGTTGTTTCGGGTCTGGGTGTGTGTATGTGAAATTGTATGTTTGTAAATGCACCTACGACACAGTACTAAATCCTAGTGTGGGGCAATGTTTAAAAAAAAACACATCCCACAAAAAATATATCCGCATTATTTATATTTAAAAGTTGGTCATAGTACAAACGATGATGGATAGCCACATTCGTTGCTCAGAGGTCCCGGTCCACAATAAATCATTACGGTACGACTCGAAAGCCTTCGGACTCGACAGTCCGTAAAAAGTAATTCCTTAGTAACGCCACTTTTTCTCACACTCCTCTCTTGTTTGACTAAGAATTAATTAAATCCTGCAACAGGTTTGGTGTTTTTGGCGTGAAGTAGATTTTGTATATATATGTATGAAAGGAAAGACCAATAAAATAATAATTATTACGGTATTGTTAGTTTTTGATAAATATCCTAGACACCGACTGCAGTGCCATCTGCCGGGCTGATTTGTGAATCTAAACCATTCAGGGCGCCACTCAAATGCATACAGAAAAATTCATTTAAATCGGTCAAGCCGTTTAGGAGGAGTTCAATGACATACACACGCACAGCAGAATTATATAAATAAAGATATATTTTTATAAAAAACGTTGCCCCCACACTAGGATTATCTCCTATGTCGTGGGTGCGTTTACAAACACACTAGTTTACATACACATGACACCCAGACCCGGAAAAACTATCCGTGGATCACACAAAGAGTTGTTCCGCGCGGGAATCGAACCCGTGACACGTTGCACGGCAGCCGGTTGCCCACTGCCCAGCCACCGCACCAACCGTGCAGTCAAGTATCCTTAGGTAGCTACCTATGTGCCTATTGTGGAAAGCTGAAGCTGCCTTATTTGAGGAGGAAAATCATCCAATGACTTCTCCCGCCTTGGGTTAGGCAAGAGGGAGTGTCAGACTCATACTGACTAAAACCACCCCGTTCCTACTCCTATTTTTTCAACCGGAGCCCCGGCAATCCGTTAGGCCTTCCGCGGTTTATCTATTTCCTACCTCGTAGCAAGAGCAAGCAATTGAAGATAATCGAAAACTAGAAAATACTTTGCCTGATCTAGGAATCTAAACCATTCTAATCCATTTTTTAATCGAATCCACTTTATTAATGAGGCAGTTGAACTATTTTCATCATCAACAGACTATGTTGATTTCAGTATTGGGCACTATTTCACTTCTACTTAAAAGAGTTTGTCATAGGTTTGAAAATCACAGACATCACACATCTAATAAGCACGCCTTCTAAATCGTGTATCGTATTTTTTTATGGGATAAACCGATAAACGAGCAGACGGATCACCTGATGGTAAGCAATCAGCGTCGCCCATGGTCACCTGGAACACCAGAGGCGTTACAAGTGCGTTACCTGCTTTTTGGGATTAGGAATTTGAGGATTGTTGGGGATTCAGGGATTTGGAAAGGGGGGAGGGTAATTGGGCATCCGGTAACTTCACTCATATGACAAAACACAACACAACGTTGTTTCACGTCGGTCTTCTGTGAGGCCGTGGTATCACTCCGGTCGAGCCGGCCCATTCATGCCATGCATTTATGATATATTTTATAACGTCATTGCAACAAGGCGACGGCGGGGGGTTAGCGTGCAGTCCACTCGAGCACTCGAGTTGTAGTAGAAGCGCCCGCGTGCTTAAGGCGCGCCGCCCGCGGGCCGACAGCGCGGCGACACGAAGGTCATATTTAAATGACAACTTATTTGCTGGGTTAGAGACGTGCTTATTACATGTGCGATGGTACCTTAAAATGTCAGAGAATTTCATCAGAGAGCGCAATTGGACTTTTACTAATAAAAAATCGAATAATTTTTTTTTTCAACAAGCAAGTAAGTAAGTCAGGTGATCTACGCCCAACATCAAATTAAATAAACAAAATACTATCATGTTTCTCCCATGAATTCCCCATTTTAATAACGGTCATCCTGTTTATGCCCATCGCTGTCCCATAATGCCCGGAATTGCCCTTTAACGCGATTTATAATGTAAATTATTTTAATAAAGTCCAACCTAGTGATTTATGGCCACAACTTTTAAAATAAACTTGTTCATTTAATACATGAAAAGTGAATTTACAAAATTATTCATGAAATAAATAAATGTAGTTTAATATTCAAAAGATATTCAGATGTGTTTTGTAAACTAATAGATACTAGATGAGGCTCATGTCTTTGCTCGCGTAAAGAATTACGAACCAAAGAAAAGGTTGTATGAATCTCGTATTTTGATTTTTTTTTATTATTCCAATCCATCTATGTAACAAATTTCATCAAAAACCATTGAGCCGTTTTGATGTAATTGACCGACAAACATCCATTCAAACTTGGTCATCTATTAGATTATATAAAATTCGTAATACGAAAACTTTTTCCAAAATGTAATTAAATATCAAGATAAATATTTTTTGATATTTTTAGACAGTCTGCGGTTTGCGGTTTTCAATATGAGTGACCTAAGTGAGGGATCATAGTACCTACTTATCGTTTTAACTTTTCAACATGTAAATGAATATTAAACCTTTTTCTACTGAAATTTAGCAATATTAATTTGAAATTATAAGAAGTGATTTTTAATTAATTCTAGTTTTAAAAATAGTCTATCATTGTGTATTAAAAATACACAGTGCAATAAAATGCTCTCATTTTAAATTGCCTTTTATACAACACTAGCGACCCGCCCCGGCTTCGCACGGGTTCAATATGCATGTATTATACATATAAACCTTCCTTAAGAGTCTATAACTATTAAAAAAACTGCATCATAATCCATTGCGTAGTTTTAAAGATCTAAGCATAGGTACATAGGGACAGACAGACGGCGGATAGCGACTCTGTTTTATGTAATGATACGTTACCATGTTTTTATAATAACTATCGTCAGACATACTAAAGTAACGAACAATTGCGGGTTACTCACGTGAATATACTGAGAAAAAGGTTTACTAGTTTCGAACCGCCGACATCGCCGCGACCGCGCAGGCTGCTCTGCTCATGAGGCAGAACCACTGTGGTTTGAAACTAGTAGAGCTTTTCTCAGTATTTATACGTCACCAATTAATAAAATGCTTGTCAGAAAATTATTTTCAAGAAATTAAAATATAAAACGCTGTTGCCTCCATTTTGTTGTTCCCAAGTGTATTATCAACTAGCCGTTTGCTCGCGACTTCGTCCGCGTAGAATAATGACTTCTGGTAGAATTTAGGATTTTTAATTAATATTGAAATCAAGGGATATTCTACGGTATTGAACGCCGTCAGAATTGATTCAGTCGCGTAAGTGATTTGTAGCAAAGACATAACATAACATCACGCGTTTTTATCCCCGAAGGGGTAGGCAGAGGTGCACATTTCGGCACTTAATGCCACTGTACAATGTAACACCCACTTTTCACTATTTATGTTATGAGTCCCATGTAATAGGGGGTGAGCCTATTGCCATATACCGGGCACATTTTTCCAGGCTCCGTGCTACTACTGAAATTTTTAAAAACCCAGTAATACTTTGCCCGACCCGGGAATCAAACCCGAGACCCCTTGCCCGGCAGTCGCACTTGCGACCACTCGGCCAATGAGGCAGTCAAAGATGAGAGAGAAGAAGAAGAGAGTAGCAAAGATGCAACACTTTATTTAGTTCGATCATATTTAGGTAATTAAATTATAACAAAACTTTATCAATATTACAAACGCTATTTAAGATAAACGTTACAGTTTGCATTTCGTTTCATTTATTCAAAAAACAAATATAACAAAAAAAAGAACAAAACTAATTTTGCGATTGATCTTTTTCAGTTTAATTTCTTTATCTTTTGATTGTATTTCTCAAAAAGGTACTCTCTCGTAGGTTAGTACAGCATTTAATGCTAAATAAGTTACGACACAAAAATGCGAATATCGTAACAAGATTATTTAAAATAAAAAGGTCGGTCAGACGACATTTTGTCTTATAAATCACGTAACATCTCCTCGCAAACTTTTCAATTACAAGCTTCGAGTGGAAATCTGCGGTGAAGTGGGCTAAAATGGATACGGCACTTTTGGTTGCTACCTTGCTACTCAAGTGACAGTTAATGGGTTGGGTTATACAGTGCACCTGTGTTGTATTGTTGTTATTATAGACTTTATGTTGTTGTGTTTTTATGTGAACAGTATGTTATGATTTTTAGACTTATAGAATATTTAAGTTGGGACAAAGTGAAACGGTATTTTTAAATTCTTTTTTTTTAAATAAAAAACGTTGCCCCACACTACGATTATCTCCTGTGTCGTGGGTGCGTTTACAAACATACAAGTTCACATACACATGACACCCAGACCTGAAACAACAATTTGTGGATCACACAAAGTGTTGTTCCGTGCGGGAATCGAACCCGCGACACGTTGCACGGCAGCCGATTGCCCAGCCACCGCACCAACCGTGCAGTCAAAAATTCATATTGTTAATGTGTATAATTATGTATATTTTACACTTTTAACTATGTTAATATTATGAAGAATGAAATTAGTTTTGCCTATAGATATAAACCAGAGACCAAATATGAGAATTTGCTTAACGAACTTAACTTATTAATCAAAGCATGTTTTATTGTAAAACATGAATTGTGAATACTACTCTCTTTTTGAAGTCTTGAAGACTTGATTTGAAGCCATATCCGAGCCACAATTGTCTCTTCAAAACTTCTTAACTATAAGACTGGGCCCGTAGCAATCTCCAGAAACAGCGAGCCGTTGCCGTTGTCGTGGCCTTAATAGAAATTTGAATAAAATCAATTTATTTAACGCGGCCCCCGCTTATCGCGCCCTTAATAGATTGCCATTCGAGAAAAATAAATGAATTCAACTCCATACTCCATACTTATTCCAAGTTTTTCACGTGATTTATATGTATGTGTCGATTTTCAGTTGTTTAACGAGAAAATAAAATTGCAAAGCGCTAAGTGAGCAAGGAAAGGAGTGTACTTGATTCGATTTGTGTTGAAATTAGAACTCAATTCCGAAGTTTGTAAGTGCTACTTTCCGTTGCTGAGTTTGTGAAATGATTATTTAGTTCTCTCTATAACACTATGAAGTCGCTATCCTTTAAGTTTATATATATTTAGGAACATATAAAGCGTTCTCTTGGCAGTCAACCTGTCTACCACCCCTATCGATTCCCTAGAACAACGTGACAAGAGTTCTCAATGTGAAACTTACATAATAATAAAGTTTTTGTTTAGTCTAGATAATATAGTCTGCTTCAACAATATTCATCAAATAATAAATAATATCTGGCAACGTTCCAACCCACGACAATCAACAATACCTCATCTCTTGATGAAGACTACCAACTTCCACTAAATAATAACTATCATACCAGTCCTGTTTTCCTACGATTCTCCAATCTCCAAAGTAAATACTCCTTGGAAACTTAATAAACAATCTTTGCAGAAATATAGTTTTTCTTTTCTGTCAAGTTGAGGCCAAGTCCATTCAGCCAAGGTCATGAGCAATGAGGCCATATGTATCAGTATATCAAAGTCTGTAACTAATTCAAAACATGTCCATGTGTGCGTGAGTATATTCCAGTTGGCAACATTGCTTTGTCTATGAAACTGAGTTATGTTTTTTTTTTCATTACTGGCTGATTTCGGAATAAAGACTCCTTGGTGATTTGCTATAAAGTATTACTTTTGAAAAAATAAATAATTAAATTGTCCACGTTATAAATAGCCCCAGGACATATCAATCTTACTGTGAAATTACGTATAAATTACAACAGATGTTTGAGAAACTTGCCTTCCCACAGAACGAGTGGCTTACCCATTCAGTACAGGACCCTAATTGAGTTTCGACAGCTATTTATTTACGCAAACGATTATCTAAATTGCGTTAACAGCATCTGCTACTTTTCGCACCCGGCTATCTCAAGGTCGGGGCACAGAGTATCAATGAAAAATGTAAAAGTGCACTGTCATACACTTTTCAATAAATCATCATTTCTTACGCCTTTGTGTAGTTTTTTTGGGCAAAACTTTATATTAGTTTTTAAATTGTTTTTTATTATTATGATCGACGTATTTTCATTTTTTTACTTGTAATCCTATTTTACATTAAATGTAATTATTACGTGGATATTTTTGAGAGTCATACCTAGCGAAAACTTCAGCAATACAGCTACGTTTTTAATTCAAAAATTCTTCTAAGCCATGTTATTTGATTGTGCAATGTGCCTACATGATAGTTTCTTGACATATTTTTCCCCCCTCAAACTGAAAATCACACTTTGAAAAATACAACTATACAATATTTGCAGAAATATCCTATTTTTTTATGGCATAAGCCGGTAAACGAGCAGACGGATCACCCGATGGAAAGCAATCGGCATCGCCCATGGACACCTGGAACACCAGAGGCGTTATAAGTGCATTACCGGCCATTTGAGGATTAGAAATTTGAGGATCGTTGGGGATTCAGAGATTAGGGAGATTAGGGAAGGGGAGGGTAATTAGGCTAGGCCTCCGGTAACCTCACTCACACGACGAAACACAACGCAAGCGTTGCTTCACGTCGGGTTTCTGTGAGGCCGTGGTATCACTCCGTTCGTGCCGGCCCATTACTTCACCATACCGAGCTTTCCTTCACTCAGCCAACAAAAAAAGAAGCAAATTAATCAAGAAACAATCCAATTCGTAAACAATTTTCGCTGCTCTCTTGGGCGCCATTAGCGATCGGCGCTGTAGACTCTGTACCCTCACTACTCTATGTTCATAGTCCAGGAGCAGTAAATTGTATGGAGCATTAGAACTGCAATTTGTGTATTGTTCAAGGGGCTTGAACCCCCGGGTAGAGAAGTTATGGATTTTGAAGGGCTCTTACACTAGTGAGGTCACACAATGTGTTTGAGATGCAATTTTATGACTGTAACTAATATAATTTATTGTGTTCAGTCGAGCTGTTGTTTTGGGACGCATGTGTGTGTGTGTGTGTATTGTCATTTTCTGTGATTACTTAACTGAATTGGTCGTTAGAAATTGTAGTAGGTTGTTTTTATATTATGAACATTTTAATTTAAGTTCTAGGTTTAATTAAAAGTTAGATTTATCTGTACTTTTAAAGATTTGTGTGTTTACTGCCATTTGTCTTGGCCTGTTACTAAATTACAGTTCTTTTTTCTAAATCTAAACAGTAAGAGTAGTACGTAAATTATTCATATTTAATTATTTTTCTCAAATAGCGCACAAATTATTAACAAATTAATTAGTCGGCACGGTGTCTGGCAACTGGCTACCGTGCAACGTGTCGCCGGTTCGATTCCCGCGTGGAACAACTCTTTGTGTGATCCACAGATTGTTGTTTCAGGTCTGGGTGTCATGTGTATGTGAACTTGTATGTTTGTAAACGCACCCATGACACAGGAAAAATCCTAGTGTGGGGCAAAGTTATTAAAAAATAATTCTTTACATTCACTTTTAACAAAGAATTTTAATTATATCTTTTTCGTGAGACATATTAAATTAATTATTATATTTTTCAGCTTACTCATGTAATTATTCCGTGGGTCGCCGAATTCTGCTCATGTATATGAGCCTCTAGCGTGGCTTGAAACTAGTTGACTTTCTCGTCAATTCGCCGTCTGCAGATGTTACGTTAGTAAGCCAAAAACCAACTATTTAAAATTCAATTAAATAAGGGCTTGCTTGCCTTGGGCAAAGGTTAAGCGTTGCCATTCAACGTGGTAATGCTGCCAGTCTTTTGGGCACCCTACCTCACGATAGCGATGATGCCTTAAGCTTAAGGTAACAGTTTTTAAAAGTGTAAATATTTAAGTTCTTTGTATTTTGATTTGTATATATTAATTCATAATTAAGTTATGTAAGTTTATCATTTGTAAATAAAAGATAATGAAATAAGTACTATTATTTACCAAATCATTTCATTACTTCTACCACTTATAAAACAATCGAAGCAATTCTACTAAGCTTCAAGAATATAGGTTGAAGTATCATAAAGTAGGATCAGGAAAGGGAAGCCTTACATAATCTCTATGAAACAAATAACATTTGTGGTACTATTATTATTTTATCATAGTATTTTATTTATGTAACGAATTATTGGACACAATTTGGGAAAATGTACCAATACAATATGTTACATTTTTATATGTTACCAAATTTCGTATTGCATTGTATGTTAGGGTTGGCAAAAAAAAAGAAAACGGACATATTTACCGCAACACACGAACTTTAACACAAAAAACATCAACTTAATTTCCTTTTAAACGGTTTTATTGAAAAATGAGACTTAAAACTAAGGTTTTAAAGTAACAATTAACACAAAATCACTATCATAAAGAGATCTCTTTCACATTATACACTACCAGTTATCTACAACTTATTTACACAAATCACCTTCGCATCTTATATTCACATTTCGCCCCATCACCAGCCCTACACTGGCGAGCACTATTACTAATACACATATAAGCGATATCCACTTATTTGTCTCGCCGTGATCACGTGCCAATTTTATAGCATCGCCACTCGTAAATTGAAATTGCGGCCCGTTCTCTCGACACTGTACGGACAATGTTGCTGATGTAGTGTCCGCTTTTTTGGCCAGCAGTGTACGTTTAGCTTCCTTGTTCTATTTACAATATCACTAGCTGACCCGGCAAACGTTGTTTTGCCATTTAAATTATTTCCTAGTAATTTCTAGTGTAGACATAAATAGGTTACTAAAATGGCTATTAAAAATAAGGGTTGATCGTAGAAGAGTGAAAATTGAAGATTGTATGTATTTTTGTATGTTGTATCATAAAAAATTGAAATTAAAAATTTTGTCTAAAAAATTAAATTTAGGGGTTATTGACCGATATTGATGAATAGTAGTCCATTCATCAATATCGGTCAAGCCGTTTCGGAGGGGTATGGCTATGAAAACTGATACGAGAATTTTGTATATTACATTTTGACGATTGGTTGCATTCTTGTGAAATTTCAAAAAAGGATTCGAATTTGTACGTTAATGAGCTCTCAGTAACGGCCAAATTCAAAATAAGAATCGTAAAGAACAGAGAAGAATCATTTTTTCTATGAGCATAATTGAGTATTTGCCTACTAGTCAAATTCAATTTAATTTTTTTTAAATATTAAAAACTACAGTTTTCTAGGAATTTTGTACTAGATTGTGTAATGTGACGTTACGTTTTTTAGCGTAAAACAGCATACCTAAGTACTTATTTCTTAAAAGTTTGCTGGAAAGATCTTAAAATCAATTGATGAAAGTGTGAATACTATTTTTTACGGTATAAGCCAGTAACGAACAGACGGATCATTCGGCGTCGCCCATTGACACTGGAACATCAAAGGCGTGCAAGTGCATTACCGGCATTTTGGGATTAGGAATTTGAGGATTGTTGGGTATTCAGGGATTGGAGAAGGGAGGTTGAGTAATTGGACCTCCGATAACCTAAAAACTACCTTGAATATTAATAAACCTTTCATATTTTATTGTATTGAACAGTCGGTACAATATATTTTTTTGATTAACTTGGTACTTTCCGTACCCAGTTAAAGCCATGTTTCTAGTAACAATCACAGGTATACGTACTCAAGTAAGATATAACTTCTGAAATATTAAATTTATTCTCAGTAGACCATGAAAAGCTGAAAAAGGGAGAAAGCCTTACGTGCACAGGTGACGCAAACTGCCGTCTTCCTCAAGGCATTACACGCGTTCCCTCGTATTATGAACGCATGGTTACCCACCGGTTGCCGCCGTCTGCAGATGTTAAAACTGAATACGTATTTTTTGAGAGACATAAAGATTTTACTAGGTTGACTTGTATAAAACTGTGGTTGGTTAATAGCTGAAATTATAAGTAATATAAGGATTTAACATAACAACATAATATAACATCACGCCTTTTATCCCCGAAGAGGTTAAACACAGGTGTACATTACGGCACTTCATGCCACTGTACAATGTAACACCCACTTTTCACTATTTATGTTATGAGTCCCATGTAATAGGGGGTGAGCCTAAAGCCATTTTCCCGGCACAATGCCAGACTCCGTGCTACTACTGATATTTTTTGAAAATACCCATAATACTTTACCTGACCCGGGAATCAAACCCGAGACCCCTAGCCCGGCAGTCGCACTTGCCACCACTCGGCCAACGAGGCAGTCAATAAGGTATTTGGATTTAATTGCATATATATTTTTGTTTATGGGATAATCCGGTAAACGACCAAACGGATCACTTGATGGTAAGCAATCGGCGTCGCTCATGAACACCTGGAACACTAGAGGCGTTACAAGTGGTTTACCAGCCTACTAGTGGTAACTAGTGGGGGTTCAGGGATTGGGGAAGGAGGGATGGGTAATTGGGCCTCCGGTAACCTCACTCACACGACGAAACATAACACAAGCGTTGTTTCACGTCGGCCTTCTGTGAGGACGTGGTATCACTCCGTTCGAATCAGCTCATCCATGCCAAATCAGGGCTCTCTCACACTTAATTCTTTATAAAATTTAATAATCATGTTCTTTGGTGTCATAAACAAAATAGAACTTAGGTTAATGGTCATAGTTATAATCTACTATATAAAAATAAGTCGGGTTTTCCTTCCTGACGCTACAACTTCAGAACGCACGAACCGATTTCCACGGTTTTGCATTCGTTTCAAAGGTCTTGGGCTCCGTGATGTTTATAAAATACATAAAAAAAATTGTTTCTTCATCTTTTAATCATCAAATGAAATGTTACATAAAACGAAGCATCTGGTGGCGAAACGGAGTTCGCCGGGTTTCCTAGTCTGACATAAAATTATACACAGCTTAGGTAATAAGGTATTTGCAGTGGGTGGGTAACCTATAAGTACGTATGACTAATAATAGTTATTATTTGCTTTTTAGTTTTGACCTTTTGCTTGTTTTTAGGTTTTGGTTTTTGAAGTCAATTTTTTTAAACGCAGTTTTTGTTTTTATTATTTTAAATGTTTTACTTGTAAATAGTGTTGAATAACTAAATAGAGTGTAATATAATTTTCAATGGTGAAGTTTGTACCACTGTAATCTGTCGCTCTATATCAACAAACAAACATTTACAATTTTATATGTATAAAACCACGTTAAATAGAAACACCATTAAAAATTATCACCGGACACGTGTCCAAATCACCCCTACCTCCCCAACCGCATTTTAAACTACACACAGTTTAAAAACAATTTAAACTAAAATCATTTGAAGCTTAGTACAACATATTGGCATAAATTTATTCACCCTGGACGCCAAACTGTGGTTTAATTCGGCGTTAACTTCTTCAGGGAGTGACTCATGGTGCACAGTTCCACATCAAGCTATGCAACACCAATTTGTGATGATCCCGCTTTGTATGATCTTTCCGTACATGTGAAGGTCCGTTTATACTGGTTTGTTCTGCTTGATATGTAGCTATGCATGTGTTTAGTGTATACAAATTATTAAGTAATATGTATGTAAATGGGAGTAGATTGTTGGTTGAGTAGATACAAGTGCGACTGCTGAGGAAAAGGTCCGAGGTAAGTATTGGATAAAGTGTGTTTTTTCGGTCTCGCATTCCTCAGCCAAGCATTATGGTGCAATAGGGTAGATGACTAATTTTTGATTTAAAGTCCGTCTGGTAGATTATTTTAAAGATTTTTATTTTTTTACAGAAACGAATACTTTCGACGATATATTGATTTGAAATGTCGCGTGACGTCATTTCTATGTACACAAAGCACCGCTAATTAGTTTGCAGCGCTACACATCGACACTACTGTCATTTACACAGTGTACATGTGTGGGTAATTTCATATTACTGTGTATAAAAATATTCGTCCACCACGTTCACATTGGTATTTTCATTCTTGTGTCGGTATACGTATTTTTATAATTTAATGCATAGGTAAGGTTAAAACTATTTAGAATCATTGATATGACCCGACATTTTTACTGTCATTATCGTAGTGCTCGTGGTCGATTGGTTAATGAGCACGCTTTTATCGTCTTTCAAGGATCAATGATGTGGGTTCTATTCCAGCTAAAAGTTTATTTTATATTACCTTGTTATTTTTCTTAATTTTTTTTTTGTTTTTTGTCATAAAATATAAATATCAGGCTATAAACGAAGCAAATGAGTCGGTAAATAAAACAATACTATTTTTTATTACAATTTATTTATTTATTATACAAATATGTTGTTTTATATTCAATATTTATATTTAATAATTAATTATATACCACATGTTAAGTTTAAAGATCTTTAAATCACTATTTTATTTATTTAATTAATTTTAATTACATTAAAAAATATAAATAAAAGATATTATAGGTATAAATAAATCTAAAGTATTTACTATTAAAATTAACATAAGATTTAGAACAATAGGATAGGAAAAAAAGATTTAATTGTTTCTAACTTCAATTTCAAATTTCAAATCAAATATTTGATAAATTAATACTAAAACAACATGTGAATGCTGGAATCGATCCGGCGGCACTTTACTTGACAATTGGAGGCGATAACCATTGCGCCAAGCGCGCTGTAGATGAAATCATCGAAATATTGTATATCATTCAGTAACATAAAATTACAATGAGAAAGCACTATAGTTATATGGGTATTGTATAGCTCGATCGTTCATTATTTTTGATTTCGATTTATTCAAAGTTTGTTATGAGTAATTTTATCTTTACCCTCGTTTTTATTTAAAATTTTTGACTAAATTATTACGTATACCGACACAATAATGATATTTAAATACCAAGATGTGTGTGATAGACGAATGTTTCTATACATATCTATTGATATGAAATTACCCACACATGTATATTGTGTAAATGATAATTGTGTCGATGTGTAGCACCACGAACTAATTAGCGGTGCTTTGTGTACATACATTTTATACGTAGAAATGACGTTTTAGCCCCCACTCCTAAACTTTGATTCGTTTTATCTATACTCCGTCTGTTTAGGTAGTTAACTATTTGTAAACAAACAATAAAAAGAGTTCTTTATAGTTGACATTTCCATGATTCAAAATACTTCATAAGAAAATAAAATTGTTGCCCTTTTTACGACAGTTTTCTCTATTAAATGTTATGTGTCTGTTCCTTTTCACTTAATTCTTAGTAAATATTATATATATCTGCTTGAGGATATTAATTTAATAACATTTATTAAATAATATAATATTTCATTACAATAGACACCATAAAGAGCCTAAAATCCCAGGTATCCAAAACCCTTCTTTAAGAACGAAGCAAAATAATGTTGTCAAATTAAAGAGTACAACTAAGATGTAGCGCGACAATGAAAGTAGCGTGTATTACGTTTAGTCGGTTAATCAGGCGCCATTGACAGCTCTCTCGTCGTTTGCGCTCGCGTTCCTATTTTGTTGAATTTATCTTGTTTCTTTGTTTTGTTATTAAGTTATTTAAGTTTGGGTATACATCGTTTGTAATTAATGTGTTCAAATATATTGAAAAAACTTGGCCCAAAGACACATATCCGTACAAGAAAGAAATCCGTACATCAGATTCAGAATAGTTTCTATTTAAACATGATAATGAAATAGACCCATAGGCTAGGCTCTTGTACGATTTAGGCATTTGTACTTGTATGTGTGTGTATGACAAATGAACGATTTTAAAGTGAATTTAGTTAAAATTAAAACACGATAAATATTTGAAGTAATAGTAGGTTAAGTATCTCTGTGTCACGTGGTTTTCTTTGTTTACCTTTAGTTAATTACCTAAACAGATGGACTATAAGTATTGTTTTATTATACGACAAAATAAAAAAAATACGTGTCTAATATTTTTTCATTACCTATTACGGACTAATTAGTTTTTTAATTTTCATACCCTATCATCATCCCAATTATGCTTGGTTTGTAGTATACTATTGAACTCCTGCTAAGAAAATACAAAAATAAATAATAGAAACTTAAAACGGTTGTTTAAAAGTGTCTCTCAATTTTCGAGCCCCAATTATGGAAAATTCTTCTGCTTGCTTCATATTTAACAACCTAAATAAAAATGAAACTTTAGCACTCAATAGAATCAAGTCACAATAATGCTTTTGATCAATTACCTATATTATACTAATCTAAAAGTCAGATTACTCTCAATGCCATCATCAGTATCGATCAGCATCTCATATCACCAGCTAACCTTCCTATCAACCTGACAAATATACTAAATTACATATTAAATCGTTTTCTTATATTGAAGGACGAAATCACCTCAGTGTGGCGTTCGAAGTAAAATTTATAGTCGGCCGTCAACCCGAATTTTATCGTGGAAAAATACATCTTTTTCACCCAGAACTGTTTGTCAACGTCCCAAGGCGATTCGTTGGGAATGGCCACCATTTTATATAAACTCAACGTTGTTAGGAACAGAAATGTTATTTCCAGACTAAGTGCGCTTATTGTTACATTTTCCGTCTGATAGATTTAGGCTGTTTGTGTCTAGGAATTGTGACGTAATAGTGCCTACGTACTGTATTTATCATAGTGTCCTATTATAGCCGTAGGATGTCCTTATAGCCGTCTTGGGGGTCGTAAAAACCATTTTTTTTTTCGAAGAAACTTTACTCTATCTACACAATTTTTCTTTGTGAAAGTACTTACCAACAAATCTTTGTTTAAACAAGCACTGTTTTGCTCGGAAGCATGGAGACATTTTTATTTGTCAGTAATATTATTTTCGGATCGCGAAATGTTATTCACCTCAATGCAATCATCACAATCTTTAATCACTGCCATTTAATAATAACTTTTAACTACATTAGCATAAGTACAAAAACATTTCAACTTGAATTTAATAATAAAACACATCACGACGTCTCTAGTATTAGCTTCCCAGTCAATTTCCGTAAGCGGCATATAAATCTCTTAGACGCGGCGGTCTCATCTTCACACGGAAATGCAGACCGAACCCGCTAGAGTTATAGTGTGTTTTAACAAGGGAAATGTTGTAGTTTTTCACTTGTCGCCTACTCTCCTCTATGTTTTATTTTCAATGTGGATTTTGTGGTTCGCGAGAATGAAGTAATTTTGTATTTTACGTAAGTACTAACCGACAGTGATGTGTTTTTGTATCTATGTGTCGGTAAATGGGTGTAATTTTGAAATAGTTTTTGTTTTGAGTAATTTTTGAATGCTTACTAGCAGTGTTTTAAGCGGCTGTAGTTCGGCCTCAATCAATAAATAAAAATCGGTTGACAATGTGATTCTGTATAAATGTTTTTTTAAGGGGGGAAAATCATCGAATGACTGCTCCCGCCTGGGTGAGGTGGGAGGGAGTGTCAGACTCTTACTGACTAAAAACTACCCCGTTCCTTCTCCTGCACGTCGAGCCGGAGCCCCGGTTACCCGTTAGGTTCTCCGCGAGTATAAACGCTTGCCATATAAAAAACGTTATTTACCTACAATCCTAATCAAAATCTCTTTAGAATATTCAATTTCAATTCGTATTTTCGTCAAATAAAACTGCAGCAATAAATAATATGTATATTATGGAAGTGACAGGCAACACCGCACGCCGCGCCGCGGAGTTTCTATTTCACGCGCAAACGGTCTGGGTGCATCTGAATTTATGCACGACGCGCGATGACGCCTGTCGGGTCCCTTCTGTTAGATGCATGACCCTGTGGAATTTATGGTCGGAAATTATATATTTTATTTTCTATAGATTTTTAAAAGGACTGTGGACCGATGTTCAATACCTATGTCAAGGTTTCATATCCAATATGACCCCTTCAAGAAGAAAATGGACATACTTAACGTGTTTTCTTCTACAAACCAAGTTACCATTCCTTATA
This sequence comes from Spodoptera littoralis, assembly GCA_902850265.1. NCBI lineage: Eukaryota > Metazoa > Arthropoda > Insecta > Lepidoptera > Noctuidae > Spodoptera > Spodoptera littoralis. The sequence continues at coordinate 1,639,930 of LR824536.2, read as the reverse complement.
CAAAAGTCAAATGGCTATTGACCAAACTAACATAACCGAAAAAAATAATCTCCACCAATAAACTATCTCCACAAAAAACCAAAACTAGACCCGTGACATATTGAGACTGACAACTTACGAATTGTTTGCGAAAACTTATCAACCGAGATACCGAAAATATGCCGGCGAAGACAATATTTTCGCTTATCTAGTATAATTTATGCGAAAACTTAGCGAAACTTGGTCACTTAGGAAGACGATTCGTTCGAGCCGTCGATCGAGATAAAATCACACTTTAGTAATAACGTTCAGAGTTTCTGTTTGCTATTTTGTAATGTTATTATTCAAATTGTTGAATGCTTTGTTCGACGCTTCCAGTTCTACTTTATATCGCTGTTTTTGTTTAAGATAAGGGGTGTTGCGAATTGAGGTGTGTATTTTGTGTAATTATGTCGTCTTTTGCCTCACATTTTTAAATTGTTGTAGGTTGACTCTTTACTGTTTATTGTACCTAAAAACGGGTAACCTCTCGTGCCAAAACTTCCTAAAATAATTAATTATACCTCTATTATGTATGATCAAGAGCTTGTTGTCTTACAAGCTCTTTTCTATCAGAAAGGTACACTTTTGGCGAACGCCGAGTACATAATTATAATAAGTACATGACAAAACTATTGTCTATTTTGAAAGTTCATCTAAGACTGTTATCGAATAATTTTGACATTAAAAATTGATCACTGGGTTATCGGGGCTATTAAAACAGTTTACAAAGAAAACCCTTTATACAGCACATCTTGTAACAACCAACAAATTAACAGGTTAATCAACACCACAAAACTCAATAATTTCCCAAACAAAAACGGAACAGAGGACAAATTAAAAATTAAGATATTACAGTCCCCGTCGTCATCTCAGACTTGTTACTCCCAGGAAATGGGTTCCTCGGTTGAAAAGGGTAAAGTCTATGGAAATTTTACAATGTCTGGGGTCCTTTATGACCCTTAAGGTCATGGGGTTGAGTGATAAAGATGGCGAGTCTATGTTCGGTGGAGGGTTGAAGATGTAAACATTGAGTGTACTGGTGTTTCTGTGTAAAGGGATTTTTGTGTGATATTGATAATGTGTGGATGTTAGGAGGACTTATGATAGTGATGTGAATATTTATGTTTGTTGTGCGTGGGGTCAGTAGGTAAAAGGGTTGGTGTTTGAAAGTGGGGGCGAAAAATTTTATGTTTTTCATTTATGATTTTTTGTTACAAACTATAGAAAGAAAAAGAAAGAAAGTAAAAAACATTTATTTGACAAATAGGTAAACAAATATACAAGTGAAACAAGTGAATTTATTTCTGCAAATAGGCTACAAGGCAGCACTTTTACACGTCAATTTTATCAAGCGAACGATAAGGTCGAATAATGTAATGTTTAGAGAATAGGGCGTATAGTTCCCTAAGATCGGAAAAGGAGGATCCTCCGACCAGGCGAGGTGATCGTGCTTGGCGGGCTTTCTGCCCAACAGTTGTTTGTTGGGATTTTCTGTCCGTGTTAATTCGCATGTAAACTTTACATGTGTGATGTAGGATTTCGAGACGTCATCCGTTGATTTGTTTAATGTGTGTGAGCTCTCATTTGACATGTGTCGCCACAAATGTATATACATAAAAATAATAAAATGAAAATACCTATATATAAAATAAATATTAAAATTGAAACTCTATACATTTCTCGTTGGTATTTTAAGAGCTGACCACGGACAGCTGCACTTTGTGATGCATGACCGCCCACCAAATGATCATAATGCTGTGGATGTCTATAATTCTCCTATGGCCTCTCATACTCATGACAATTTAACAGCTGGCTGGTCTAAATTCTATCATTGAGTATGAATTTAAACAAATAACATAACTTGCAAAGTCAAAGTCAAAATCATTTATTTCAATTAGACCAGGAAGGCACTTTTTAACGTCAACAACAAAAAAATTTAGAAGTGAAGCTAGTTGCTCATTCCACTATGTAGATTCCTATGGAGAAGAACGAGCAAGAAACTCAATAGGTTACTCTTTTTCAATCGGATTTACAATACAATTATCTAGTTACATAGTTTGCACATTACAAATGACAATTTATCAAAACAACTCAGGTGGAATTGCTTTCAATATCGTCTGTGTAACGTCTGAGAAGTAATTGGACAATCGTGCACATACCGACATACTTACCGCATTCTGGTGGGGTGTTTCTCCTCATAATTTAATATAAATAACGTTGGTTCCTTTCGCCATTTTTATAATGTACGTTATGTGATGCAACGAGGGTGGATGGCTATTTTTGGATTTATATTGAGCTGTTGATAGCATTCATTTGTCGAATATAATATTAGTCTGTTGAAAAAATGTATTGAAAGTAATGAAATTGCAGTCCTACACTATGCAAAGCATGTTAAATTGACCAGGCATGTAAATTGACTCTTAAATTAGGAAAATTCAACTTCTTTTCAACTGACTTCAAAAAAATGGAGGAGGTTCTTAATTCGACTGTATTTTTTTATTAAAAATAATACTCAATAGATGCGTTTATTGTATTCATCCATTCGAATACGCATTGTGAATATTGTCACTTAAATATAATCTGTTTAATGGATGTTATACAATAAATAAAACTACGATTACAACATAAAGCAGCTCCAACAACAACCTCAACGCTACATAGGCACACTAAAATAATACACAATCACACCAACACCACACTCTACACATACCACGACCACAGTACCCTCACGCTACCATAGCTTTGGGGGTGACAAACATCATAGCCACGTTCATAATCGTTGGCAGCAGACACGTTAAACACAGGAGCCTATAAAAATTGTGCAAAAACCATAAATTTTCGCTCACATTCAATTATGGCGGAATTGGGAGACGCTAGCGCCCTCTGAAGGGAAGAAAGTAATTACGGAATGTAATGTGTATGGTAACGCACATGTAGTTTTGTAATAAATGATTTTTGGACGAGTCTTGAATGTTAAGATATTGTTATGTTTATTGTGAGGACCATAATGGTCCCAAATTGCTAAATAAGTCTCGATTGCGAATAGTCTCAATAACTTTATTGGTAATTTTTACAATGTTGTTAGTGCGTACATAAATAATCGTAATCTAGGTCATATTTAGGGGCATTACAGTACACAGGACAATGTATACGCTATGACAAAAATATACATAACATAACATCACGCCTTTTATCCCCGAAGGGGTAGGCAGAGGTGCACATTATGCCACAGTATGTTATGTTATGAGTATCATGTAATAGGGGGTGAGCCTATTGCCATACTTATACCTACTGGGCACAATTTCAGACTCCGTTCTAATACTGATTTTTTTTAAAAACCCAGTAATAATTTGCCCGACCCGGGAATCGAACCCGAGATCCCTTGCCCGGCTCGGTCAAAAATATATATTGTATACATATATAAATATACATACATATTAAGCAAAAAACATTGGGCATTTCAGTACAATTTAGACTTAAAACTGAAAACGAATTTTCCACTGAAAATTGCAGACGCAATAATTATGTTGCGTCGTAATAATATACTGTTGCAAAGAAGACAATCAATTTAATCCACAAACTATAACCAAACAAACATTCAAATCACACAACTTTTAGCACGTACATATCAAATACAAATACAAAAACGATTTTCCATCGATTTAACCCTCCAATACCCGTCACAACACGTCCGGGCTCACGCCACGGTCACGCCGCGCGGTCGCAGTGCGGCCGCATTTGTCACGCAACTCAACCGCACTCGCTGCCATCCGTCATACGCTCTTGACTACATCGGTTATGGCATAGAGCATGGGAACGTAGAGGGAATGAAAAGTGGGGATTTCATGCCTATTTTTGTGGGAGGAACGAATTTGGCGTGTCATTATTTGTTGTATTAGCATGAGTGTACTAGACAAAGTGTTGTGAACTACACTATGCTGTGATTACAAATCCCGACAAAGACTGGTACTGAATACGTGGTTTCAAGATTGAAGGAAAAGGGCCTGAATTTAAAAGTAAAATACTTAAATTTCAGTCTCGACGTGGAATGAATTATCGGATTATTGATTTCAAACTTCTCAACAAAAGGACGAAGTTTAGGTACTATTTTAATGTTAAGTAAAGTTTACTGTCAAACTGCTATTATTGAACTCATTACAAAGCGATACACTATAGCCAATGTTAACTTATTTACGTAGTTACGTAGTTATTCGAATCTCCCATCTACAAAACGACTTAATCTATGCCACCTCTCAGGCAGACATCTGTTAGGTATCGGTTTATTGCCAGACCAACCGCAAGTGTCCCGTTAAAATATTACCGGGTATTACCGAATATTACCGGTTATTACCGGCGCGTGTCGAATATTACACGTCATTACAGTGGTCATAACTTGAGAGGGCGTTGTAATAAGTGGGTTAGTTTGTTTTATGTGGTCATTTTGACCCGACGCGGTTGGTGGAAGGTTAGCGGTTTGTCACAAGTATCTCGGAATGTTAATGACGGCTGAATAATATGTTAAGTACAGTTGAAGAGGAATTTCTGTGAGCTGGCAACGGTATAGGATAATTTTCTTTCACTGCTGTCTATTCAATAATAGTACGTTCTTAATTTTTTCTACGCACTAATGTGGAAAACGATATTATTTTTCCTAATGATTAAGTATGGTAACGGTATACATCATGTATCATTTACATAATTCGTTTCACATAGGATTGTGGCCTTATTTTAAGACTATCCTGTAAGGTATACTCATATTTACAAAATTAAGTCTGATAACTTCTTTTCTCTTATACCTAATAGTTTAATCAATAATTCCTCAAAAACAGAGTAACAACATAACATAACATCACGCTTTTTATCCTCAAAGGAATAGGCAGAGGTGCACATTATTCCACTGTACAATGTAACACCCACTTTTTACTATTTATGTTATAAGTCCCATGTAATAGAGGGTGAGCCTATTGCCATATACCGGGCACAGTTCCAGACTCCGTGCTACTACAGAGAATTTTTAAAAAACATAGTATAACTTTGCTCGACCCGAGAATCGAACCCGAGACCCCTTGCCCGGCAATCGCAATTGCGAACCACTCGGCCAACGAGGCAGTCAGAGCAACAACTATTATTAAAATAATTTAAAACACATCAACAATCTATAAGTGCCCATTGTTGATCAAATGCCTCTTCTCACACGAAGAAGGTTTGAGCATTAATCACCACGCTTGCTCAATGTGGGTTGGCATTGAATTTACAAGAGTCATCATCATTCTTTATTACATAATTTTTTATTCCAAACACCATAAGGAATTATCGGGGGGAACCGTAATCATACTTTACTTGAGGATTAGCAGAATTCTATGGTTATTAGCAAACGCAGGTGGATATAGCTGCACTTGAGTATAATCCCTTAGTGGCTGCTTATGACGCTCGTAGAATATATGGTGTAATGATACAGTTGTGATATAACCATAAGAAGTTGGAGTTAAATTATGTTGTTTTGTGCTCTGTGTAAAGTGCTGTGTTGTGTTAAAAGTGGTGTAGTTTTTGATTTAGAGATTTTTTTTAGTTAGATGCAATAAGTTTTTATCTGCGAATTCAAATCATTACATGTCCCTTCACTTCTGTATGAGATTATTTAAAAAATGATGATAGTTAGTTAGTAGTTGATTCTCCTGTCGAAATATCATTTTATTTGTGGGAGAGCCGTGCTTCGGCACGAATGGGCCAGCTCGACCGATAGTGATACCACGACCTCACAGAAAACCGACGTGAAGCAACGCCTGCGTTGTGTTTCGTCGTGTCAGTGAGGTTACCGGAGGCCCAGCTCCCTCCCCCCTTCCCCAATCTCCCCAATACCCAACAATCCTCAAACTCCTAATCCCCAAAAGGCCGGTAACGCACTTGTAACGCTTCTGGTGTTCCAGGTGTCCATGGGCGACGCCGATTGCTTGCAATCAGGTGATCCGTCTGCTCGTTTAAAAAACGCCATAAAAAAATTTTACTTAACCACAGGTTAATCAAAATCCAGCCATAATTTACTGTAACTTAAGAGACTTTACGATTCATAAAAATGTAAAAACAAATACATCCACCCATTCAAATCCCTGCCTTAACATGTAAAACTTAACCTTACAAGAACCACTTTTAACACGAAGTCCTGTTAACAATTAGTCTGTGTTAACATAATGTTAATTAACACTATGCGTACAGGTACAGTAACGTAATCATTCGCTTTAATGACATCGTTAGCTTGCATGCGATGTGCGCTGTGTTAAGGTACGAGCGCACTCTCGTCGTGAATGAGGGCGTAAAAGGTAAAGACGAAAATTGACACTATGTTATAGTTTGAAATTATAATTGATAGAATAGGTAGTAAATATAAAAAACCGACTTAAAAAAACTAAAAATTAAAAACAACATTATAACATAACATCACGCTTTTTATCCCCGAAGGGGTAGGCAAAGTGGGTGTTACTTCTGTGTGCACCTCTGCACACAGAAGTAACACCCACTTTTCACTATTTATGTTACGAGCCCCATGTAATAGGGGGTGAACCTATTGCCATATACCGGGCACATTTCCAGACTTCGTGCTACTACTGAGGTTTTTTACAAACCAAAAATTAAAAACAAACAATAAGCAAAAAAAGCAAACAAATACTATTAGTACTGATAGGATACCCATCTACTGATAGGTTAGAAGTCGGCACCATAGCACTCGCTTTAAATATAGTGAGAAAAACTCTAGTTTCGGATCACTGAGGGACTCAACCTCATGAGCAGCGAGTGACCGAGTACCTAAACCGTTAATTTTAGTTAATTCAGTATTCAATAGTCTCACGATAGTTAGATATTATAAACATAATAGGTATTATGAACGTGCGATTTGCATAGTTGTTACAATTGGATAGTTTCCACGGTATCAAAATTAAAAATCTTATTAGTCCGTCAGTTAGATAATGAAAAAATATTAGACAAGTACTTTTTTTATTTTCTCGTATTAAGTTGCAATACTTAGATAAGATGGAGCTAATTTTAGAAGTGGAAGGTTGTCACGTCAAAACGTGCTGAAAAATGTGCCACACTGTGACGTTACACGATATTTCAAATTAATAGGTATATCGTCGAAAGTATTTAATTTTGTGAGAAAAGAAAAAATACGTGTCTAAAGTTTTAAATTAATGTACCAGACGGACATTAACACGTTAAACGCCATGGGGGTCACCGGTGACCAGCGTTAGCGGAGGATTTACCTTCAAAAGTTTTTTATTTGCAGTCAAAGTCTTAAAAAAAATTAAGGAAACTACCGTATTCATTTAAGTGTAAAAAAGTCCTGTCTCTGTAATTTCTTGCAACTACAAGCTACATGCACATTGCGGCCTTATAACGAGAAGGGGATTTAACCTCTGGTAATCTCGGATGGGGCCCAACAGAGCTGATGCCGATTCGGAGCCGCGGAGAACCTAACGGGTTACCGGGGCTCCGGCTCGAAACGCAGTCAAAGGAACGGGGTGGTTTTTAGTCAATAAGAGTCTGACACTCCCTCCCGTCTCACCCAGGCGGGACCCCCTTAAAAAAACCCTCTGGTAATTTACACGCACAGCATAACACAAGCTAGCAAGCGTTTTATCATGATTTACCATATATACCTACATTTTGGACATAGAGTTGTCAACATCCATACCATGTTGAAAACACCGGTTCTCGTCCGATCACCGAAGTTAAGCAACATCGGGCGCGGTCAGTACTTGGATGGGTGACCGCCTGGGAACACCGCGTGATGTTGACTTTGCTTCTTAATCAAAACAATAATATCATAATATTTTTTAATCATTATTTTGAAAAAATGTGATGTTATGTTATTTTGATAAAATTATACATAGTATTAGAATACTTAAAAACTGTCATAGAGTTCACCTTACTCTTTGATATTAGAAACATATTGGTTTTAAACCACAGTGGATTTTAGAAGCTCAGGAGGCAGGAAAAGTAATGAGTACCACCACAATGCACCTATATTGTTAACATCACAATCAAATTACAAAATGAGGACTAGTTAAACCATAACTATTAATTGGAAAGAAAAACAACAACAACAACACATAAATAGGCAAAATGACTTCCAAATAGAATAAAATTCTCTCAATACTAAATACGCCGTGTCAATAACTTCCGAGTTCCCGCCATCTTGACTTTTTCATTGTTCGAACCACAGATTACATTTACTACTTACTTGCCTTACTTTACTTGCTACTCGATGACGTTTGGTTTCTTTTCGTCTATGCTTTTAACAATAGTATTATATATAGTACTACGCCCATTTTCGACATATATATTGCTTATTCTTAAAAATTTGCACTATCCCCATTATGAATTTCCACCGCTCCTCTAAAAGGGGGAGGCGCGTCTAACTACTGAGTACCATCAGGCTTGTTGTATTATTAACATGTAAATGTGACGTCACTGTATGTTTATTTGTCACTACGTCTGAAATTACTGCTAAATATACACAGAGAGATATGGGTGTTATGTAGAGCTTCTTGAGCTACATTGTGGGTACCTGGATAAATTGCAATGGTATTTTTCTACTAATACTGATTTAATGAAATTGCTTAAATCTTCTTAATGTTCAATAGAATGATTAAAGGTATTTCCAGAACTAAACTTTATTTAAATAAAAATGCCCGACTGAGCGACAAAACTATATTAACGGAACAGGGCGAAAGTACAAGAGAAAAACATAGACAACACAAGTGAACTGAGTGACACTGACAGTTAACACAAAACGTCACATTACATTTTTTTTAAGGGTGAAAATCATCGAATCACTGCTCCCGCCTGGGTGAGGCGGAAGGGGTTGTCAGACTCTTACTGACTTTTAGTCAGTTAGAGGTTAGGTTTTTAAACCACCCCGTTCCTTCTCCTGCACGTCGAGCCGGAGCCCCGGTTACCCGTTAGGTTCTCCGCGACACGTCACATTACATTACGTTATTTGTGGTTTGCAATTAGTGATCTAATCACAACACTTCTCCGTGCGAGAAGAGGCTTTTGGTCAGCAGTGGCCACTTATAGGCTGTTGATGTGAACGGTTTAACATGTCTGTACTTATGTCATCTATAATATCTCGCGTGCATTCTGTAAGTAATACTCATGGTGAACAAATTAAACTATCTTTATTTTAAAAACAACATAATATAACATCTCACCTCTTTATCCCCGAAGGGGTAGGCAGTGGTGCACACAGAAATAACACCCACTTTTCACTGTTTATGTTATAGTCCCATGTAATAGGGGGTGAGCCTATTGCCATATACCGGGCACATTTTCAGACTCCGTGCTACTACTGAGGTTTTTTACAAACCAAAAATTAAAACTAAACAATAAGCAAACACTAAAAAGTAAATAAATACTATTAGTACTGATAGGTTACCCACCTACTGATAGGTTAGAAGTCGGCGCCATAGCATTCGCTTAAATATACTGAGAAAAACTCCAGTGTCAGGTCACTGAGGGACTCAACCTCATGAGCAGCGTGTGACCGAGTACCTAAATCGTTAATTTTAGATAATTCAGTATTCAATAGTCTCACGATAGTTAATTAGTTATTATAAAAAGAATAGGTAATAAGAACGTGAGATTTGAATAGTTGTTACAATTGGGTAGTGTCCAGGGTATCAAAATTAAAAATCTTATTAGTCCGTCAGTTAGATAATGAAAAAATATTAGACAAGTACTTTTTTTATTTTCTCGTATTAATTTGCAAAACTTAGATAAGATGGAGCTAAGTTTAGGAGTGGGAGGATGTTACCTCAAAACGTGCTACAAAATGTGCCACGCTGTGACGTCACACGATATTTCAAATTAATATATCGTCGAAAGTATTAATTTTGTAAGAAAAGAAAAAATACGTGTCTAAAGTTTTAAATTAATGTACCAGACGGACATTAAAATAAAATTTAGGAAACTACCCTATTCATTTAAGTGTAACAAAGTCCTGTCTCTGTAATTTCTTGCAGCTACAAGCTACATGCACATTACGGCCTTTTAACAAGAAGGGGATTTAACCTCTGGTAATTTCGGATGGGGCTCAACAGGGCTGATGCCGATTCGGAGTCGCGGAGAACCTAACGGGTTACCGGGGCTCCGACTCGAAACGCAGTCGAAGGAACGGGGTGGTTTTTAGTCAGTAAGAGTCTGACAGTCCCTCCGGTCTCACCCAGGCGGGAGCAGTCATTCGATGATTTTCCCCCTTTAAAAAACCTCTGGTAATTTACACGCATAACATAAGCTAAAAAGCGTTTTTCATGAGGTATGGCACTAACAGACGAAGATTTACCATATATACCTACATTTTGATGAAAGTATTGTCAACATCCATACCATGTTGAAAACACCGGTTCTCGTCCGATCACCGAAGCAACATCGGGCGCAGTCAGTACTTGGATGGGTGACCGCCTGGGAACACCGCGTGATGTTGACTTTTTGCTTCTTAATCAAAACAATAATATCATAATATTTTTTAATCATTATTTTGAAAAAATGTGATGTTATGTTATTTTGATAAAATTATACATAGTATTAGAAAACTTAAAAACTGTCATAGAGTTCACCTTACTCTTTGATATTAGAAACATATTGGTTTTAAACCACAGTGGATTTTAGAAGCTCAGGAGGCAGGAAAAATAAAGAGTACCACCACAATGCACCTATATTGTTAACATCACAATCAAATTACAAATTCAGGACTAGCTAAACCATAACTATTAATTGGAAAGAAAAACAACAACAACAACACATAAATAGGCAAATTGACTTCCAAATAGAATAAAATTCTCTCAATACTAAATACGCCGTGTCAATAACTTCCGAGTTCCCGCCATCTTGACTTTTTCATTGTTCGAACCACAGATTACATTTACTGCTTACTTGTCTTACTTTACTTGCTACTCGATGACGTTTGGTTTCTTTTCGTCTATGCTTTTAACAATAGTATTATATATAGTACTACGCCCATTTTCGAAATATATATTGCTTATTCTGAAAAAAATGCGCTATCCCCATTATAAATTTCCACCGCTCCTCTAAAAGGGGGAGGCGCGTCTAACTACTGAGTACCATCAGGCTTGTTGTATTATTAACATGTAAATGTGACGTCACTGTATGTTTATTTGTCACTACGTCTGAAATTACTGCTAAACATATACAGACAGATATGGGTGTTTGTTAGTAGAGCTTCTTGAACTATATTGTGGGTACCTGGATAACTTGCAATGGTATTTTTTTACTAATACTGATTTAATGAAATTGCTTAAACCTTCTCCGTGCGAGAAGAGGCTTTTGGTCAGCAGTGGTCAATTATAGGCTTTTGATGTGAACGGCTTAACATGTCTGTACTTATGTCATCTATAATATCTTGCGTGCATTCTGTAAGTAATACTGATGTTGAACAAATTAAACTATCTTTATCTAAAAAAACAACATAATATAACGTCACACCTCTTTATCCCCGAAGGGATAGGCAGAGGTGCACATTACCGCACTTAATGCTGCACAATGTTACACCCACTTTTCACTATTTATGGTAGCTTGCAATAGGGGGTGAACCTATTGTTATATAGGTACTGAGCACAATTCCAGACTCTATGCAACTACTTAGATTAAAAAAAACAGTAATACCTACTTTGCCCCAGGAATCAAACCCGAGACTCCATGTCCGGCAGTCGCACTTGCGACTATTTGGCCAACGAGGCAGTTTAAAAAATAACAATTACAAAAAATATGATTCATTTATGCCAACAAAAAAAAATTAATTCACAACACCAATACAACTGGCCACTTTAATAAAAAATAACGTCCAAACCCATTACACTTCGTATCAATTTTATGGTAACAATATTGTAAACGATTACATAAGCCAGTTTGCATTGCAGATTCCCGTTAGTGCAATGTAAATACTAATAAATGCCCGCCATTGTACAGTGGGGGACAAAAACATGTCGGCCATGGAAAATTGAATTTCCATAGATACGCCTGTGACCGGCCGGGATGGGTTTACAATGGAACCTAATTGTCTTTGTGTTTACTAAATGGTTTTGTAGCGAAACGTCACTTAAAATATTAGTGGCCAGTATTTTGTGACGTGAAGTGCACTTGTTTATTTAATTTTATAGGTTTTTTTTTTTAAGAAAAATGTAGCTTTTTATATTTTTGTTTTGGTGTTTACAGTCTGCTTCTACCGATATTGGTAGTATTTAGCCGACATCAAAAAGAAAAAAAAAAGGATTCTTTAGTTTTACTTTCTTTAGTGTATGTGTGCGAATATCTCGCGATTGACTGAACCAATTTCGATGTGGTTTTCAGAAAAGTGTTTGTTACACTTAGGAGAAAGTTTTAGTGTATTAATTAACCGACTTCAAAAAGAAGGAGGTTGAAGTGGTTATTTTTAAACGTAGCATAAGAAAATTATGTGATATATAAAGAACAGAAAAATAATAGTTATTGCTATGTTACATGCTAAATAGCAAATAATTTATTAAGAGTGTAAGAACAACGAATGGAATTTCTTGGTCGTTCTTCTCCAGTTGAATCTACATTTTGGAATGAGCACCTAGCTTCACCTAGCTTCACTGACGGACAGACTGACAGACTATTATTTATTTTGTATTTGTTGACGGTTCAAAAGTGCCAAATTATGGTTTAATTGAAATAAATGACTTGACTTTGACTTTTGTTCTCGTAATATCTGTGCAAAAGCATATCATACACATTTATCGGCAGTTATGTAATACATTAATTTATAGTCTTATTGTAAAAGGGAAGAAGAGATAAAATGCCACATTATTCTACCAATCTCAACCACTTCATATACCTGACCCAAGTAACAAAAGAAAGCTACGTAACTTTACACCTGTCTCCCATGAATAGGCACGCTATGGAACGCCAATTGCTACAATTCCTACATACCTCTTTCGCTTCATCAACAGTCATCAATCTTTTCATGCATGCTCGTCGGTTAAGGGTACTTTTAATTTGGCCCTTCTTTAATATATCGCCAATCTAGTCACTATAATTATGTCCTCTAGGTACTTATACTAACGGCCCCATTCATATCCACTCTGCATACACATACGTAACAACATAATTATAATATTATAACAATAATAATCTCTATATCAAACATTCAGTTCCCCTACAACCAATGAGTTTATAACTCAAACAAATTTTGCCAATTCACTTAGTCATAACTTTAAAATAATTAAGCTGGTTCCCAAGGGAGTCTGGCAGAGAGAGTGCAAACTTACGATCGAATTATTTGCAATTTTAATCATATTTGGTTAGTCGAAATGGATCTGTGATGGCGATTTTCTAGGTAGGATTTTGTAAGCGGAAATTATTTAATTCGTTAATTGTATTTTAGGTTTTTTTATGGCATAAGCCGGTAAACGAGCAGACGGATCACGTGATGGTAAGCAATCGGCGTCGCCCATGGACTTCTGGAACACCAGAGGCATTACATGTGCGTTACCAGCCTTTTGGGGATTAGGAGTTTTGAGGATCGTTGGGGATTCAGGAATTGGGGAGATTGGGGAAGGGGAGGGTAATTGGGTAATTGGAGGGTAACCTCACTCACACGACGAAATACAACGCAAGCGTTGCTTCACGTCGGTTTTCTGTGAGGCCGTGGTATCACTCCGGTCGAGCCGGCCCATTCGTGCCAAAGCATGGATCTCCCACACGTAAATTATTTGGTTATTTGAATTGGTCTCAAATGTCTCAATTTTTCGTGTTATTATTTTTAAACTAATTGTGATTTAATCTCAAAATCATCAGTCATTTAAATTATTTTATGTACTTAACAAAATTAGTTACCACATAAAAAATAAAAATCTAGTTACTATAATATTTGTAAGGAAGTGTAAATCTGCCTAATATTAGTATGTACTTATCTTGCATACCTACATTTTGAGACTACATTCGTCAACGTCCATACCATGTTGAAAACACCGGTTCTCGTCCGATCACCGAAGTTAAGCAACATCGGGCGCAGTCAGTACTTGGATGGGTGACCGCCTGGGAACACTGCGTGACGTTGACTTTTTGCTTTATCCAACAGTTTAGTTTTTTTTTCTTTATTTTTTTTTGATAATAAAGTAATCGTCGTTAAATCAACCTTCTTGTTAAGATAATGCGATAATCGACATCAGAAAATTGAATTGAATATCACTTCGTTGTCGACCCGTACCATGTACAATGGGCGCACATTATTAGCATTTTCATACAACTGGCCAATCTGCATTGCAAACTTCCACTACAGATATGCTAACTTAGGCCAATATAAATCTAACACCAATTTCCAAATTTCTACTTTAACGTCTACAGCACAAGGTTTATTTTGTTATACCTCAAAGGCGGCGATGTTATATACAGGATGGTGTATTTGTTATACGTCGGGTTGTCATGGGTTGGCTTTGACGTGTCGGACAAACAATTGTTCAAACATTGTTTGGACGAATAGCTCGTTTGTCAGAATTTGCCGTTTAATTCTCATGTAATCGGATATCTAGTTTGATATGTTTGTTTTACAATTCAGAATGTGACTGTGATTTTAATCAGTTTAACGATATAATTGATATGTTTGTTGTTTTACTTACTTATTGATATTTTGTAATAAAATGTATTTTTTGTAAAAAATGTTTTTTCTTTTATTTCAATTACCTAAACCATATTTTGGTACTTTTGAAACGACAACAAATACAAAATAAATAATAGTCTGTCAGACAGTCCGTCAGTGAAGCTAGGTGCTCATTCCAAAATGTAGATTCAAATGGAGATGAACGAGCAAGAAACTCCATTCGTTACCTTTTAAAAAAAGTATGTTCTACAATGTCTCTGATACATATTCCGATACTGTACGCATATGTGAGAACAATGCAAAGACACGCTTGACACGTTATACTAATTACAAAACTTACTAAAATAAAAAAATCTTATAGTCTAACATGGTGCTCACATATGCATACTGACAATCCATAAAAATAGTGCTTCTATACAATAAAGAAGTCGCGGAGAACCTAACGGGTTACCGGGGCTCCGACTCGACGTGCAGGAGAAGGAACGGGGTGGTTTTTAGTCAGTAATATCTGACACTCCCTCCCGCCTCACCCAGGCGGGAGCCCTCACTCGATGATTTTCCCCCCCTTAAAAAAAATACAATAAAGAAAAAAAATTCATAGCGAAGTGACAGATATTTAAACATAAACCTCCCAGACACATTAAAAAACTCAAAGTAAAAGTAGTTTACGCTTTTTAACTCAAAATCAATCATAAATTGAATACAATGTCGTGCATTATGATCACATCAAATAAAATTTAACGTACTCCATCGAATTTTAAAACGCCCATCAAATTTACACTTAGTGCCCAAAACATTGGCACACACATCACGTCACCGATCGATTACAGTACTCCCTCGTAAACTTGGCACTTTCAATTGCTATACAGTGTAAAGTTAAGACCAATATCTTCAAAGAAATTAGGGGAAACTCAACCTTATCTTGAGGTAATAAGAAAGTTTTAAGGTGTTAAAAATAATATGGTTTTGACTAGAAATCTTAATTTTATAGCAATCGTCTAGGGAGCCTTGGAACATTTTAGGGCTCCCATTTACTACTAGTCCTAGGAGATAATAATTTAATGGCGATTTTGATAGTTTTTTGATTGCACCTAAATAGTTAGGGCTTGTTTTATTTGAGTACAGGGACTCGTGTATAAAATTTTTGATCAGTTATGTGTCTGGCTTGTGTCTGGCAGTTGTATGTGAAGTAAAGTGAAAATTAGACTGCCTCGTGGCATGGGGTCTCTGGTTCGATTCCCGAGTCGGACAAAGTATTAATGGGTTTAAAAAAAATCTCAGTAGTAGCACGGAGTCTAGAAATGTGCCCGGTATATGGCCATAGGCTCACCCCCTATTATTACATGGGACTCATAACATAAATAGTGAAAAGTATTAAATTGAACAGTGGCATAATGTACACCTCTGTCTACCCCTTCGGGGATAAAAGGCGTGAATGCGTGATGTTATGTTATGTCATAAAATAAATAGTGAAAAGTGGGTGTTACTTCTGTGCGCACCTCTGCCTACCCCTTAGGGGATAAAAGCCATGATGTTATGTTATATAAAGTGATTTTTTTCTATTGGTACGAATTCATTTGACATTAATTGGAAGTTATTATGCATTAAAATCTGCAACACAGTTTATAAAATTGAACTCATCCACCCGGACACAGAATCCTAAAAATCACTAAACCGACAACCATTTAATGTTTACCGTGCAAGCAGTGCATTTTAATGCAAGTAGACAAAACAAGCGATATTATTTGTACTGTTAAAAATACACGTTATACCATTTTGTAATATCAATATTTGATAGAGTTACAAACTGTGTATTGACTTGAAAAATATTTTTTTATTCCAATTTACGCTTGTACTCTCAAAAAAATGTTCACAATTTTACAATGACGTTAGCCATTTCATCAAATCTGTTGTTCAGGTGACTGCCTCGTTGGCCGAGTGGTCGCAAGTGCGACTGCCGGGCAAGGGGTCTCGGGTACGATTCCCGGGTCGGGCAAAGTATTACTGGGTTTAAAAAAAATTCTCACGTAGCACGGAGACTGGAATTGAGCTCGGTATATGGCAATAGGCTCACCCCCTAATACATGGGACTCGTAACATAAATAGTGAAAAGTTGGTTTACATCACATATAAGTGGTATAGGCAGAGGTGCACCTCTGCGAGGATAAAAGGCGTGATGTTATGATGTTATGCTATTGTTCAGTTTTGAGTGAGTAAAAAGAATTGTTAACTTACATTGACTGCACGGTTGACACTGGCCGCCGCGCAACGTGTCACATGTTCGATTCCCGCACGGAACAACTCTTTGTGTGATCCAGAGATTTCTGTTCCGGGTCTGGGTGTCATGTGGATGTGATCTTTTATGTTTCTAAGCGCACCCACGACACAGGAGAAAATACTAGTGATCACGGGAAACGTTTAAAATAACAAAACATTCGGATTGAAAAAAGCATAGTTTCATGATTGAGATCATGAAACTCGCACACATACATATGTACATATATTTATGCTACAAAGAGTGTTAGTACATGGATAGCTATGTTTATTTACTTTTTGGTCATATTCCATACGTGTGGTAGAGCCATGCTTCGTCACGAATGGGCAGGCTCGACCGGAATGATACCACGGCCTCACAGAAAACGGACGTGAAGCAACGCTTGCGTTGTGTCTCGTCGTGTCAGTGAGTTTACCGGAGGCCCAATTACCCTCCACTTCCCCAATCTCCCCAATTCCTGAATGATGATCTTTAAACTCCTAATCCCCAAAAGGCCGGTAACGCACTTGTAACGCCTCTGGTGTTCCAGGTGTCCGTGGGCGACGCCGATTGCTTACCATCAGGTGATCTGTCTGCTCGTTTACCGGCTTATGCCGTAAATATTTCACAAATCAATAAATAACTCAAAACCCAAAATATGTACCTTAACACTTAATAATCACATCAATAGCCAGACTCATCGACCACAAGTAAAATACCAGACATAACAATATCCAGCCAGAACCACAACGAGCCAGACTTTGCACTGCAGTACCTCTACCATGGGTTAAAATAATGAATTAATAGTATTATTCAATACTCGATAGCGACGACGTATGGTAAAGTTTACTCCACCTCTAGCGGTCACTTACGGAACTAAAGTGTTCCATACAAATATTTTACGTAGTCGTTATCGAGTATCGACAAATAAACTTTCACCATTTGATAGTCAAAAAATCGAAGAAGTGTACTCAGCGTCAAGTGTAATCAGTTTTTGTAAATATAGACTATATAAAAGAAAGAAGGTTCCTTAATATAAATAAAAATAAGACAAGGATCACAAATAAACGAAATAACAAAATAATGCTATAATTACGTTTACAATTTAGTCATGTAATCGTTACTGTGGCGTGCAAAGTCAAAGTCAAAGCATTTATTTCAATTAAACCATATTTTGGTACTTTTGAAACGTCAACAAATACAAAATAAATAATAGTCTGTCAATCAGTCCGTCAGTAAAGCTAGGTGAAGCCGTGCTGGGCACTTTTTAGCTTACCATTTATAATACATGACACTGACGATCAAAAAGTTAAAGTTTATTTGTCGATACTCGATAGCCGAGACGTAATTTTTTAGATGGTTAGTTTTAGTTTCATAAGTAACCGCTAGGATCGCTCTCTCACTCATGGTAGAGGTTCAGTTCAAATTAACGTAGCCAGCATCTGACATTGCAGAGTTCGTATAATTTCGCATTAGGCATTCGCATACAATTAGAAGATGATCAGACGCCTGTGCAAACTGGATAGATTAACGAACTCTGTGCAAACAGCGTATCGGAGGCACAGGCGATTTCTAACTAGTGTGTGTAATTGCATTTCGTATGAATAGCGTGTTTGGTAGTATAACTAACTCTATTTTGTGAGCAGTTCGTATTGTTTTCCACTAAAATAATTATAATGGTGATATAGCTATATGATATGTTGTTTTATTACATAGAAACCGTATGCCTTTCTAAGAACCTCTAAGTTAACAAGTTGGGAAAAGCAAGTCCACAGCATAAAAAATCATCAATGAAAGGACAGACAGTTTTATTAATTACTAGCTTTCACCCGCGGCTTCGCTCGCGTCATAAAAGGATAAAAAGTAGCCCATGTGACATATACCAATACACACAGCGCCATCTATACCAATACTTTTGTTTTCCCTCGGGAATATCACATTTTTCCGGGATAAAAAGTACCCTATTATTTAATCCAGACTTCTAACTTTACGTCTGCAAAAATTCAAAGCAATCGGTTTAGTAGTGACGGCGTGAAAGTGGAACAAACAAACAAACTCACTTTTAATACTTTTAGTCAGTAGTTAAGACTGTGTGTATGCTTTCTTTTTGATTTCGTTTTGTCTTGTTTTAAATTAGTAATAAGGTACTTAGTTAAAGGCCTAAACTATCGCAATGGAGAAGAAAACTGTAATGATAGTTTTAAGTAAGGTTTTAAATAAATCCTTACTAATATTATAAATCTGAAAGTGAGTTTGTTTGTTTGTTCCGCTTTCACGCCTTAACTACTAAACCGATTGCTTTGAATTTTTGCAGACGTAATGTTAGAAGTCTGGATTAAATAATAGGGTAGTTTTATCATGGAAAAATTTGATATTCCCGAGGGAAAACAAAAGTATTGGTATAGATGGCGCTGTGTGTATTGGTATATGTCACATAGGCTACTTTTTATCCTTTTGTGACGCGAGCGAAGCCGCGGGTAAAAGCTAGTAAGTAAATAAATCACAAAAAGTGTGGTCAGACTTCAATTTTCATGATAAAATTAGACTTACTAAAACATATTAACGTAAGTTATAAGCCATTTAACAAAACAGATTCATGTCTGGTCTGTACGCAAATAACTATGTATATCTAACAAAACACGAGGCTGTGTGCCTGTTTAAATATTCTGTCAGTGAATCGTTTGTCTGTTATCCTATATGGAAACTAACATTATTTTGTGGGCCGCCAACATTCCGAAATTACGTTCAAAATTCACTCTAAACCGTCCATTGTGGATGTAATCGATTTTGATAGGCTTTTGATTTGAAAGCAATATTAAGATAGTCTGCAATAATAATTATAACATACTGAATTTGCATAATTATTGCAATACGTGTGATATTCTTTAAAACGTATATGCGCTTCTTTTACGTAACGGCATTCCAATGTAGATAATTGGGTATTTTTATGGGTCAAAAATAAATTATTTTGATTTTTCAATCAAATTAAATATTCAAAAATAATTACAACTTCATTCATATACTTAATTTTCGATTTATTCTAGCATTTTTTTTTCAGAAACAATTTTGCTATTTGTGTCGAAAATATGATGACGTCTTAAGTTAGTTTTTGATACAAAATTCACAGAACAATATCGTTTTTGACGTTTCGATAAAAGTATTGAATTTGATTAGTTGTTAACTACCGTATTGTGTCATAAATCTTGTCAAACCTCTTTCCTTACACCATTGACAAAATGTGTTCATAACGTGACGATGTCCTCCAATAATTACAAATACCTCAATCTTCAACAACACAAAACCTCAACTCTGATCAGGGACCTAACCTATGTATGGTCTAACCGCTATCAAAGCTTAGATACATAAGAGAAATATAGGATGTAACAACAAACCCTTGGATCCGAAGACGTCACTTGTAATGATAACAAATGAAGGGGCTCCTGGATACACCGGGGTACGGGGATTCCGTGGTCGGATACAGGTACAGGTAACATATCGAGGTAGGTATAAGGAATAAGTCTGAAGATTTTATGATGGGATTTTATCGATATGAGTTCGTATTTATTTTAAATTCAAATATCTTTATTGCTGAATACAGTCCATTTATATGCATTGCAAGATGTTAGATGAATGCGCAGTTCACCATGTTCCACCAATCAAGGCATGCAATTATTATTCGTAAATTATAATTGACGAGTTCCGGATTACAGCAATTTTATTAATTATCAGTTCAGCCAACATTTTACAAGTTATAATATTTAAGAGCACAGGTATTTAAAGATCTTAAGATTTTCGCTTCATACCGCTACAGTCAGCCATTATACATATTCAGAAATCGTTATTGCCGCGTTGGTCGAGTATTTGCGGTCCGAGTCTCGGGTTTGATTCCCAGTTCAAGCAAAGTATTACCGGGTTTTTCAAAGATTCTCGGTGGTAGCACAGAGTCTAGAATTCTGTCCGGTATATGGCAATAAGCTCACCCCCTATTGCATGGGACTCATAACAAAAATAGTGAAAAGTGGGTGTTAACTTGTACAGTGGCATTAATTGCCGTAATGTGCATCTCTGCCTATCCTTTCGGAGATAAAAGGTGTGATATTATGTTGTGTTATGTT
This sequence comes from Spodoptera littoralis, assembly GCA_902850265.1. Lineage (NCBI taxonomy): Eukaryota > Metazoa > Arthropoda > Insecta > Lepidoptera > Noctuidae > Spodoptera > Spodoptera littoralis. The sequence continues at coordinate 1,618,905 of LR824536.2, read as the reverse complement.
AGGAATCATTACCTTATCCTGTGTTAAACCTGAGTAACTATTGTAGTGTATTGTACAAAGCGGTATTGTAAAGCTATTTACAAACGAATGACAAAATAGTTCTAATAGCACAAAGCCTAACTTAAAAACATCAGCATTATACCTTTTACAAAACCAAAAACTACTTAAAAGTATTGTTTACTAAGCATTGGGTATAAAGAGGACTATACATTTACATTTAAAACGCAACGGCACGGCCGCGGTCTGTTTGCGGGGTGTACGCGTAAAACTAATGCACCGAAACTTGTTCAACAAAACAGTAGTTCGGAAAACTAAAACAGTCGTTTTTGAAATTAGTACGAATACACGGATACGGTGAAGTTTTGTTTCCGTAAATATGGTAAATATGGGCATTAATATTATGTGGATCCGTATAAGTAATAACTAGCTCTTCGTGTTGTGTTGTGTTCTACCTTGTTTAACTCGTTGAGTATCGTCATTATAGACACAATGAAAGAACAATAGGTTGCGGTCACTGGTGACCGCTCGGTGTTTGACAGTTTAATCTGTAGGTACCACATATAATAAAATCGTACGAAAGTGAAAACTGTACATCGAATATTTTTTTAAAGAATGCTTTGAGTATGATCTACAGTAGATACCGAAACCAAAAATATGGTTTTTAGAATTTTTGTCTATTTTTCTGTTAGTAGGTATGTCCGGGATGAATTCAAAAAGTAGGTTTACTTCAAATTTTGCATGAATATTACTAACAGGTCGTGTCAACATATAGGCTGTATATTATCTTGCTATCAACTACGGTGGAGGAGCTGCTGTGAATCACTATTCCACGCGAACGAAGGCGCGGAATCAGCTACTAATATTTATATTATAATTCATACTGTGTTATGAACTTGTATGTATACCTACCTCTTTCATGTTCGTTTTTTTCTCATGGCATTTTCCTGGTTATTTTTAAGGTTTTCATTGAAACTAAATTAGAATCGGATGAATTTTTGAAATGTTCATAGAGCGACTGCTTTCCACATCTGTAGCCAAGGTCAATTACATTTGTATTGTGAAATCTATATATATAAAAGAAAGTCGTGTTAGTTACACCACTTATAACTCAAGAACGGCAGAATACATAGATTTGGCTGAAAATTTTTGACTAAATTGTTTTTTTACTTTTTACCGAAAAATCACAAACGGGGACGGGAAAAAATGGAATTACGCGTACGAAGTCGCGGGCAGAAGCTAGTAAACGTTAAAAATCGCTTTAGTTCAGCAATTCTAGCTATACCTGGAATGTTTTAATGTTTTCTTTCGTAATATGCATAAGGACAGAGATATTGTAAAAAAAATGTTATTGTGTGTCCAAAGGGGCATGAAAATCGAAAAGAGCTCATCGAACTCTAAAGAATTGACGAATTTCAAAATTCCATGATACCCGTTCCATGACCCCCATATTTCCTACTTAATGATCGCACTACTTCTAAAATTATTTTAATGTAAATTACTGAAGATAAACATAAAGATCTTTTTTTTTTGCATAATCATGTTATTTATACAAACGCATGCCAGATGTAATTGTGTAACAAAGGAGAATGGCAGGTTTGTATGGAAGTTTTGTACCGCTATAAAATTTTGTATTAGTCATTGTTTTAACCAAGTGAATAGTCTGAACGATAGATATTTTTATTATGAAGTTTAGAAAAAAATTACATATTTTTAGAACTTGGGGTTCAAAAGTTATTTCACTTTGAAAATGTGCAAAAGGTATGTTAAGGTGGTACCACACTTGACATTGCGTAGTCGCTTCATTTGTCCAAATATTTGTAGACTACGTACAAATGGCATCCAAATAGTATCTCTATATGTAATGGCGTGCAAATATATAGCAAACAAAGAAGAATAAATCCTCCAAACATGTTCTTTTTTGGCCGAACACAACAAATACGCAACGTCAAGTGTAGAGCCACCGTAAGCAAAATATCTATTACAAATGACAGATGACAGTTAACTGAAAAATGTCAATGTGCTCTCATGTGGTTGTTTATTTACAAAAAACAATAATCTAAAAATACTGCTCGCTACTCAAGTGACTATTACACTTTGTATTATTAGAAAGAAAGAAAGAAAGAAAAACCATTTATTTTGCTACGACACACAACAAGAATTTAGAAACCCAAAAAATAACCTATGGTGCGTCGCAGCGCAAAAGGCAATTAGGAATGATCCTGTTAATTCAGCAAGCATGATGCACCTATAGAGTTTTAAAGAGTATGCCTCACAATCTTTTTCATTTCTTAGGTGCCTACGAAAATGCAAATTCATAATGTAAGCGACTGTCATTGGGTAGAAGGCCTACATTTAGCAGTGGAAGTCTTGTGGCGGATATGATAAAACTAATGTCTCACTTCACCTTGAATCTTGCAGGTAGATAGTCTCAAGGGTCTCAAGTTAATTCGATTTAAACTTAGCTTAGCTCTTTGAGAAAGTATTTCTTCTGAAAACTGGTTGCTTAGCTCGCATGTAAGGATTAATTTCTAATAAGTAAGTCAAATTAGTAGAATCATCAACATTTTCATCATTAAGTCTATATATAAGTGGCCACTGCTGACCGAAGCCTCTTCTCGCATGGAGGTTTGAGCATTAATCACCATACTAGCTCAATGTGGGTTGGTAATTCAAACTTATAATAAGAAATTATAAGCCCATGTTTCCTCACAATGTTTTCCTTCACCATTCGTCAGCGGTGTCTTTGTACTTTCTTAGATTATTGAATATACCAATAACTCGGAAAAAAGACACATTGGACAAAAGGTACTTTGCCGTTGTAGGTTTCGAACCCGCACTCTCATGCATGAGAAGCGGGCTTCTTAAACCTCTGGGCCACCACATTACAACTAAAGAAAATGTAAAATGAAAATGAACATTTTTGGTATAAAACTAAAGCTATCTAAATTAAATATGGCATTTATTTTATAGATTGATTCTTAAAATCACTTTTATCAAGATGGAATATATAGTTACTTACTAGGTTAAAATAAAACAAATGTATTATTTTGAAATACTTTTATTTCATTGTATTCAGGTTGTTTCTAGGAGTACTTCATCTAAAAAGAGAACAGGCCGTGTCATAGGTACAGCAGACATCAATTGCTGATATCTGTAAACAAGTAAGATAACTGTAAATAAAGTAAACAAAAGTACATTTTTTTCCTTTAGTTTTATATGTTATAATAATATGTCTGATTCCCTATCTTAAAATGGAAAAGATAAAAATAAATATTTGATTACATTACTTGATTTTATAACATTTATTATAGTTATTCGTATAACACAGATCATAGGAGCTCAAACAGCATGCTAATTAATAAATTATAATTATAACATGAGTATAAACCTATTAGAAACCGCTTATATACTCCACATAGATACATAATTATGTAGGTACAATGGGGGGGGGGGGGGAGGAGGATGTGACATTATATTGAGAATGAAATGCTTTGAGAGCCGAACAACATCATCCGGCCTCATCTGTTACAAATGGCAATGTTAAAGTGAGGCTTAGTCCATGTTTACATAACACATTACTTCCTGATAGTGAACACTGTGAGGTGGTATGTCAGGTTGTGGTTATATTTCGACTCTTGTACGGTCTCTCAGTCAGTATGGAACATGATCTTCATCATGGGAAGTAAGCTAAAATAAGTAATATTATTAGAATATGATATTGACTTTAGATTACACTGTATATAGATAATAGTATGGTTAAATTATGCTTTATTACCTCTTGTGGCTGAATCCAATCAAATACTATATGAGCCAGTCTTTACTCCTGTTTGTTGCGCCTTCAATTAAACCCTGCGTCACCTTATCATTGCAATGAATCACCCATATACGACACAAACATGCCAGTGACCAATTTGTTTGCTGGACATACTTTCAGCAACATCCCGATACATTGCAATTGCCAGCAAGCATTGCAAATATGGTCGGTAGGAGAGATCTAGAATAAAAAGAATAAAATGATACATTATGGGTAGATAACACTATGCGCCTTCTTTTATTCAGGCAACATGGTGACTTTCGATATGTTATGGGTAAACTAGGTACTTACATCTCTAGGATAAGTCCACATTGGGATATTGTTGACCACGTCTAATCTTCACTCTCATTTTCTAGAGCATGCCGTCTCATGTGCGACAAACTCTGAATGCAATTAATACACTGTAAATTCATCATCGCGACAAATAACAACACACTGCACAAAATAATGTAAATAAGTGTCTTTTCGCAATTGTCACAACAATGATGCCAATAACACCAATTTGGGCTACGGAGGAACGGTTGCCAAACTTAACGTATCACCAGATGAATAAAATAACTTCAAATTCAACAAACACACATCATAACATCGCATTTGAAACAAACAGCAATGCGCCAGTATTGACAAATTAATTGTCAATGTCATCAAGACAAATGCCAGTTCAACATTGCCATATTCAAGTTTGTTAAAATGTTAATTATCATTAATAATCCATGTAACGTAGATTAGATTGGATGTAGATTTTATATTTACTTATAACAATGTTTGAAATGGAAAGGAAAATATTTCATTGATAGATATTAAAATAAATGAGTTTATGAAATAGCGAAATTCAATATGCTCTGATTTCATCTTTACGCATGGCAACTTTGTAAACGTCAATCGCGGTTCGTTTTATGTATAGTGGATTGCTTTTATCATTATTGAATATCAGTTTTTCTAGGGTTTCCCAAGTTTTAAAAATCTATTAAATCTGCTAACATAACGTACTTAGGAGGTTCTATAATGACCCAATTTTTTAATGACAAATCTTTTTTTAGCGAAGCGGTACAAAATCTGCCGTTCTCCTTTAAAGTTAATAAGTCTTAAAATGGCTTTCACAATTTGCAGAAAGATTCAAACTTTAATTCCAAAAATAATAATTTAACAAAACAGTCACAATCCAACCAATAACAATAGGGACAGCTGAGTTCTACCTACCCACTACCCACACGACTTATTTACACAAACATGCGTCTCCCGAACTAGTCCTAACATTAGGGTCCAACCACATTGTCACTTGCCATGATATACGGCTCAACTGAACTTATGTCGTAAACTCGACGTTTTAACTTAGATGTTACAATGTTTGTTGCCTGACTATTAATGTGTGTGTAGTTTAGATGTGCCTTCTATATATTTAATTTAATTATATCTGTGTTTAAATTACATAATATTATTATGAATAAATATATTATACAACTTAAAATTAACTAAAACCTAATTAGTCCGTCAGTTAGATAATGAACAAATATTAGACACGTATTTTTTTTCTCTTAATTTTGATACCCTGGAAACTACCCAATAGGGTAGACGACTAATTTTTATTTTAAGGTCCGTCTGGTAGATTATTTAAAAACATTAGACACGTATTTTTTATTTTCTCACAGAAATGAATAGTTTCGAAGATATATTGATTTGAAATGTCGCGTGACGTCACTTCTCAGTACATTTTATACTAAGAAATGACGTTTTAGCCCCCACTCCTAAACTTTGATTCGTTTTATCTAAGTATTGTTTTATTATACGACAAAATAAAAAAATACGTGTCTAATATTTTTCATTACCTAACTTACGGACTAATTATATTTTTAATTTTCATACCCTGTCATCATCCCCATTGACTGTTCAATCGTCCACCGTACTTTAAATTAGTTCTAGAAAAATAAGTTCCAATTTTAAAACTAGATGGCATTGTTAAATAATGTAAATTTTCTGAATCGCGGTGTTAAGATTCTCTGCCGATTAATGACCCTCGATGGATGTTTTATACTTTTTTAGTAGTTAGTAGTTAGTTCAATAGACCATAAGAAGATTATTAGTATTTTTTAGAATATATGGTGTGATATATAAATCAGTGGTTGGTGTAGTATCCCTGAAGATATCCCTGTTCAGTCAGATTGACAGTAGCCGTTAGCTAAGTTTAGTGTGCCATGATCAAAATGTACATGTCTTATACGGCACTCATCGAGAAGAGTAGTGAATCCGATGAATATATACTCTGCTTCATCACGTATACATAAACATATTACCCACACATATTTATCAAGCCACCTACACTACATAGAACTACAGGCATATACCTATCTCTTGACTAATTTCTCCCTTCCCGTCGAGGACTAGCTGTTAATTGGTAATGACATTAACGCTTGATTGGCACCCGAGCGAGGCAGCCGTTTGCCAATAATCATGTACTTCTAATATGTCGCTACAAGTTATTGGAAGATGGTTTACGATGATTTAAGATGTTTAGTGGCATAAGAATTGAATTTGTGGTTAGATTTTAATGTAATATAGCAATTTTGGTACTTTTTTTATTTTGTCGTATAAGAAAACAATACTTAGATAAAACGGAGTTAAGTTTAGGAGTGGGAGGTCGTTACGTCACGCTACCCTATAAAATGTAGTAAATCGTGACGTCACACTATATTTCAAATCAATATATCGTCAAAAGTATTTAATTTTGTACGAAAAGAAAAATACGTGTCTAATGTTTTAAAAAGATCTACTAGACGGACATTAAAATAAAATTTAGCATACTACCCTATTACTCAAAAACACACAACCAAAAGGCATCTTCAAAAACATCACTATTAAAGAAAAAACAAAAACAAGGAAGTGTGTTAAGAATCCCTTTTACATCTAAAATATAACAAGACCAGCCTTATCATACGTTGCTTTTAACATTACATTTTTAATATACTTAAGTGCAAGTTTCACGTGAAACATTTTGGCAACGGCCAACAAAGGAGTTTTTAATATCATGCAAGCTAACGTACCTATGTACACGTATAAGGATAATGGAGTGGCTGAAAAATTTGAAGAAAAAAAAACGGTTACTTTTTTTTATACTTTATAGGTCGACGTTTGTCCACCATCTCGCCTGATGGTAAGCGATGATGTGGCCGACGATGGAGCACGCCTACCTATGAGCAACCTGTTCACTCGGGACTTGAAGACATCCAAGTCATATTTGACGGGAAACACAGCCTCTGGCAAGGAATTCCATTCCTTAGCGGTTCGCATGAGGAAAAGGTTGCTGTATCTTTGCTGTGTTTTTTTAATAACTGTTTTTTTTTTCATTGTCGTCATCAACAGCCTATAAATGCCCACTGCTGAGCAAAGCCTCTTCTCGCACGGAGAAGGTTAGAGCATTAATCACCACGCTTGCTCAATGCGGGTTGGCGATTTCAAACTCATAATTAGAAATTATAAGCCCAGGTTTCCTAACAAGGTTGTCCTTCACCGTTTGTCAGTGGTGTCTAAATAATCTTAGAAAGTACATATAACTCGGAAAAAGTCACATTGGTACTTGCCGTTGGTAGGTTTCGAACCCGCATTCTCATGCATGAGAAGCAGGCGTCTTTTTTTGTTTTTTTTTATTGTGCGATACTGAAATGGCATAATATTTATTTACATAACGATTAAGATTAATGTATAGTTAGTATGTAAAGGTTAAAATTGCATCTGCCTGTACCAAACACACTGTTTATGCTTCTGTCATTTTGCTATCACTCAGAACTGTGATAACCAAAATAGAATCGAAAAATGTATTCTTACAAACCAATTCCAATTTTTGACGACAATTAAAATATGGTGCCTCGGTGGCTACGGTGCAGTCGCTAGTGCGACTGCTGATGCAAGGGTATCGGATGCGGAATCACGGGTCGGGCAAATTACTACTGAGTTTTTAAATAATTCTCAGTAGAATCATAGAGGCTGAATTGTGCCCGGCAATAGGCTCACTCCCTATTACATGGGACTCATAACATTAATAGTGAAAAGGGGGTGTTACATTGTACAGTGGCATTAAGTGTCGTAATGTGCACGTCAGCCTACCCCTTTGGGGATAAAAGGCATGATGTTATGTATGTATGTAAAAATATGGTTTCCGAAATATGATTATAAATTGCACTCTGTCTTTGATATTTAAGCACAAAAAAAGAAATTATTATAAACCCACCTTTTTGTCACTATAAAATAGTTAACTTACGCCATTATTAAGCTCGAGAGTATGTCAGGTTTTAAAAGCTGATAATAAAATACGGTATTATATTCAAGTAAAGGGAATGTTAGGTAATTAATTAATTTCAAAGATGGTGTAGAAATATTTGTCGAACATTGTTCGTTCATTAATACGTTATATGATAATGGTTTTAGGTTTCCACCATTTAGGTGAAAGTATTAGCATTTCCTGGGTGTTAAGATTAATTTTTCTCACTTATTGGATTTATATAATAATTTATTATAATATAGAAGACTCAAAGCTAATGCTTAGAGTCTTAGCTTAGAGTCTTCATAATATATGTAATATTCATAATAAAAAGACTTTTAGCTTAGAAGACTGCTTAGAGTCTTCTAAGCTGTTTCGTGCATGACCTTATAGTGAAAAATTTCCAATTATAAGTTTGAAATCGCCAACACACAATCAGCAAGCGTGGTGATTAATGCTCAAACCTACTCCGTGTGAGAGATTTGCTCAGCAAAGGTCATTTATAGGCTGTTGATGTAATCATGTAGGCAATTAACTTGTATCCGGTTTTACCAAAAAATACTTAATTATGAAGTGAGCCCATTATGTATATCTATAATTTTAATTTTTTTTATGTTTATGGAATAGGAGGCAAACGAGCAGACAGATCACCTGATGGTAAGCGATCAGCGCCGCCCATGGACACCGCAACACCAGAGGAGTCACAGGTGCATTGCTGGCCTTTTAAAAAGGAGTACGCTCTTTTCTTGAAGTTTTAAAGGTCGTATCGGTTCGGAAATACCGCCAACGACAGATCATTCCTCAGTTTTGCTGTGCAAGGCAGAAAGCTGCATGAGAAGCGTACAGTTGTGGCCTGCCAACCATCTATACGATGGGGATACATATGCTGTCGTGAGGGTCGTTGGCGATACAATCTATTATACATTGCGTTAATGAGATTCTGCAAATCAAACGTCTCAAAGTATCAACCATGTTTTTACACAGCGACATTTTACTAAAACAATGTATTTTACTAAATTCATATCTAAACCAATCTTTGTGATTTACCTACTTAAAAGTGGTTAAATAAAATGCAAATCATTTTTGTTAAACATATACATATGGACAAATAAAAGTCAAACATGTTTTGGGGTTTATCCCATTCCCATCCTTTTAATGGATGCATTAGCTTTTCAAGCTTTAGCCACATTGCTAGCCTTACTTTTGTGCCTATATTTTCACCTGGATTTCTATTTTTCAGCTTTTAGAGTAAAGTAATAACAGTGTTTATTCTGATTTAAATAGTACTGAACATAGGATAGGCTTAAACATTGTTAAATAGCAAAATTTTGAAATAAAAATCCTATTTTTTTGTATACAATCGAAAAATACAGATTTCTAATGAAGTAAAAATATAACAGTAACAAAATTTCAGTAGTCATTAAAAGTAGTACAACATAATCTCATCTTCAATCTATCTATGTAAATTCATCAAAATCGGTTCAGTAGTTTTAGTGAATAGTGCTATTTATAATACATAGTTGTATTTTTATTCAAGTTTCTGTTAGACTAACTGACAGATATGGAATTTGATGATATTCGTCACTGAAACTATCAAAACTTAATCAGACACTATGAAACAGGCTGTATCATAAACTCTGCATTCGCTACGTATGTTTACCGTAGCAATTGACGCGTAGCGCTCGTAGACAGTCGTAGCGATTTCGTAGCAACGTAGACAGCTGTAGCGATTTAGTAGCTTCGGACATAACAGTTTTTGAAATATTTGTTCCCCGATTGAAATTATTCTAATAAATTGATTTAAGAATGTGGTCAAAGTTGTTACTAAGCCTACTAACAAATAGTTCATAAAAAGTTGATTTTTATATTTAATACAAAAATATAATATTTGCATTGAACTAATTATTTGATTTTTTGTTTAAATTAAGCCTTAATGTATTCAATTTCAACAAACACAAAGAAATACAAACCACGGCCACTATTTGCATTACAAAAACCGAATACAACAAAAAAAATATAAAAAATTAATTCCACAAAACTTGGCAACACTTTAATTAAGTATATCTATAATAACAATTTTCTAACTTTACCCATTTTTTGTTGGCGGCAACCCTGAATAATACAGGGTTGAAAGTAGCGAGCTAATTAAAAGTTCGATGCCTCCGGTCGGGGGCAACCCTAGCTAGTTATACAACATTTTACACTTTATTTATGAAATGTTACATTTATGAATAGTTATTTTTAATAATACAAGTTGAATAATAGTATGTAGGTAAGTTTAGATGTCGTGGTGGCCTAGAGGTTTAAAACGCCCGTTTCTCGTGCGTAGGTTTGAAACGTACCAACGGCAAGTACCAATGTGACTTATTCCGAGTTACATGTACTTTCTAAGATTATTTAGACACCACTGACAAACGGTGAAGGAAAAACATCCAGAGGAAACCTGGGCTTATAATTTCTAATTATAAGTTTGAAATCGCCAACCCGTAATGAGCAAACCTTCTCCGTATGAGAAGAGGGTTTGCTCAGCAGTGGGTTTATAGGCTGTTGATATGATGATATGAAGGTCAGTTAAGAAGTAACAATGACTATACAATTGGGAGATTTCTTTAGTAGTTTATAAATAGCTAGATGTTAAACTTACGTAACTGAATTGCCTACTACCTATGTTGTCTAAAGAAGCTGATGTACTTTGGACCTCCTCTACATAAGATGTTTGCCATTTAAGCTTCTGGCTCGGCAAGTGACTAAGATATTGTAGTTTAAAAGGGTCAGCTTTATCAGAAAGTGTTAATGTCCGGTTTTATAAGACTCGTGTTTAATTTTTATAATGCCAGCAAAAAGACGGTGACTAAAATCTAAACAGATACTACCTCACGACTTGTTATTAAACTCCTGAAATTTTAGAATGATCGGCAAGACGCATGTAATGCCCCAAGTTAAATTTGTTGTCCTCAAGGTTATTTTTCTTTTTCCGTCTCCTTGACCAAATATTGGTATTACATTATTCTCACATAATAAAACTCAACGAAAGAATGTAACCAAAAATTGTATTGTGAACATGATTGAAAAAGAGTAACCTATGGAGTTTCTTGCTCGTTCTTCTCCATCGGAATCTACACTTTGGAACAAGCAAATAGCTTCACTAGAGGACTGACCTACAGACTGACATTTTTTCTTATTATTTAACATTTAAATATTTTGTTTTGACGTTCAAAAGTGCCTTCCTAGTCTAATCGAAATAAATGATTTTGCTTTGACTTTGAAGCGTACATAGGCTACGGTAACCGCATACCATCAGATGGGCCGTGTGATTCCTTGCCACTGTCGTGGTATATAAAAAAAATTTTAGCTTTCGTAATCTATCTGTACATTATAATACTATCTGCATTTACACCAGCCTACTACCAATAACAGACATGCATATTCATATCTAAATAATATGTTAATCAATAATGGGTTAGTTTAAACACAGCCGCTGTAAGCCGATGGCGGCGACAACCCATAAATTTGAATGGTCAAGTGAGCCCCGACATGGGACAGGGGTGCATAACCTTTGGATTATTAGACAAAATATTATTGTTGGAAATTATTAGTAAGGTGTTGTTGTTTCAGTCAGTTTGTTTGTGTCCCTAAGCATAACAACAACATAACATAACATCACGCCTTTTATCCTCGAAGGGGTAGGCAGAGGTGCACATTATACCACTGTACAATGTAACACCCACTTTTCACTATTTATGTTATGAGTCCCATGTAATAGGGGGTGAGCCTATTGCCATATACCGGGCACAATTCCAGACTCCGTGCTATTACTGAGAATATTTAAAAACCCAGTAATACTTTGCCCGACCTGGGAATCGAACCCGAGACCCCTTGCCCGGCAGTCGCACTTACGACCACTCGGCCAACGAGGCAGGCATTATATACTCAAGCTTTTTGCAGGTTGAGTTGTAGCAAGCGTGACTGCTAAGCAAGGTGTATTCCTAATCAGGTTAATAATTATTAGGATAAAAATTTCAAAAATATAGTAATAATACGCAGAGCTTATCCATCTTTTATGTGACACTCATAAATACGTATAAATACACAATGAATACAATAATATTTTAGGTCGATATATAAGTACCGAAGATATACGGTTTTGTAAATAAAAAGATACAATGGAATACAAAAGTTCCACCTTTTTCAAGTAGGTTAAAGGTATTTGTCCAATTCAATTTAAGTATAGGTGTTAAGCCAACTAAAAAGAAACATACATATTTTATTGTTGACACACACACACGAATCTTGCCAGAAGATATAGATATATACTATCTTTATATATATAATTCTTCTGTGAGTGTGTATGTCACTGAACTTCTCTCAAACGACTGGATCGATTTTGATTAAATTTTTGTGTGTGTTCAAGGGGATCTGGGAATGATTTAGATTCACAAATCAGCCCGGCAGATGGCGCTGCAGTCGATAATTAGGTTATTTATCCTAGACAGCTGAACTAATTTGAATGAATTTTTGTTTATACATTCAAGTGGATATGCAGGACAACGTCTGTTGGGTCCGCTAGTCTTATATATAACCATAAAAATGTAACTACCGGACACCCACTTTTCAAAAACCCCGACGTATTTTAATAACCCACCCCCACCCCCACTCAATATTCATGTCTGCATCTCAGTGGAGGATCTTGTAGCCCCAAGCGGTAATATCATACGGTCCCAACGTCTCTCTATATAATATATAAATATATAAAATCCGTATGTTTGTTTGTACAGTCTTCTACACTAAAGGAATTGTGGAAGGAAATCCTGTGATTATCTTTGTAATAGGGAAAAGAGTAAAAAAGATTTTGTGTGTAATCGATAGTGTTACTGATGATGGTGTTAATTTTGGTTTATTGTGTGCAATTGGGTTGGTTCTAGATAAAGATAAAAAAAAACATTTGCCTAAACATGTGTCATTCATACAAAAGCATGCAAGGTGTTCATTGTTTAAAATCAGTGTCCGATTAAAACTATCGAAAGTAAATCTACCAGTATTATATATATAATTTCAATAATAATATACATATAAGTAAAAGATAAGACGCAAAAGTGAGCATTTCTGTTAAGGCTTTTAATCTAGTTTAGATAAAATAAATAAACTTTATTAAAAAACATAGAACACATTTACAATTACAGATCACTTAGATTTTATAGTAATAAGAAATCTTAAAAATAACAATCGTAATAGTTTACTTAATCTAGTCTTATACAATATATAGAAATAACGTTCTAAGTATATATCTACGTTATATGTATATAGGAGTACCCTAACTAGGTTTATTTAACTGTGTTTCAGGCTATCAATGCAAAAAAAATGATTTGATGGATATAATTATAAATAAAAATCGTATTACATCATTTATTAAAGACCAAGCAAGGACAACTTATCCTAAATTATTACACATACATAACATCATACTTGTTATTATGATATAGTTAATTTGATATATAGATAAATACCAAACAAATAAAATAAATTATATTTCTAATAAAATGTTGACCACCTCTACCCCAGTCAGTCCGTATCCCCGAGCTGTTATATGATGCACAAGTCAATTCACACCCTTGTGCACGTAAATAGATATACCGTGCATGCATCGTGTATGCACCGTGCACACCATGCATGGGATATCGCTCACCGTCCTTTGTCTACGCCACTTATTTATACAGGGTGCTCAACTTGCTTTATCTGTTTTTGATCAATGGATTTCATAAATTGGTGACTGTGAATATTAATTTGTTGTTTCTATGCATATAAATGTAGTGTTTAAAAAAATGTGTGAAAACCTTTTTTCCCTTTAGTAATTAACATTTCATTTTGACTTTAATTTATCTTATTTTTTATTTTAATTATTTTATTTTGTTTTACTTGAATCTGTTAGGTCTATTTTGGATGATTTGTTTAAGAAAAAGGTTTATCTTAAAAAATTTGCTGTGCCCTTACAGGGTCCATAAATGTACTTAGCTTTAAGCCTATTGCAACACCTTATTCACTTTATGGTACGCAAATAAATGAATATGAATATGAATATAATTCGTCAAAGAGGAGTTAAGATATTAAGGACATTTTTTAATTAGTAGTCGCAATAAATAAAGCGTGACGTGCTCCATCGTAGGCTACATCATCGCTTACCACCAGGCTACATAATGGTCAAACGTCAGTCCCATCTAATATAAAAAAACGTGTTTGAATTTGTCAACTTTCAATACATGCATATTTCAGTACTCCCCATGTTGATGGTGGCGTGAACATCATACATAATCAACACGATTTACTGCAAACATTTCTCTTCAGAAAACCAACATTCACGCTATGTATTCATAACACAAAAACACAAAAAACAGTCACAAATCACATCAACTTTAAAAAAAAGAAACATCAGCCGGCCATCACGAAAAATTCTCGAGGCTCGTTCACATATGCAACCAGCAACCTGCAACCACAGATAACTTACGGCACAGATCTCTAAATGAATGACAGAGAAGAAGAGAGCCGCCAAATTGCATAGTCACTCACTGCGGGACAAAGCGAAGCGATGGATGTCATCCATTTTAAAATCTGTCGCCAGATCCACGGCGAGCACGACGAGTTTGGACTTTTCTAAATTTTGGTTTTTCACGTTGATTGCAATAGTTGATGATCTGAATTGCAGATTATTGTAGCTAATTGCAATAGTTAACTAGATATCTCTGTTATATTATAACTTTCGTGAGACATACTAAATTATATTGTGATACCACGGCCTTACAGAAAACCGACGTGAAAAAACGCTTGCGTTGTGTTTCGTCATGTGATGAGGTTACCGGAGGCCCAATTACCGTCCGATCCGTCTGCTTGTTTACCGGCTTATGCCATAAAAATTAATCAATTATTACGTTTTCGCTAAATTATAACTTAGAATAACATTATAAATTATGTTTTTCGGAATGCTGCTCATGAATGAGCGTTCCTGGCTTGAAACTAGTCGAGTTCCTCGTTAAATAGTTACGTGAGTGAGCCGAAAACATAATAATTAATCTAAATATCTCTGAGTAATTACGTCTAAGTGTGCATAGATCATCTTTAAAAAAGTGCTGGTTTTACTGAAATCATACAACCCAAAGTACAAAAAGTTGATGGAAAATAATACATCCCTACAATTATACTCGTAATCTATCATTTGGGGGTCTCAAAAGAGATACCTGCTGTATAAAAGTCAACAATATCTTCAAAATTACTCATATTCATTAATTCCTTTTCTTTTTCAGATACCAATATTCAACTCTAAAGCACCGAAGATTCATCAAAACACCACAAAACCCCAGCGAACAGCAAATAGAAATTAGTATGCAAAGCAATCCAACACCCTAACTATGGCAATCTCCCCTCCCCAGCCATGACTTCATATCAAAATATATCAATTTCAAAGCATATAACCCGTTCCCACCATATTTCCCA
The DNA here is from genome assembly GCA_902850265.1 of Spodoptera littoralis. Taxonomy (NCBI): domain Eukaryota; kingdom Metazoa; phylum Arthropoda; class Insecta; order Lepidoptera; family Noctuidae; genus Spodoptera; species Spodoptera littoralis. The sequence goes on along the minus strand of LR824536.2, from coordinate 1,603,357 downwards.
AGTCCCCACCGTCCGTAGTGTTGTACCATGATTTATGAAACGGTGCAAATGGGTTACGGTGACAGCGGACGTGTGTCACAACACTACAATTATGCACATTGCATTACGCTTTGAAAGCGACTCAAGCGCTTTTTGTTTCTAGGTTAGAAGTTGTGTTGATATGTTTTTCTGTGTTTGTTAAATTGTTGTGGAATAAGTCTGGGTTACGTACTGTTAAAAAAATAATATAAATCAATAATCAACTACTTTTTGAATAAATACAGTTTATATGTATATATTCCGTCGTCCAATTTTGTACAGATAAACAAATATTGAAACTTATATATTTTTGTAAAACAAATGCTTTACGAAAAAGCAGTCGACTAGGAAAAAACATTCACTAAAAATACCATTTATGAATTTTCAGCATCTACTTTTGTTTGTGTTGCATAATAATAACATTAAAATTAATAAAATGAAACCCTCGGCATTCAGTAAACATAAAAAGATGCGCAGGAGGAATCCCAAACAAAAAACACGATGGCTCATTTTAAGCTAAAGGTAAATGCACTAACACCACGGTAGAGCAGAAGTACAGAAGTTCCACTTCTGAAAAGGTTTCATAAAAACATTGCGATTTGTATGCCACGTAGATCATTTTATTATTTAATTTTTACCTCTAAATAATAGGTACTCTATGCTATAGATAGAGTATTGTCGTAGAAATGAAAATAAACAGAATTTTGCTAATGTTGTTGGGAACATAAGATTTTGTTAACTTCATTACTAACATACAGCAAAAGTGGACAAAATTTTATACAACTCTAACAGGACTGGTATATTAATTATTATGTGTTTGGGCTTACTCATGTAATTATTTGACGAGGAACTCGACTAGTTTTAAGCCATGCAATGATGTGAGTAAGTCGAAAAACATAAGAATTAATTTATTATGTCTCACGAAAAATATAATATATAGACTGGTCTAGTCTAAAAATTGTACCTAAGTATTGGTTCCTTACCAGACATATTATAATCCAGGACCATCATACCTGTACTAAGACCATTTTATAGATAGCAATATCTATTTCGTTGAGTTTTTTTATGGCATAAGCCGGTAAACGGGCAGACAGATCACCTGATGGTATGCAATCGGCGTAGCCCATGGACACCTGGAACACCAGAGGCGTTACAAGTGCGTTACCGGCCTTTTGGGGAATTAGGAGTTTGAGGATCGTTGGAGATTTAGGGATTGGGGAAGGGGAGGGTAATTGGGCCTCCGGTAACCTCACTGACACGACGAAACACAACGCAAGCGTTGCTTCACGTCGGTTTTCTGTGAGGCCGCGGTATGACTCCGATCGAGCCGGCCCATTCATGCCGAAGCATGGCTCTCCCACACTTGAAAGTTTTGGATTTTTAGTCATTCCTACCTATACTTTTTAGCATCATGATACTTCTGACTTAAGCTGCCTTATGGCACGGCAGCGCGTTACCGCAAGCTAATATGGTGTGCTAGCTTTTAGCAGGCGGCTTTTAGCAAAAATCATTTTCTACCGGCATGTATTTAGAGCTAAATCATTTTCTACTCTAATTGTTAATATGAGGGTAGTGGCTTTGAGTACGTACTTAGGAATTACTGAGTTTTTTGTGTATTTTATACTAATGGCCTCATTAGGAGGTACGGTTATTTTAAAGTTGGTATTGTGTTGGTGTGCAGTGAATCAGATCCCTTTTATGAAGTTATTTGAATGTGGGAGGTTATTAGTAAAAATTATTTTGATATCTTTTTTCTTTTAAATAATTATAATCTTAAGTTGTATATATTTAATTTAGTAATAGTTAGTTTTAATTTTATTTAAGTTTTTATTTGAATAAATGATAAGGGTTTTTGATATATTTTGTGTAATTATAAATTTATATTTTTTGAAGTGATTTATTAGGTGAATTTCTTCAAAACAAGTGTTAGATAATTTGGAAATATCAATTTCAATTCCAAACAATAGTTTAGTAGAAGTTAATAATTGATTAGCAATTTCAAGTGCAAATTTATTAATAGTTTTGACACAAATATTCACGTATACATAAGTATAGTTCTGTCGCTACAAATTCTTTGTAAAATGACAGAGACGGCAAGATAAGTACGACTTAAAATTGAGTAGTGTTTCAGTATTTGGGCGTCACAGTTTAAAGCAACTTTAACCTTTTATTATTTACTAGCTACTTCCGCGCGGTTTCACTCGCTCTGCTCGGCGCCTATTAATCGTAGCGTGATATTTTGTAGCCTATAGCCTTCCTCGATAAATGGGGTATAACACTGACTTTTTCAAATCGGACCATTAGTTTCGGAGATTAGCGCGTTCAAACAAACAAACAAAAAAACAAACTCTTCAGCTTTATAATATTAGTATATGTAGATAAACTTAATAGAAACTGGTTCAAGTTCTCTGGATCCCCCCTAGGGACGACGCGTGAAGATAAGGCTACACTTATGACGACCACTGCCTCAAAACGGAGTGAGAATACAAAAGTACCCTTATTTAAGGATTGGTTTCAGTGATGCGAATACTGTTACTTGTTAAAATTATATAATATAAAATTACTGCAACCTATGTATGGTATGCCATATATTTTATATGATGTAGTTTCTTATAATCAAGACGAGGACGGGATAAGATAATTAAAAATCTTATTAGTCTGTCAGTTATGTAATGAAAAAATGTTAGACATGTATTTTTTATTATGTCGTACCTATAATGAAATTAAACGAATGAAAGTTTAGAAGTGGGAGCTAAAAAGCTTTTTACGTATAAAATGTACATAGAAGTGACGTCATGCGACATTTCAAATTTCGACATATCGTCGAAAGTATTCGTTTCTGTAAGAAAATAAAATATATGTGTCTAATGATTTGAAATAATTTACCAGACGGACATTAAAATAGAAATTAGGTATCTACCCTATTGTAATGTCGCGGAGAACCTAACGGGTAACCGGGGGCTCCGGCTCGACGTGCAGGAGAAGGAACGGGGTGGTTTTTAGTCAGTAGGAGTCTGACACTCCCTTCCGCCTCACCCAGGCGGGAGCAGCCATTCGATGATTTCCCCCCTTAAAAAAAACCCCTATTGTAATACACCATTTGCACCAGTTTTTATTTAAAGTATATAATGAACAAAGTTTAATCTACACAATGTCTTGTCTACTCAATTAACAAAACTTGAATACTTAATCCCGGTTACAGAATTTCAGTAAACACCTATCTATCTATTGTACATATACATACATAACTTCACGCCAGTCTCCCGTGGAGGCATAGACTATGGAGCGCCAATTGCCACGATTCCTACATACCTCTTTCGCTTCATCAACAGTTATCAATCTTTTCATGCATGCTCGTCGGTTAAGGGTACTTTTAAAAAGGCCACCGTAAGCGCGGGCCTGCGGACGGTGAGCATGGGTGGCTCCCCGTCCGACCAGAAACAGACCCGAGCGTACGGCGCGTCGCGTTCCGCGCGCGCCTCAAAGAGCCATCAGACCACCACAGATGGGGCCCAATAGGGCCGATGCCGATTCGGAGTCGCGGAGAACCTAACGGGTAACCGGGGCTCCGGCTCGACGTGCAGGAGAAGGAACGGGATGGTTTTTAGTCAGTAAGAGTCTGACACTCCCTTCCGCCTCACCCAGGCGGGAGCAGTCATTTGATGATTTTCCCCGCATAAAAAAGGGTACTTTTAAAGGAAGGCCAATTGAAAAGTACCTTTAACCTATCTATTGTATTTTTTTTATTCAGTAGGTAATTTAAGACGGATTTGTTTCAAAGTGACCCTGAATGTCAGTAAAGGCTTACAGGCGAGACTGATTAATTCCATAGAAAACTTTCGTTGATTGACATAAATTAAATCGCCATCTGTTGAATTCTTAGCCTCAATTACTGCTTTTATTTCATACAATAAAACTGTAGAAGTCTAAATTTTGTACATTGAAAATATTAAAAAATAAATTGTAGGGGTGTTACTAGATATACACTGAACACAAAAATGTGATAAAAAAATGTTTGTCTGTCTGTATATATGTTCACGTATCACGCAAAAACTAGTGGTCCGAACAATATGTGACTTTGTGTGCTTGTTTGTTACTCAGTCATATCAAACGGCTGAAGGGACTGGGATGAAATCTGGATCAGGGGTCTGGAGAAAGTTCAACTTTTTTGACAAATAAAATGTATCGACGACATCGACTAACAACTTCGAATAATTTGGAAAACAACTCAGATTTTGAAAATACGATTTAAAGAAAAAAAATTAAGAAAAAAGTTTAAAGTCATCATTTATTTCAATTAAACCAGAAAGGCACTTCTGAACTTTAAGAAAAAATTAAAAGTAAAACAATTTAGCTCATTGCAATGTGAGATCATTTTAAAATGTTTTAAACAATCTATACACATCTTGTTCAGTAAAAAGAAAAAAAAACGCACCGCTAAAACCGACCTCTTATTTAGTCAAACTAAAATTCACAAGACGTCATTCTGTCCGAAAGGGAGTAGATACAGCTTCCATTCCTTTTGGACCTCTGAGTCTTTGAAGAGCGGTCATCTATTTCTCCAGAGACGGTGCCAAGACTGATATTAATCGTCCAAGTTTCTAACATGTTACTTTTTGACCACTTTTGGGGATTAGTGTGTAGTTTTGAGTTATTGAATTTTGTGGTGACGCCCACACGACTGTGTCTAGGTAGTCCCCGTAGGTTAATATTATGCGTATGGTGTAAACCTTTTTGAAAATATACGTATTTATGAATGTCTAAACCCAACTCACGCATTAGAACTGAATTGAACTGACAATTCCAGATAACCTATAAACTGCAATAATGCTATCTATAACGACGAGAAGTCAAATACAGGGTGAGTTTTTAATACACTCAAAGACACCCTTAAAAATGGCTGCCATTATAAATTTCCAAAAACTGCACACTGTAGGTACATAATACCACATAAAGCACCCCACTACATAGACATCACCATGGAAAATACGCCATAATCTGCAATAAAGGCGTCTATTACCCATAAAAACAGCACCTCAGCCATTTCTAATAGGGATTATTCACACTCCCTTTAAAGCCGGCTTTCCTTTGACACATTAATAGGTATTTACCTCAGATTGTGGAAATAAATCAGATATGCTATTAAGATCAAGCATTCTGAAGTGCCAACGGATATAATCGTAAGTAAAATACACAAATGGGATAAATAAAAGTCGCGGAGATCGATTTGAGGCAGATAAATGGATGGATGACCTGTTTTTGAAGAGATTATCGTACGGAATACAGTTTCTTTTGTTATTATCCAATCTATAATGACGTCATACACGACCTTATATAATAAAATTTTAGGAACCACATAGACTTTGCCTTAGCTTTTAACTTGTCAAAGATGTTAAACAATATGTAACAAAAACCCTGTTTTTCCTTTCAGGGACATAGTTAATTGTTCATTTAAAAGCACATAATGAAATTATAATTTAAAAAATCATTGGTTGGCTAGTCGAGGTGTCAAAATTACATATCTATTAAAATCTACGCGCAGCGCGACGTCGCGGTGCACAGTGTAGCGGCACTGATCAAAGAGATCGGCGGTAATATTCTACTCGTATGTCTAGTCTTCATGCAGTATTAGCAGAGGTAAGAAATCATTTAAACATTACAAGTATTAATAACTAACTACTTCCGAGCGATTTCACAAGCTCTGCTCAGCTCCTATTGGTCGTAGCGTGATGTTTTATAGCCTGTAGCCATCCTCGATAAATGCGCTATCCAACACAAATAGAATTATTCAAATCATACTTGTAGTTACGGAGATTAGCGCGTTCAAACAAAAAAACAAACTCTTCCGCTTTATATAATACTATAAGATTAAATACATATTTGCCTAGAATAATATACAAACGAAGTGTATAATAGGCAAACGCAGTGTAGGGCGTCCTCCAGCTAGGTGGAGTGACGACATCTGCAAGGTGGCTGGCAGTGGTTGGATGAGAAGAGCTGAAGACCGAGCTCAGTGGCGTGCCATTGGAAAGGCCTATGTCCAGCAGTGGACAAATCCAGGCTAATGATGATGACATATTTAATTTAATTATTTTCGTTAAACAATTTTTATAAATTACTTGCTTTAATACGTCCATATGCCGGATTCTTAAAACGTAGGTAGAAGGAACCACAGGGTTTTTGTAACATATTGTATAGGTACTTAAATTATTCTCTATGACCCAAATTTATTCAAATTCTTGTTCAATAATTTAGTCATAAAAGCCTTGAAAATAAACAAGCTTAGTTTTGAATTTACAACATCAGTAACGACTTACAAATACATTTAAATATTTAAACAGTCTTAGTTCACAAAGAGGTGTTAACTATAACTTCTAACATGACTTAATAACAATTATTCAACGTTTAAATCAAAGGCGAGGCCTCATTTGCAAAAACAACACATCGCCATTGTTTCAAAGATCAAAATCCTTCGGTATTTACGTAATCCTTGGTTTAAAGTCTGTTTTAATGCTTGCCTTTGTAGAAGCCTGGACGAACAAGTCATGAAATCTTAAGATTAAGTGAGAGCTCCGTTTTATCTCATAGGGCCAGCGGACACCGGATTTAACCGGTTTTTACTGGATCCAACCAGTTCACACTAGTTTGTTGGGAGTTACGTTCGGAAATTGTGTGGGGCTGATAGCAGTTTTAAACGTAGGAGGCTAGTTTTATTAGTTGGGTGAAATATGTGTTTGTGGGAGTGCTTTTATTCTCTAAACGTGGTATAGTTTTAGCTCTTAGATGTTTTCTTCTGGCTGACTGACTTTATAAATTGAGTAGGTACAAACTTCGTTTAAAGAAGAACTTCGTAAAAATACTCTAATAAAAAATCTGAGACCTAACTATCGTTTAATTACAAACATAATAATATACAATTTTAAACTCTTCAAACAAAACTGCTATATCATTTCATAACAAAATAATAACACCAATAACGTCCCAATGTGAGTTACACCGAAAATCATTGTTAAGACCGGCCGCAGACGATGCTTTGAATTAATGAACAGATCGCAAGCGCGCGGTTTCCCTTAATTAATAGCTAATGAACGCTACCCCTACAGGGTGTTGTTTTAAAAATTCCCTGATACTTCACTTCATCCCGAGTACTATAGTATTTTGCTTGAACACACTTTTTTGTGGATATTTTTGGCAGTCTATTGTGGTCGGGATTTTGCATACAATCTGGATTTTTTGAAGTATTGATTGGTTGTGTATGGTGTAGACATTTTTAAGGATATTAAAGGTTGATTGGTATTGAATGACTTATGATAATATAATGTTATCCCACGTGAATTGAGGACTCCAAAAAGTCTACTTTGTTCACCTAGGTGAAATCACCCAGGTGAACAAAGTGGAATAAACCTTTGTAAATATATTGCATGTGGAATCTGTTACATGATTAATAATTATTTTATTTAGTCAGGCTATGGCAAACAGCACCGGTCAACTTCTTCTGATGAAGTGATTGGATTAGATTGGATCACTTACTTCTTTTCAACCGACTTCAAAAAAAGGAGGAGGTATTTTTTATTATTATTTTTTTGTTTGTTCCTCGATTACCCGAAGACGCCTGGACCGATTTCAAAATTTTTTTTTGTTGGAAAGGGTAGATTTGTCATTTGATCCCATTGTCATGAAGTCAGTATCTGATGATGGAATCCTAGGGAAACCGATGGGAACTTTTAAAAAATATAGGGGCGACTAGTGCATTTGTAAATTTTTTCGTTAATTCATTTAGATTATGAGACTTTAAAAAATAATTTACAAGAAACATAAGAATTATACCTACGATGTAAGATTCACCTCCCCTGCCACACACTGGCCGCGACAAACACAGCTTAACCTTAAGCGCGATAGTTCCACAAAGCTATAACTTTGCCCAACTTACAGCTAGTTTCTTTATCAGCTATCTAAAACTTTGGGAATATAACATCGCCTGTTATTCTTCTAGAAAATAGGTCAGATATAAAAAGGCCCTAAAGAAAATTACAAATTCTTCCGATACTGATGATTAGAATCTGATGATTGTAATCGGTACCTATCGGAAGAATTTTTAAAGGGTACCTATAGCGATAGATATGATTATCTTTCGCCATACTGTTTAATGCCCGGTAATGGATAGGCAATGGTGGATATATTGTGCATTATATTTTGAAACTATTCCGAATTTCTGAAACTGTATATTGATTGCATTAATTATGGGTTCTTGACATTATAAACCGCCTTGCTTAGAAGCGTAAGTTAATGAAACAGGATTATTGTTATTTTTTGTGTATATGATTATATTTGCGTAATATAAATTTGCTTGTCTTTTTTTTGTACCTATGTTAAATTTCAGACACAATTTAAATTGTTAAATGAATAAATAAATAAATAAAAAATGAGAAATATTATTTTCCAAAACAAAACTTCCTTTCATCCGCACCGGGCAAAATCCCAGACTGAAACCTCAATAGTATTATTTGGTTTCATAAAAAGTCTACTAAGACTACTACTAAGTAAAGTTCAAAATAACTTTATTCTGTTTCAAAAATATATTGACTCCTCTGGTGTTGCGGGTGTCCATGGGCGGCGCTGATCGCTCACCATCAGGTGATCCGTCTGCTCGATTGCCTCCTATTCCATAAAAAAAATATTAGACCGCCATACGATGCGCCGATGTGTTCAGGAGAAAGAGTAAGAGGTCACAGATAATCTATTGACGTTTGACGTCTATGTTACAGGTACTAGACTTTGCCTGGCTAGAAAATCGAACAGATCCTGATCAGCAACAATCCCACTTTACGGCATAAGTGTCCTTATTTGTTATTTTTGTACTCAATAATCGGGGTGACGTTTTCTTTTAAAAAAAATCCTGTAATTAAATAAAGATAAAAAAAAATTAGATGTTAAATGGGATTTTTGCAACTAACAAAAACAAACAACTAGTCAAAAATTGATGTTACCTTCAAAAAGATGCTCGTTTTGCTGCCCCTTCTAGTAACAACAAGCAACACCTTATATTATTTTAACAATACCATTCTATTAAGAGCCTTTGGTGACCATATATTTCTAGCATCCCGATATTAAGCTGGGTGCACACGGTACAACAGCGCCAGTGCAACAACATTATAGGTGAGACGTGAGTAGCGTCGGTGCTATTTGGAAATAGTTGTAAGCTTGTATATCTTGTGAATGGAGTGATTCTGACTTTGGGGTGTGATCAGAATGTTTGATCGTGTGTACTAAGCTTTAAATCTTGGTTCGAAATGTATAATTGAATTTTGTTTGATCCGCCGTCAAACTGTCATAGCAGTTTGGTGGGTTTATTTATTGTATTATTTTGTATAAAACTAATAAAGAATTAAATTATAAAAAAAAATATATACATCTTACCAACAAGTTATCCGGAAAACTAAACAAATTCAACTATTTATACAAATGTTGAACTCTCTTTATTTTAGTGTGTATTGCCATACTTATGTTGTGGGCCATAAAACAAGCGTGGGGTCAGCTTAATGTTACGGAAAATTCGCTTTTGCGAAGGAACTGTGGTAGTGTCGGGAGAACAAATGCGTTGGTCCGTGGATGTGTATAAAACAATGGTTTTATGGCCACACTCGTGATCTTTTCTTAGTTCTTCACTGAGTTGTAAAGAGTTTGTTAGATCTTAGTGAAGTAAGTTTTGATGTTTCACTATGAGAATCGAATTGGTTTGAGTGTTAATTTAATTAGGTATCGTTTATGTCAAGATGGACTAACCCAAGCAGGAAGCATAGAATTCCGATACGAGTCATGTAAAGTGCCATTGGGAGTCATTTTTTTGTCATCTAACTAGTAACATAACATTACGCCTTTTATTCCCGAAGAAGTAGGCAGAGGTGTACAGTACAATGTAACACCCACTTTTCACTATTTATGTTATGAGTCCCATGTAAGGGGGTAAGCCTATTGTCATAACGGGTACCTTTCCCGACTCCGTGCTACTACTGAGAAACCCAGTAATACTTTGCCAGACCCGGGTTCGAACCCGATACCCCTTGCCCGGCAGTCACACTTGCGACCACTTGGTCAACAAGGCAGTCATTGACCATAATTACTATTACTGGGTTTTTCAGTAGGTAATAGCACGGAATCTGGAAAGGTACCACCCCCTATTACATGGGACTCATAACATAAATAGTGAAAAGTGGGTGTTACATTGTACAGTGGCATAATGTGTACCTCTGCCTACCCCTTCGGGGACAAAAAGAGTGACGTTATGTTATGTCAATGTTTTTTTACGTATGTAAAGAAAATAGGTTTCTTTAATTTTGAATTTGGAGCGCTTCACGCGATTGATTATAAATTTTCAAATATTTAATCTGTGGTTTGTTTCAAAGAGTATAATAAGTTTAGAAGTCAGGGTTATTGGAATAATGTAATGTAATATGGAATTCACTAAAAAGTAATATTTAACTGATATATGTTTTGTAAGGAAAACTATTAGAATACGTGGAAAAATAAACTTTTAATGTCGTTTCTATGTTTTCAGGAAAAAATCTTTACAATGGTGTACTAATTAAAAGGTTTTTTTTGATAAGACATTGACGAGATAAATCTTAGTTTTCAGAAGCAACACATTCGTTTCTATATCATAAGATTTACGCCCGAATACTGAAAGGCTACTTAATTTTAAGTCGTGCTTAAATAACGTGTCATCTCTGTCATTTTACAAAAAAATTGTAGAGACAGCACTATACTTAAGCGTGACTTTAAATTGAGTGGCGTTTGAGTATCTCAGTTCTCTTATAATAAACTAGCTTTTACCCGCGGCTTCGCTGGCGTCACAAAAGGATAAAAAGTAGACTATGAGACATATACCAATACATACAGCGCCATCTATACCAATACTTTTTTTTCCCTCGGAAATATCAGTTTTTTCCGGGATTAATAAGTACTCTATTATTTAATCCGGACTTCTAACTTTACGTATGCAAAAATTCTCAGCAATGAGAAAGCGGAACAAACAAACAAACAAACTCACTTTCCCATTTATAATATTAGTAAGGATAATCTTAGCAGTCTTATAATAAAAACATGTGTCTCTAAGATAAATCGTGAAGCGACAAATCTGTTGAATTTCCTCTACACCTGCCGGCTAGTCTGAAGTCAGTAAAGCGAGGACATACACGTGATGCCAAGATGGCGTCGTTGCTTGGCGACAAATGTCTTAACATTACTGCAGTTCCTCTTAAAATATGAGAATTGGATACTTTCCTTAAACAAAAATTGTTGTTTCGGTCTGGGTGTCATTGTGTACGTGAACTTGTATGTTTGTAAACGCACCGACGACACAGGAGAAAATCCTAGTGTGGGGCAACGTTTAAAAAAAAAAATTATTCGACTGTTGATTTTAAGTCGAACTTAATTTTAGTATCTTTACAACAAAATTTTAGGAAATAAGTATGTTGTTTAGCGCAAAAAAAAACGTGACGTCACAATACACATTCTCATACAAAATTCAAAGAAAACTGTCGTTTTTAACAGTTTAGTGTTTCATTTGCCTAGTTGGCAAGTACCTAATATGAAATTAAGAGGATAGCAATTTGCGTTATAGTATCGTCTCATGTACTTCCTTCTTTGAATGGTTGCTACTGACTAAGGAATCTCAAGTACAGTTTCCACGTTGATGAAACATTGAAACATAATGATTGAAGATTTTGTGATGAAGATGTGAGGACCATACATATGTGTTTTTTGCGAAAACGAATTTGATCGATTAATCAACGATTCAAGCTAATACCAGCATTAATATCATGTCGTCTTACCTAAGTTCATTTGGATTATTCAGACTAATCAATCCTCCAAATCCAAACTGACCATTAACACGCCAATAGCACCATTATCACCAATGTACACATAATCTTCAAGCCGCTACAACGCGTTACTGCTGCACCGCTGCACCGCTGCACCGCTGGACCCCAACAATACGTGAAAGCATTTAAGTGAAACTGCCAACTCTTGCTACGAATAAATACGAAATGCGCTGTGTTGCTGGAGCATTTGACCACGAATTCACACTACTACTGGATCTCATAAATATCTCGAAGGTTTGAAGTGAGTTATGATCGAGATCGTGGTTTTAAGAAGTATAGGAAACAATATCAATATGTACACCGTAATAAAAACCTTTTTTCATTTAGTGACAGTCTGTCACTTAATCAGAATCAATACAACTCGGTAAAACAAGATCTATAGAAGAGACCAAATAAAGAGAGAGAGAGAGATAATAAAACCTGATCCGCCATCTCAAGGTCATGCACAAACCTTGACTCTATTAAAAAACAGAACATACCATCGGAAAAAATATACATACATACATAACCTTACACCATGGGGGAAGGCAGAGACTTTGGAACGTCAATTGCTACGATTCCTACAATCAATGATTTTTTATACAATATGACAATCATAAAATTTTCTTGCATGCTCGTCGGTTAAGGGTACTTATAATTTCAGCCCTTCTTAATATATCGCCAATCTGGTCAGTATATGTCCGTCAATCTGGTCAGCCACAGCACAAACCGTGCAGCCAAAAGCCATTGGAAAATAAAACAAAGAAACCGTTTCCACTTCATAAAACTCACATAATTATCGATATTATTCATACGATTGCAATATTTTAAACACTAACTTTAGTTCGAGTTTCAATCGAGAAGCCTTAGTACAACCCTAGTATTAGAAGCAACATTAGTCGCCGACCAAGTTTAATGTTCATCGCTATAAATACGCGCTCAGCTGATGTATTTACTGCTTCACAAATTGTACCTTACTAACAGCCTGGAGGCTTGGGATCACCTGAAACTATACCGCTTAATGTTCGTGATAAAAGATGATTGTTCTCTCAAGTACCTGGGTGGAGATGTGATCTACATATTGGAAGTGGTTATGTTTGTTATCATGTTTTAATTGGTTTTATTGTAATTGTTTATTGGTATTTGTTTGTATGTTGCACATCAACATCAATATCAACAGCCTATAATGCTACTAAAGGCCTCTTCTCGTACGTAGAAGGTTTGAGCATTAATCGCTACGCTTGCTCAATGCGTGTTGCCAATATTAAATTTATAAAGTTTGGGTTTCCTCACGATGTTTTCCTTCACCGTTTGTCAGTGGTGTCTAAATAATTTTAGAAAGTACATAGAACTCGTAAAGTCACATTGGTACTTGCTCTTGGTAGATTTCGAACCCGCACCTACATACATAAGGGAGTCTTAAACCTCCGGGCCACCACGACTGTTGCACATAATGAAATTAACTCAAATAGTATTACAATAGGCTCACCCCCTATTACATGGGACTCGTAACATAAATAGTAAAAGTGGGTGTTATATTGTACAGTGGTATCACAGATATAATAATTTTAATATTTCTGTGAGTGGTATAATGTGCACCTCTGCCTACCCCTTCGAGAATAAAAGGCGTGATGTTATGCTATCTTATGTAATATTACTAGGCTGGTGCATTTGATGTTTGAAACAACATTAAATAGTATTAGAAGCTGTATTGCAAAGGGAAAAGAATGGGTTTGCAATGGGTTTCATTGTACCACTATTTAACTTAATTTCCGACCGTTAATGAAGCTATGTACCCCGGTCTATACATGATAATGACATCATAATAACTTTTGTTATCCTTTTGCATCCGTAGAAAAGATTTTCTTTCATTCTTAAAGACGTTATCTTTATTGATAAGCAGTATACATTTTTAAGAGCCATTCAAATAGAAGCACATTCTCGTGGATTGTAGGACCATATTATTATTCGTAGCTACATGAAATGGGAGTTCCCAGTGGCGGTAGTACATAAGGACTAGTACATAGTTTAACTGTAGTACTACTCAGTACTAGTTAACTCGACTGTGTTCCTAATATCATGTGAATGCCTCCTTCTTCAAGCGATCTGGCGAAGCATTATTGGAGGTTATCTATGTGTTCAAGTTTTTTTTCAGTAATACATAGTAGTCTTTTTTGTGGGACAAGCCTGCCACAACCTCCCAAAACCGCTGCAACTTCTGTAAGCCAGGATGTACAGTAGATACAACCATGAAAACACCGGAACACTGAAGTCCGGCGCGTCCCAGGGACATGAGTAACTGTCTTGGTTCCCGCAACGAAGTGAATCAGAAGATATTATAAGAGGAGAAGAAGAAAAACTATGTTGTCCACTTCCCTCTGTGAATTACTGCAGGAGACAGAATGAATTAAGCCTTAAGGTACAAAGAAGAGACTGTACAATTGTACTGTACAATACAAAGTAGTCTAACGCTATGCCTAATGTTCACTGCCTATAACATGAAAAGCATAAAATAATTGGAGAATGTCACACCCACACAAAAACAAAACATCCCCAATCATGACTGCCTCATTGGCCGAGTGGTCGCAAGTGCGACTGCCGGGCAAGAGGTCTCGGGTTCGATTCCCGGGTCGGGCAAAATATTACTGGGTTTTAAAAAGAAGTCTCAGTACTAGCACGGAGTCTGGAATTGTGCCCGGTATATGGCAATAGGCTCACCCCCTATTACATGGGACTCATAACATAAATAGTGAAAAGTGGGTGTTACATTGTACAGTGGCATAATGTGCACCTCTGCCTACCCCTTCGAGGATAAAAGGCGTGATGTTATGTCCCCAATCATTTTATCCCAAAATAAACCTACAATGTTCTATACCAAACTAAACATATTTGTTCAACGTTCGTCCATATTAAAATCAAACAACAACGTCATCGTTTTTTACAACACCCGCCATTTTATCAATATGTGAATGCAACTTGACATCCGCGCTGCAATCTAGATAAAATCTGTCAATCAAATGGTTCCGTAGGCGATTTGGACGTACAGGACATAAAACATTCCGTTTTGAGTGGTCCGAACTGTGTGTGGTGTAAGTAGAGGACGTAATTATTTTCAATTTTAATTCTTTTGACTTAGAATCTCATCCTAGATTAACATGAGTGCCAGTATCAGTCATTAATTCATCCATCCGCTGCTGCATTTAGACCAGAGGTTTGGATATATTAGTTTTTCCAGTAGACCTCAAAGAGCTCAATCTAGATTACATTACTCTCTAAATCCTTGTCATATATGTCCAGTTCGTCAAGCCAACTCCTTTTGGGCCTCAACCAGAACCAGACCCGAGGGTACGCCGCGTCGCGTTCCGCGCGCGCCTCAAAGAGCCATCGGACCACCACGGATGGGGCCCACTAGGGCTGATGCCGATTCGGAGTCGCGGAGAACCTAACGGGTTACCGGGGCTCCGGCTCGAAGTGCAGGAGAAGGAACGGGGTGGTTTTTAGTCAGTAAGAACCACACTCCCTTCCGCCTCACCCAGGCGGGAGATGTAATTTGATGATTTTCCCCACCTAAAAAAAACTCCTTTTGGGCCTGCCGTGGCAGCACAAGGATTACCCACAAAACGCTTTACATAGAAAGGAGTGAAAGAGGGAGGCCATTACCCTGCAGTCGGACGATCATTGCTAGAAAAAAAATTACCTATCTCTTCACTCTCTCTCTCTCTCTCATTTCTCTTATATAATTGCAGGACGTCTTACTGTTCAGTCCAGCCTTTCATGTTCAACCTTTATTGAAAACTTCAGTAATATTGTAGTACTCTTAAAATTTTCCATTTATTTTCTTTTTGACAATCTACAATAGAGTTGATCAAGCTATTCCATAAAAATAACCACAAGCATTCACTAACGCTATATCTCATACCTTAGACCACTGTGACACGCAGTGTGCGCGTAACACACGGCGTACGTGGGACGCGCATAACGAATGTCCAAACACTGAATAGCTGATGAACAATTTGCATACCTGAATCGCTATAATGTACTGACACCTTTAGCTATATGCTTTGAGGGACAACCCTTCATAGAAAGCAAAGATAGATAAAGATTGAAAGGTAAACCGATTAAGAGATTTTCTTTTTCATTTATGAGTAACTAGCTTTTACCTGCGGCTTCGCTCGCGTCACAAAAGGATAAAAAGTAGCCTATGTGACATATAGCAATACATACAGCGCCATCTATACCAATTCTTTTGTTTTCCCTCGAGAATATCAAATTTTAAAAAGTACCCTATTATTTAACCGACCTTCAAAATTTACGTCTGCAAAAATTCAATGCAATCGGTTTAGTTGTTACGGCGTGAAGTCGGAACAAACAAACAAACTCACTTTCCGATTTATAATATTAGTAAGGATTTTCATTAGTTCTTAGGTAGTGAGTAGGCGGATCCCAATAGCGTTATGGTTAGCATTCATCGTCGCCCATACCAACACTAGACAGGCTCTTGAAGCGAATTTTTCAGTCATTTAACTGTTTCACAGGCTATATTATTTAGGTGCACTTTCCGATTTTGGTTTTACTCATTCATAATCCTAGTCTTACTAATATTATAAATGCTGCTATAATATTAAAATGGGTGAAGGTATCGAGATGAAATTTGGAACAGGGGTAGATTATTGTCTGTAATTACAAATAGGCTACTTTTATCCCAAGGAAACGCGGGCGAGGCCGCATGCAGAAGCTAGTTATAATTGTAATATTGAAAAATTCGTGTGAGGAATTAAATTAAGAAAATAATAATAAAACGTATACAAAAAAAGAAACGTAGACACAGAGCACATTGAGTATGACAAATTAATTTAAATATATCAAAGAAACGACTACCTATCTATTTTATTACTAAATTGAAAATCTAAAAACACACACCAAAGGCATAAAATATTGCACAAATAAAAGTTCCCAATTAGTTGGAAAGTCTCTCAAAGCAATGCCGCGTGGTCACCGCACGTTTGGGCGGACGTTAGCTAGTGCGATTTCATTGATTGAAATGTCCTGCGTTTGAATACTTGACATACATACTACTATGTATTCTGCCGGTTTGCTGTGTTGATTTTTGTGACGTTTTGTATTTCTAAAAGCTTGCATATCCTCTCTAAAAGGGTTTGGCAGAGAAATTGAAAAAATGTTTTTAATTTTTTACTTGGTTTACTTGGAATCTGCCTAATTTTCCTTGAATATAGGAAAGGTATTTTATTTCTCGTAAGTAGTAGAATAGTTCGGAGTGTGGGAGAGCCAGCTTCGGCTCGAATGGGCCGGCTCGACTGGAGTGATACCACGGCCTCACAGAAAACCGACGTGAAGCAACGCTTGCGTTGTGTTTCGTCGTATGATTGAGGTTACCGGAGGCCCAATTACCCTCCCCTTCCCCAATCTCCCCAATCCCTGAATCCCCAACGATCCTCAAACTCCTAATCCCCAAAAGGCCGGTAACGCACATGTAACGTCTCTGGTGTTCCAGGTGTCCATGGGCGACGCCGATTGCTTACCATCAGGTGATCCGTCTGCTCGTTTACCGGCTTATGCCATAAAAAAAAGTGTAACACAACAACGTGTATTATACTGTCCACGTTGCATTATTTCACAAACACATATGTCTTTCATAAACAATTGGCGGCCTACAAACGACCAATTCTTGCTTATTGCTTAGAAACAATAAAAACTCTCGTCTACAAAGCGGCACGTTAAACCGGCCCATCGTTTTTGACGAATGCATGCATACGGCATGCAACGTGGACAGTAGGCCTTAGTCGAAACGTGAACTAAAATACATCATACTCATCCTACAAAAGTAATGTAGAAATGAGTATTAAACTGTCAAACACCAAGCGGTCACCGGTGACCGCGACCTATTGTTCTTTAATTGTGTCTATAAAACCGGTACTCGACGAGTTAATAAACCTATTCACATTAATTTGTGGTCATTGCGGTCGTGGTGGCCCGGATCTTTAAGACGCCCGCTTCACATGCATGAGTGCGGCACCCTCATGCATGTTCGAAACCTACCAACGGCAAGTACCAATGTGACTTTTCAGAGTTATTTCTGAAATTATCTAGACACCACTGAAAAACGGTGAAGAAAAATATCGTGAGGAAACCTGGACTTATAATTTCTAATTATAAGTTTGTAATCGCCAAGCCGCATTGAGCAGGCGTGGTGATTAATGCTCAAACCTTCTCCGTGTGAGAAGAGGCTTTGCTCAGCAGTGAGCATTTATAGGCTGTTAATGATGATGATGATGATGATGATTCACATTAAAGTATTTTTTTCTTATATTATCGAATTCTTTAATCAAACACAAGACAATACACAAGGCAATTTCCAAGCCTAAAGCAAACTAATTATAATACCATCACACAAAAAACTCCCAACCACATTTTCCGTTCGGCAAAAAACACCGAATTTTTTCCCAGCGATTTTTTCCCAACACAACAGATCGGCCGTTCATTGGTGCTATTTGAATGGTCCGTGACCCACATCGGGTGGTGGGACGTAATATCCGTTCTGACGTCCAGCACACTCCGGAAATTTCATCAAATCTGTCATACGATTGATAAGTTATCGTCAACTAATGTTTTCAGAATGTTACTTTCGATTTTTGTGGCTGAAAAGTGAATGGAATTATTAGTACATGAGTTTTAATGTACCTGTTACTCAGGATTAATATAGTCAGTGAAGTCATTGGGAGCGGCCTATGTTTAGTAGTGGACGTCCTATGGCTGATATGATGATGCTACCTAGATAGAAGGCAATAGGTTCATTACTAAATTACTAGCTTTTTCGAGCGGCTTTGCCCACGTATTACCATTTTTCCCATGGGAGCATTTAATCGGGATGGAAACTATTATCACCTAAGTCAGCCCATATCCTGCCTGTATACGAAATTTCATCTAAATCGATTTAGTAGTTACAGCGTGATCGACGGCCAAATAAAGTTGTGTAATATTAAGTGTAAGTAGTGTGCCAATAAAACTATTCTTTTTTATTGACTTATAATGTAATCTGACCCATCAAATCCCCTTTGGAGTTTCATGCTCGTTCTGCTCCATAGGAATCTACAACTTGGAATGAGCAAATAGCTTCACTTTTAAATTTATATTGTTGACGTTCAAAAGTGCCTTCCTGTTCTAATTGAAATAAATGATTTTGACTTTGACTTCAAAAATCCAGTTACAAAAATTACAACTAAAAAAATACCTATTAACTGAATGTAACAGTGGTAACAATGTAACAGTAAACTCTTTGTATGAAAACTAATTCAATACATTACCAATACGGACCCCATAAAGTTTAGTAGAAGACTTTTGTTTGACTCTAGCAGGAGTAGACATAAAAAATGTGAAGCAATTTCACTCGCCGCCCGCAGACTGTCATGAATATTAACCATTTCACGCCATCTGCCACAGAGTAGGGAATTGAGCGTAGATTCGACAGATTAGGGCTTGACCTTTGTATGTAGTCGGGCATAAAAACTACTAAAGTCTAGTCTAGAAACTAGCCTAGAATAGAAACTATTGTGTAGAAATGTATTCGGTACCTACAATCCTACACACATCGTTTTTTCTTCTTCTCCTCTTATAACATGTTCTGATTCACTTCGTTGCCGGAACCAAGACAGTTATTCATGTCCCTGAGACGCGCCGGACTTCAGTGTTCCGTTGTTTTCATGGTTATATCTACTGTAGATCCTAGCTTACAGGCGTTGCAGCGGTTTTGGGAGGTTGTGGGTGGTTGTGGGGGCCTTGTCCCTTAATAAAATACATAAATACATTATGAAGCATGTAGTTCTTAAATATAAGATAGGAAAATATGTTTTGTGAGACCTGAAGTTTCAAATAGGTACTTAGAAAGTGGTCAAAAGTATATCGTATTCTGTTAGAAATGAAATAAAACGACAAAATGTTAGGTAGGTAACTAATTATTTAGTTATCATGACTAATATTATTAACCTTCAAGCGGGCGCGCGGTCATTTGTAACGGGAGCGGGCGCGCGTAACCGAAAAGACGTTTGGGATGTATTTATTTGTACTTAGATATATTATTATCATCGTCCTTAACTTGTTGAGTACCGTCATTATAGACACGATTAAAGAACAATAGGTTGCGGTCACCGGTGACCGCTTGGTGTTTGACAGTTTAAAGTATATTTTGCCAAAAAAAGTAATTACAATTATCAAAAAAAACAACAATTATTAACTTAATTAAAACTATGTAAGCTGAAGCATGTTTCAGTCCAAATAAACAATTTTTATGATTTTAGTAAAATGTTAATCGCTATTTTTGTTTCTTTGTTTTTTTTTTCTAACAAACCTCGTGGAAGCCTTTCAACTTTTACCCACCCCCGAGTAGTAGGAAGTTCTCAATTTACAGTTATTTGTTTAAAAAACCTCCTAACTAAGAGTTTCCTTTTGTCTTGAACGAACAAAAACATTTTTGTTGGTTTTCCTCGTTTAACCCCTTTGCTACCCCAAACTTTAGGTAAGTAGTAAGTAGGTATTGTTTATTTTTTTTAAGGTATAAGTACCCCTGGTAAGCAACAACAAACTAATTTCAATTTTTTTTTTTTAGTAAATCAGAACAAAATACATACTACCTACTTACTTCAAAAAAAAGGATTCTTTTTAATATCGAAATAGTTGTTGTTTTGAGTTGGTCCATATTTGAAAAATATTATGCAGCTTTTCTTTCCCGTTTTATTAGAGTACTGAAGTCTGTAAGGAGGTAATTTGTGAAAAAAACACTTGGCCCATCAGCCTCAGCACACTGAAGTATAATTTTTTGTTATCATCATCATATCACCACGCCTTTAATCCCCGAAGGGTGTAGGCAGAGGTGCACACAAAGGTAACACCTACTTTTCACTATTTATGTTATGAGTCCCATGTAATAGGGGGCGAGCCTATTGCCATATACCGAGCACAATTCCAGACTCCGTGCAACTATTGAGATTTTTTTAAAACTCAGTCATACTTTTCCCGACCCGGGAATCAAACACGACACCCCTAGCCCGGCAGTCGCACTTGCGACCACTCGGCCAACGAGGCAGTCAGATAGTATGATAATGTAGTAAATATAAAAACACTACAAATTTCTGGTAGGCATAATAACTAGGGGTGCGGTGCCAGAAGACCTCCCCGTGGTGCACCCTGGGTGCGGGCGACAGTCTCCCTAGCGGGGGTGATAGGGTTGGAGTGACTGTCGCCCGCAGCAGACTTCTGGACTGGGCGGGCGAACCCGATAGGGTTCTGGAGGCGGCGGGCTGTGTGCGGAGGCTCATAGCCCGCGCTTCCGAGGGGCGTTTCTCCGCCCGTCTCTCTGGACATAGCAGAGAGCGTGGCGTAGAGGCAAGGGCGGTGCTCGTTGTGCACTCACCCTGCCAGCGAGCAGCATCGGGACACAAGCTGTCCCCGATTGCAGCCGTCGATATCGTAACCCGTAAGGAGGTCACGGTCATGTTTTGTGACTCTGAACGGGACGAGGGTCTTGGCTTGGTCGCCCGGACCGCGAGGAAGATAACCTCTATAAAAAATTCCTCCAATACTAAGTTCTGGTGCGCGGCGAGAGTATGCATGGCTGAGGAGTAGTGTCAGTCGCGAGCGCACCCCCAGCTAGGGGACCAGTGGAACCTCTAGTTGGGAAACAAATGAACACTTACCCAGGTACAGGGGGCACTGCCTGGGTGGACCGAATATTTCCCCCATACTCGTGGGAACTGTATGGAGAAAGTCAAATCTAAAAAAACAAAACCACAACTGTCGGAGGAGGAGAGTGCGGGTGAGCTTGGCTCACCTGCAGACGTAGTAGAGGGGAGCCCAAGGGGCTCTGGCGCCCGTGGGGAGACGCTGGACACATCTAGCATGCCCCACACACGGGTATCAATTACGATGGTGTCGGACCCTGAGTCCGACACATCACTGGCGAATCGGCTGAGCGTGAGCTCGAAGGGCTCACGCCGTCGCGTGACGGGGACGTTTAAGCGTCCCAGGCTGGAGGAGGACGCTTCGTCCCCGTCCTCCGGCGCGCAGGCGCCTCCCCCTAAAGTCCCAACGGCGGCGCGGGGTAGGGGCGGCAAGGGCGGCGGTCGCCGGAAACCGGCACCAGTTGCCTGCGTGGAGTCAGCCGAGCAGCTGGCTGCGGAGGGCAGGGCTCTCTCGAGCGCTGCCCGTTCAGAGTCCTCCGCAGCCGAGATGTCCGGCGTGGAGGTTTCGGAGGGCGAGTCGGGCTCCGAGAGCGCGAGCGGCTCCGGGCACCTCCGACAGGCCATCACGGAGGTGCTCCATAAACTGGCTATGGGGAAATCCCAGCCGGTTAGGCTCTCCCTCCTCAGGGCGGCGGTGGCCACTATTACGGAGGCAGCCCTTGAGCAGTGCGCGGTGCCCACTGCAGAAAAGGTGCGCTCCGAGCTGGGCGAGATGCGGCGGGAGCTGGCGCGCTTGGCGGCCTCCAATGCGGCCCTGGAGGCCGAGCTGCGGACGGCCAGGGCCGAGCTCGCCGCTGCTCGCGGCAGTCACCCCCAGCCCCCGGCGGAGTCCGACGTAGTCGGACTGCTGCGAGCGGAGATGGCTGCCTTCCAGCGACGTTTTGACGTGCTGGAGGGCAGGCTTTTGCGCCCCCCGCTCGCATCGAGCCGGGCCTCCCCGCCCGCGGCATCGGGCTCATACGCGGCTGCTATGGCCAAGCCTCCGACCTCCACTGGTCAGGCTGGCCGCGGCCCCCAACCGCCGGCAAAGGCGCGGGCGCCTCCTCCCGCGAGGCCCTCGGCGCCCCCGCCGGCGCAGACCCCAGCTGCGCCGATGGCGCCTGCGCCCATGAGGCGCAAAAAGAGGAGGGACACTCCAGCCCGGCAAGCTGGAGTTGCAGCAGCGGCGGCGGAACCCGCCCCGCGAGTGGAGGACGGCGGCGGTTGGCAAATCGCCGGCGAGGCGAGGAGAGTCGCCAGGGAGAGCCGAAAGCGCCGCAAAAAGGCGCAGCGGCAGCGACGGCAGCAGCAGCGCAGGGAGAAACGCGCTGCTGCCTTGCTCCTCGCCCCTAAGACCGCGGCTGTAGTTATTACACTGCAGCCCGAGGCGGTCAATAGGGGCGTTACCTATGGTGACGTCCTCGCCAAGCTCAAGGGGGCGGTAACACCTGCGGAGTTCGGGGCCCCGGACGGGTTTGCGGTCAAGGTGACCGCTACCGGAGCCCGTCTACTGGAGGTCCCCGGCGCGGCCAGTGGCCCGTCGGCCGACGCCCTGGCTGAGAGGCTTAGGGCGTGCCTCGGGGCAGACGAGGCCCGCGTGTCCAGGCCCACCAAATGTGTGGATGTCCGGATATTGGGCCTGGACGACTCCGTCACGGAAAGTGAGGTGGTGGCCGCTGTGGCCAGGACGGGAGGGTGCCCTGCTGACCAGATCAAGGCGGGCACCATCCGTCCGGACAACTCGGGGCTGCGCACGGTGGTGGTGAGCTGCCCCGTCACAGCGGCCAAGAAGCTGAAGGAGGGCAAAAGGCTCTTGGTGGGATGGGTCTCGGCGCAGGTAAAGCTGCTCGAGACCCGGCCTCTGAGGTGCTACCGTTGTCACGTGGGGGAGCACGTGAGCGCCAAATGCACCTCAGAGGTGGACCGCAGCGACTGTTGCTTCCGCTGCGGTCGGCCCGGTCACAAGGCCGGCTCCTGCACTGCCCCGCTGCACTGCAACGCATGTGCGGCGGCTGGCAAGCCGGCCAATCACCGGGTCGGGAGCAAGGGCTGCTCCCCTCCTGCCAAACCCAAGGGCAAAGGTAGGCCCTCCGCCACCCCTGCCGTTTCCGCCGCGGCCGCCGCCACTGCCGTCGCAGTCGCCGCTGCCGCTACTGAGGAGATCGGAATGGACTGTCAATAATGGCTTCATTCCGCCTCCTCCAGGCGAATGTTAACCACTGCGCCGCTGCTCAGGATCTCCTGCTCCAGAGCATGGCGCAGTGGTCGATCAATGTCGCCGTGGTCTCCGAGCCGTACTTTGTCCCGCCCAGGGATCACTGGGTGGCGGACCTGGACGGCTCGGTGACCATCATCTCATCGGCCGCCGCCGGTACCCCGACTCTTGAGGCAGCTCAAAGAGGCCGGGGTTGTGTCGCAGCACGGTTCGGAGAGCTCGCTGTGGTGGGCGTGTACTTCTCTCCGAACCGAACTCTCGCCGAGTTCCACAACTCCTTGATGGAGTTGATCACAGTCGTCGTCGGGTTCCGTTCCCTCCCCGTGCTCGTCCTCGGGGACTTCAATGCCAAGAATTTGGCTTGGGGTTCCCGGTTCACCGACGTCCGGGGTAGGATGGTGGAAGACTGGGCCCTTGAGGCAGGCCTAGTCGTTTGAACCGGGGTTCTGTCCCTACGTGCGTGCGGATGCAGGGCGAGTCGGTGGTGGACATTTCGTTCGCCAGCCCTGCTCTGTCACCACGTATCGTTGACTGGCGTGTCATGGAGGAGGTGGAGACGTACTCCGACCACCGGTATATCCGGTTCAACGTCTCCGCCGAGTCCGCGGATCCGCCGGTCAGACAGGCCCCATGTGGCCCGCGTTGGGCGCTGAAACAGCTGGACCGGGAGCTGCTCCTGGAAGCCGCCATCGTGCAGGCCTGGGTGATACCACCGGTCAGGCCTGCCGACATTGACGATGAGGCCAAGTGGCTCCAGGACGCCATGTCCAGGATCTGTGACGTGGCGATGCCCCGGATCCGGTCGAGCAACAAAAGCGCCAGGTGTACTGGTGGTCGCAAGAGCTGGCAGCTCTACGCAAGGCGTGCACTGCTGCGCGACGCCAGTACACTAGGCACCGCAGGCGCCGTCTCCGTCCTCCAAATGCGGAGGCGAGAGAGGCGGAGTTGTATGAGGGATACAGGGCGGCGAAAGCCGTCCTCAAGGCGGAGATATTGCGGGCTAAGGAGGAGGCCCGCCGGGAGATGCTGGGGACTCTGAATAGAGACCCGTGGGGACGCCCGTACCGCATGGTACGCGACAAGCTTCGCGCTTGGGCTCCCCCGCTCACTCAGAGTCTCCGGCCAGAGGTCGTTGAGGAGGTAATTGGCGCCCTGTTCCCCCGGCTGTGGAGGGGCTTCACCCCTCCGTATATGACTCCGCCCCCTGCGGTGCCCGACGCGGGCTATAGCGACGACGACGACGTCATCGTCCCAGAGGTGACCGAGGCAGAACTGAGAGCGGCGGTGCGCCGGATGGGCGCCAAGAACACCGCCCCAGGACCCGACGGCTTGCATGGCAAAGCATGGGTCCTGGCCTCAGAGGCTCTCAGGCCTCGATTAATCGGTCTCTACAGCGCATGCTTGGAGAGAGGCCAGTTCCCGCTGCTCTGGAAAGCGGGAAAACTGGTCCTCGTGCGGAAGACGGGCCGCCCTGCGGACTCTCCGTCCGCGTACCGGCCCATAGTGCTGCTCGACGAGGTGGGGAAAGTCTTCGAAAGAATCATTTCGAACCGCCTCGTCGCGCACCTGACGGATATTGGGCCGGACCTATCGGACGGCCAGTTCGGCTTCCGCAGAGGGCGCTCCACGGTGGACGCCATCATGCGCGTTAGGGACCGGAC
This sequence comes from Spodoptera littoralis, assembly GCA_902850265.1. NCBI lineage: Eukaryota > Metazoa > Arthropoda > Insecta > Lepidoptera > Noctuidae > Spodoptera > Spodoptera littoralis. The sequence goes on along the minus strand of LR824536.2, from coordinate 1,577,874 downwards.
GACGGGGACTGCAGTGTCCAGGGGTAAGGTCGTAGTGGCGGTGTCTCTGGACATCGCCAACGCCTTCAACTCCCTGCCCTGGAGCTGCATCTTGGAGGCACTCCGATATCATCGGGTGCCTACCTACCTCCGTCGTGTAATCGAGGCATACCTGACGGACAGGTCCGTCATCTACCCCGGTCACCGGGGCGAGTGGAACCGGCGAGAGATGTCACGCGGTGTTCCACAGGGTTCGGTTCTGGGGCCGCTCCTGTGGAACATCGGTTATGACTGGGTGCTGCGCACCGACCTCCCGAACGGCGTTAGCATGATATGCTACGCCGACGACACGCTGGTGCTAGCGCACGGGAGGTCGCACCAGGCGGCGGCCGATTTAATGGCGACAGCGGTTGCGACAGTCGTTGAGAGAATCCGGCAGTTGGGACTCGAGGTGGCGCTCCACAAGTCCGAGGCCATGTGTTTTCATGGCCGCGGGAATGCGCCACCTCCTGGTGGGTCTCAAATAATGGCGGGAGGGGTTACCATCGGCGTCGAGACGGCGATGAAGTACCTGGGACTCGTCCTCGACAGTCGATGGAACTTCGTGGAGCACTTCCGACGTTTGGCTCCAAAGTTGGCGAGGGTGGGGGCTGCGTTTAAGCGCATCCTCCCCAACCTCGGGGGGCCAAACGCCTCCTGCCGGAGGTTATACGCCGGGGTCGTGCGGTCCATGGCCCTCTACGGCGCCCCTGTTTGGGCGCCGAACCTGCTGCAGCGGCCCGCTCGGGCGCTGCTTATGGCACAGAGGGTCATGGCGATCCGAATGATCCGCGGATACCGCACGATCTCTGGGGAGTCGGCGAACCTCCTTGCCGGATTACCGCCGTGGGATCTGGAGGCGAAGGTGCTCGCGCGCGTGTATCGCATGCGCGCGGAGGCACGTCGCCGGGGCGAAACTCCGCTGCCGCGCCAGATAAGTGCGTGGCGGGATGAGCTCCGGCGCGATCTCATGGCGGAATGGCAGCAACGACTGTCGCAACCGAGGGCTGGGCTCGCTGCCATTGCAGCGGTAAGTCCCCTCTTTGAGGAGTGGCTTGAGAGACGCTACGGCGTCCTCACCTACCGCCTGACGCAGGTCCTCACCGGACATGGAAGTTTCGGGAGGTACCTGTGTCTGATGGGGCGGGAGGAAGCGCCCGGGTGTCATCACTGCGAGGACCACCCTGAGGACACGGTGGAACACACTGTTGCGGAATGCCCTGCGTGGGCTGAGCACCGCCGTGCCCTCAGGGAAGTGATCGGCGATGGAGACCTCTCGCGTCCGGGCCTAGTTCAGGCCATGATGCGGAGCGAGGGGGACTGGGATGCCGTCTCCTCCTTTTGCGAAGCAGTCATGCTGGCTAAGGAGGAGGCGGGACGCGTGAGGCAGCGAAGCGCTGCCTCCTCGCAACCCAGCCATCGCGAAGGACACACCGGGCGTCGGGGATCGCGGGACGATCTCCGGCCACCGTAGGCGCGGGCCTGCGGACGGCGAGCATGGGTGGCTCCCCGTCCGACCAGAAACAGACCCGAGCGTACGGCGCGTCGCGTTCCGCGCGCGCCTCAAAGAGCCATCAGACCACCACAGATGGGGCCCAATAGGGCCGATGCCGATTCGGAGTCGCGAAGAACCTAACGGGTAACCGGGGCTCCGGCTCGACGTGCAGGAGAAGGAACGGGGTGGTTTTTAGTCAGTAAGAGTCTGACACTCCCTTCCGCCTCACCCGGGCGGGAGCAGTCATTCGATGATTTTCCCCCCTTAAAAAAAAAAAAAAAAAAAAGGCATAATAACTACCTCGAAAATTTCTTACACATCTGTACAAAGGTTAATCTATGTCCAAAAACAGGGTAACAAAGTGTGGCGGGCGTCGATTGCCGCGCTTACGATACTTCAGGGTCGTATTTCAACTGAAACCGGCGCGTTACAGATTACCTCCAATTTTCTTTGCTACTACATTGAATATGCTTCAATTGGAGAGATCCTGATTTGGTTATCCCTCGCGACGTGTAGGATGTGGTATTTTTTTAGACTTTGCAATGCCTCTAGTCTGAGCTTAGACAACTTTTTTTATAAGTCAAGAATAGAATAGAATAGATTATTTATTTGCTATGAATGTAGGTACAAATTATTAGGTGTTACAACATTTTAAACTGTCAAACACCAAGCGGTCACCGGTGACCGCAACCTATTGTTCTTTAATTGTGTCTATAAATACGGTACTCGATGAGTTAAGGTTCCTTGTACATTCTACCTTAATTGGCTTCCAAATATACATTTTAAAAGAATTTATTAAAACTTATCATCCAAGAACTCTTGTACTGAATAAAACTTGTGCAAAAGTAATTCTGTAATGCTACCACATAATTTTAGCGATAATGGTACGCCTACATATGAATTAATTAGCACGTCTCTTTGAGTACCGTCATTATAGACACAATTAAAGAACAATAGGTTGCGGTCACCGGTGTCCTCGCGGTGTTTGACAATTTAAATTTAGTTAGTGATTGTTCCTTGATATTATTCCGTAACTTATTATAAACAAGGAACAAGTGTTAGTGATCAGTGATTCCCATGCACACGAGTAACATCAGAAGAATTACAATTAGTACGTTGACTGTATTTTTAGATGAGAGAATGAGTCACGATTGGCTTTCGGTAACCTTTTTCACATAGAATAGAAAACCGAGATGAAACGACATAAAACGTTATTATGAGGTTGTCGTTATTACCCTAGTTTGTATCGAAACGTGGTTTTGGCCGCAAATATTTTTTGTTAAATAATGTAAAGTGTAATATGTGTTTTACTTAATAAAATGTGAACATGATTGAAAAAGAGTAATATGGAGTTTCTTGCTCGTTCTTCTCTATAGGAATCTACACTTTGGAACGAGCAAATAGCTTCACTAGAGGACTGACCGACAGACTGACATTTTTCTTATTATTCTATATTTAAATATTTTGTTTTGACGTTCAAAAGTGCATTCCTGGTCTAATTGAAATAAATGATTTTGACTTTGACTTTGAAAACAGCGGCCGAGATTACGCAACTCAATTTATATTTTCATAATGAATAGTGTGTCGTTCACACCCAAACCTAATCCTATAACCCTCCATCAATCCAGGAATCCAAGATAAACGCAAAATTTTAAACTAACATACCCACTCTAAATCACTTTAAAGCGTAAACTAATCACTTAAAAGGCCCGACCGTCCATAAACAAAGTAGACTGACCGATAAATTTTCACGTCTAGCGCCTTACGGTAGTTAATTTTTAATTCGACAGTCCACAGGTCTTACCCCGCGGACGGTCGATGCGAGACTGATGGGTTTCGTGGTGGGGGGTGACCGCACAGCTTAGTTATTTCGACTACCGTCATTTGTTGACTGGCTCGTTTTAAATTAGATGTCCGAGGAAATGTTTTCTTCTATCTTTCGAGGTACAATTCGGGTTGATTTAGCAGAGTCATGTTGGTGATATACAAAGGGTAATTCTCACGGTCGCTTTGGCCTTTTTTATTTTCTGCTTTTAGCCGTTACTGGGCTAAAACCTTTCTTCGAATTACTTTGCCGTCAATAGCCAGTACTCTCATTCACTTTTCGCCAGTTATAATAGCAAACATGAAATAAAATTAACATAACATCACACCTTTATATCTCCGAAGGGGTAGACAGAGGTTCACATTACGGCACTTAATGCCACTGTTACAATGTAACACCCACTTTTCACTATTTATGTTATGAGTGGACACCCGAAAAACCAAGGCGTTACAAGTGCGTTACCGGCCTTTTGGGAATTAGGAGTTTGAGGATCGTTGGGGATTCAGGTATTGGGGAGATTGGGGAAGGGGAGGGTAATTGGGCCTCCGGTAACCTCACTCACACGACGAAACGAAACGCGAGCGATGCTTCACGTCGGTTTTCTGTGAGGCCGTGGTATCACTGCGGTCGAGCCGGCCCATACGTGCCGAAGCATAGCTCACCCACACTTAGTATACACTTATATGTAAAAGATATAGATAGACTATACTACTAATTCGCTATAAAACCGTCCTCTACAAACTGGAACGTTCAGGAGACGTCTGAAACAAGTGTGGCACTAAGTTTCTTGCTACATTTATTCTCACAACCTCGAAAACTTGTTACGAAATACCGACCCAGAAGTTTGGTGTATCGTTTTACACTCCATTGCGCCATCTCTGCAACATCATTAATCAATGTCAAAATACATTCGAGCAAACCCAGCAATGGAATGCACATACAAAGAATTTGCTTTACGAACATTTCGTTTTGGGCTGTTACAAGATTTTTCTCCTTTTTCGCGATTTTCAAGTGAAAGAAATATACTTGTAGTTAATGTGTTTTTAAATACTTTTAGCGTGAAGGGTGTTAGTACGTGGATAGCTATGTTTATTTACTTTTTGGTCTTATTCAATTCGTGGTTTGTTACATAATCCTAATGTTCAAATACTATGTATGAGTATTCAATCTGAAGTCGCATTACGAATTCTTTATAAAATGACAGAGTTGGCACGATATCTAATTACATACAAATAGTCAAAAGCATGGAATTTTACGACTTGAGAAGGGCTAGACCGATATGGCTGATTTTTTTTTTATTTGTTGTATTTGTTAATGTCAGGAGAAGGTTCTTATGGCAGAAAAAAAAACTGAAAATCCTATGGGATTGGGAGAAACGGGATTGCGCGTACGAAGTCGCGGGCAGAAGCTAGTTAGTTAGTTATAAACCAGAACTCCTTATCTCATACGTCATGTTTGATTTATATTAAACCTTCGTGAGACATTAATATTTACTACATTAATTATTATATTTGCGGAATGCTGCTCATGAATGTGAACCTCTAGCATGGCTTGAAACGAGTCAAGTTCCTCGTCAAATAATTATGTGAGTAAGCAAATTAGCACAATAAGTCATGCTTAATGTTCATGTGATCACTACCCCAAATCAAATGTATATGTCGCAGAGAACCTAACGGGTTACCGAGGCTCCGGCTCGAAGTGCAGGAGAAGGAACGGGGTGGTTTTTAGTCAGGAAGAGTCTGACACTCTCTTCTGCCTCACCTAGGCGGAAGAAGTCATTCGATGATTTTCCCCCCTTAAAAAAATCTATTGTATATGGATATAGACACCTCCAGCATACCAACCATACCCACAAGAAATTATACAAAAAATCTTAGCTACAAAACCACTCACTTCTTTTAATTACTGCCCCTCAAATCCCAACATCACCCTTTCTATTAAAATTCTCCCTGAACCTCAAATTCTGGAGGGTCGAAAGCCTCACAGGGTTCAAAAAAAAGGTTGTATATTCACCCTAAACTCTTGAACAGAAGGTATATAAGCAAAAAGAGTGATGATTTCTCAAAGGAATGTTTGCCAGGCGGGCTACGACGCACGACTTCACTTTTTGACAGGGATACCTTCACAGACGTGATAAGAATTATAGACGTGCGGTTTGTGGTGCAAGTTCGGAGATTAAAGCGTTTGTGGGTTGGCCGAATCTTAAACTATTACCTCTATATAAAGCGGAAGAGTTTTTTTTTGTTTGTTTGTTTGAACGCGCTTATCTCCAAAACTTCAAGTCTGATTTGAATAATTCTTTTTGTGTTGGATAGCGCATTTATAGGGGATGGCTGTAGGCTAAAAAACATCACGCTACGACCAATAGGAGCTGAGCAGAGCGTGTGAAACCGCGCAGAAGCAGCTAGTTACTTATACAAGTAGCTTTTTATCTGTGACTTAGGGCCTGGCCTCACAATATCTGGATAGCCGTTATCTACCAGATACATTTAAATTAAGAACGTAAATGTATGAACTATCTGTCACATAAGTTTATCAGGTACTTATACAGGGCGGAATTTTGTAATGCCACAGATTTTAGTCGGTTTGATTACCGTGTGCGGTAAGCGAATTTTTAAAAATCTTCAAATGTCGTTTTCTTTCTTTTCGAAATTAAATGAACATTTTCTTTGAGTAAAATTTGCTATTTGCTAAAGTATTAAGAGTACTTCCCCTTTAGACCTTTATAGACCTCTATACAGGGTGGCATTTTGTAATGCGATCACACGTGGTTTCACCACCTGGTGAAACCGGCGCTTAGAATAGTAAATTAACGCAAGAAAATGCTAGTTTGTTGCTACATGAATCTTCTGTTTTTAATGAAGGACACACATTTTCCATAAGTTATGTGGTGTTCAATACTTTTTAAGAAAAATACCAGTACCTAATAAGCTTATTGCGTTAAAAATGATAGATTGAACATACTGATCTAATCCCAGAATTACATGTCACATAGCGTTTCACGTTTACAAATAAACAGAAAGAGAGAGAGGAAAAAAATATATTTTCTTTTTCAGATTAATTAAGAAGAAAACACTATGCTTTACTTTTTCAACCATCGTCTCTAGGTCTTTTTCTGTCGCGCCTCGTCCTTAGCTAGCATAGCTGCTTCGCAAAAGGAGGAGATAGCATCCCAGTCACCCTCGCTCCGTATCATGACCTGCACTTGGCGCGGACGCGAGAGATCGCCATCGCCGATCCTTCCCTGAGGGAAAAAGTTGCGTCCAACGTGGGGCAGGGTCTATACCCTTAGGTCTCCTTCAGTTTATGCTATCTCCTTTGGTCATAGGTCACTTCGATTTAGGTTTTACTGCTACCTGTTATTCTATTAATACAGAAATCGCTGCCCGCCCCTCCTGTAACATAAAACACACGTTCTCAGCAGAATCCTGTGAGTTTTTCCGCACTGATGATTTTCAGCCAGATCTCTTGTTGATCCGAGAAAGGCGAATTTTTCGGTGATACGTGAATGTACTCTATAATATAATATTTGAGTAGACCTCCAGGTCCTGGGTTCCCCATGTAAAGAAACCAGCACAATAAAATACCCCATCTGTCGATTGTTGTTTTATACATTTTCAACTTTATTTTCTTGTAGTAAAGGTGATAATCGATTAAACGGATTAGTGCACCTTGATTTGCGTCTGTGTATCTGACGGACCGTTTGTTAAAAGTAGTGTTTGTTTGGGATTCGTAATCAGAGGCGTGTATCAGCGGTTTTAGATGAATTTCTTTATTTATTATTTGAGATAGAAAAAAACGCATTTTTATGTTTTTTTTTTCGTTAACATTAAGTGGTAGGAGTTGTTTATGTTGAGTAAATAAGCCAATAAAGGTATTTGTTAAATATTTTGAGAATTTTCTTTTTCTTTTTTTTTAGTAGGTAGATAGGCAACTACTGTAAGTGGTCAGCTTTATTTTATAAAAATAATTCTGTTCTCTTTTAAGCTTCTTAAAAGTATATCTTAATAGATATACTTACCTACCTACTAATGTAAGTATTAGTACTTAAAATAAAGATGTTTTTATAGTATACATAGGCCCACCTCTTTGCGCCGTGTACATTTTTCTGATTTTTTAAACTATTAATATTTTTTTGTTTAGTTTCTGTAACGGTATAAAAAAACTGTTAATCTCTCTTTCTACTCACGGGATTAGGTACTTAATATTAAAATTAAATAATTAGGTAAGTACTAAATTGTTTTCTTATATTATAAGTCTGTCTGTATGGTCAAATTCACATTGTAAGATACACATCATAAGTAAGGACTAAATATAAGGTTTTGACTGCCTCATTAGTCCAGAGTTGACGAGGGCGACTACCGGTTCCCGGGTCGGACGGAGTCTGGAAATGTGCCCGGTATATGGCAATAGGCTCATCTTCTATTACATGGGACTTATAACATTAATAGTGAAAAGTGGGTGTTACATTGTACAGTGGCATTAAGTTCCGTTATATGCACCTAAGTATGCCTACCCCTTTGTGGATAAAAGGCGTGATGTTATGTTGAGTTTAATAACAATAATCAAAATCCGAAATCACTTATCATATTTTCCATTCTCAAAAATCTTTCATAACCATAGTTCACATAGTAAGCAAATCCGAATAATAAACGTAGACGTATATGACGCGATATAAAGTCATAATCGTGGGTAGACGAGCTTCACGCAACGGCCGCCAGGGGGCCGACAGATATATGCTACTATTGAAACACGAATTCGAGTCGACTTGACTGATAATGTCGAGACTGTCGAGATGAGATCTAGTTTTGAATAAAATGTTATTGAATTTTCTAATCGGCCAAATTACCTTTGATGTCAAATAATGTACTCACAAACCCACAATTTGATCACCAACAACATCTTTAAGAGCTGACAATGACATGACAATGCCTATGTGCTTCTTCTAATTAAAAAGGTTTGCTATAATCGCCTTGCTCAGCAGGTACCACAGAAATGTTAAAAAATATATCTATGGTAGATACTCAAACAGTCAAATTATGTCAAATCAGGAGGAGGCTGCTCAATGCTGTCCTGAAGTAGGTTCTCACAACACACGTGAGAACGGGCAACCGCTAGTTCGTGTGTCGTCGTAAAATGATGGTATAGGCATACATACCATCATTTTTTTTATAAAGACGGAAGACCGTCTAATGGCTTTTCCCGCTTAGAGTGAGATGAAAGAGAGTATCAGACTCTTACTAACTTAAAACCACCCGGTTCCTACTCCTGCTTCGAACGGAGCCTCGGGATCCCATAAATTTTGTCGCAGCTCCAGATCTCTATTCTAGCCCTAGAAAATCCCACTAAACATCTTCAAGCGTAACCCTTAGTAGGGGTGCCAGCAGAAGGTCATGTATCGCCAAAATTCCAGTAATATCGTGAAGCCGAGGTTGCGAGCTCTCCTTATGAATAAAATTATCTCCAGCCCCTGATAATGCACGGTTTATGGTGAAGCAATTATCTCTGGATGCTCTTCGTGAATTTCATAATCAGCACGACTCGACTGTGTCTCTCTAAGGAGTCAACAGACTGAATGAGTGTGTCTATAGTGTAGGTATTATAATTATGTATTTGTAGTTGTTCAATAAAGTAAAAGGAGTAAAGTTTCACAAGTTTGTGGGAGAGCCATTCGTGCCGAAGCATTTCGGCACGAATGGGCCCGTTCGACCGGAGTGATACCACGGCCTCACAGAAAAGCGACGTGAAGCAACGCTTGCGTCGTGTTTCGTCGTGTGAGTGAGGTTACCGGAGGCTCAATTACTCTCCCCTTCCCAATCTCCCCAATCCCTGAATCCCCAACGGTCTTCAAACTCCTAATCCCCAAATGGCTGGTAACGCACTTGTAACGCCTCTGGTGTTTCAGGTGTCCATGGGCGACGCCGATTGCTTACCATCAGGTGATCCGTCAGCTCGTTTACCGACTTATGCCATAAAAAAAAGTTTCACACTTTACAGATCTGTATTTATATTGGTCAAGCTTCATGATTCAGCCATCATTATCATCCTCATAAGATGTCCACTGCAATAACATCTACAATGACTTTCAGATCTTGTTGTAAGTGACTTCATTGCATTTCGAAATTCCTTGCGTTTGTCTACCATGGGTCTTGCAATGGTAAGTTACTTTTCCTACCGAAAAAAAAAAATTTTTTTTGTTGTTGTTCTGCTTTTATGGCAATCTGTTATTCAACAATAAGCCATACTTTTGTCTGATGCACTGTATCTGGATTTTTTTTTTTTTAGGTATTTGAGTCCAGCTCTATCTGGTTACTCTGAGCAGGCAAATCTCTCAGGGAGATTAGCAACACCTTGTCTCTTAAGTCTATTATACTTAATGCTGCCGTCACCACCACGGTCTAGGGCCATCTCATTTCTATGACTTGTTAGTCTCTTCTGGTATTTGATACTGAAAGCGGTAATTACTTGTCTGACTGTGTAAACCGAAAATTACCATGGAATCCTTTAGCTATATTTTATCAGTCACGTACACAACAACTGGATCAAAAATCCAGGAAAATGTAAACAAATCGTTCCCCTTAGCTATTTACAGTTCCACCCTGATATATGTTCACGCTCCAAATGTTAGGATCATAGAATACGGATCAAATAATTTTGTGCAATATAATTCAAGTACCTATTTGGATTCGATATCAAGTAGTGAAGTACTTTTGCTATTTCCATGCTGTGGTGGCATTTCAATGGAGTGTTTTGAATCGTAGATTTCTTTATGAGCTTTATGTTTGTGTGTGAGTCATACATTGCTCTGAAATAGCTAGACGAATATTAAGATATTTTTTATTTTTGAATAAATCTAACTGGATGTTGTCTCAGGTAGGTATCAAAATGCATGGCTATCTATGCTTGAGATGGATGGGGCCCAATAGGGCTGATACGGAGCCGCGGATGAATTAACGGGTTACCGTAGCTCCGGCTCGAAGTGCAGGAGTAGGAACGGGGTGGTTTTTAGTCAGTAAGAGTCTGACACTCCCTCTCGCCTCACCCAGGCGGGAGAAACCATTCGATGATTTTCCCCCCTTAAACAAAAACTATGCTTTGAGATCATTACTGCAAATAAGAAAATCAATAAAAATATGAAACTGACGGAGTAACTTACACATTTTTTTTTTTAAAGGTACCTACTGAAGGAGAGATGTTATATTTTTAATGGCTATTCGAGAGATCAATGTATTGAATTTAAAATGAGTCTAGGTATTTTAATGAAAATAAATCAAGATATAAACAGATTTCTCATTTTAAAGAAAGAAAACTATCCGTTATTTATCATAGAGGGCCGGTTAACGCAAACTTGCCCGGTGATCCGTGTGCCGGTCAAAAGGCTCTCATATCCGGCCCGGTCCGGTCGAGCATATTATGACGGTGTGCAAAATATTACGTAAATCAAATAGCGATGGCGGTCCAGTTACCTTATAAGAGAATTTTTTTAAGTTTATTTTTTTTAATTGGGAACTTGAAGTGTTTTGTGAAAATTTTATATAGTATTTATTGCATCTTTGATACTTCATTTGGGTATTTTGCAAGTAGGTACAGGGTGTCCCTGAAGTCCAAAATCAAATGGCACCAAATATATTATATTTTATTTTTCAGTCCATGTTGGTTAGGTATTTCTACATTTCGGGTTTAATTTTGATATTAACTCTTAAAACTAAAGCTCTTGAACTCGAGTAGCAATTCCATTATTTATAGGTAGGTTCTTACAATGAACAATCTTAATTTCCTGGGAAAAATGAAGTCTGTCACGCTTCTATTTATAAAAATAAACATTAATGTCTAAACTTACAAAACAAAATGACAAAAATAAATAAAAATGTCTCTATTCTCATTACACAATGCAGCGACATGGACATGAACAAGGGAGAAACTACATTTTACACATTTTATCACGACAACAAAACCTCCCAGTACACAAGCAACATTTGTTTACAAATGGTGCGAAATTTCTTTATATTTCCAAACCTTTTTTTCTGTAAATAAATACCAAAGAATTTTTCTCTAAATATTCCTTATTCCTTAAAGTTTATTATGAAGGGTGCGATCGCCCAAAAGGACGGTCGGTCCAATGTATAACCTCGATTTTATATAAGAAAACTTTTGCCTCTAATTTTCGGTGTCGCATTTCAGATTTTTCGCTAGCGCTGTTATTTTTGGCGAGCTAATTTATATGGTAATTCGATGTTTTAAATCATTATTAATGTTGTATAGTTTTGTATATTATTAAGAAATTAACTTGTTATGTCAGCTAATAAAAATATGTTTTTAAAACTTCTCCCACAAATGTTGTGGTCAAAGAGTAGCCAATGACTCGAGCCTTTTCAGTCATGCTCGATAAATTTTGAGCTAGTTCGAATCGAGGTTTTACTCGAAACCAATCGTGCAAGCCCGAAACGTTTCGAGCGAGCTCGTGACATCTCATGATAATCCACGAATCATGATATATGATTTACCTAATGATTAGTTAGACGGCAAACTTGCTTACAATAGTATTTAAGACGACCTTGATCTTTGCTAGACTTATATTATATTTAGCACTGAAAGCGAAACTGACAGCGCCCATATAAAACTCCCTGGACCTCGTCCTATTTCCACGGCCTTACCTCCCAAGTTCCTTATAAAAAATCATCTCAATATATTTGTAAAAAGCTCCTCGGTTATCGTTTCACCAATAAACGTCCTCGCCTACTCCGCCATCAATTTTCTAATCGTCCCATTTCTCAACTCCTAGTTGATACGAAAAAAATTACTCCGCGCCACAGAGTAGGGTACCTCCATACAGTTTTATTGACACACTGCGGTTCAGACAGCCATTTTGTTAAGAATATTTTTGGCGATAAAGTTTTAGAGGCCGTTCGGTTTCCGAGTTGAAAACTGTTTGCATAATATATCTCCCAGTTTTCTATAAGCTGACGTCATTTGTGTGGATCATAGTTTCTTATGAGTAGCTGGGAAGCGATAGAATATCCTTTAGAAGTCTATTATTTAAATGAGTTTAAGTGAGAAAGTTGAAACCGTTTTTAGTTTTTCTTTCGTTTTGACAACAATATTTATACGCCTTTTATCCCGAAGGGGTTGTCAGTGGTGCATACGACGGGACTTAATGCGACTGCAATGTAACTCTAATTTTATACAATTTTTATGTTATGAATCCCATTTAATAGGGGGTGAGCCTATTGCCATATACCGGGCACAATTCCAGACTACGTGCTACAAGTAAGATTTTTTTAGGACCCGAGACCTCTTGCCGCAGTTGCGCCACTGGGCCAACTAGGCAGTCTTTCGATCTTCGTTCATCAGTTTGTCGATTTGATATAGTATGTTATATATGTCACCAAAGTCATGGGGGAACAAAACGACTTATAAATAATAAGTCCTTTTTAAACATTGCCTAAGTCACCAGCACAGCCAAAGCTACTTATCAATAGACTTATCAATATTCTATTATCTTGTTTGACGTTTTGAATCTAAAAACTTGTTGAGATAAATTGAAGTACATGTCTGATGCTGATTGAATTTTAATCTTAGTATAATATCCATTGTCCTACTGATTGACTGAATGGTAAAAAAGAATTTGTAAAAATCAAACTAAAAAAAATTGATTTAATTCTGCTATAGGTAACTCTGATCAAAACTAATAAAATTGTTACGTAAAAAAAGACTACCAAATAGAACAATTTACCTTCTTATTTTCCAAAGTCAAAATCAAAATCAGTTACCTATTTCAATTAGACCGCAAAAGCACTTTTGAACGTCAACAAAAAATTTAAAAGTGAATAAATGAAATGAAAAGAAATATATATTTATTCGGCATAAGACATGCACGCCAAGAACAACAAGAAAATATAGGTACACATTATAACAAATAACAAAAAATAAAAAAGGTTTAAAAACAGAGAGAGAGAGAGAGAGAAAAAAATAAAATAAAAAGATAATAAGCTAAGTAAATTATAAAAACTAAAACTGAAGCTATTTGTTCATTCCAAAATGTAGATTCCTATGGAGAAGAACGAGTAAGAAACTCCATAGGCTACTCTTTTTCAATCATCAATTCTCTAGTTACATAGTTTTATGGGTTCAGTTGTATGAAAACAATGTAACACAAAAATATAGTCAAAGAGATCGGAAAAGAAAATAACCCTGATGACAATAAAATCCTATAAATATTTCCTATAAAGTTATATACATCTTCAAACTACAAGACATATTTCTACAAAACATAATTGTGGGTCTAAAATTTAGACTCTAAATCCACTCATCATGGTCTTTTGTACCTCCCTTGTTGATTATTTCTTTCCTTTCTTGTCGTAAAACACATCTAAAAAACAATATTTCCCGTCAATAAAACATGTAAAACTGTCATTGTAAGTTTAATGCATCTGCCAGTCGGTGTCTGCCCACCCCGTCTGGCGCGGATATAACGGCCCGGATATGAGATGCCCTTTGACCGGCCAAGTTATATCCTGGCGGTGAATGTAACTATACCTACGGACAAAAGTACCTATAGGTGTTGTATTGAAAGCTGTATTGTAAGTTGAATGTATTTTTTGAAGTTTTATAGGAAAGTAGTACCTAAGCCTACTTAGGAACTGGATAAGGTGTGGCTTTTCTCGGTGGATTGATTGATTATAGTATTCTAATCTTTATATATATATAATTCTTCTGTGAGTGTGTATGTCACTGAACTTCTCTCAAACGACTGGACCGATTTTGATGAATTTTTTGTGTGTGTTCAATGGGATCTGGGAATGGTTTAGATTCACATATCAGCTCGGCAGATGGCACTGCAGTCGATGTTTAGGTTATTTGTCCTATACAGCTGAACTAATTTGAATGAATTTTTGTTTACCTATACATTCAAGTGGCTATGCAGGACAACGTCTGTTGGGTCCGCTAGTAAGCATATAAAATTCTCGTGTCACAGTTTTCCTTGCCATACTCCTCCGAAAGGGCTTGACCGATTTTGATGAAATTTTTTGTGCTTATCCGGTATCTATGAGAATCGGCCAACATCTATTTTTCATCCCCCTAAATGTTAGGGGTAGTCCACCCCTAAATTTTTTTCGAGATTGCGCGTACGAAAACTGTGACACGATATATAGTAATTAAGTATTAAATAGTAATTTAGCAGCAATATTAGGTACACTAATAATATTATAAATGTGAAAGTGTTGTTTGGATGCTTGGATGGTTGTTATACACACTGAAAGTAGGTACTGAACGAATTTTGATGAAAATTGGATGGTGGATAGGTGATAAGATACTTTTTATCCTGATTAAAATTAGCCTAGCTTCACCTAGCTTCACTGACGGACTGACTGACAGACTATTATGTAGGTATTTATTTTGTATTTATTGACGTTTCAAAAGTACCAAATTATGGTTTTATTGAAATACTTAAATACTTTAACTTATACTAAAATAATGCTCTTATATCTTATATAATGATAATAAAATGATATTATATCTGTATCTTCTAATATAAAAATGAAACCCGTTTCCCGTTGTCACGCCATAACTTGAGAACGGCTGGATCGATTTGGCTGATTTTTTTTTGTTTTTTGTTATTGTCAGGAGAAGGTTCTTATGATCAAAAAAATCCTGATAATCTTATGAAAACGGGAGAAAACGGGATTGCGTGTACGAAGTCGCGGGCAGAAGCTAGTACATAATATAAAAACAGAGCTAACAAAAAATTACTATGCAAGCCTTCTTTTTAACAATAGCGCCATCTAGTGTTCTTTCATAGAACTATTTGTAGTGAGACGTACTACAAAAATATAAGTGTCGCTAGCTGAACGCTAGTAGTAAGTAGTTATAAAAGAATACTCTAGATGGCAGTTTAAGATATTTACTATTTATTAACAAATTGAAAACCTCCTTTTTGGGGAAGTCAGTTAAAAAATGATAATATCGTATTTTTTTTTAATCTTTATTTTATACTTTTCATACCGTTTAAGGATGAATAAAATTTTATTAAATTTAATACGTAGGTAGACATGAAATTAATAGTTAGGTAAATAAATATACAAGATGCACCTAAGTACTAAGGTAATACGGTTCTCAAAAATATTACGAGTTTATGTTCCATATTTTATTTTATTAACGACTAAAAATTTAACTTATAGATGAATATCGTAAGTTAAAGGAACCCATAGTTTACAACAAAAATACAAAAATCCTTTTCAATTTAATTAGATAAAACAATATTAATTTACTAAAACAAGTTTCCTCACAATACCAAAAGAAAATAAAACGTGACAAAAGCACAAAAAGTATTTTTCGACCGTGACAGGACTCGAACCTGCAATCTTCGGATCCGAAGTCCGACGCCTTATCCATTAGGCCACACGGTCCTTGCGTATCTCGGTCAAAATTATGCATTACATACAAATTTTAATCGATTTGTATATTTTATCATCATTTGAAAATATTTTTCTTTTGATTGATAATAGAAAAATAATTTATTTTGAATCATTTTACATTGAAATAAAGTTCGTATTTGATTACTAGAATTAGTCAAGTATGTTGGCCAGTCACTGATTGCTGTTCAGTAGGATTATAGAGGATTATAGTGCTGAAAAAAATAATATAATTTTTTCTTTTATTTAATTTTTATCTTTTTATATCTTAAGTTGTTTATATTTACTAATTTTTTGAATGCATTATCGGATAAATGAAAAAAAATAATTATGGTAAAAAATACTAAGATACAAGAAAATAAAAAAAAGAAATAAAAAAAATAAATGAGAAATTATTTTACAACCCGTTACTTATACCCGTATTGTTGAACGATAGGCCTCCTCCGCATTGTTAATAGTTATCCACAATATTATCCTCCATGTTCTGCAGGCAATTTGAAGAACACTATTTAAAAAAGTCTAGGCGCTGATGCAGTCTAGGCGCTGCTGCCTTTACGTAGCCAAACGTTATGCAGGCATTTAGTCTGGTATTTCACACCCACGGGAAGACCAGGGGTGGTTATTGTAGCAATAACTAACCTGTGATCCCTTCCTACTATTCTCTACACGGCTTAATGTAGGTATCTGTAGTTGCGACAATTTTTTTTTATAGAATAGTACTTTACTTATTTTATTATTTTATTTTAACTTGTAAAATATAAACTTATTATATTTCTTAAATTTTTAATATAGATTCTATTAAATTGTGTTAATTACACTAAACGTAAAACTAATTCCACAAAGGGATAAGTAGAAGCTTCACTTAAAATCATGCATGCTGTGATGTCCTTCAAATTGTGCCATTAGGCGATTAATTCCGAATTTTAAGTTAATGTTAAATATGTAGCAACAACTGGATGTCTAAATGAATAATAATAAAATACAACAAACAACTCTATTACCTACGACATAAAGTGTATAATATTATAGGTACATAATATAATCGAGCAGTAGATATCCACATTAATAGTCTCTCATATATTGAGTGCAGCGCCATCTAGTGACTTTTGAAGAACTATTTTACTTTATAGTTTACTAATATGACTACTAACGCTAACGTATTGTGTCGAGTCGGACATAGATGCTTTAACTAGTTCAACATTAGAAGGACAGATGGCGCTATTTACATACGCAATTATTAAACAGATGTCGCTACGGAAGATGTTTAAAGTGTGTGTATTTTTTTAGATGAAACTGATGTAATAATTAAAACTTGAAAAAAATGGCCCTTTTATATTATTTGTAATTAATTTTTAAGTTTGAAATAATTGTTATTTTTTTACCATAGAGGAATATGGATATGGCTGTTTATCGTAACAGGTCTTACTAATACACAAAATTCCGTATAAAATTCCACAACAACGATTTAATTTCAGTCTACCTAGTAGACATATCTATCTCCTATCAGACCCATTCTAGTAATATCTTACTAGGACCAAATAGCTACACTTGCGACCAAAATCATTAGGCGCCTCTACGCTATTGGCTTGGCACCGCCAGTCCGCCATGAGTGGCAATTTGCCAGTCGGTGGAACACTCAGCCGAATGTGTTTGCCCCTTAGTACCGTGCCCTCGACGCTTAACGACAACTTGCCAATTTTACCATTCTCGAGTGCCGTAGATTTATTTGGCTTGCAGTGTAGGTGGGTACCTAATATTGAAGGAGATTAACGTCCAGTTTCTATAACCTATCTATCTGTAGATTTGCTTACTAGAGATAGGATTTTAACACATTTTGTATGGAGCTCATGTCAAAATTCTCTAGTAAGCAAATCTACAGATAGATAGGTTATAGAAACTGGACGTAAGTAATAAGAATGTTACCTTTGTTTATGTTTTTAGTTAGCTTCTGTGTTGTGTCGATAAGTGGTCATAATTTGTTTTGTTTTATTGTCTAGATACTTAATTAGACTGCTTCGTTGACTGAGTGGTCGCAAGTGCGACTGCCGGGCAAGGGGTCTCGGGTTCGATTCCCGGGTCGGGCAAAGTATTCATGGGTTTTTACAAAATTCTCAGCAGTAGCACGGTGTCTGGAATTGTGCCCGGTATATGGCAATAAGCTCACCCCATATTACATGGGACTCATAACATAAATAGTGAAAAGTGGGTGTTACATTGTAGGAACAGTGGCATAATGTACACCTCTGCCTACCCCTTCGGGTATAAAAGGCGTGATGTTATTAACATAACATAACTGTTATGTATACTTAAGTAGTCAGGTAATGAGTTGTATTAGGTTTACACTCTTCAATGCGCTATAATAAAACCACTGATTCCACCTTTTAGAACTAGTAGGTACCTACCTAGGTATAGTAACAACGAATTACTGAAATTAAGGATCGATTAGATATTTATTTAAAACTGTCGACCCACCCCAGTTTTGCACGGGTGTAATAGATATGTACCTATTCATTATATACTTACCTACATTATAAACCTTTCTTAAGAATACCTACCTTTATCTAAGTACCTACTTATTTTAAAAAACCGCATCAAAATCCGTTGCGTAGTTTTAAAGATCTAAGCATACATAGGGACAGACAGACGGTGCATAGCGACTTTGTTTTATACTATGTAGTGACCTAGATTCTAGAGATAGTGATTGATAAGTAACTATTTGATATTTAACTCACAATAAAAAAACTTCGACTTTCTCATTGACATTACCCTACCTTGTATGGAATAGTTTCCATCAATAACTTAGATCAATCCTAAGATTTTGGCAAAAGTTACTTAGGGTAATTTCGTTTGTAGAGCAATGAAGCTCAATGCGTGCTAAGAACCTGAGGAAATAAACGGCCTTGGATCTTATCTAGGTACTTAGGTACTACAAAATTAATGAGATACCTATCTACTTAGGTAACACAAGTACTTACTCGTATTATGTACCTACCTAAAACGTGCCTTACTTAAAACCAGGTAGGAACATGCACCTAATTGATAAATTATTGCCTAATTATACAACAAACCAATTAAAAGAAACCCACTCATGAGTTATAAATTACAAGAGCCGCGTATCTGCTATCGAAATGTAACAACTGGCTACCAAACTCCAATACACCCAGTCGTTAACTGAAAAAAATGAAACCAGCCTATCGTTCAATGCAAAAATCACCCTAACACACACTAAATAAAGCTCCAACTCCCCTGACGATAAAACAAACGCATTAAAAAAATACTATTTATAGAGAGCTGTCAATTTAATTCCGATCAAATTCCGGTCGATTAAAAGCATCTGTTCTTCGACTGCACATGAAAAGCGACTCTATTTTTTGTCAGCTAAAGTAGGTTATCACTTGCATGCATTCTCAAGTGTGGATCTTGATATTTTTTCCTAAACATTCTTGACCGCGGGTGGCCTACACACGGCCGTTTTCTCATCCAATCACAATCTTTGTATTTGAGATGAAACAATGCCGCCTTTGTTGTGGGCGTGGCTTTCTTTGTTCCCCACAATGGGATGACAGTTGGTCCCTTTGTGTTCATTGTGTGGGGTATTGTTCGTGTATTGTGTGGTTGGCAGACGGAGACGGGGGGCGGGGCGAGGCTGATATGTGCTGAAAAATCGTTTTTACCTAAAGCAAGGAAGTTTTGATTGGTGTGATGAAAAAGTTCCTCGGGAGGTGTTTCTCTAAAACTGAGGAGGATAGTTAACGGTCTCTGATGTGGGTGGCACTCCTATCTTGGATGTAACGATATAAAATAATGTCGTGGGTGACGTGTTAAAATAAATGGCTCCAATGAAGTTTCATAATAAATAACGTTTCATGAAATGATGAATGCAGCTTGAGATATAAACCCATAATTATATATATACGTGGAAATGAATTTAAGTTACAACTGAACCCTACAGTGAAGTTCACCGCACGAAGACATATTTCTATCAGCTTTGTAGTGTAGATACTGTGTATAGAGAAATAGAAAGAGAGGTGTTCTAAAATAACTATTGTGAATTTACTAAAAATCGCGGGTTATTCACGTGAATTAGCTACTAAGAAAAGCTCTACTAGTTTCAAGCCACAGAAGGGCTCTTCCTCACGAGCAGCGTACGCGGTAGTGGCGATGTTGGGCAGCCATGTGTCAATGGTGTTTTAAAGTATTTATCATCTTATCTACTTATCAACTAAAGCAGATGTAACTGAAGATTAGAATTCGTAACACAAGAATAACAGTTTTTAAACACAAATATCCCTAGATAGGAGCGTTAAAATATAATAACATAACATATTATCAAGCCTTTTATCCCCGAAAGGGTAGGCAGAGGTGCACATTATGCCACTGTAAGTACAATGTAACACTCACTTTTCACTATTTATGTTACGAGTCCCATGTAATGGGGATGAGCCTATTGCCATATACCGGGCACAATTCCAGACTCTGTGCTACTACTGAGAATTTTTTAAAAACCCAGTAATACTTTGCCTGACCCGGGAATCGAACCCGAAACCAGTCGCACTTGCGACCACACGGCCAACGAGGCAGTCATAACATAATATCAGGCCTTTTATCCCCGAACGGTTAGTTAGAGGTGAACATTACGGCTCTTAATACCACTGTACAATGTAACACCCACTTTTCACTATTTATGTTATGATTCCCATGTACCTATACTACATGTACCTATAGAGGGTGAGTCTATTTGCCTAAAATATAATCTAGCTTTTAGACTAACTCCGGGAAAAATCTACAGGCAACTTCCTTCGCACAAACCCTAAATAGTAGTGTTATAGCAATAAAAGTGACGCAAGTGAAGTGAGTGAAGTGAGTGTGGAGTGTCAAGCAGACAATGTTATCGATCGTACATCGCGCGGCGCGACACAACGGGACTACGTAACGGAGCGATGTGTGATTCAAATTGTATAAGGTAATAATAAAATGGTTGGTCGATTTAAAGATTTGTTTGTTTTAAAGTATGTAATGTATGTTGTATGGTGCGATTATGGATGAGTTAGGTTAGGTAGTTATGCATTTGTTATCAATAGGGTAAATGATTAATTTTTATTTTAATGTCCGTCTGGTAGATTATTTTAAAACATTACAAACATCGTGTGTACGATCCAAGAAAAAGCTAATTTATTGCTACATGAATCTTCTATTTTACAATGAAGGACACACATTTTCCATAATTATGCTATGTGGTGTTCAATACTTCTTAAGAAAAATACCAGTACCTAGTACCTGGTAAGCTTATTGCGTTAGAAATAGGGTAGATGACTAATTTTTATTTGAATGTCCGTTGGGTAGATTATTTTAAATCACTAGACACGTAGGTATTTTTTATTTTTTTACAGAAACAAATACTTTCGACGACATATTGATTTAAAATGTCGCGTGACGTCACTTCTATGTTTCTACATTTTATACGTAAAAATGATGTTTTAGACCCCACTCCTAAACTTTGATTCATTATATCTAAGTGTCATTTTATTATACAAGAAAATAAAAAAATACGTGTGTAATATGTTTTCATTACCTAACTGACGGACTACTTAGATTTTTAATTTTCATACCCCGTCATCATCCATATTGTGGGATAGAGCCATGCTTCCGCTGACCGGAGTGATACCACGGCCTCACAGAAAACCGATGTAGGTATAACAACAATTGCGTTGTGTTTCGTCGTGTAAGTGAGGTAACCGATGACCCAAATATATCGCATCCCTTAATTATGAAGTCGTCCGGAGGTATACCTAAGACGCCCGTTTCTCATGCATGAGGATGTGGGTTCGAAACCTACCAACGGCAAGTACCAATGTGACTTTTTTCGAGTTATATGTACTTTCTAAGATTATCTAGACACCACTGACAAACGGTGAAGGAAAACATTGTGAGGAAACCTGGGCGTATAATTTCTAATTATAATTTAGACATCACCAACCCGCATTGAGCAACCGTGATGATTAATGCTCAAAGCTTCTTCGTGCGAGAAGAGGTTTTGCTCAGCAGTGGGCATTTATAGGCTGTTGATGATGATGACGATGAATTATGAAGTCAAAGTCAAAATCATTTATTTCAATTAGACAGTAAAGGCACTTTTGAACGTCAACGTCAATGAAACTAATACCTACTTAGCAAAAAAAAAGTGAGCTGTTTTGATCTTCCAGAAATCTTCCATAACCAATTTTGTCATTAAGAAATCATGGTAATCAGACAAATGGGACACATCAAGCCTTTAGTGGGAGTCGGAAACCATATTCTTGACTACTTACATCATAAGAAAGGAAGAAAGAACCCAAGTACCATCTTCTCATCAACCAACATGAAACAGAAAATGTTCTCCGAAAATTCTCCCCAAAGAATTTCCACTATAATCCTTTTTAAATCAATCGGGGTAGGCAGCATTGAGTTTCACTCATGTGGAGAGGTACAAAATATTAATAATGCAAGAGCCTACACGCTTCGCCGTTTATGGGGTAACGGCACCATAGTGTATGGGGTATCGGCACCATAGTGTATGGGGCTGTATGGGGCATTGTGACGTGTTCAATGGGTATTACCCTATGACAAGAGTACACCTGTGTTGTTGTGTATTGATTATTTTGAATTTTGGCTGTCTCTGTGTTTGACTTTGGGTTTTAAGTTGTGTTAGTAGCAATCTCATCATCATCTTCGAGATCGAAATTGAGATTGCTAAGTGAATTAGGAATGGCCGTTTTGTTTCTCAAGTTAATTGTTGTATGGGACAAGTATCTGAGGCGTTTTCAAAAGCACAAAGTATTTTTTTCAAGTAATTGTAGATACACATGGTGAGTGGTGGTAGGGTTATTTCCTACCTATCATCAGTTATTTTACATATACTTAGATATGAATATTAATTACAACTGATAAAATGTAAAGAACTTTGTCGTATGTAAGTCCTTACCTATTAGTATGTAATCTATAAGTACTTATACCGCGCGCGCGTCAAGGAGCCACCAGACCACCACGGATGGGGCCCAATAGGGCTGATGCCGATACGGAGCCGCGGAGAACTTAACGGGTCACCGGGGCTCCGGCTCCAAGTGCAGGAGTAAAAACGGGGTGGTTTTTAGTCACTAAGACAGTGACACTCCTTCCCGCCTCACCCAGGCGGGAGAAGTCATTTGATGATTTTCTCCCCTTAAAAAAACTATAAGTATGTCTAAGTGTACCTAAGGTGCACCTCTGCCACCGAAGACCTAATAGTGCTTCAAATTATCCAGCCTATAGTACTAAATTAAAATAATCCAAACAATATTACAATTTTCAACTCCAACAACACACACAATATGATGAAACTCTGCCCACCCAATCAAGCTAGAAAGCCGAGGTCCAGTCCACTTTTATAAGCCGTGGCCTCACGAGGCCGGCCTCAATAGAACGGACGTCTGGACGGATTACCTTTGGTAGATCAATAGTAATATTATTATCTTTCTATACTGTCCAGGTATAGGTATTATTATTGGCTTGTCTTTTTGTTGGCATACTTAGAAAGGTGATTTTTTGGACAAACGAGTATTTTTGTTTTGTTTTTTGTTTTTTTTTTATAGAACGTTGCCCCACACTAGGATTTTCTCCTGTGTCGTGGGTGCGTTTACAAACATACAAGTTCACATACACAATGACACCCGAAACAACAATTTGTGGATCACACAAAGTGTTGTCCCGTGCGGGAATCGAACCCGCGACACGTTGCACGGCAGCCGGTTGTCCAGCCACTGCACTATCCGTGCAGCCGGAGTGGTTTTCGTCTGAATTTTGTACATAGGACTATAAAGCTATGTACCTACAGAAAGTTTTTAGGTTTTAATGGAGCCATTACAGTCTACATAATTGTTCCTTTAAGAGTTTACTGAATTCTAGATATATTTTTTTAGTCCGCACAAGCCCGCCACAACTTCCCAGAACCGCTGCAACTGCAAGTAGTAGCACGAAATCTGGAAATATGCCCGATATACTATAGGCAATAGGTTCACTCCCTATTACATGGGACTCAAAAACATAAATAGTGAAAAGCGGGTGTTGTTACATTGTACAGTGGCATTAAGAGCCATAATGTGCACCTCTGCCTACCCCTTCGGGGATAAAAGGTGTGATATTATGTTGTGTTATGTGTAAGAATGATTCTGTGCGTGACACTATCCCCAAAGGTGCAGTAGAGACTTGTGTAATGCATTCCCTTGTCTAGCTGGCTGATATCACTTATCAGTGGTATTAATTTAGTCAAGTTGCGGTACATATACCTACCAGCTTGGATTTGCTCAACAAAGCGACGCCTAACGCGTCTCGGGTGGGGGGCGCACTGTGGTAGTGTAGCTGTGATGTTGGGGAAATGAGAGACAATTCTGGATGGATTTGCAGAGGTGCATGGACAAGCATTGATTGATAAAGGAATTAGTTTCATCATCATCAACAGCCTATAATAATGCCCACTGCTGAGCAAAGCCTCTTCTCACACAGAGATGGTTAGAGCATTGATCACCACGCTTGCTCAATGCGGTTTGGCGATTTCAAACTTATAATAAGAATATTGTAACTTTCGTGAGACATACTAAATAAATTATAATGTTTTCGACTTACTCAGGTCGCGAAATGCTGCTCATGAATATGAGCCTCTAGCATGGCTTGAAACTAGTCGAGTTCCTCGTCAAATTACTACGTGAGTAAGCCGAAAATATAATAATGTATGATAATTAGAAATTATAAGCCCAGGTTTCCTCACGATGTTTTCCTTCACCGTTGGTCAGTGGTGTCTATATAATCTTAGAAAGTACATATAACTCGGAAAAAGTCTCATTGGTACTTGCCGTTGGTAGGTTTCGACCCTGCACCCTCGTGCATGAGAAGCAGGCGTGTTTAATCTCCGGGCCACCACGACTCCATGGAATTAGTTTAGTTTAAAATAAGGTTTATAATTAGGTATAACACAGTGAAGTGTACAGACGCTGAAAAAGATATGTTTTACAATTAAGAGCCACTGATTAGAGTTTTTGATATAGATGGACGAGATTTTAAACCTCAACAGAATTCTTAATGGGTGCCCTTTTATCAATCGGATGGATACCAATATTTTCCTAGTTCATATTTTTCTATTCATTCTTTCTATTGGTGATTTCACACTCATTCTATGCCTGTGCTCATTTTATTTACAATCCAATGACGCTTAGATTTAATGTAAGCCATTAGAGAAAACCATACAAATCCTAAACCCTCCAAAAGTTTAAGTATACCTATTTAAACTTTCGTGAGACATAGGTACTAAATTGATTATTATGTTTTCGGCTTCACTACACACGTAACTATCCGACGAGAAACTCGACTAGTTTCAAGCCACGCTAGAGGCTCATAATCATGAGCAGCATTCCGTGACCGCGGCGATTGTCTCGCTGCTACTCTCAGTAAGTAACATAGTAATTAACCCTTTACCCGTTCAAATACATCTCTATAATTTTTGTTACATTTCATCCAGACTGGGCAACGAATCGTGTCTAGGATTTATCCCATCAACGACGTGCTTTATATCCCCAGTAGCGGGGAGACCGTGCCCGTCTGGCACACAATAGCGTCGCGTAATAATATAATCGTCTGCCGCCACTTGCCATTAATTAAATTTAAAATTTTCATTGCTACGCCATTGCTGTTTCAACGTCTTATTATTTATGTGTGGAATGTGATCAATATTACAATTAATTTATGGGCTTAGATACTTGTGTGGAATTGTTTTCGCTTTGTTTTGTTGAAACTTAATTACTAAATTGATGTATGGCAGTAGCTGTGTATGTGTAGGTACCTATTGTGTTTTGTAACTGTAATGAGTTTGAGAGGACAATACATCTTAGCTCTCGACTAGCAATGGGCTCTTAAGAAGTAGGTACGTAGATAGCTGGTAGCTAAGTGCCCAATAACATTTTCTTTTTTTATGGGATATGTCGGTAAACGAGCAAGCGGAGCACCTGATAATAAGCGATCGGCGTCGCCCATGGACACCTAGTCAAAGTCAAAGTCAAAGTCAAAATCATTTATTTCAATTAGGCCAGAATGGCACTTTTGAACGTCAACAAAAACAAAAATTTAAAGTGAAGCTATTTGCTCATTCCAAGGCGTAGATTCCTATGGAGAAGAACGAGCAAGAAACTCCATAGGTTACTCTTTTTCAATCAGGTTCACAATACAATTTACTAGTTACATAGTTTTGCTGTTTGGATTGTGCGAAAACAATGTAACACTAAAATCCAGTCAAAGTGATCAAAAAAGAAAATAACCTTAAGGACAGTAATACAGTCTGGAGCTGACCAGTCCCAGTTGACGGCGCCCGTTCACGAACATGACACGTACACCAGCACCGCCCAACTCAACCATATTGTAGGGAATCGAGCGATCCACTGCACGCGCCACCGCCAATGAGACCTTTGAGTGAGCATGACAACTCCAAGCTGACACAAATGAAATCTACTAATCTAATTTAATATTAAGTTAATTACAGGGCTCTCACATTTACAATGGTTATCTAAGTTAAACAATATACAATTTAGCAATATGGCTGTATTATTTACGATTTCATTAAAACAAGTGTTTTTAGTTATCCTGTGGAGCCGGACTAGCCTGCATCCAAGCATTTGTATCCTCTATATATTCATTAAGTTTGTAATATGCTTGTCTACATAAAGTTTTCTTTATACATAATTTAAATTTCGATTCATTTAGTTGTTGTACATCGCCTGGTATCTTATTATAACATTTAACACAGAATCCCATGAACGACTTACTTACTTTCGCTAATCTCGAAATTGGATGACTTAATCCATTCTTATGTCTAGTTTGATAGTGGTGTCTGTTCGACACTTTACCAAATAACTGTAGGTTTTTCCTAACATACATAATGTTTTCATAAATAAATTGACATGGAACGGTCATAATGTTGATCTCCTTAAACCTTTCTCTGAGTGATTCGCGACGACCTAGATTGTAGATAGCTCTGACGGCGCGCTTTTGTAAGATAAAGATAGATTCAATGTCAGCAGCGTGTCCCCACAGCAAGATGCCATACGACATAATGCTATGAAAGTAACTGAAATACACTAGTCTTGCCGTGTCTATGTCAGTTAACTGTCGTATCTTCCAGACAGCATAAGCTGCAGAGCTCAATCGTCCCGCTAATGATGTAATGTGAGGACCCCATTGCAATTTGTCGTCTACAGTAATTCCCAGGAAAGTTGTCTCTTTTACAAACTCTAATTTCTCACCATTCAATAATATGTCACAATCGTTGCTTTTAACATTTGGCAAAACAAATTTAATACATTTTGTCTTTTTATTGTTTAGTACTAAGTTATTTAATGTAAACCAATTATGAACTTTCATTAGGGCATTATTTACGTCGTCATAACTATTTGTGCGTCTATTAATTTTAAAAACTAATGAAGTGTCATCAGCAAATAATACCATCTGCGGTTCATTTTTAAATAAATGGGGCAAGTCATTTATGTACGCTAAAAATAAGAATGGACCTAGTATCGAGCCCTGCGGTACACCCATAGATATGCTAGCACCCTGTGAATTTACTTTATTTACTTGTACTTTAAGTTGCCTATCCTGAAGGTATGATTTCAACAGATTTAGCGACGTCCCCCGAATGCCGTAGTGTTTCAGCTTCAGCAATAGTGTCTCATGCTCTAGAACACCGTAACAAGTGTGTTACCGGCCTTTTAGAGATTAGGAACTTGTGGATTGTTGAGGATTTAGAGAATGGGGAGATTGGGGAAGGGGGCGGGGTAATAGGCCACCGGTAAGGTTACCGGAATGAGGTCACTCACTCACACGACGAAACACAACGCAAGCGTTGCTTTACATCGGTTTTCCGTGAGGCCGTGGTATCACTCCGGTCGAGCCGGCTCATTCGTGCCGAACCATGATTCTCCCACACTTAGTAGTTCAATATGTTTCAATAACCGTCATTCTGTATGTAAGTACGTGTATACGACGACATAATTTTCGACAAAATACTTTTAAATTTTACCAGGCAACACTCATCAGCAATGTCGTAAGTCTTCAAAAATACGTACTAGGTAAGTACCTATTAGGAAGTCTAAGCAAAATGGTATTACAGCACATTTTCTTTTTAGCAATACCTCGTAGGAAATAAAGTCAGTTTGTTTGTCATTATAGTAAGCATACCTACAATATTCCAAAAAACTACATTCACATTCACACCCAACCCACACAAACATGCTACAATCAATCTTTCATAAAATATAAAAAATACAACCGATCATTTACATGAATGGACGAGGTTAGAAAAAACATGGCGGCGCGGTACCTAAAGAGGTGCATTGACAAACAGCCAACCGTTTGGCTAATCACTGGGTGTAAGGGCGCAACTTTATAACCAGCACCTGCGTCTTTATATGATACTATAAATATTTCAAAAAACAACCCCCTTTTGAAAAGAAAGGAAGTGATAAAAAACCATTTGAAACTGACACCATAAAACTTCTTGCGTCTTGACTTTATTTTTTTAATTTTCATTCATAAAGCGCGGCTCGTTGTGGAATTCGCGTTCGATATTTTGAATTTGATTTTGTTGGACGATGGTTTAGTTCTTTGTTTTTTTTGTGTTGTAAATGGCCAGGATGACGATGACATTATTTGCGGGTTTGTGTATTTATGCCTGTGCTTGTCATGATCTGTTTTGTATCTTATTAATTTAAAAAGACTTGGCAACACAATCATTGCTTGTTGATTGAAACATTAATTAAAAATAAGTTTGAAAAATTCCAAACAGTTTTCACTATTTATGTTATGAGTCCCATATATTAGGGGAAAGCCTATTGCCATTGCCACATACCGGACACAATTCCAGATTCCGTGCTACTACTGAGATTTTTTTTAAAACCCAGTAATGCCTTGCCTACACGGGAATCGAACCCGAGACCCCTTGCCCGGCAGTTGCATTTGCGACCACTGGTCCAAAAAGGCAGTCAAACTCAAATAAAAATCACTTCTCTTTAAAAACTAAATCTAGAAACAATTAACAACCTAAGATGCTAAGACAACGGCAAATTACCCATTAATCCCTCAAATCTATCAAAAACCTCCCATAAATAGGACCACAGAATCTATCACCGACAACAATAACATTTCAACAAGGCAAGTACTTAATTATAAAAAGCCATGGCACCTTCACTCAGGATGCCACAAGGACATTTAGTTACGGTTGAGAACCATATAAAAACCCCATGGGATCCACGAATTCTTGCCCACTGTCCCATCAATGAACGTTTTTTATAGACAACTGATAAAATAGAATCGATTTTTTGAAGTGTAAAAGATGGATTTTACGTAATCTAAGATAGATACTTTTTTAAACGTTTCGATTTACCTAAGTGGGAATCAAAATAAAGGGTTTAATTCTTCAGTTTTTGCAAGTACTCGATACCACATTATGAGGTATCACACCACATTATAGGTCCATTAATTAGAAGAACATAAAAATTTCAGATCTTAGCTGTGAAGCTTTATGCTTGATTCCGCGCGCGCCTCAAAGAGCCATCAGACCACCACAGATGGGGCCCAACAGGGCCAATGCCGATTCGGAGTCGACCGCCCGAACCTAACGGGTAACCGGTGCTCCGTCTCGACGTGCAGGAAAAGGAACGGGGTGGTTTTTAGTCAGTAAGAGTCTGACACTCCCTCCCGCCTCACCCAGGCGGGAGCAGCCATTCGATGATTTTTCCCCCTTAAAAAAAAGACGCACAACTTAATTCATACACACGACAACGCATCGCTCATAAAAAGACCCTGAAATCATTTTGCTATCTCAAAATTTTACACACCAGTAAATTAACTTCATTCGACATAATAATATCTACACAGAATTCAGCAAATAAGGTCAGAAATCTCCTCCCAAAAATCAGCATAAACATTCCCCACCCTTAAACCCTTCCACCTCCAATGTGGTTGTACGAGAAAAAACACTGATACCTATACTATACATACTTTTTAATAAATCCTACAGCCAATTAGATGAAGTTCAGTACAATTGTCGCCGCAGAACTTTGATTGGCCCCACTTGGGCCCAGTACACAGTCCAATTATGTTGAATAGAGGCCAATTCAACGCTACCAAGTTTTATTGTGGTGTACTGAATCCGGCGTCAGGGGCAGGCCAAGGCTCAATAGGCCAATAATTAAAACCGACGAGATCGGCTTCTTCGTTCGAGAGATTTCGATTTTTAATTAAATTCTGTTTTGTTTTTAGTTCGCGTTGTTGTTCTATGAATTATTGTTTTTTGGTTTTAGTTTTACTCTGGTTTGGTGGTGGAATAATGGTGGTATGATAGACATTTTTATGGTTAGTTTTTCAGGTAACCAATGGGGAAATTCTTGCAAAATAGTTATCAGCACTTTCATGGTTAAATAGTAAATCAATAAATTGCCGTAGGTATTCTACCGACATTAAAGAAATGTGGTCTGATTTACATTGTTCTCACATAAATGTAACAAAGTATCAGAGAGATTTTAAAAGATTTTTTAAAAGAGTAATGGAGTTTCTTACTCGTTTTTTTGAATCTACATATTGGAACGAGCACCTAGCTTCACTGACGGACAGACTGACAAACTACTATTTATTTTGTATTTGTTGATGTTTCAAAAACCACCATGTTTCAAAAGTTTACTAAGTTATGGTGTAATAGAAATAAATGCTTAGACTTTAACTTTGATTTTCGTAGTACCTACTTACCTAAAACAAAAGTAAAATAACTCTAAAAATCCTCCATTTGTATTAGGTATTTATTGCATACAATGCAGTTTTCCATTTACCGATTCTGTAAATTTAACAAAACGACAATGAATTGTCGAATACAATAGTTAACTTTAACAATACCTAGCGAGGATACATGAAATAAATGTTGCGAAATTTGTAGAATAAAAATTATTCAGGAAACCTTTCATTGCTATATGAATGATTCCCAAAAATTCTTGTGTAACTTTTGAATTGGTTAAACCAAAACTACAATTTTTAAATGCACATAAGTGTGGGAGAGTCATGCTTCGGCACGAATGGGCCGGCTCGACCGGAGTGATACAACGGCCTCATCGAAAACTGATGTGAAACAAGAAACAACGCTTGCGTTGTGTTTCGTCGTGTGAGAGAGGTTACCAGAGGCCCAAGTACTCCCGCCCTTTCTTCCCTAATCTCCCCAATCCTTGAATCCCCAACGATCCTCAAATTCTTAATCTCCAAAAGGCCTATTTTTGTTTTTTTTTTGGGGGGGGGGGGGGGAATTATCGAATGACTTCTCCCGCCTGGGTGAGGCGAGAGGGAGTGTCAGACTCTTGCTGACTAAAAACCATCCTAAGGCCTGTAACCTGCTTTTTAACTCCTCTGGTGTACCAAGTGTCCTCGTTTACCGGCTTATCTCATAAAAAATCATTGATAAGAATATTTTCAGGAAGTTCGTTATCGTTAATGCGTATTTTTTTTAAGGGGGGAAAATCATCGAATGACTGCTCCCGCCTGGGTGAGGCGGGAGGGAGTGTCAAACTCTTACTGACTAAAAACCACCCCGTTCCTTCTCCTGCACGTCGAGCCGGAGCCCCGGTTACCCGTTAGGTTCTCCGCGACTCCGAATCGGCATCGTTAATGCGCATACCTACCTAATAACTTGAAACCTGTTCGGTGCTTTTGATTAAATCTTTTATCAGACTATGATACTCCAGTCTTGTAACACCAAGGATGGTAACGTGGTAACCCATCCATAGAACAACTATAGAAATTGTAGCTTAACCTCAAGACCAAATTGGAAATTGACCCATTCGATTGTGACTTAGCCACGAAATCCTCACAATACTCAATGCAGTACAATTCTAGTATACAAATCTATAACTACAGACATATAGACATACAAAAGGATTGGTCTGACATTAGATTCTGGATTGCAATATGAAAATAGACCTTGATGTAAGAAGGATAAGATTGGTTCTACTTTGGTGAGTTGCCTTCAATATTGTTACGCATGAATATCGTAGGTGGATAATTTCAGGGGTATAAAAATATGTTATACTTCGAATTGGATTATTTTGCTGTAAGAATGGTAGGTTCTATTTAAGTTTTATAAATCTTACAATATTCACGAATGTGAAACAATTGAAACAAGTGAATTTATTTCTGCAAATAGGCTACAAGGCAGCACTTTTACACGTCAATTTTATCAAGCGAACGATGAGGCCGACATTTCCTAACTGATTACTCTGAGAAGAAATGCCGAAACAAACTCAGAGGTCCGTCTCTTTTAAAGTCCAGACAAATATTAAGTGTGTATTATGTTATGACTACTCAGTTGTCGCGGCTGCTGTGCAATGTGTAGCGGGTTAGATTCCCGCAAGGAGCAACTCTTTGTATGATCTACAAATTGTCGGGTATGGGTGGTATGTGCATGTGAAATTGTATATTTGTAAATGCAACCACGACACTGGAGAAACCCTAGTGTGGGGAATCCCATCATTATAGTAGTCGGCCTCTCAAGTAGAATTTTCTCCTCACTTGTTTACGATAACATGACAATATCAACAACAACATTCTATAAGTGGCCATTGCTGACCAAAGGCCTCTTCTCACACGGAGAAGCTTACTATATAATTTCATGCACTCTTTACATACCTATATTAATTTTACTTATAATATACCTCTATAGGTGCTGCCGCTGCCGCTGCCGAGAACCTCAAACGGCGAAAGTATAATAGCCTGATTGGCAATTATGCTTTCGAACCGTTTGGGGTTGAAACTTTAGGGCCGTGGGGCCCACTGTGCACATCTTCTTTACAAAGATATTGTAAGGAGGATGGTTGAAACTTCAGGTGATCGAAGGGCTGGCTACTACCTTGGGCAAAGGTTAAGCATTGCTATTCAACGTGGCAATGCTGCCAGTCTTTTGGGCACCCTACCTCACGGTAGCGATGAGGAAAATGTTTTCTTTGATGCCTTATGATTTGTTCATTATTATTATTTTTTAAGGTGTAAATATTTTTAGTTTTAATTATTTATTTCAATAAGAAGTGTAATATTAATGACAGTTAATTCCAAAACATTATTTACGATCTTTTGAAATAAAATTATATAGGCCCATGATTAGCTATATCCTTTACACAGTTCCTTAAAATTGAAACAAAAATTGTTACTATAAAGTAACTTATGTCAAATTAAAAAGGGGAGTTATTTAAACAGCCTAAGGCGTGATAAGGAGTTTCGTAATTAAATACTTTTGTGGTAGTGATAACATCTGTCTGTCTGTCTGTGTGTGGGAGATAGTGTGGATGTACTGACAATGTGAGATCGCATTGTGATGGTATAATGAAGGGGGGAGGGTAACAATGTGATTACTTGATAGCGAATTTAAATTCGTACTGTGTTTTGGTTATGAATGATATACTATGGTAGTTGTTAATAGAGCACTTTTACAGAAAATGATATTTTGTATTGGGTAGACACCTTCTAATAGAAAAGTGTACTAGTGTATATAGAATTAGAAGTTACAATGATTCTGTTATAAATTAAGTTTAAAAAAAACTAACCTGAAGCCCTTCATTCCGAATTATATACTAAAACAATCTCCTAGGTGTAACAAACACTACTGAAACAGCCAATCCCGAGATATTCGCGCACAACACAAACAAACATACATACCTATATTTCGAAATTAAAAACTCCTTCATTTTTTGAAGTTTATTAAAAATGTTATTACTGTTGATCAAACTAATTTGTAGATACTACGACGCTACAAAAGTCACTACCAAATAATTTGTGATAACCTCAGTATCTAAATAAACAGCTGTAAAAACAAGACACTCAAAAACGCCAGTGGCGCCAACCAACACGAAACAAAAACAAAAAAACATTAATTGTAACTGCCATTCTTAAGTCCATTTCCTTTTCATCAAACAACAATACATCATCGAAATGAAAAACAGACTTTTCCTCATAGAACCGAATTTCCCCCACACGAAAAAAATATTTG
Source organism: Spodoptera littoralis (assembly GCA_902850265.1). Taxonomy (NCBI): domain Eukaryota; kingdom Metazoa; phylum Arthropoda; class Insecta; order Lepidoptera; family Noctuidae; genus Spodoptera; species Spodoptera littoralis. The sequence continues at coordinate 1,544,053 of LR824536.2, read as the reverse complement.
AAAATGAAAAATACAAACAATAGACACGTCAATACTTGATATCACTCATAATCAATAAGAATCTTAGAGGGGCAATCTTTAACGTATAGAAAGAGGGTTTTTTAAAGTCCTTAGAGGGTAGTATAAAGGATGTTTTTCAGAGTGACAGAGGGGCGTCCACAATACATGTCAGACGCCACGTAAATTATGTGTTTGTACGAAAAGTTGTAGCAAGTTTCGTATCCATAGATTTATTGTGTTTCTTGTTTAAAATATGCAAGAAGGTTGGCGGATGTTGGGAGATTCGTATCTACCTATTTGGCGCTGTTCAACGTATTACGTAAATAATTGTGGGCTGAAGATATTATTTTATTTACGAAGAATTACGAATAAGTAACGCTAATCATATCAACAGTTTCTACAGTTAGTTGAAAGTACTCCGGTTAATTGAAAATAAAACATATGTCAGCTCACAATAAACTCAAGAGTCAGAGTGAATCTACTCTAGATTATTATTAGTACTTTATGTAGGTGGCAGGTCAGGAAAATATCAGCAGAAACAGCTGAATAACATATTTTTTTACTAACAAATTCATTCAGTGAAATATTACAGTGTGGCCTTAAATCTAAACTCGCCAAACTTTACACGTTTGATGGCGAGAGACGCTCATTAAACATAGACATTTTATTTATACATATAATAATATGCAGGTAGGTATACCTAATTGCAAAAATTATTTTCTTTACATAGGTATACTATAACTTAAACAAGACATATAGGCTATTTATTATAATACCTGTATTTCTCATGTTATATTAGATAATCATTTCAATTTCTCCTTGAAGATTATTAACATTAACATTTAATAAAAGCAAGTGTAGTTCAAAACGCCACACAGAACTCAGTTAATAAATACATAATCTCCCCACAGTGGTTCATAATTTTTGCATACAATTTCTAATTCACACAACAATAATAACAAACCAAAATCATTATCGCGCGCCGCCGCCCTCTATTCAAAATACGATCAAATTTGACAGGCCGCTGTCAAAATCCGATAAAGTTTAAAACGCACGCGCCGACACGTGCCGTTTTGACATTTGACATGTCGGGAACTGTCAAATATGAGAATAGAGAACGGCCGGCCAAGTTATTGTTTCTTAAATTGACTTTTGACCATAACTATATGTTGGTGGTGACGTGAACGTTGTTAGTATTGAAACTGTTTAGTTTGATATTTCACACTTAATCGTACATTGAGGTAGGGGTGTTATGTAAGTACCAATTTTTTCTGGTGTAATGACTTCTTGACCTATTGCCTCCATGCAATGTATGTTTATACCTAAGTATTGAATACGATGGCAGACTGGCAGTGATTTTAGATTTTTTACTTTTGAGTTTGAAACTTGACTGCCTCGCTGGCCGAGTAGTCGGGTTGCCGGTTGCCGGGCAAGGGGTCTCGGGTTCGATTCCCGGGTTGGGCAAAGTATTACTGGGCTTTTTTCAAAAAATTTCAGTAATAGCACGTTGTCTGGAATAGTGCCTGGTATATGGCAATAGGCTCACACCCTATTACATGGGACTCATAACATAAATAGTGAAAAGTGGGTGTTACATTGTACAGTGGCATTAAGTGCCGTAATGTACACCTCTGCCTACCCCTTCGGAGATAAAAGGCATGATGTTATGTTATGAGTTTGAAACTGCAAACTGCAACCCAAAGTCCAGTGTGCCTGATTTTTATAGCTTTGTGCTTTCAAAAGATGGCAGCTACAAGTCCAAGGGCCGATTTATCCAATGCCAGATAAATTTTAACTAAGAAATATTTGACAATTCTTCAATACTGAAAACTGTTAAATGTCAATTTTATTCTCCCGTTAATTTTAACTGACGATTGAAAAATTGAAACAATTCAATCGATACTTACCCTGATTTGTATCTAAGCTATATATTTTTTGATACTTACTTAGCTAGATTGTTTTATCTTGATCCAATTGGTGGCCATTTTTCGTTCACACTTAATATAGGTTTTATAAATGTTTTAATAAACATGACAAGAATTAAATACCTTTAGATAATAAATTCCGTGATGCCTTATAACTGACTTAAAATATCCGTAAACTACAAAACAGGAACTAGAGAATTTCTATTTCTAAGAATCCGACTCTGTTGCACACCTGTCCATATTTCCACGAGCAACGTGCAACTTAGATAATAACGGTAACGTAAACGTTATAATAACTGTTATTAACTATAATAACAGTTTTCACTAGAAGGCGGTGACACCTCTATTGTGCTCGTCATGTATGTGACATGCGCTATGCACTATTCTAACGTTCAATGTTTTAATTGCGGAAAAATAATTGATAATAATTATTGTAGCTTTTCTTGGTATTTTGTGAAGGAAAAGCCGTAAACTGAAGCATATTAATACTGTATTTTGTACAAAGGTATTATCAGTTTAAAGCTATATTATAAAGCAGCTATTCAACCCGCGAAGGTAACAGAAATGGTGGGTTGCATTATAGGTACTACTTACTGTTTTTTTATGGGTTAAGCCGGAAAACGAGCAGACGAATCACCTGATGGTAAGCAATCGGCGTCGCCCATGAATACCAAGGGTGTGATGTACACTTGTCTTTACAAGTGCTTTACCAGCCATTTATGGATTAGGAATTTCAAAATTGTTGAGGATTCAGAAATTGGGGATATTGGATTACTACTCTCCAGAAGTCCAGACACTAAAATAAAATAATAAAATGGAAGATACATTAATAAACACCCTTGCTCCTAGGTCAGGCAGGATACAGGATACTAAAGATTATAATGCTCCATCGTAGGTCACATCATCGCTTACCACCAGGCGAGATAGGGGTCAAACGTCAGTCCCATCTAATATAAAAAAATAATTATTATCTAGTTACATTATAGAGATGCTTTGCATATTATATGCACACTAGCTTTTACCCGCGGCTTCGCTCGCGTCACAAAAGGATAAAAAGTAGCCTACGTGACAAATAACAATGCACACAGCGTCATCTATACCAATACTTTTGTTTTCCTTTGGGAATATCAATTTTTTCCGGGATAAAAAGTACCCTATTATTTAATCCAGACTTCTAACTTTAGGTACGTCTGCAAAAATTCAAAGCATTCGGTTCAGAAGTTACGGCGTGAAAGCGGAACAAACAAACAAACTCACTTTCCAATTTATAATATTAGTAAGGATAAGGATAAGGATACTATGCATGTACTATAAGTCATATTTATTACCAAACTAAACCTATGATATCTAAATAGGTAGATACAGTATGATGTCATTAATATCTTTGCAAAACCCTTGCTGTTTTCGTAAATAATATAAGGACCTATTATGAGTTGATACTTCACTGTAGCAACAGTAGTGGGACCTTTAATAAACAACCCAGTTTTTACCTCCGTTCCTTTATTGAGTGCGAAAGAAGTTCAAGTAGCATTTAGTATTTATTTTAGTATAATTATTTTATATGAGAGATATAATTATAGCTATATCATATTGCCACTGATTTTGTTTTTAATGAAAACAATGAGGACTGCATCTGACGCGTTGATTGTTTATTTTGCTTCGTTTTATCGTAATGATGTAGGTAGGGGTGTAGATTGTGTATGTACAGGGTGTGTATTTATGATGCAGCTGGTGAATTCATTCTATATTACGTAAGTGTCAATATTTAAAACAAAGTGATCAGAGAACTGAACGTTAGGGTTCAGGGTTCGGTTCCCTTCAGGCATTAGGGGACGGTCATTTACACTCAACAACAGACATTTTTTGGGCCCTCGTGGATAATAATATGATTATATTAACTTCTTAATCGTGGCTAATAATATGATTATATTTAACTTCTTAACACAATGTGATGAAAAATACACAACATTTATTCATACAGTAGTATCTAAATATCGAAAATAGGGTATATAATAAGGTAAGTGGAGAGCGGTCACCGGTCACGGCCTGGGGATTTGGCAGTAACGATCATGTATTCTTTTTAAACCTTACCCCACACTAAGATTTTCTCCTGTGTCGTGTGTGCGTTTACAAACATACAATATCATATATTATACATGACACCCAGACCCAAAACAATTTGTGGATCACACAGAGTTGTATGATGTTATCCATTTTTGTAATTAGTTTCTATTAATTGTAACATTTTAACTTTATTAATTGTAAAATTTAACTTTGCTTGCCGAAAACAGTAGGCGATGTAGGTATATGGGACTATTATTTTATAATTATTATTACCTACCTGTAATTACCATACTTTGTGCAAAAAAAACGTTCTTATTCTTATTCCATGCTGGAACCAAACCAGTTACACGTTGCGTGGCAGACGGTTACCCAGCCGCATCAACTGTGCAGTCAATCATAGATGAAACGATATAGATGCATAATTAAAATTGGTTCTGATACTTACTTTCACACAACATTTACACAAATAATTTTACACTTAGCGGAAAACCAATAGATACCAGAACGATATTAACTTTATAATAAGCTTATCAGTAGCATAAACTGCATAAAATACCTATTCGTATTATGCTTTCGATAAGAATGTCAACTTCGCATAATATCTTAGGAATTTAAATACAAATGACTTATTCAAGACTAGAATTTCTGGTTGCATAGTTGGTTATTTAAATATGGCCGCTGTGTCAGAATTCTTGATTTTCAATGAAAGAAGGGCAAAATCTCTTCGAGTTTCCAATTTTGAAATACACTTTGAAATCTGTGACATGTACCTATGGCTAAGTACCTAGATGAACACATTGAATTTATCTGATAATCATTGAATCATGATGAAGACTACACGGTTGGTGCGGTGGCTGGGCAACCGGCTGCCGTGCAACGTGTCGCGGGTTCGATTTCCGCACGGAACAACACTTTGTGTGATCCACGAATTGTTGTTTCAAGTCTGGGTGTCATTGTGTATGTGAACTTATAAGTTTGTAAACGCACCCACGACACAGGAGAAAATGCCAATGTGGGGCAACGTTTAAAAAAAACGTTGAGATATCGCCGCCTATTAAGAGAATTAATTTAGAACATACTTAGATACACGATACCTACCTTGCCACATTTTCCTCGGTCTTAATTTTCATATCGATACCACAGATTTATTCTAATTTTGAAAATACTTACCAAGTTCGGATACTTTAACGTAAATATTTTCACTATTCATAAAACATCATCCTGTACATTTTCACCTTCCCATTAATGGGGTACCATTGTTTATGTTATTCCAACGTATTTGCCATACAAAAGACAGCCCAGTTGTTTATTTTATGCCAAATCACTACCCTAGTGTTCGCAATGATATCTATCAAGAACGCATATTTTATTAAAAAACATAGGGGAATACGCCTTCATGAATTTCATACTTGATTGGCACTCGATATACTCGTCTAGGGAAATTGTACTTTATTCTGTACACGGTAGGCGTTATTTTTGAGTGGTTTGATAGGATATTAATTTGGGAACAGGGGTGTATCTGTTTTATTATTATAATAAATTTTAAAATTGTGTACTGAACAGTGATAATGACTGAGTAAATAGATTGTTTCGGTTTAAAAAATGGATATGTTTATTTTGTATGGAGTGGTACCTATAGCATTTGTTAATATTTCTATAGAAACATTTGAAAAAGGATAATAATATGTACTGGGATAATCATCATGTGTTGTGTTGGAAATAAAATCCTTAATTAAATTTTCTAATAATTTTAATTACGTATAATATTTTTTAATCGAGATATTTATAGTCCCGTCATTACAATCGGCTATAATTTACAACATATTTTTACAAATACGCTTATTATTAAATTTCTCCATAAATTACAATTTATGTACCTAAACATTAATAATGATTAAAAAGTTATTTTGTATGTAACTTACAGGATATATTTTACTTAAATCGAAATGTGTTGCAGTAAAAAAAATGTAATAATTATTTGATATGGCAACTTATAAATGCAAATTGAATAAAAAATGGCCGTTATTTTAAAATTACCAAGAACAACTCGGATTGCATGGTTTTAAAAATATTAATAAGTTACTGAATATTGTACTAATTGATGTAATTCATGTTTAAAACAAATCATTTATTTAAAAATGGAATGTAGACGAACAAAGAAAACCATAGATACAAAAGACAGATTAATTTACAAAAAATAATCTTATGGAATGTAACAAGCAGAATAGTTTTTACATAATCTGTCCTAAAAACTATTTGTTTATTAAAAAAAAAGTCTGTTAAACAAAGTTAAAATCAGTCCATATTTTCAAAATTAACAAAAATGGCGGATACAATCAGATCGTAACGGTTTTTTATACAAACGTCAATGAACAAATATTACGATATCTTCTTACAGTTTAGACATTTAAACATTTTTTTTTATATTTTACAAAATGACACATAGGAATCTAGAGACAAAAATATAACAATTATTTTTAACTATATTTACAAATAATATCAAAACTCGTTGTAATTAATTGGACTTTAAAAATTCCAATAAATCATTGTGAAAATAACACTATGGTTTATTCAAAAAATGTTATTCGATATTTGACATAATATTTATTGAAATGTTTATACCTAGTGTTATCGTCACAATAATTACGATAAAATGTGTTTTATCGGTGAAAATTTAAATATTTTTTTATAAGTAGTAGGTAGGTATTTATTCGATTTAATTTTCAGAGAAAATGGCCTCCATTATATGCAATGTTATATGCAGAAGTAGGTATGTAATATATTATGGATATTTCGATTTACAAATATTTTTTCTAGGTAAATTAGCTAAGTAAATAAGCATATTTTTAAAAATATTTAAGTTTTCATCGATAAAGAGACAGATCTTATTTAACAACTAACTATATTCACAATGTACAAGTAGGCTCACATACCTATACACATATTAATATCTAATAATTTTAATCTATTTCCGAAGAAATTAAGAAGGAACTTTGGGAGTACGAAATAAGAATAAAATACACGTTTCAAATGACCAAAAATTCGGAACAATTTAGTCTTTAAAACTCGTATTGTAATAAAAATCAAATCTTTCAAATAGATATAATAATCTTTCATATAATTTTGACAATTCACCTGGAATCATACCAATAATATAAAGACGAAATTCGTCAAATTTCAATTAAAAAAAGACCTACATATCCCTAAAATTCAATAGAAAAACTAACGTAAAAAACGCAGTCGTTCGAAAACTATAAAAATAAACAAATAAATAAAAATCAACAACAACAAACTAGGTTTCAGGTCAAAATATGACTGTGAGTGGTCGTCGGAACTCGGGCCCTCCTTGGGTGCTTTGTGGGTACTGTCCGGGGTACTGTGGCATGAGGATACTCGAGGATCCTTGGTAATAGGGGAGAGAAGGGGAGGGGTTTGACCCTGATGACGAGGAGCCTTCGGTCCTGTCTTGGGCTTTGGGAGTCATGTCTGGGGAATCAGTAGGGGATCGTGGGGAGAGACTGGATGGAGCTGAGTTTACGGAGCTAAGTCCTGCCATGGCGGCAGCTGATGCTTCAGAGTACATTTTACTGATGTCGACTGGGTAGGAGCGTTGTTGCTGCTGGTCCATGTACATGTATGCCTTGGATAGGGCTGCGGAGTCCAGGTATCCTCGAGAGGGGTCTGGGTACATACCGTAGCTGCGGTATTTTTCTGCTTCTATCGAGTACTTCGACATGTCCATTGATGAGCCAACCTGAAACAAGGAGATTTTTGGTTAATTGTTGTGTTGTATAATTTTGTGGAACAGGTCAATATATGAATAAGTACTTTGAGCACTGGTTCACCACCTCCATATAAGTACTTGATAAACTTATGTGACAGATAGTTCATACAAATTACGTTCTTAATTCAAATGTATCTGGTAGATAACGGCTATCCAGCAGCTGTAGCCAAATGCCATTTAACGCTTGTCTACATGTAGAATAGAAAACCAAATTATATAGAATTGACGTAAGTTTTGACACTTATCAGTGTCATTTCCATACATTTAGTTTTCTACTCTCTCTGTAGACAAGCGCTAAAGTGGCGTTTGGCTAAAGCCACAGATATTGCGAAACAGGCCCTAAGTATAATTCAGTTTATGAACAATTTAGTAACAGTTTAAGTTTAAAAAATAATTGGCCACTTCAAGTAACTTGAATACATTAAACGAAATTCTATTAATAATTATATGAATGCAATGAAACGAGTTTCAAGAACGACCTCATCAGAACGAGTAAAGAATTCAAGTGAAACGCATTTAAATGAATAAAATGTTCATTTCAATATCGTATTCATAAATATCGGATAAAGTTAATACCGTATAACGAAATGTCAGCAAACAAATCATAAATCGGGACATTTCCCAACATTTACAAGTCGACAGTACCCCGAGACCTTTCATACAAACTTTGTAAGAAAACTGTAATCTATCTTAACAAGAATTACTCACAAACAACATAATTCAACTGAAATTAAATATGAATTTTCTTTAACAATTTACATATGAATTGTACACAGTCAACATCCTACTTTATTCTCCGAAAATAAGGTCCCAATTTGTACGAGAATGTATTGAAACGTAATGCAGTACTGTATTTTACACGCTCAGACACACAAATCATGCGTAACAATGGAATCGAATAAAGCTTCGAATTTTAAAATTTTTAATGAAGTGAGCCGTACACAATATTGTGAGGAAAATATCGTTTGTGTGTTACGACACACGGACACTTTGTTCAGCGAACAATGGCTGTATACAGGTTGAAGTTACGAACTGTAATTTACACAGCTCGACAGGTGATACATTTTGTTACGTTAGTACTTTGCATAGCTTTGGCATTTAACTGAATATTCTGCTTTAAATTTAGTATTCGTAAAACAGTCCTGTTGTAAATTCACACTGTATCTCCGTATATTTGACAAGTTATTTAAGTTGAAGTTTCGCTTGACGCTTAGAACAAGTTACACTGGACTGTTTGTAGCCACAAACAAGTTGATTGTTAATTCGTGTGTCGTTGTATAGAATGAATATAATTCTATTTTACAATAGTGATTGTTATGACTTTGACTACATCATAAATAGGGATTAGTAGCACCTATTGGACTTACATTACAAACTATCAAAAATCCATAAAAGGTTTACGTTCCTAATCCCGAAAATTTAAATAACAAAATAAATAATGACAATAGGATGTTACTATGAAATGAAGCGTTCGGTTCGCCCACTAGTTAGTTGGTTTATTTGAAGGGCTGTGTGTAGCGTGCGTTTGCGCATAACATACGACGGCCGGTCAGCGCTAGAGTGCTAAATCAGGATTAGTGAGACGGCCAGGCATCATGTAGTGGAGTTTACTGCCCGCCCCTACAGCTATTTTATTGCAAGCCACTTTATATGAGCCATGGTTTACTCTTTTTTTTTTCTTTTGGAAAACTATTTAAGCGGTATTTTTCAATGATGGTTGTAATAGATTTTGGTGTATTCGATACTTATCTATTTGTCGAGCAGATATAATAAATTCTAAGAATATTTTGCTTGTACTAACAGATGCTACATGATCAGGTGAGTTTCTATTACTTTATGTTCATACGAAAATATGATTTATTATGTACGTATTTATGTATCTAGTAAGTAATCAAGAACATAGCGACAAAATTCCCTTCACACTTCATCACACATCAACAGCCTATAATTGTCATTGACCACTGCTGACCAAAAACCTCTTCTCACACGGAGAAGGGTTTAAGCATTAATCACCACGCTTGCCCAATGTGGGTTGGCGTTTTCAAACTTATGATTATACAAATTTTAAGCCCAGGTTTCCTAACGATGTTTCCCTTCATCGTTTGTCAATGGTGTCTAAATAATCTTAGAAAGTACCTAGATACATGTAACTCGGAAAAAGTCACATTGGTACTTGCCGTTGGTAGGTTTCGAAACAAAAAACCCTTCACATTAGTAAAAGATTTTTTTAAAAATGGAGCAATCCAAAAACTACTAAATGACTCTAAAACTGATTTCACACCACATCAAGATTGGTAATAAGTCGCGAACCGGCCTACAACCTGCACCCGTGTAAGCAGTTGCCTACCAACCGTTCGCCAAGCGTATAAATCATCTATCAACATAATCGAATAGTAAAACTACAATGGTTCGTTAAAGAACTCAACATTTGGCGGTACCACACGGAACTAGGGTTGCTACGTGTTGTTACCGATCGATTCTTTGCTTCTGGAATTTGGAAGTTCTTTTGTAGGTTTTGTAGAGATAGTGAAGCTGCTAATAGACTTATTTGTTTTGTAACAATATTGTTATTGTATATTTTAAATTAGAAAATCGAAGACGCTTTTAATAAAGTAGAAGTAAAAGATTTAACAATTAAAAATAATCCAAGAAATCTTGATTAAGGAAAAATCAATGACATCAAAATAACTTATCAAAAATACACAAATGAATAAATAAAGGTTACGCAAAACATTATCATCCACTGTTTAAAATACTAAATTTAAAACTGACAACCCTAATAACCCGAAAACGCCTAATCACTGTTTTTAATACAACACAGGTAAGGTTGCAGTTGTTGATATGAATAGTGGCTGATTATATTGTTTCCTACTGGTATCCGATACCGGTACCGCGAGAATTGGTCACGGTAATCCAAAAACCGCGGAATCATCCAATAGACCAACTATTAACGTCGGGGGTGCGAAAGACCGAAGCCGACGGGTGCGGGGTTAATTAAATGTTTTGGTCACACCTCGGCGTTTTAAGGTTAGGCCTTTTTTGTGATTGTGAGTTATGATGTTGGTCCTTTTTTGTACATATGTTGTTATTAAATAAGTGTTTGCGGCAAAAAAGGTGATTGGTCGGAGCTACCCTTAAAACGGTGGAACTTTTTAGTGTCATGGATATCTAATGTAATAAATAAAGATTAAATCGGTTAGGAATACTCGTAACAGAAGCAGTATGTGTAACAGTAGAGACTGCAGAGTAGTAGTAGTTAGCTCATGTTGTAAGACCGGCATACATATACCATACACGGAGTGATACCACGGCCTCACAGAAAACCGACGTAAAGCAACGCTTGCGTTGTGTTTCGTCGTGTGAGTGAGGTTACCGGAGGCTCAATTACCTCTACTTCCCCAATTTCCCCAATCCCTGAATGCCCAACGATCCTCAAGCTTCTAATCCCCAAGAGGCTGGTAACACCGTATTCCGGGTGTCTATGGGTGGTGCCGATTGGTTACCATCAAGCGCTCCGTCTACTCGCCTACCAACTAAGGTTGAATAAAGAGACCACCAACACCAAGTAATCTAAACAATAAAATCATTAAAAACTGTTAGCATTTATTTTAACGATGATCATAACATTGAAAGCTGTTATAATGAACGCTTCATTTAACTAACCGAAAACTCTTTGTGTGTAATGATGTCAATGTCAAGTGACTACCGTATTGATTAACTCCTTTATTTAATGATTGAATCATTGTACAAGTAATCATTTTGTTTTGCAATACTATTCAAAATAAAGATGGCGTCAATCTTTGAAGTTTGTTAATTCGTTATTGATGTAAGTTAAAGTTATTGTTTGGGTTCTTTTATGCACTGTGTTTGATTTGGACATGCATTGCATATTGCAATATAGTTTTAAGACTAGCACTATCGAAATAACTAATCAAAATGAAAAGATTTTGGATTAAGAATACTTATTATTGTCGATCGTTTAAGAATTTTAAAACAGTTATAAGTTAAGATATTTGAGAACTTTTTTTTATTAAATAGGAGCAGACGGATCACCTGATGCGTAAGCAATCAGCGCCGCCCATGGACACCCGCAAAACCAGAGGTGTCACAGGTGCATTGCTGGCCTTTTAAAAAGGAATACGCTCTTTTCTTCAAGGTTTGAAGGTCGTATCGGTTCGGAAATACTGCCGACGACAGATTATTCCACAGTATTGCTGTGCGAGGCAGGAAAGCTACGTGAGAAGCGCACAGTTGTGGCCTGCCAACCACCTATACTATGGGGATACATATGCTGTCGTGAGGGTCGATGACGAAAAGATGCGGCAGGTATCAGGTCAAACAATTCGTCAGAGCACTCCCCGTGGTATAAGCGTCTTCTCCTTTTTTGTAAGTCGATTACACAAGTTTACAAAGATAAAGATCACAAAAGTTTAATCAGAATCATGTTCCTTTATTCTCTTATCTGTCAATAAGTTTTTAATGTAAAATTAGTTTTAAAATGATAAGTCGGCCTGGTCCATATAATAGTGCTTAAAGAGAAATTTATCTATGTACACAACCTAATATTGTGTTTGAATTAAACTTACGTATCTAACTGTAATTAATTGTGATTACAAGAACAAATCTTTGTTCAGAGCAACCACAACTGCTTAAAGAAAACATTAAGAAATATTGAATTTCAAAACTTTAACAATCAACGGCCATCATTTATTACTTTTAATTGTGAAAGTAATGTTAAAAGCCTTTACAAAACACGGGTTATCAGTAAATGTAATCAACTAATTGAATATTATGTAGTTATCTTTATAATCTCAACTTTCACTTGAATGTGACCTGAAACTGTTGCATGGTGTGTTGTAAGTTTGCTAAAATGTTTTTAAAGCCGTTGCTTTATGATTTGGGTTCAGAAGCCTAATACCTATATTCAAAAGTGCATCGTTGGGTCCATATATTTTTTTCTACAGCATGAGCCGGTAAACGAGGTGACGGATCACCTAATGGTAAGCAATCGGCGTCGCCTATAGACACCTGGAATACCAGAGGCGTTACTAGTGCGTTAGTGGTCTTTTGGGGATTAGGAATTTAAGGATTGTTAGGGATGGTTTAACTGGTATTCCGTACGCACGACAAAGATTTCCAGTAATGCTAATGTAATTACTGCTCTGTGGACCATAATGATAACTGGCCAACAATTCCTAACTCTTTGGAGAATTATAATCTCATAGTGTGCAACAAAATATAAAGAACTGATGGATAAAACTGCACTAAAGACAAAAGATGAATTTAGAAATCGACAATCCAGTCATGTAACTCAAGCAGTCAATCTATTAAGAACTAAACGAGATCTAATCAAATTACACCACCGACCACGTGAAACTGCACCCACATAACATATAATTCTATCAAGTACTTACAAACAAACAATTTTCTAATCCCCAACATAATGCAATAAACTTAAAACAACGTTCCCTCCTTCAACATAGACGTCACTTTCACAAGATTAAACGTCAAATAGAGGAGGGAAGGAGGTTTTTAAATCGGAGGGCAAAGTCCCAGGGGCAAGGGCGATTAGGGTGTTGTCATAATATTGTGTAGATTTCCTATTACGTACAGGTGATGAGAATAAAAATAAAAATAAATAATCTCTAGATATTACACAAACAAGTACGCAAGTATACATACATTAATTTGATACAAAGCATAATGTCGTAGTACCTACAAAATTTAAAACTATCAGAGTAACTCAGTACTAGGGAAATGCCTGTATTACAGAGATCAGTGCCATTATGGGTTGGTATCATTGTGATTCTAGTATAGCTCTGCTACATACGTTACATTGATAGAAATAAAATTGTGTGAATTTGGATGATAGTGACAAGTATAATCTGGGCAGTTATGAATGTACTTTTAATCTAGCTTCAGTTTTTGTTGCTACCAATGTTTGAATGCTGAGAAGAATTTTAGTAAGCACAAGGAGTATTGCGTGATAAACAACAGGATGGGTTCCTGGTTTGATTTGAATGTAATCGAGTTCACTCGTAAAATAGTTACATGAGTAAACTGACTGCACGGTAACTTATTAGTCTTACCTACCTTCTCAGGATAGCCATAATACAGAATATTAATTATTTTATTATAAACTACACTTAAAAAATCGACTTCAATCCCCTCTTTTTTGAAGTCGTTTATTATACTAAATCCTTCTCCTAAGGCAAATACTTTTCTGAAAACTGCAACCATATTGGTTCAGTCAGTCGCGAGATATTCGCGCACAAACAAATATATACAAGGGAAACTGACAAACTCAGTCTTTTCTTCTTTTGAAGTCGGTTAAAAAGATGTTTTCTCAGACATCATACAAGAAAAACTAAAAAAAAGTATAATTTGAAACTCAAAATCACCTACTTTCCAATGCGCTTTCAAAATAACGATCGGATATTCGCACATTTGACCCCCATCCTTATTTAGGGTGCGTACACGTCAAGTATGGTGTTAATTCCCGAGAATTTGTTCTAGGGAGGGTTCGATTCCGACTAACCGGCACAGATTGGGGGAAGAGATTGCGAGATTCAATGACTTGTGCTAAATAAGTAGGCGTTCTGGATGTAATCTTTTATTTTTCTGACGTGTGATTGAAAAAGGGGTTTGTTTACAAAGAAGTGACGTCATAAGCTTTTGTACGTGTTTTGCTTCTACACGGATTGTTCGTTTGTTTTATTACTAATCGTGGCCGTTGGTGGTACTGTTTGACAGTTCTAGTTTTTAACGACAACATGTTCGAAGTCGCCAAATAGATATTTATAGACCATCTTTATTAAAGCCAGTGAGGTATATCATATGATATCCTATCTCAAAATCAACATATTCAAGTACTGGGCTAGACTAAAATAGTTTTTCTTATCTAATAACAAAGTCTTGGTTCCCTATTATTCCAATTCTTAATAATAAATCTATCCATAAATTCTTGACAATCTTAAATATCAAACTAATTTAATATCAACAAATACGTGTACTATTCATAAATTTGCAATCCCCTTGATTCAACACCGCAGATCTACATTTATTACACCGTCCCGAATGTCCCCTCGACACCTAATTATTTCTCGACTACACGCTGTTTTGAGAGGGGTACACGACGGTGTGATGGGATGATTCTATTTGAATTGAGATATTAATTTAAGTACCTGTTGTTATGTTTTAATTAAATTGTAATTTAATGTTGCATAAGATTTAAAGGTATTTTTGGGGAAATTAACAAAGGGTTATGGTTTACAAATGCTTGTAGTTTGTACAAGTTATTTGTTCGTTGAACCTATAGAAGACCAATTCTCAAGAATTTTACCACAAACAAATAGTATATCTAATGCCATAGGTATGCCTTTTATACAATGGTTTATACAAAGTTCATTTTTAAGTTTCAATCAGAAAATACAAGCCAATTGGTTTTACCTTGATGCGCTTTGATTATATAGACTACCTTTTGTAGCTGTATCTATGATACATAGACCAAGGATGACATGAGGATCAAGGTACCAAAAGAAAGAAATAAAAAGTGTTATATGAAAATTAGCTTATCACAAAAAAATACCATTACCAATCCAATTCCTCATCCTTCATAAAACCATCAATTTCTAACATATGGTTTAACAATGCCAAGCTTCATTACACGCTCATCAAGTGCACTATTTTTTATAAAACTTAAGTAGGAGCGAAAATTACAGAAATTAGATAAAATTATTGACACGCTTCATGATTAGAGTGCGTCAGCATGTTTTTTTTTAAAGAATTTCTCCCGCACGATGTTCCTATTTCATGGTGTTAATAGATTTAAGCAAAACGTTTAAGATTTCATGCCTTTGCGCTAAATGGTTGATAGTATAATTAGCGCCTCCATCGGGCCTTCGTTCGGTTTTTTTCGGTAAGGTTCGGTAATCATCGGTTATTGTTGTTGTTTTTGTTTGAAGGTCAAATCTCTATGGCTTGTACAGACTGTACTAAAGTGAAAAGTATTTTTTCTTAGAAGTTAGTAAAATAAGAGGCCACCGTTATCCATGCCTTTTAATCTTATATCCCTCACTTCACATTTTAGAACCGGATAAATCTGAAGATTTCAAGAAGAATGCAACAAAATTAACGAGATGAGTCAGGTAAGGTAGTGCCTTCTGCAATTTTTGTACATTTTTGATTTTTAGTTCGTTATTGAACTGGGCGTTTGCCCAACTGAATAAACTTACAGCATCAAGTAAGTTTAAGTCTGTATTAATAAATTATAGACGAATGGCAAGACAGAAGTCATAGACAGACTACAAACTAACTTTACACCTATTTTTCTTTTCCAGAATCTTACCTGTGGGTTAGGAGTTAAAGCAGCGCTGATAGCATTCTGCTGAGCTGCTGCAGCTGCAGCGGCCGCCATGCTGGCTCCTAGTGGACCATATGCCGCTCCATAGTAGCCTCCCATTGCTTGACCCATGCCACCGCCTGCCATACCTGTAGAAGAATAGAAGATTTGTTAATTATGATTAATCAAGCAAGAAGACTATAGTCTGTATAACTGCTGGTGTAGGCTCCGTAATTTTAAAGAGTAATTATGGTTTGCGTCTATAATTGAAAACTATTGTAGGTATGAACAATGCAGTCTCACGATGAATGTGATCTTTTCTCCGAGTGGATATTTTTTATTTCCTTTATTAGGTAGGTACTTACTCTACAAAAGAAGAAAAATTAAATGTTCAAAAAATGTTTCAGATATTTTTTATCTATGGGAAATTCTCTAAAGAGGTATCATTCCACAAAGCTTGCCAAGCATCTAAAGAATTCAAAATAAATTCCACAACAGTTCCAAATTCAAAACATTCATAGACGATAGAGCGGAATGTCTAATTCACAGCAGTCGGCAAGTGGCCACCGTAATGGACAGTACAGCTATAGACCGACGCACATTCATAATGGCGCTCCGGGAACTCTGATTCGAGCACCAATTAATTATTTCATTGTACTACGAATAATCCCGCCCTCGAGTGCTATTAACTAACGGTCAGTTCCTTAGACGTGTTTATTAAATACGTCTCGGAGGGGCTAGTTTACTCGCTTATTGACCATTAATTCGGATTAGGAATTTAATTTAGAGCGACTGATTTATTACTACTTAATCTCGATTCATTAATATTTTAATGTGATTTTACCTACTGATCTATATACGGACTTAAATCTCGTAGACCATTAATGAAACATTGTTGCGAGATACAATTAAATTAATATTCTTATTTAATATCGATTTCATATTTTTTCAATAATATATAATAAATATTTGATAAATTAATACCAATAAATTACACAAGCAATCCACGTCAAATGGTAAAATGGAACTGTCAAATTTTGCGGTAAAATATTTATAATCCAACCAAATTAGGATGTCACGACAATCTAAGCACTTGTAATGCTATTACGTGAAAATTGAAATACACTTCATGTCTCGCGTGAAATATTCGAATATAGAATTTAAATAAAAAATATATGAGACACCCCTATTGTGGTGACGTCAGACGAATCTACAATATATTATAAACCGCAGCAAAATTATAAAGCAGTTTATTAAAAGGACAATGAGTCCTCCGTCAAAGCAATAGGGTGCGGTATCGCTTGGGAGTTCGATTTTCGCGAACGCAAATAGATGCGTCAAGGTTTTTAGAAAGGGACGATCGTGATTTTTTATTATATTTATAATTAAATTCCCTGTCATCTCTTTTGGGTATCTGGTCTCCTGGTATTGGCGTTTGCCCAATGGATTTTTTATATTCACATTTTCCAAGTTTTCATTTAATTTGAACAAAATGTGAATGAGTTCACATTACTCACAATGACATTGATTGACGGCGAGGATTTTTTTCCTAGTAGGTAGGTAAAATATAAGACTCAAATCTTATAAATGCTGGTATTATTAAGGAAACATATAACTGACACAAATTTGAAGTGCTTAGACATCAATGGTTCTACTAGTCTTAAATTTAAAACATGTAAATTGTTTCATATTTACAGTCACACAAATTTGAAGAAAGCGAAAATTGGAAGGATATTCCAAAACACTGGAGAATCTTGTAATAGAATCAGTACGTTCGTTATTACCCATTGGTATATCGGAAAGCAAATATACGCGAGACAATGTGTTTCTATTGTGTACAAAAAGAGCATGGTTAACAAAATAACCAATAAAAGTAAAGTAAGGTAAACAAGATCAAAGTAATGAGTGCCTCTTCAACTTTTCACAACCAATTTAGTTTTATCATAATCGTCTCTATAATTACAATATTTTTTTCTAACTCAGGCTTTGAATACTTTAATCTCATCACGTGGCAACTCCATCTGATTTTCTCGAAACGAACCCTTATAATACCTACCATCAAAGGCTGCACACATAACCCTAAATTAACTCACTGTTGGTCGAACAGACCGTCAACAAAAACCCAATTAATTTCCACCAACGGTTTACACAGAAACCGCTTAAATGCAACATCAAAACTGTAAATGACTAATTTTAATTAATAAAACAAACGAAAATTTCCTTAAGAGTTGTTACGTTGGACTTTTTCGACTCGAAACTTGGGCTGGAAGTTGAAAAAGTCCTTGAAAGGGTTCAAAAGGGTTATTAAAATAGGCGATTTTTGTTACTTTGTAAAAGTTTGAAAAGTAAAAGAAAAGCAACGTAGGTACCTTGGATATTAATGTTTACGAGAAAACGAAAAAGTTGTATTTTTTTAGGAATTTTAAGAACTTACACGTGGAACCCTTAGTAGTGCATCAATCGGCTTAAAAGTTGTTAGTTTTGGGGGAGATTTTAGTTCGGCGATAGCAACACAAGTACATTAATATATCTACTCCTCCTGTAGGTACTAGAAAGATACAAAACACAGTTACCTCAACAATCCTTCGACATCAATAGAAGTCGACAGTCCACAAAAATTAAAAGCTGGCTCACAATGGATGTAATTTCAAACACGATTCACCTCCGTCAGAATCCATATCATTCATAATGACCATCTTCCGACCGGCCCCTGAGTATGTAAATATAGCCCGACTATTGTGAGGATCGACAGAAAGGTCGGACACCGGGCTAAATGGGATTTTCGTACGGGTTTCCTTTTCAATGCCCCCGTTTTTTTCTTTCCTCTCTCTTTATATTTGAATGTGTTAAATTTCTCGGAAAAATGCTTATTTTCTGTCCCGTCAGGTGGGTAAGGTGATTTATAGAGTGACCTTAGATGGTATCAATGGTTGAATGTGTGGCTTATTTCAGGAGTTTCGGCCGAAATGAGTTTTGGGTTAGTGAATTGTTCGTACTTTATATTACGATTGTATAAAACGAACTAAAAGGTATTCGTATGTAGGTATAGATACAACAATTGGCCTTTGAATTCAATATAACGATAGGAACACGTGGTAAGTGAAGAAAATGACCTTTCGGTAATACAAGTATCTGTCGTCTCGTTCCCTATTGTATAAAACATCATACCCAATTTTCAATCTACCAAAAATATCTTCCCTCAGATCAAAATGTACTAAACGAACGATAAAATCAGATCACAACATAATCCCGTGGAACCCTAAAACAACCTTCAGCAGTTCCATTTATCCTTGAAAAACGATCTGAACAAATGACAAGGGGTATATTTTCGCCGTTTCATAGCATGGGGAGGGTTGTCCGCAGACGTACTTAACAAACCGTGGTTAAATTGATAGATTAGCCACAATTTGTGCAAATCATCGTTTTTGCTTGTTTGTAGTTATGGATATTAATGTGATATGGTATTTGGGTTGAGTGATACAATTATCTCGTTGGGGTTGTGTAATTATTTCAAGCCTCATAATTACTGGTGGTGTATGCAGGTGTATTGGTGTGTGTTTAAAATAATAATAAAACTAGGTTATCGTTCTATTTTCAAGTTACAAGAGGGTTATTGAAGTATATTTGTTACTGAAACAATGTTCTCATGTACACTATCCGTATGTCGTAAACCCCAAAAAATCAAAGCAAAAATATAAACAAAACGGCAAGTCATTTCCTACAGCCATAAACAAAAATTTCTCGCTCCACACGTCCGTTCTCCCTAACGTCCCGCGCTCAACTGTCATGTAAATGACGTCACGTGACCGGAAGCAGTTTGGCGGGGGGAGGGTCTTCCGGCGACGCACGCGATTGGACACTTCCGTTCGGTAACAAACTGCTGGTATATAATATGCTAATCATGAATAAGCAATTTATTGGGTTATTGTATGGATTAGCATTGCCTGTTTTGCCCTGTATAAGTGAGGATTAAGGCTGTTGGATTTTTTTGGTGATAACAAAGAATTTTTGTTCTTTAATGTACAAAAATAATAATAAAAATGAACCAAAAATAGTTGGTATAACGACTTTGAACTCAATTTTCAAACATAATATTTTACTGAAGCCTTTTCCAAAGTGGGTATACAAAACACTTAAGTAAATGCATATTTGTTTGGCAAAGTTTTATACTTTTGGTAGAATGGAATGTAGTATGAACGAGCAAGAAACACCACCCTTAAAAACTTTCGCGTTCAATCTCTTTTCATTCCTTATTGTCAATACAACACCAAATCTGATGGCCTCCATAAAAATCCAATTATAACTTTCTTTTAATTCCATTACTTACTTTTTATCAAAGTTAACAGTACACATGTTTTTGTCATTAAAACACAATTGTATGAGGAAACTCCACAAACCAAAACCTTTGGTACTTGAAGAAACGTCTGATGGAAAATTACTAGTCCCGATTTTTTACCAGCAATACTTAGAATGACTGACATTATTTTAATTAACCGTACACTAGACCAGACTTTTTCTAGTAAGTACCATGATAATTCCTTACAACTCTATAAACCAGATATTACCAGTTTTCTCCAGATAGAAGCTATTTTTACTAGCTTAATTGAGAAATCGCGTGGACAAG
Organism: Spodoptera littoralis; assembly: GCA_902850265.1. Lineage (NCBI taxonomy): Eukaryota > Metazoa > Arthropoda > Insecta > Lepidoptera > Noctuidae > Spodoptera > Spodoptera littoralis. The sequence goes on along the minus strand of LR824536.2, from coordinate 1,523,315 downwards.
TGCGAGCCCAGTTTTTTTGCAACATAGTGTAGGACCAAATCGATTAGCTACACTCAAAGTTAAGGAAAATGTAACATCATTAGATGGGTAAACAACGAAACTGTTGTTTCTTAAAATAAACTGGCGAGCAAAAAATTGACACCTCACTGTTTTTGTAAAAATCTATAATTAGATATGCTATGATGAAGAATAAAGGGAAAATCGGTGCCCAGGCTTAGCCCGTTTTTTGGCTGACATTGTAAGCAAACAGTAAACTAATTTTGATTTGTCATTGTGGTATTTTCCTGACTTGCGTTAAGTTTTAGCATAGTTTTTACAAATTCGACGAAAAAGGGTTAACCAAGAATAATGGAAAGTACAAGGGTGTAACGACTTCGAATTATACATAGAAACAATTGGCTAAAATACTTCTGTATTTCCTTAGCTTGTCCTGATCCTGATGTTTCATTTTCTTATGCTATATTAGATTGATGCTAGTTGCCTTTCAAAACAGTATTGTCAACCACTTAGGTATATTCAAGTACTTAATAAATAGACCAAGTGGTCGCAAGTGCGACTGCCTGGGCAAGGGGTCTCGGGTTCGATTCCCGGGTCGGATAAAGTATTTCTGGGTTTTAAGAAAATTCTTAGTAGTAGCACGGAGTCTGGAATTGTGACGGATATATGGCAATAGGCTCACCCCTATTACATGGGACTCATAACATAAATAGTGAAAAGTGGGTGTTACATTGTACAGTGGCATAATGTGCACTTCTGCCTACCCCTTTAGGTATAAAAGGCGTGATATAATAAATAGAAAATGTATATCTTTAAATATAGCGCTGACTTAATATAATACACTAAATAATACAGCTATATTACACCTCAACAAACACTAATTACAATAAAATAAGATACTAATAATAAACAATATAATACCTGCGTCAATTATTACCATTATCAATACACGAACAATACAATAAAATGAAAAGCACATACAACCGATATACAAATAAAATTGTATGAAAATATGGCATAATAAAGTATTAATTTGCATGATAATGAAAATATGTAACTCGTGGACATAATATAAATCTTGTTTGTGTATGGGCGTTGTGAAACAATGGAGTATTTTTACGAAACATGATATCAAGCGAATGATTAATATGAAAATAACTAAATAGAATTGTTCAAAAATATTTGGTTTTCTACGTAAAGTACGGGAATGTGAAATATGTACAATAGGTACTACAGTCAGCCAACCTATTTAGTATGCATGTAATAATTATTAATTCGTAATTGGTCGTGGTGGTCTGGAGGTTTAAGACGCTGGCTTCTCATGCATGAGAATCATCATCATCATCATCAACAGCCTATAAATGCCCACTGCTGAGCAAAGCCTCTTCTCACACGGAGAAGGTTAGAGCATTAAACACAACGTTTGCTCAAAGCGGGTTGGCGATTTCAAACTTACAATTAGAAATTATAAGCCGAGGTTTCCTCACGATGTTTTTCCTTCACCGTTTGTCAGTGGTGTCTAAATAATCTTAGAAAGTACATATAACTAGGAAAAAGTCACATTGGTACTTGCCGTTGGTATAACTATGTCTGGAATAACTATACTATGTCTACCTCTACTGCTATTAAGCAGTTCTTATTGTTAAAAAAATTTAAATGCTGACAATACACTCGGTTTAACTCGATCTACGAACAAGTCAACATTAAACAAGGAAATCTTGAAACTTGATTTAATTCTCATTAGTATTGGTTTAGCCATTCCGTAGCCAAGAGTACTAAGACAGACAGACATTGTTTGTGTCTCAATAACACTAAAATAACACCTCAGTGTTTATTTATTTATATTTTACTAGCTTTTACCCGCGGCTTCGCTCGCATCACAAAAGGATAAAAAGCCAATGTGACATATACTAATACACACAGCGCAAAAGTACCCTATTATTTAATCCGGACTTCTAACTATACATCTGTAAAAATTCAAAGCAATTGGTTCAGTAGTTACGGCGTTTAAGTGGAACAAACAAACAAACTCACTTTCCGATTTATAATATAAGTAAGGAGTAAGGATTGCATAGATATAGAATTGAATTTTAATGTATTGATATTACTAATATTGATTTTTATTGATATGTTTGTATTGTACGAGTCGTATGAAATCACTAATTGCAGAACAATTACTTAGGTAAAGTAAATACATATCATAATCGTAATCCATTGTTATGATAACAACCAAAATTGAATGCCATAATAATATACGTTTTTTTTATTACCTACATATATCACTTAAGAAGTGTGTTTATAATTTCTTGTTAGAAATCGCTAACCCGCAATGAGCAAGCGTGATGATTAATGCTTAAAACTTCTCCGTGTGAGAAGAGGCTTTGCCCAGCAGTGGACATTTATAAGCTGTTGATGATGATGATAACTGCATCAGAATCTGCATAGCTGTGCAGATTCTAAAAGGTGCTCCTTTTACTCAAGAAGAAGTATAAAAAAATAAGGGTAAAAAGGAATGACCATAAAGGATAGTACCTATATGATATTACGACATCGTTGGTAATTCGAATTTGATTTCTTTTATGGCATAAGCCAAGCAAAGTAAGTAAACGAGCAGACAGATCACCTGATGGTAAACAATCGGCGTCGCCCATGGATACCTAGAACACCAGAGGCGTTACAAGTGCGTTACCGGCTTTTTGGGGATTAGGAGTTTGAGGATCGTTGGGGATTCAGGGATTGGGGAAGGGGAGGGTAATTGGGCCTCCGGTAACCTCACTCACACGACGAAACACAACGCAAGCGTTGCTTCACGTCGGTTTTCTGTGAAGTCGTGGTATCACTCCGGTCGAGCCGGCCCATTCGTGCCAAAGCATGACTCTTCCACGCTTAATTTTCTCTTAATATTATGTAGCTGAAGATACTTAAATAATTAAATCGATTACATAATCTGTAACACGTATTCTGTATTGTCCTTGTATTTGATGACATGTGGTTCCACAGACAGCGGTACAAATATATTTAATTAGTTTTTACGAACAACGGTTTATATGATTCAGTCTTGTGGTGAACTGATAATTATGATTGACTAGCTATTGCCCGCGACTTCGTCCGCGTAGAATGTGATTACTGTTTTAACTCATGGGAGCATTTAATCGGGATAAAAGTAGCTTATCACCAAAGTCAGTCTTGCCTATAATCCGTTCAGTAGTTTTAGCGTAATTGACGAACAAATATACTTTCACAGTTACCATATTAGTGTGATAAAACACTATTACACTGTTATGAATTGACAAAATATCAAATTGTCCGTCTCAGTCAATTCGTCAGAGAATCTAGTATACCTCTATATTTGTACAAAAATGTGCATTCGTATAGACTGATGCAGAATGACCAGGATCCGAACCACAGAAAAGAGAAATACTGTTCTCTTTTCTGTGATCCGAAAACTGTCATGTTCCTTCTATTTTTATTTTTATTTACTTTATCTGCTCATTGGCACTGCCTCGTTGGCCGAGTGGTTGCAAGTGCGACTGCCGGGCAAGGGGTCTTGGGTTCGATTCCCGGGTTGGGCAAGGTATTACTGGGTGTTAAAAAATCTCAGTAGTAGCTCGGAGTCTGGAAATGTGCCCGGTATTACATTCATCCACTTATTACATCCACTTTTCACATTTATGTTATGAGTCCCTTCTGTGTGCACCTCTGCCTACCCCTTCGGGGATAAAAGGCCTGATGTTATGTTATGTTATTTTATCTGAAAAGTCATAATAACACTAGTCCCTAATAAAATAAATAAACCAATTCACGCACGATGTTATATAATCGCTCCAGCTCACACACTGACCACACCTCTGTACAAGTTGTTCGAGGCACCGTCGCTATGTTCAACATAATTCGTGCGAGACTCTGTATGTATTGTCATAGTACTACAATCACTGATGGAATGAATTCTGCTCCGGTTCTTCTACACAATATATTATTATAGGGATGCTTGTACCTAGATATAGCATAGATAATAGTTGATAGTTCGGGCAGATAATGATAAAATTGAACTTGGGAATCAGGACGAAGGATTCTTAGGTTCAAAGTCGGGATTTTCTTTCTGCTCAGTATGAACACTTGAACGGGCTAATCAACGAAGCAAAATTAGTGGAAATTGAATCTTATGACACAGAAGTTATAACAGTCGATGAATGAAACATATTGATAGGACACCTTATACTAGACAAAGACTAAGACCTGAAGACCTGCACAACTTTTTGGACACTAAACAAACCTTTGACAGATACCTAAGTCTTAAAATACACATAACATCCCGCCTTTTATCCCCGAAGGGGTAGGCAGAGGTGCACATTACGGCACTAAATGCCACTGTACAATGTAACACCCACTTTTCACTATTTATGTTATGAGTCCCATGTAATAGGGGGTGAGCCTATTTGTTTGAACGCGCTAATCTCCGTAACTACAAGTCTAATTTGAATAATTCTTTTGGTGTTGGATAGCGCATTTATCGAGGATGGCTATAGGCTATAAAAAATCATGCTGCGACCAATAGAAGCTAAGTAGTGCGTGTGAAACCGCGCGGAAGTAGCTAGTTCAAAATAAATATACACTAACAAACATATTTTTTACCTACAACACGTGTAACCTTTGGCCTAAATTATACCAAACCAATAAACACAATTGTTGACAAAATCACCAACAGGAATCTATCAAGTTTTGGTCAAATTACCCGTTAGGGGCGGGGCAGGCGCGTGCGCAACCTCTTAGGTCGAAGTGGAGCCCTAATGTTGGTGACGTCACGTGTCAGCCACGTGGCCGCTAAGCTAAAGGACCTTTAGTAAGTAGATAAATATATTTTTGCAAAATGGGTGTTTGGAGAATAAAGTCTATTTTGATTTCTGTGAAAAAGTACTTAGTGTAAAGACGAATAAAGTGGGATGAAGCTTCATTCCATTTTGGTAGCAAAACTTACAATTGTAATAAGTTTAAGCAGTTACCTAGTAACTTAATCTAATTAGAAGCTACATAATGCTAATTGATTACCTTAATATCATACGAGGTTAAAAACATCATTAGTGAAAAACAGGGCGTAGACACAATTCATGTTTTTGTAGAATACTACCCGGAGTAGTACCATGTTATACTTGTGATTTATGGTAACAAAACGATGTACAAATAGACGTCTTTTATACCCTGACAAGTAAGCAAGGAGGTGTTACTCTACAGAGACTAAAAAGCCATAAACAACACAATTATAATGAGCAAAAAAAAAAACAAAAAAAAAATTAGCAGATTAGTAACTGTCACATTATCGTAAATATTTAATCGCTTGTAATATTTCTTTGAAGTTTTTTACATACTAATTACAACCACACATGCTCATATTAATAAACGTCAAATTTAATTAGTTGACGTCGTAAACGGGAAAATAGACGCGGGAAAATAGCACTACCTAAGTACTTACAGCCAACAAAAAAATATTACTAATTAAACTATCCGCGGCCATATTAAAAATGATTTCGAACTCGCAAAGTAATTATTCACCCCTGGTTTTATTTCACAACATAAATTCACTGCTGCAATTAACTTAAAAGCTATGTTGAGCAAAGTGTGGCTCGACCCTTAAATAAGGGTCACGACACACGTGCCGACTCCGCCCACGTTTAGTTCGGCGACCGCAATGTTGACGGTACGTGAAAAATAGTGTGAATTGGGTAATTTACGAATGGTATATAAAACTGGGAGCTATTTATGGTTAAGTGTAGGTGTATGGATGGGGAACTATGTGCTAAGGTTTCAGATTTTTCTAGGTTTATGTACAATTTATTTGATAGCGTAAGCACTGGGCATATACACATGCCGTTGTATGTTTGAAATTATTTAATAAATATGAATGATAAGTAGAGTGCCCAAATACTTACTTAATAAAATATCGAACTAATATAGTGTTTAAAAAGGTTTTCAGTAGGTAGTCAAATTTACAATTATTTATTATCGACCATTTTGTTAAATTCAAACCAACTTTTACAGACCTATTGTCACGCCAGTCAACTTGGAAACAATTTACGAACTTTTGAGTTTTCATTTCTAATTTTAAACCCAAGAAACCTTACAAGTCTCAAACAACCCTTTAAAATTCAATAACAACCCACGCATATCGTTTAAAAAGTAAAATCTTTCAATAATTTTAATCGCATGTCAATGGGGTAACCCCAAACGGACGAGGTCTGACGCACCCCAACTAACCCTATTGTCACTTTCACATTGACAGTGAAAACTGTCAACTGTCAAAAGCAGCCAAGACGGTTTAAACTATGCGTTCCATTTTCGCTTTTCATATTTGGAAATCTTTTGTTGGGCGCTCGGCGGGCGCTCTTATGTGAGAACGTAAGCGCTTTTTCGATTATGTGCACCGAGCTTTATTTAAGTGTGGCTCGTATTCTGTTGCTTACGATATTGCGTTTTGCTTGCTTCTTATTGTTATGGTTTTATTAATAAGAATGTTGTTTCATTTGTGTTTCAAATGGAGTTGCGAGTGATTGTAAATCTCTGTGTGATTGTTTTTCTTTCTGTGTTTACCGTCTATAGAAATAGTATGTAGTGTTTTTGTTTTTTACTGTTTTCTTTTATAATGTACTATGGATAATAAACTACGACAAAAGAATTATGTATTTCAGAAGACAGATCTGCTATAAAAACTATGGAAGTAAAGTAGGCTATCGTTACAATTGATCCACAATTTTTATAAGAAAAGATTTGAACCCAAGAAACTTCAAAGCGTCATCACAAGAAGTTCCAACACAACAATTTGATATGTGAACATTCTGATGACAACAAATAAAAAATTTGATCAAGAATCATCTTTGAAAAGGGCGTTACAAAACTTTCTAATAAAATGATACAACTTCGGGCATCGAATCACGTACTATTGCGGGTGCCATAAATAACAACGTTTATGTTTTGATATCAGTAAATAGCATATTAAATATATAGTTTTTATGTATAAAAAGGTATACGTGTAAAATTCAACCGTCAGTTTTATTTTAGGAGTTTGAAAGACTTGATCGTGACTATGGGCCGTGGGCGTTATTTTTTGTTGTTGTGTAGGCGATCGACCCATTCGCAGCGTTTAGTGGGTTGTACTTGAGCTAGTTGATGGTAAGTGGTAGCTACTGGAAGATAGTGGGACATGTTGGGGATGGCATTCAATTCTTTCAAGGTAATTTGCTAGAGTGTAACAGGAGAAAAGTGGATCTCATTCCTTTTCGCGACCAACGGTTCTATAACAAACACAATTGTATCAAAATTTCTGATGACAAAAACATAATAACAAACTTTCTTATACCAAAACCTTTACATAAACAAAACCTATTAAATAACGGTGAAAAGAAACAAAAACTGTCCTATAATATCTTTTTACTCATACACAAAAAGCTTCATGTACTTACTCTATCTTGTCCACTGCGTCAAAACGAGACAGAGCAATTGTGTAATCCCAATTCGACTAGCGGATTCGATGACATCGAATGAATGGGCTGATAACGTCAGTACAACCGGCCCTTTTGTGTCCAACCTTCTATTTAGCTATTTGTACAGAAACTTTTATAACATTCACTATATAAGAGAATTGTTTCGGTTTGAAAAAATGTATTGGAATACGATATTGGATTGTGGACTGACGCGGAACGACAGTTTTGACTGATTTAGTTTGATGAATGCGTAACTTGTGCTATAGGAGAGATGTTGTTGATATTTGGTGCAAAAAAATGGAATAGAGAATACCTCATTAACATTGGGCATCTTTTCTACAGCAAGTAAGACCTTTTGATAGTGTTTTGAGGCCAGCAAGTAAGACCTTTTGATAGTGTTTTGAGGCCTTATTTCAGAGTCTATTTTGAAGCGAACTATACCATTTGCAGTAGTTTTTCTACGGAGTAAGAATAAGTAACTTACAATTATCATTTTACTGATTTTTCAGGACCAAGACTTCGTTTGATAAAAAAAATTACAGCCACTAGGAACGAAGAAAAAAATGACCTTTGTAAACGATACCTCAGTCCAAACACGGGGACAGACTAACCGACTTTTACGATGAAATCCGAATGTGAATACAATCGTGTTGTCCGTCCATCGACAGTACAATAAAATGCAATAAACAATGGTTTTTATAAACCATAATGAAAGCTCTTCATCGACAACTTTTTGTTCAACAACGACGATTAGCGGTAATCAGCGACAATGTTGAGTTTATGACTTTTCTTATCTTCTATCTGTTTATTAGTTATTCGGAGTATTTTTGTGAAATTATTGCTCTTTGTTTCATTTTGATGTAATTGTTGTGGATGTGTTTGTAATAACTGTTTTGTTCATTAAAGTTTTTTATGGGATACAAGAATCAAGCAGACGGATTACCTAATAGTATTTAAGCAATTGGCGCCACTCAGTGCGTTACTGGACTATTGGGGGTTATTGATTTGGGCATTGGGGAGGGAAAAAACACAATGCAACTATGGTTTTATGCCGATTTTCTGGTAGGTCGGTCAAGTTATCACACTGCTAAAGTATTTTAAATTATTTAAGTCACGTCACATCTCGTAAAAAAGCTAACATAGAACTATAACATAACACAATGTCACGCCTTTTATCCCGGAAGGGGTAGGCAGAGGTGCACATTATGACTGTCACTGTACAATTTGACAACCACTTTTCACTGTTTATGAAACTATGTATGTTATGAGTCCCATGTAATAGGGGGTGAGCCTATTGCCATATACCAAAATTCCAGACTCCGTGCTACTACTGAGAATTTAAAAAACCCAGTAATACTTTACTCGACTCGAGAACCCTTGCCCGGCAGTCGCAATAGCAAACATTCGGGCATGAGAATTATTTTCTATGAAAATAAGAAAGAGCGTGATGAAGACTTACCAGCTCTAAGGGCATCCATGGGCACGCTAGGATAGGGTATGGAGTAAGGATACCCCTCCTTCCTCAGGGTCTTGGGCTTCCTCCGCGGCCGGTACTTGTAGTCAGGATGCTCCTTCATGTGCATAGCTCTGATGCGCTTCGCTTCATCTATGAAGGGCCGCTTCTCGTCTTCAGAGAGAAGCTTCCATTCAGCACCTGTAGAAAATAATAGGATTAGAATTGGATATTGATAATATTAGTTAGGTCATTAGTCATTTAGGTTTTGTTATGCATGTTTGTTTTATTTATGCCATAAATTAAATCTTATTTACTTATATTTTTTTAACTTAATAGGAATTAAAGTTTAGGATTTGCAAGCAGAATCCTATTTTAGAAAACATAAGTACTAATAATTTAAATTGTTAGGTATGCTATTCTGAAATCCATAATTTTCTGTCCAAAAACAGATCCAAAGATCCAAAAAAGGATGTACAGGTAGATAAGTAAGTACCTACACAAATTTTTGGGGATCACGATTTCCAAATTCGACAATACTTCACTAAAAGTAAATAAATAAAGCTAATAGCTATCTAACAAGTTTATTTCAGTTATAAAAAACCATTCACACTACGCTAACCAAAAATTTCATACCCACTTATAAAAAAACTTTTAAAAATATGTTATTTCATAATATTTCGCACTTGGATGCACTAACAGGTTCCATACAACTGAAACTTCAGGCTTTTATTGCACAATTCATAATAGACCGTGTAAAATAGCTATTAGCGTCCTTTTTCAAATGTATTTTGACCATAATAGTCATTTGTACGCATTCAAACAGTCTTTGACCATTTATGTTATAAGTTCTGTAGTTTACTAGACTTATTAACAAATGTATGTATTTTTTATTATTGAATGTTTTGTTTTCGTAAGTGGTCCTTAGATAAAAAACGCATAGGAAGTTGTTGTTCAAGTCTTCACAAATATCTCCAATGAGTTACCTACTTATTAAAACCAATGGTATAAAGCCAAAGACTGCCTCGTTGGCCGAGTGGTCGCAAGTGCGACTCGGCAAGGGGTCTCGGGTTCCATTCCCGGGTCGGACAAAGTACTACTGAGTTTTAAAAAAAATCTTAGTAGTAACACGGAGCCTGGAATTGTGCCCGGTATAGGTATGGCAATAGGCTCACCCCCTATTACATGGGACTCATAACATAAATAGTAAAAAGTGTGTGCTACTTCTGTGTGCACCACTGCTTACCACTTCGGGGATAAAAGATGTGATATGAAAGCCACATTAAATATACGCCTCATTATTAAATTGCAAGAAAATTTTACGAGTTGTCACAATAAAACGCAGCGGCCATGTCACATTGATGTTCCATGCCAATACTTTAACGATAGTCGTGCAAAGCCACAATTATTTACCCTAACACCACAAAACAGGCGTACGACACAATCAGTTACGTGACCACATCTAATTCACATCCAAAAATGGACACAAACTTATTAAACCTTCCATTGTATAATAATATCGTTAATAACCACCATAAACTACAAAAACAGTGAACAAAAACAGAAAAGTAATTTGCCCTAACCATCCTTCATTGGTGAAACAATAGTATTGAATCGATACAATATAATCGAAGGCACCAACGACCTGTCTCCCAGCGCGATTCAAGAGACCAACCCTTTGTCTCCCCCCATTTATAGAAGGTTGTATTCATCCACCGTGGAGGGGCGCCATCGTCCATTCAAACAGACAAGACAATCCCAATTCAGACGGGTATAAAAGCGAAAACAATGTCGCTAACATAGAAAGGAACAATCCGGCTCCGAGGACCAGCGGTAGTCTCACTCGCACGCGGGTAAATGTTACTTAGAGAGAAAGAGATAGGAACAACAATGGCGGAAAGCGCCGCCTAATGACGAATTTGCGCTTTTCATTCCACAACAGAAGTTTTTCCCGGTTCCTCATTATTATGTCGATACTTTAGGGTGGGTTCGTATCTTTTGTTGCCGCGGATGATAGGATCGTGTGCTTAGTAACGACAATGGTATAAAAGACTAATGTTCTATTAAAATTACGTTGACGGTTTTCCCGATTGTTCGAGAAAAATCCGCTTTATTTTCCTTTGGTGACAAAATGTTACGCTGTAGCCCATAAGTAGTACAAATTGGTTGTGAGTATCATGTTTGGAAATTTCATCCCAAGAACAGTCAGAATATGGACGGTTCGTTACCTACCTAATTCATTATACTGTCGGAGCAAGATGAAAAAAGATAAAAATCAAATAAGGAATAAAATAATATCACCCATCGTTCTTGACCGCGTATTGATTACTGAATTGAACACTCAATGCGACAATTATTACATAAAAATACAAACACCTCTATATTTTTTACAACTCACGTAATCGCAACATTGTCGCAAGATTATCGTAAATAAACGCGGTTATAATGAATCATTCATGCAGTTTTACATCAAAGCGATCGATCTAAATATAAATTAAATTGGCAAAGGTCGATTAACTGGATTTCAGACAAAGCGTTGAGAACAATGATTGATACTGTTCGATTGTGACCGGGCATTGCAACTATTGTCAGCGCTCGAATCGAATAGGTTTTCACAAGTTCTATAGTTAGTTGGAAAAGTTCGTCTGGTCCAGTGGGCGTTGGTAATTACGCGACCTATTATGTAATTTAATTATTTAATCAAGTATTTGTTTGTGAATGATTCGAGGCTATTTGGTATTTATAATATTATAGTATTAAGAGCAATTTTGTGGATTCATATTACTGTTTCTTTTTCTTATTTAGGGATTTATTTATTTACATTTTTACGTTGATATATCTCGTAAAATGCAACGCAAATGTTTGAGATATCTTTGGTCTATCCACGACTACAGAAACCCGATGCTTGGAAGAAGCTAACTTATTGAAAGTAGCATATAAATTTTATTAATTTCCGGCAATTGTACAATTTTGTATTCTTACACGAACCTTACATAAACCATAAAGACCGCAGAGGACAGGGGCGTTTGGAAGAGGGTTGTGCATCATGTGACGCGTGCACCAGACTAGACACGACCTTCAGTAATGAAGAAAACGACTAGGAAGAAGAAAAAGACGAACCTGATAAAGCCATTATAATGGACGATACATTAATACTTATTAACTTAGTATTATAACATTTTTGATACAAAAAGAACAAGTCCAACAATGAAACGAATAAAAAATAACCTTAACATTATTTTAAAACAAACAACACGCGACATATTTCCCGTGTAACAGTGTTTTTTAACACAAAGCCAGACACGACTTATTTATACAATTGCCTACCATTTTGAACGCAGCACATTCAATATTAGCTAATTACGATTGCATTATTCATTTGCATATGACAAAAGAAAAACAAACTTTTCAATACAGTAGAACAAATACTTTTGTCCACATCGGCTTTCCAACAGCCCACTGTGCACGGCTGTCACTATAATTTTGTGCACACAAGTGTCACTGTATCTATACAAACGCAACACTGTGCACTTTGTGTTTCTGAGCTGTGAGGTCGAAGATTTTTTTCTTGAATATTGTTTTGAAGACAATGCAAATTATAATGTTAATAGCTACTGCATGGTTTTTGTTGTTGTTAGCTGTCGTGAAAGTTTTTTAAAGAGGTTTTAAGTATTTTTCTTTTTTGTGGTTCTGTTTGCAAATATCTTGATTTTAGAAAAAGGTTTTCTTGCATAACTTTGTCATTGAGAGAAGCTTTGTGATCTTTGGGCAACCTTAGCTTTCAAACATTTCTGACTTTTAAGATTTAGTTTTAGTTATCGATTGCGGAGTAGGTAACCTATTCCTAATGTTTGTCTTAAATAATAGGTAGCCAAAGTACTAATATTTAACCAATTAGCCTAGTAAAATAAATAGCGTAAAATTTGTGTAAGTAAATAAAGCGCTTAAAGATATAATAAAATCGTTGATGTAATTTTATATTTACATCAAATTACACATATACACGTGTATATAATAAGTTACTTAATATTATAATAAACAAGTAATTAAAACACGGCCCCATACGAAAATTACAAAAATACGTTCATGAAAATTTACACTTACAAGTCTCCATATTACATTACAAAATCGACATTCTTGTCATACAATTCGACTCCCCACATTTTTCGCTCTGGCAACCCTACATGTATTTATTTATTCTTAATTAACGGCAACACTAACAATCGTAGCAACAATACGCACGTGTCGATACTACTAAAGTGTTGCCACTACACAATAATTATTTCCTACAGCGCCCGTTCGTTACGGGAAAACAAAGGCATGGGATGGCAACACTGAACAATGATTGTCCGGTATTCAGTTGTGGAATTAGGTATAAATGGTTATTAGTTATTTGTTTCTAATTGGTAGAGATATATTACAAATGAGTGTTATTAAAAACAACCGTCTATTTGTCATTTTCTTACACACGTGCAAAATCTTTTGATGGGTTTTTCCTAGAACTGGGTTTCAGCAAAACACTTTGGAACTGTTTCTAGGAACACTCAAATTTCTCTCATTTTTTACCATTAGGTACTTACCTATCACGTGGTAGCACTTAAGCAGTGAAATTGTCATTTTATCGTGTAACAGATCATATTGATCGATTTCCTCTTTCAACATATTTTTCTATTGAAAGAAATATGATTGTGTTGTGTTGGTTCCCTTTGTAGTGACGACAAAATACAAGCTTTTCAACTATCAAAGCGAAGGCTCTTATGGAATATAATATCTAGGTTATTGGCAGGATAACTAGTATTGTATACCTATCTTTTATAGGCAATATAACCTCTAACGAAGAAAGAAAATACACAAATATTGATCGACAAAACATCGTTCGATATTTCCCACTCTGCCTACCAACAGCACCATGAAATTTAGGACATCAAACACCTAACATTAGACAGATCATATATAGCGGCTTTGTCAGTAACAATCATACGAACAAACATAACAAAAAACAAAGCATTCACCAAACACACATGGTAGGTACAATACTCTCGGTAACAAAGAAGTTTCCTCTCTACCTAGTATTAAAGAGGCTATTGTGTTCAGAATCGGACGAAAATGCTCTTCATTACTCTGAAAGCTTGTGTGCCATGCGACAATGGTGAAACGGGGAGGAATGGGCGGTGGGGGGCAGGGTAGCGAGGAGTTGGGGGCCTTTTACAAAGACGCATGGCGAAGGAGCACCCACCACCCTTTCGTCCGTAAAATTGAAATGGTAAGAAACGTTATTTAGGTCATGATTTTATTAAATGTTAATAGATTTTTTTTTTTCGGAGGGGTGTCGCCTTTGGATTAGGTTTGATAGTTGTACTTTTGTGGGGGATTATACTTGTGTGACAGTTGTATCGAACGGTTAGATTGAGAGACTCATAGTAATTTACAAGCTATTACAAGATATTGTCTTATTGATTCATAAATATTTTTAAAAGAACGAACATAGTTAAAATTTGACACAAATTTGGTTCATGAAAACTGCAAACGATTATTCACGAACTTATCTCTAACCAACTTTCCACACCACAGAAGCTTAGCATAATCAAAATTAATTCATCAAAAAGAATAGCCCACTAGGCTAGGAGCCGGCTACAAAAAATATAACATCGTTTACACAGCGTCACAAAAACGCTAGTAATTAAACAACAAGCAAACAACGGGGGCCCTTGCCGGCAACAACGACAACAGTCGGCAACAAGCGACAACAGACGACAACAATAAGGAAACAACAGTATTTTTGTTGCGAACACCCCCGGTAGGGCGTTGTGCCTGCGACGGAGCGATAAGCGAACCCCGTTTCAAGTATATAACTGTACATAACATGTACGAGACAGCGTTTTTAAACTAACATCAATCTCTGGTTACAGGCTGAAGTAGGTGTATTGTTATGGGGTTTTTCTCCTATGGAAAACGTTGGATTATAGTATTTTTCTATCCCTTTGTGGTGCTTTCATACAGTTTATGGAAAAAGGCTGTGTGTTTAGAGTATCAGGACAAGAAATACAACTGTTTATTTATTTTGTATTAACAATGTAAGTCACTTTAAGTTCTTGCTTACTTATCGTGTTGGATTGATACCTTAGGAAACTGAGTGGGTGTGCCATACAAGAAAAATAATGTACTCTATAACATTATTATGCGTGTACCTGGTTGGAAATAGATCACCTACATAATAATGTCTATATTTAGGCAATTTAATAGCGATCCAATTAGTGCCTTTGACAATATTATGTAGCTACGTGAAAATTATTCGAGCGTGGAAAATGTAGCTACAGTGTACCTGGGTTGTTCTAGAATATTGTCATGCCGTGAATAAAGTGTATATCTATTAAATAGTATTTGTGAATTTATACAGTTTTGTTTACTAAACCAAATTTAAGTGCCTACCTATTATTATTTATTTATTTATTTATTTTATTTATTTATTTATTTATTTATTTATTATTGTGATGTTAACACGGCATTATTGACCGATGGTAGTAGTAAAGAAGTATAAATGCATTTTATTTTCTCAAAATATTAGCACTGTACAGAGAACAAGATTAAATGTCGAACAAAGGGGCAAATAAATATGAGACATGCTCTGTTAATCATTAATTGACTTAGACGCAGTTTGATAGAAAGAACCAAATAAATGACAAATAAACAACAATAGCTTCACAACGGACAAGACAATACAAAAAAAAAAATACTTGGACAAATAATTGGCCTAGTATTTATTTTTTTATTTAAGTATTATTTTGAGCTATAAGTGGAGGGATATACAAAAGAATAACAATAGGTAATTTTGGAGACTGAACCTAGATCAAAAGTTGGTCTTGAAATATTGTGAGTATCTTCTCAGCCTAAACATACAATAGATAGTAGCGGTCCAGAGAAACGCATCCGAAATTTGGGAGAAGCGCAAATAAAGATGAAAAGACACAAGATCAGAAAGACAAGAGTTCAAATCAAACCGCCATTCAATACAGGAATCCAACAAAAGACATCTAAAAGTTAATTAGTAAAAAACTCGGCATCTCCTATCAGATCTAAAGACAGCATCAATGCCGTACATCAGAAGTACAATAACCTTTTAAATCAATTTAAACACAAAACAAGTCGAGACATGAATAAATCATCCATTTTCGTTGAAATAAAAAAGTATTATGCAATTTGTATCAGTTACTGACAATGATCGAGCTCCCGGACTACAAACGGAAGACTCAGTCTAACAATATCTACTGTAGTACCATTTTTAATAGATTCCTTAGAAAGAGTATAGGTTATTTGTGCGGTCTATACACTGACTTCTTAAATAAAAAACTTGATACTTTTATATGAGAACCGAATTCTTTGGAGAGATTCGTCACGGTCCTACGATTGGCCGTGCCTCTGTTGTGGTCTCAAAAATATCCAATAGCGTTTTGTACCTCAGTAATTACTTGCATCTAACAAAAAATGTTGGAAAACAAAAAAGTGTGGAAAAAAGTCCGATACGCCTACGGTAGTTGGAGCGAGGAAAATCGTCGTAAATTAGGTATTAGTTATGTATTGTTGTTATGTAATATAATGGGGCATCTGTTGTGGTGATTGTGCTTTCTTTAGTGATGTGGAAAAGGGCGCTTATATCAGTTTTATTTAAGTGAACTGCTTTATTGGCCGAGCGGTTCGACTGTCGACCATATGGTGTCGGTATTCACCAGTTCACCAGGTACAGACTAAAAAAAGCCTCATTGAGTTACTCAGCGTCACTTAGCAAAGTGTCAGAAATAGGGTACACGCCTGAAAAGGCACATTCAATTTAATCGAGTCCTAAAAATTTGCACCATTACTTTCATTAGTTTACCCAGATAGGCATTCAGGTAAGCTGTGAATGAACTAAAGCCGCTAGTCTATAACAGAACAACAACTCATAGCAACAAGAAATTCAATATACCAAAGGAACCAATACAAATGACTTAGAACTTACAATTAATATGCATTACATAGTCATCAAGTTGTACACGACACCCAGCGATAGTTGGACCCCCATTACACATCACACAAAGGCCCACTCCCTACCTTAATTAATATTAACTGGGTTGCAACGCCCCAACGTGTTAACTATTAAGGGTATGCATCAGACACTGATGAAAACAAACATATGACACACGGATGTGTAGAACAAATAGCCGTTTGATGGATTTGTTGGAATTGAAGACTGGTAAAACGTTGTTCAGTTTTTAAAATACACTATTACGCCTGCTATTTTTTAACCAATAGTTTTTTGTATAATAAATCAATGACTTTAGGAAGTAATTCAGATTAAACTTGAACATTTGAAAACAACGATTAATTAATTTATTTAATCATATTGAGTTATGCTAGACTGTGTTACAGCCGTTGAAAGAACTCGAAGAAGTTTTTCGGTGTTTTACAATAAACAAAACTAAGCACACAAATGTGATAAAAAACGATTTTATCGATACTATGATGACTTTGACCAACGACTACAAAACTTACAAATGAAAGAAGAGCATAGAAACATTAGTCACCATAAATCATCAACAAGTTCGCGAGCCAATTCGTTGTCCATTAGTGCAGTGAATCACGCTAAAACTTTCGAGCCATTGTGCACTAAACCTTTGTGCGGATCGGCATCACGATTGATTTGACGTACAAAACGTGCACTTATTTGTACAATCGAACAATACACGTCGACAGGTTGTACAGAATGTACAGATGCGCCTACACATGTTTGGGGAATACGATATCTAGTGTTTTGTGTGTTTTTTACTAAATGAATAGGAGATTTTGATTAGAATGATTGATTCCCTGTCAATGCAGTCTCCTGGGCTATAATTTTGACATAATTGGTTTGGGAGGTTTGTTTTATTTACTGTGCTGGGGCGCTTTTCAATTTCGATATAAATATTAGAAAAAAAAAATACAGTAAACAAATAGAATTTAGTTAATCATAATCATTTCTCACTCCATTAAGTTCCATTATTACAAAGGACTAATAGAAAATTACAAACCATACAATAATTTCCCTTTTAATACATTGTAAACCGAATACAAGCTTTTTAATCCCCTCCCTCGATAAAAATAAATATTCAAACAAACGACACAAAATGCAAGACGAAAACGTGCAACCATGAATAATGCATGCCCTGTATTTCAACAGGACAATACGAGTTTTACGTAAAGCCTTGTCGCCCTCGCTTCACATGCAAAAGGAAAAACTAATATCGGACGTTGTTTTCGGCTGTCAATAGATGGCGTTAGGTGTTTCGAGAATTTTTCGAGAATGTTTGTTACGAATAAAATTTTTAATAATAACGTTCTTTTATTTAAAAAATGTAATTGTTATCTTTTCAAATGAGATCTTTAAGACCATGAAGTTCATGACCCACAAAGTCGTATGAAGAAAATCGCATGGACAATTTTGACTTTCTATATGAGTTATTAGGTACACTTCTTTCTCGTAGTTCATCATGTTTGCCAAAAAATTCTAATAACTATTGGAACCCATCAAGACAAATAATTAAAAATATAGGTACAAAATTCAAAAAATATCAAACTGTACAGTGAACAAAAACATCTTCAATATTAACAAATAGGTGTCTAAAACCGAGTACACACCGCATCGCACGGGCCGAGTTGAAAAAAGCCGAGGGGGAAAAAATAGAAAATGTCGTTTCCTCTCGCCGTCACCGCCAGAATGGCCGTGGCCGGTTTTGCTCGTATTTCCATACTCTTCCGCTCGTGTCCTCCCATCCCTATTTCTGGCCGTTTTTAAATTTCGAATACGAAACTGTGCTTACATTTGAGCTGTTGATTATTTTCGAGAATACCCCGCTGTGTAAGCTTCTGTTGGCTGATTGCGGCGATTTTTTTCTTTCGTCTTTAAGTTGTGGTTTATTTTTAATCTGTGCTTCAGAGTTTTGGGCTCGCTTCTGTAAAAGGGCGATGGACTGTACCGAAGTGGATGCATGCTTAACTTGTTTTCAAGTTGTTTTTATTAACGTTCATTCGTTCATTATACCGCGTTGAAAAAGACTTCTACCATAATTTTGTGGGACACCTTTGAAGTTCTTGGTTGTCCTTTATAATCAAATTGCGATGTTGAAACAATAGCGTCTAACGCTTGTCATCTTAACGTCTCGAGGTACAGAACGACAACAATCGTGCCGTACTGTCAAACAATCCACCTACGAAACCACTTCTCACTTCATAAATTAATATTAAACTGATTCAATAAATCATGATCCTGACGAGAATCCAGAATGATCAATTTGCAATCAGAATGAGCTCTTTACAAACTATGGAGTGGGATCCATCGCTTACCATAATAGTAATTTACTTGTGCCAAATTCAATGGATTGTGCTAAACAATGGTGTCTTGGAGCAATGACGTAATCGTATATTACTATAGTTATAACACAAAGGTGTTTTGTTACTTACAACGTTAATTTAGAAACGGTAAATTGTATTTAATGTAACGTTGATACAGTTCTGTTTGGATTGATTCGGTGTGGCTTTAATTAAAATGTTCTTTGAGGATGATGGTTGAATAAAATTCTATTAGCAAACCTAATATAATATGTGTGGTTGAGAATGAAATGATGTCGGGGACTTTATACGTTTGTATTTAGAGATGTCAATCTAACAGTTTTCTGACGTCGTTCGTTTTGTCACTTCTTCAAGATATTCGAAATTCAAAAATTTCAAATAGTGTTCCAAGCAACCGACCATCAACGTTCTTTGTTTTCTATGTATTTTACTTCAAATTACTTTTTTAGAATCAACATCAATCTTAGGTATTAAATCCATTTCATATCAAACCTAATCTGCACTACATAAGGTTTATTATTAAGTAACTGTTCTATGTATGCCTATTACAGTTAGCCTACAAATAGGATCAGTACATACAGAACTATTTACTTTTTATATCAATGTGCTTTGTTTGTAGTTATGATCAATATACTGCTTGGCAATGTTATGTTTTAGTATTATGTAAATTATTAACAAAATCATATTTTTGCTAAAAGGTTACAGCAAAGGTACAAGATTAGAAAATGTCATCAAAATTCATATAGGTTTGGCATTTAAGCGAAACAAACATAGATATATCTATCTGGGACCACGGGCGCATAGAGTGGGGACTCTAGGTACCCACCCAGTGGTCTCAGGGAAGATGGTGGCACAGTGGTCACGTGCCGCCGTACACAGCGAAGCTTAAAGGAGACACCCGTCTCCTTAGGGATGTGTTGTAAAAGACACATAGTGGGGCTTCGGATCAGGTCTCTTTTAGAGGACCCGGTGCCTCCATACAGGTGTTGAGGTGACCACCGAGGTGTTTACTGAGGTAAAAATCCCATCCAACACTATCTAGTCTTTTATCCCCAAAAAGCTAGGCGCCTTTTGAAGAAGATTTACCCCAGTCATCAAAAAAATATGTATTTCTGTAGTATAGTAAGCCAAGTGTATCGCCATGGTACGAATGTGTGAGTAGGTGTACGTTTACCTGTGTGTGTTATTTATAACATAACATAACTTCACGCCTTTTATCTCTGAAGGGGTAGGCAGAGGTGTACATTACGGCACTTAATGCCACTTTACAATGTAACACCCACTTTTCACTATTTATGTCATGAGTCCCATGCAATAGGGGGTGAGCCTATTGCCATATACCGGACACAATTCCAGACTCCGTGCTACTACTGATAATTTTAAAAACTCAGTAGTACTTTGCCCGACCCGGGAATTAAACCCGATACCCCTTGCCCGGCAGGCACACCTGCGACCACTCGGCCAACGAGGCAGTCATTAAAAGTTAACTGCTTGCTAAAATACTCTGAAACTGCCTCTACTTGTATTTTCTATACGACGAGGCAGTCATTTATAGTGTATAGAATTTTATTTTGAACCTGATATTATAACCTTATTAAATGGCACCGTTCTCATGTTGCGTGGGTATTCGATACTTTTCTCCATCAGCACATAAATAGACCCATTATGGTCTATTTCTAAATACATTAATTTGATACATTTTCACCTACATTGTATTTTTCTTCAGTAATTACTTTACTTGTGGGTGTAATATTCAATGTCAACATTCATGTATTGCTTAAGCTTACTTGTGATATAACTAAGGTTAGGTGAGGCACTCGTATATGACTTGATTGTATCTCTGTTGAAACAATCATTCATCCATTGTCCAGTATTCACTTATCAATAATTATCATCCATATCCCAAGACAGTCCACTGTCCACGGACTTCTTCTACATCCTACATATAACCGTGGACGCTTGACCACAAAAAGACATGCAATAACTATTTAAAAAACACTTACCTAATCTCTTAGAAATCTCCGAATTATGCATCTTCGGGTTATCCTGAGCAATCTTCCGCCTCTGTAGCCTCGACCACACCATGAAGGCGTTCATAGGTCTTTTTATATGTTCCTCCTGGACTTTCTTCTGCTGAGGTCCGTTCATCGCGGAGATCGAGCTCATAGTCCCTATGGCTCCCATGGCGGACATGGGGCCCATAGGGAAATGCCCCATGGATGACCCGAAGCCTGTTCGGTCGCACATCGCACCAGCGGCACTGGAAATAGAATTGGTATTGATTAGTTTGAAGAATGTCGTGTACCAGGTGCTTCGTTGTTTTCGAAGTATGAATGTTCGATACAAAGCCGTAAGTAATTGAAGTAGTATAATAAGTATATTTAAAAAATACTAGGATTCTGTAATTAGATCTGGATATGTAAGTACCGAGTTACCTAAAATGAACATCAAAAATATTTTTCGGAACGATTATAAAACAAAATAATGAGTTTATTTGATTACAATTATATAAACTAGGAAATACCAAATCACACTTAAATACATTTATTATAAATGTGAAAGTTTCTTTGTTTGGATGTTTGTCCGTCAATCACGCTGAAACTGTAGGACGGATTTTGATGAAATTTGGTATACAGGGAGGGTTTTTTTAAAGGGGGAAAATCATCGAATTACTGCTCTCGCCTGGGTGAGGCGCGAGGGAGTGTCAGACTCTTACTGACTAAAAACCACCCCGTTCCTTCTCCTGCAAGTCGAGCCGGAGCCCCGGTTACCCGTTAGGTTCTCCGCGACATACAGGCAGGCTATAGGCTGAATTAGATAATAGGACTTTTTATCCCGATTAAATGCTCCCATGGGATAAAACAGGACGCAGGCAAAACTGATGGTAAAAGCTACTAGAGACATAAAACAATTTGGTATAAGTATATTTTTCAACAAATAGGGGTTTCAACCATAACTCAAGTATATCTATTCCAAACTAACAGTAGCAACGACCAGTTCCATTACCCTATTTACCTACAACATGCATCATCACGCATCTAATATCCAAAAAACATATTAAAAAGTGACGCTTCTAAAATATTAATAACCGTATCCATGTTAGCAGGAGTTGTATCCCCCAGCCACGTGCAGTTTGTAACTTTTAATATGGCTGACAATTATCGTGCCCAAAAATGTGGAAAATATTAATACTGAGGGTGTTATAATAGCTTATGACGCAGGGATGGTTTTAAAGAGGCCTTCTGATTGGCCCTCCCCCTCAGCCCTCAATATGGCTCCTCAAGGAAGACGTTAAGAAGTAAAATGTGCAATTGAAGTAATGAAAAGCTTATGTTGTTATTTTTGAGAGGTTCGGTGATGTAAGAATATTTGGGGATTATCGTTTTGAATGTTTTTCAAGTGTCTTCACTCATTTCGAAGATTTTTTTAACCGATTTCAAAAAAGAGATTCTCTATTTGAACTGTATATGTATGTATGGATGTTTGTGCGCATTATCTCGCGATTAGCTGAAGCAATTTTGATTCGGTTTTCAGAAAAGTGTTTGTTGCACTTTGGAGAAGATTTTTTTAGTACCTATATTAATGAACCGACTTCAATAAAAGGGGGTTAAAGTATGTTTTTTATACGTAGTTTATATAAGAATTGTATTAACTATGAAACTAAGAAAGTGTTAAGTATATGAACGCTTCTGGATCACTTACTTTCATTGGATTTTTGTATCACTTAATTATCAGATAATTTGGTCACAAATTTAAAGAATTAACTATCAAAGCAATGTTAATTATGGTGGTATAGAAATAAGAACCATAATTATTATTTATACTATTTTAAATTCTATTTTCGTCTTTCAATATACCATTAGAACATTAACAAATAGGTACAACATTGCCCAATATTATAATTGTACCAAATTAAATATGTTAATATCCACCATACAAGCAAGAATGACTCCACTAATCCCCATCTAAATCCCGGATTACTCATAAAATATTCATTTTCAAAAAACTATCATTCATCTTTAAAAAACTGAACCGTCTTTGCGGTTCCTGGAAGGCTGGTATTTGGGTCAAAAAGGGTGTATTTGTGATGTGGAATGTGTCAATATTTGTCACCGCTACTGGCCGGTATTAGGCTCTGTTATTCTTAACTCCGGACACCCTATTAGCATTAGGCGGCATTATAAGGTTTTAACAGCAATTAACGTTACTACTGAATTGTTTTTTTAGAATATAATGGTAGTGTTTAGGATTTGTATAAGATTTTAATTAGATCTGATATTTAATTCTAGTTAGAGGTGTGTAAATTAAATATTCTTGTATTGGCAAATTAAAATATCACTATAGTTATTGAATGTTAAGAAAAATAAACAATATCAAGTAAGGTACAATCATTTGATTAGAGATTTGCGTAAACAATACTTAGCTATTTGATTTGGTGAATAACTGTCTACATACCTATTTAAATAGTAGACAATTTAATAATTCTTCTCTGCTTCACCTCCATAACTTTCTATAAGAAATTCTTCTTAACTCACAACTCTTGTAATTAGTATAAAATACCTATCGTTTGTTAAAACAGATTAAAAATAATTACCAAGCTTCGACCAAATCAATAAAAACCTAACATGTCAAAGTTCTAAATTTGAATATTAAAAAAAAATTCTTGCCGGCCAGTCATTGATACAAAAATCCAGCCAGTACAAATTGAAAAGCAAAATGAGGATTTATTAAAGGTGTGATTTTGACACCGATGTTGTCATTATTGTTCATTAGCAAGTGACGGGGTTTCTTATTATTGGCATACTTTTTAATTGTGTTATAATACCTACCTGCAACGGTTAACATTTTCTTGTTTAAAATTAATATTACTAACTACAAATCAACAAAAGAATTATCCTCCAGATCGTCAATCCAGTCAGTAGCGATCGATAGATACGTATTGTAAACGTGTCTAAATTCCACAATTTTATTGCGATAATTAAAGGTTACCTAATTAATAGAATAAGAAAAAGATGACGATAAGGATAATCGACTAAGAATCAAAAATTAATTCGAATCAAAAACAAAAACAAAATCACAATCGAATCGTTTTCAGGAGTACGCCTACAGAGTCCAAAAAATTTTGGTCAACCATTTGCACGGAAGATTTTTAAAACATGCCAATGTCCCTTCTACTAGGTATTTTGTTACGAGACAACATAGTCATCTTTTTTCAACAAACCACAGACCAAACTAAGCCACAGTAGTGTACAAATAAGCTACTGTAAACTACTTACGAGCCGTAAGACATCGCCGCTGCAAACAACAAGGGAATTTGTCTTGACAATTAACGACCAGTCGTCGAACCTTTGAGATTTCGCTTGGAAGTTCGAAAAATGCGCTTACATGTTGAATGTTACATTCTTTAAGCAATGGTTCCGTTGGTTTTCAATTTATTGTTGTGGTTGATATTTGAGGATTTTCGTCTTTGTCAGATTTAGTTTTAAAAGGGATAACTACAACTACAGCCTTTCATCTCCATTCAATAGATGAAGGTGAATTGTGTGAAACACGTGATAATACATGACTCCGTGCTAGTTGTCACAAATTTTTGAAGCATGGTGAATCCTTGTCGACACGAATTTCAATTCTAGATTTCATACAACGATTCAGACTTAAAGAGAACTATCGCTGACCATTATATCAAATATCTATCGACAATTTTGAGTAAAATAAATCTCCAAAAGATAAACGCCAAAGCAACCTTAAAAGAATCAGTCCTTTGTCTCAAAAAAAAAACATTCTGTCAGAAGGTACCTAAGTGAAATCGGCGCTCGTTGAGAGGTACTAAATAGATACGCACACGCACGCATGATCTACTGTTTGTTGCCGGCGAGAACACAAGCTTGTGTTAAAATTTAACCGACTGCGAAGGTTTGAGTAATGAGGTGGTAATAAGAATTATAGATGGAGTTATTGATTTTTGAATTTGTCTTCATGTCATTCGTAATAAGTCATTCAAGGTGCTAATGAAAGGTAAAATGGTTGATGTTTCCGCTGGAGGATTGAAAGAAAGACTTAAGACAGGTGATAATTCAGATGGCCTAGAATTTGAATAGCCGCAAGGCGATACCATTGATAAAATCTATGATGATTGTATTTCATCATACACCGTTTCGGTAGCAAATGTCAATCTTGTCTACATTTGAATAGATATCGTGAAACCTGTCTAGTATGGCAAAAAGCTGGCGACTGTTCTTTGAAAAAGCACTAGAGCAGTAGTAGAAAGTATATGGGTCGCAAAATTTTAAATATTATGTATGTCTTTACCATTCACGGGACCACAGGGTCCCGGTCATTTGGGAGGCGTACGAGGGGCCGAAGCCAACTGCGTATAGGCCCTTTAGACAACTTTAATATAAATGTAATGGACATTATTATTATTATTTGGTCAGCTAATTGTAAAAAAATACTGAAGCAAATGAGCCTAAACTAAATCAAAGGCCAAATACTGATATAAGGTTGATCGAACTATGGAGCAATGGATCAAACCGAGTGGAAGAAGCTCATCAACAAGACAAATTAATCCAAACCGGACAACGTAGCCAAAAAAACATTTTTCTCTTCTTACAACTGACGTCAACATATTAATCTGAACAGCTCATAAGAGAATAAAAATCGTCGGCAGACTACAAAGACTAATCAGGATTGTAAACCTGTAAATACAGGGTCTTTACGACCCCTATATAAAGGAGAGGCGATTGTGCCCTCATTAGGCATCAGTTGCAAGCACTAATTGGTTTTGTACCATCGCCGATCTGTGGGGATCCGTGAATAACAGATCTTTTTGTTCTTTATGACTTGTGTCCTTTGCCGTACAGTGTGGTAACGACAAAGCAGAAATCATATGATTTGTCTCTTCTTCTAGTTATTACTGCAGCTGTCATTATTCTAAAGGGACTAGACAAGTAGAAATTTGACAGAGGCTGGGCAGCGGCGCACTCAGATTAATTATTTTGGACTGCATCTGATCTGATCTCTAAACCGAGTGCCAATCGTGAAGATCCCATGAAACGTCTTATGTAGATGAGGTAGTAGTCCAGCAGTAGACAGTTGACTGACGGACTGTTGTTGTTGAGGTTGCGCACGCGTCGCCACAAGAGACATTACATAACCAACAATGCGATTTTTTATTTCTCCTACCTTATGGGTACTGTGGACGTGTGTGACCCCTTGGGCAAATTAGAGGCGTCACGTCATTATTTATTTAAGAACACTCAACTAAACTGTTTACAC
Organism: Spodoptera littoralis; assembly: GCA_902850265.1. Classification (NCBI taxonomy): domain Eukaryota; kingdom Metazoa; phylum Arthropoda; class Insecta; order Lepidoptera; family Noctuidae; genus Spodoptera; species Spodoptera littoralis. The sequence continues at coordinate 1,496,759 of LR824536.2, read as the reverse complement.
TTGTCTATGGCTCTGCTTGAAATGCTCTTGGAACCCGCTAAACAAATTAATTTCGCGCTTGCCAGTTTTTTACGCGGTCATTGTCTTTTAGTGTCGACAATTATTCACAAAAACCTTCACTTCATCGTTTAATCCGACTTTTTTCGCGTTTAAAGATCATTAATTCTTGTTTTGGCTGCTTTGATGATTTTTGAGATAAAGTTAGTTTGAAAGGCCGACTTCTTTTAGTTTTATGTCGTGTAGGCATCTGTTATAGCGGGGTACCGAAATAACCCAAGAAGTCTCAGGAGTTTATGTAGATATCTTTTCGATCTTAAATGTTTTTGCTATGAGAATCTTTCAAATTCTAATTCAATAGATACTCAGTATAGGGTCAAGCTGATACCGTAAAAAAGTATTGCAGGGAGTCGTTGATTGCAGATATAAATTGTGACTTACCTATCGCTTGGCGAAAGGACTAAGGGGGAGACTTTTACATAGTTAAATAGTTAGCTACCATACATAACAAATTCTTATTGGAACCTTAACTAGAATTTTTTAGAGACGTAAAAAAGAGAAGAACGTCTTAAAAGGAAAATCGTGGCAGCGCGTGGTGACCAGTGATGCATGGGCCATGTCGCGGCGGCAGAGTTGCGTCGGTGATACCTGGCTGATAATAGTATATTTACCTATGTAGGTATTTTTTTTTAAGGGGGGAAAATCATCGAATCCCCCTCCTGGGTGAGGCGGAAGGGAGTGTCAGACCTATGTAGGTATAGGTACTACCTATTAACCCGTAAACTTAATAAAAATTCAAATACACGGGATGTGAATTCAGCAGTCATTGTGCTGATAGTCATATCTGCCAATGGCCTCATTGCTAAAAGCCTCGACCAACACCTGAGTAGGCTAGCGTTAGATGGTTGGGTCAAGGGCCTGGTGCAGAAAGCAGTACTTCTGGACACGGCGCCGCGCGTATTGTCCGGAAATTTCTCTTTATGGAACCCCTGACCGCCGGTAGCTTGGATTTCGCCCGTTACGTACTGGCGGGCTACGATTTATCATATTTTTAATGATGTTTTTTTATAATCAAATACCTATTTAAAAATGTATAAATCAAGTATAGAAATAAATAAAGGAATAATTCAAATAATTGAAGAGCACATATAAGAGCACATATAGGAGCCTGCGTCCTTCTTTATAAACGACAAGAAGCCTTACATTGCCTAGTTACTACATTCCAACCTATACCCATCTCTTTTATCCCTATTTATCCCGCCAAAGTAGGGGTGTGACCGGAACACACCCAGCCTCAGGGTCAAGGGGTCATCTTAGTGGTTACAACTACCATTTAATGACCGCTACTTAGGTAGGGGAGAGGTCAAAGAGGTATAAGTTCGATACGGATTCTTAATTACGCAACACAAATTCGAAATTAATGGTATTGACACTTTTAAGACAGATTTTGAATTTTTGATACAAATCTATATGTATCCATTACAACACACCATTTTTTTTTATATTTGATGGGCCGACGTTTGACCACTATCTCGCCTGGTGGTAAGCGATGATGCGGTCTACGATAGAGCACGTCAGCCCATAAGCAACCTATTCACTCGGACCTTGAAGATCTTTTTACCCCGAAAGCAGTAGACATGGGTGCTCATACCATACTTACACCTCTTGCCTTCCTTATAATTGTAAAATCATTTTGTATTATGGTGTTTCACGTACCTAACTATGAGGTGAGCGTATTGCCGCATAACTACGAAACAGGACACAATGGGTAATGATTATAAAATACCTAGGAGAAACTAATAATGATAATTCGCCAAGTAATATCTATTAAAAAAACAATAGGTAATTAACGAGTTTATATAAAATACGATTTAAAAATAAAATAAAATGAAAGATACAGTTATGACAAAGGGATTTTTAAGGGGGTAAATCATAGAATGACTTCTCCCGCCTGGGTGAGGCAGGAGGGAGTGTTAAACTCTTACTGACTACGGAGAGAGATACCTACGCCTTGAATAAATAAATTCGTAGCTTCACGGCCCTCGCACCCATGTAGGTAGTTACTTACTTGTCAATTTAATATTTAAATATTATTTAGCTGAGCAGAAGTAATTCATTGTCTATTTACACAATAGCTTAGGTATACTATGTATTATAGATACATAAATGCACCAATTATGGTTACTACAGCTGTTATTAACCTGTTGTGACTAGGTATGATGTAGCACTAAATAAAAGTTATTAAATGATAATGCACAATGCACACATGCTATGAATTTATTTAATATAGGTACTAAATAACGAAACAATACTAGAGTAAATCAACATTAAATAAACACATGCTGGGCAGTCTATGGGTAGGTATGCCTACCTATTTATTTAGTTTCAGAAAAATGTAGGTATTGAAACTACGTCCTTGACATTTAAAAAAGATGGTGGAGGGATAATACATAACAATATTACGTCCAAATAAAAAATCAGGAAAGGTAACTACAATCGTATCGTGGAACAAACAGCAAACAAATCGATTTGTCACAAGTTCATCGACCATCGGCGGTGTTTCGACCTCAACAGACGTCGACAGCGTTCATTAAAACGGCCAACTGACGTTTTTCAACAAGACAATAACTGTGTTTACCTCATAAAGTGCCCGCTGGCACGCTGATGTAACTCCAGATCCACGATGAAGCCTTTCAATCACGTTTCAAAAAAGTCCCGCCGGCACTACACACACAAATCTCAATACGAAAAACAAACAAATTATCAGTAATTATAAACAACTGTTATCATTGTATACGTTACTGTTATTACACGATCGATTAACTCGGTTTGCGTTATCGTATCGCGTGTTGCAAATCAAACGAGCGCGAGCTCCGCGCGTCCGTCGCTCGCTCGACACAATGGCGACAATCGACAATCGCGCGCCGCGACTGCGGTGACGCCGCTACCGACAAATCGAGTGATAAACCTGAGCGTGCGGGCCAATCCGCGCGCTCCACTACGCCCACGAGTGCGCGCCGCGCCTCCCCATTGGCCAAGCAACTGCCATTGCCTTACGGATGTTATTATGCAGAACGAGACCAACAGTTCGAAATAAGAATTTTAAACGTTTACTAGCCGGGCGTACAATGCAAATTGGTTGCGCGCGCTCCGCGCCGCGGTCTCACTCTGATGCGTCGTCTTTTTGTTTATGATGACTTGGTGTATGAAACAAGAATAAGTTCGTATGACAGCCTGCAGTCGTCTCACCTCAACCACTCAATGGCCACTTAGCGTTATTCCGTATGCTGCTTATTGAGAAAACAAAACGGGCTTCTGTTTATTTATTGAGAAATATACCTATGAATAGTGTCTATAGTCAGACGCAATGGGTGCCCGCCAAGTTTAGAAAGGAAAACAGTTGTAAATATGTATAACATACATATATTTACGAGTGTTTTGTTACACGTTCATAACAATTAAATCTTTAAGTAGGCATAGGAAAACAAAATATTTACGAGTTACTTTAAAATATCTTACCTTATTAAATAACTTGCTAAGTAGGCACTTGTGACATAAGGGGTCAAACACATGACCCTGTGGCACCAACGAGACATATAATTGATCAATTTAAAGCAAAATATGTAACTATAACTCAAACAGAATAACACGTATGGTGTAATGTCTAACAAGATTTATTTCTTAGTAGAAAATCATGTATGTTCCTAGTCTCAGACTTACTTGGTAAATAATGATATCTCAATTTATTATAACGGTCACAAAATTAATAAAACACGTGAATAAATTTCATATATCAATTTGGATAGAGTAAGTAGTACCTAATACCTAACATCTTACATTAAACACCTGCTTCGAGAGATTGGACATCTGATCATGGAAAAAGTATGGCATCGAAATAAGTATTAACATTTCTACGTATTTGACGTAAATAAAGAACACTATAATATTATGAGAACAGTACAATGATAAGTTAATATTGAAAATAATTGAAATCGTAATGGAATATTTTTCCAATACCCATAACCCAGAGTCTTATTGGAATGAAATGAAATCAAAAAACTCAAACCATTTCTTAAAAATGAAACAAGAACCCATCATTTCACGCCCTTCATATAAAACAGTAAATACCTAATATCAAAGTCACGACCCAACTAATGTTGATTTTTCAGCTTATTACTGACTTCAAAAAAAGGAGGAGGTACTATGTTCGGCTGATTGTTTTTTTTAATGTATGTTACATACTAAGATTTGGTCAAGAGCTATGTTTATAGAAAATATTGCACTAACATCAAACCAAAGACAGTGAAAAATAAGGCAAACGTAATGACGTTTCGCGGAGAACCTAACGGGTTACCGGGGCTCCGGCTCGACGTGCAGGAGAAGGAACGGGGTGGTTTTTAGTCAGTAAAAGTCTGACACTCCCTCCCGCCTCTACCAGGCGGGAGCACTCATTCGATGATTTTCCCCCCTTAAAAACAAAACATAATGACAAAAATGATTGAGGCACCAAAATGTACCTACCACGTTACCAGACTTAAGAAAATTACAGATGTCCTTCGTATCAATGTGTGTATGTTCTGCGTGCAACTCTATAGTAGCCATGTGCGATGGTCGTTAGTTCAAAAGTCTAGCTTTTTTCAACATGAAACTTGGTTTAAATCTTCGACAACATATTTTTTTGTTTAGATATTTGTAGTGACATTAGAGGTTCAAGTAATCGAAGGCTCGTAAAACAAGATTGCTTAACTTACCATTTGAGTCTATATTCGTCTGTAGGTACATACATACCTACAATACTTAATATTACCTTAGTGTAATTACATGGATGGAATGTCAATAAAACTGTACCTATATCCCAACATATTTTACTTAAATTCACCACTAACTATGATATCGCAGGTAAATTCTAAAATATCGGAACACAAAGCTTACCTCACGAATTCAAATTCATATTTTCACACCATTTGACACAATATCTTCTTAAAAAATATAATAACATATCGATTACTAAGCTAGGAGACCGTTGGAATATTTTAAGGTCAAGAATCGATACATAATAATGCAATTTTAACATCAATAGAAATCATAACGGAAGCTAGATTAAAGAATAACATTCTGACGTACCGAAGAAAGCACCATAACGGCTAAGGATCGATGCAATTTCTATAAAGATTAGCATATGTCTATCATGTACGATATGATCCAATAAAACTACAATACAAAGTTAAATGCAAATTTCGTAAGTGATACAAGATCGATAAAAAATCTGTAAAAAGGATCAGAAACGTCATAAGTAGGTTTGCTTCAAATTCAAATGAGGTTTGTCATGAAATTGACATGGCCACCGAAAAATGGGAGGCCATTTAAAATTATGAATATTACACAATGGACGCGTTCGATAATTGAATTGTAACTTTGTGTGAAATGTTGGCGACACGAGGGCAGCGGGTCGCGCCCTAAGGGCGGCGGAGTGACGTGTACGCACAATGCGGTCGACAATGCAACATACGCAAATTAACTACATACATTTTTATTGGCAATAAAAAATCTATTGAGCGATTCGTGTCGCAGTGTACATGTGCCGTTGATAAAAGAATTTAAAATGTCGATAAATGATTTTTACATATGACTAGGGTAGCAAAATATGCAGATTTGGTAACATGTGTAAATGCAGGTAGCTTTGTTATTTTTATTGCTTGGTTACTATCATTTAAATGATTTCATTCAATTCACAACGGAACTGAACAGACCGTTACAAATTCGTTTATTGATAAAGTGTTATAAATACTTAATTTAGCAAATGATCCATTAACTGGCTTGAATGCTAATAATGTAACAAATCTTATAATAATCCATAAATTTATTTTTTTACTGTATGTGAACACGTTTCTGCAAATAGGCATTACTAATTTTATGTATAGGTTCTTGACTACTATATATCCTGTTGTTAAAATATATACTTCATTGGCCAATCACTTATTAAAGGAATATACAATTTATGTGAGGACTTAGTTATCATTTGATCGAGATAATGTATGATTATTTTCTTCATAAAGTCGATATTCCAAAGTATCAATATTTTTACAAAAAATCAATCAACTTTGAATGTTACACTCAAATTATAACTGTATTCATACTTTAAATACATGTTTATTAATTTCGAAACTGGAATTAGTTTAAAAATTATATGTTTTGATATTCAAATCAAACTCATAAATAAAGAAAATGTACCTAACTAAACTACAATCAGTTCTCAATGTAACTTAGCAACAATCTTTTATTGCATTGTCTACCTCTGTATCCTCTGTTTTCTTTATAACTATTCTGCAAAAGTATCCGATATCAATTCAAAAAATTCTTAATACTCGTCTTATGGCGGCCATAAAGCTATCAGATTTTCCATGAAATCGCGTAACAACAAATAATTTCGATGCAGTCCCGATTCACCACACCGATCACAATAAAGTATCATTAGCATATCGCGCACTGCCTATGCACATGGCATAATGTCATATGTTAATACATTTCGCTCACAAAGGGATACAATTTCGCGTATTTGTTACACATTGTGCTACAAATAAATCCGTTATATCGATATTTTCATGCTAATTTTGATTTTGTAACAAATTCGATATGTCGAACACAAATCGATGGTTCCTTTGTGCATAAGCAGGCGTGAACGCATAGCTCTATTTTTGAAAATTTGAATTTAGTAACGTTTATTCTGAATTCGAATTTTTGATTGATTGGGCCTTTCTTATGCTAAAGTTTAAGGATGGGACGTCTAAGTGATTGATCCGTCATTGTACTGATTAATTGATATTTAAATATGTGTGTGATACGGTTCGATTGGATTATCACGCTTGAAGTCAATATGGACTACTGAAGAAGCTTTTCAAAATTGCATATAATATAAATTAGAATATTATTCTGTTATTGAAAAACGGTCAGGGAATAGGTGAATAGGTACCAACAAAGAGTAAATTCTATTTCAATTGAATTGAAATCAATCTCTATCTCTTGTTGGTATCGATAGTCAATTTCAACCAGACCTTAGTGTCCAGGTACTGTCTAGTACTGTCTAAGTCACAGTATAGTATGTCTTACAGAGTTAAAGTTAAAAATAAAGGTAGATATGTCCAGTTATTTTTATGACCTATCCTGCCTAGTAAAGAAGGTTCCTTATAGTCTAATTAATTTATTTCTTTTCGTTCTTCTACCATTTCTAAGGTCTCTGACCAATCCGGTGGAAAAATACTTATGTAATAACAAAATGTTGCTCCGTACTTTAACTATTTTCTGGAAAGTTTTAAACTAATCGCCCATAGCGATACTGACCCTAAGACCATAACATAACATCACGCCTTTTATCCCTGAAGGGGTAGGCAGAGGTGCACATTATGGAACTTAATGCCACTGTACAATGTAACATCCACTTTTCACTATTTATGTTATGACTTCCATGTGATAGGGATAGATAGATAGGGGGTGAGCCGATTATCATATACTGGGCACAATTCCAGACTCCCTGCTACTACTGAGAATTTTATTTTAAAAATCCCAGTAATACTTTTCTCGACCTGGGAATCGAACCCAAGACTCTTTGCCTGGCCATACTTGTGACCTATGTAAGTCCATTTGGAAGGCATTCTCTTTATTCCACTAGATTAGTGTAGAGTCCTAGTTTGACGATTTACACAAATTCCTCACCACTTTAGTACCTGCACCACTCAATCTCAGCGTCTCTTAATGCTCGGCATCGACTACCTATCGAGTATCGATATAATGGCGGTACATCGAGTGGACGTGTGTCTGATTGATTCGATTGATGATGCTTATCGACTCGTCTTTTTGGGGTGGGTAATTTTTATTGTTTGTTACTCTTGAATTTTGTCGTATTATGTCACTCTCAGAACTACTGCGAATGATGTGTTTGTGTTTCGATTATTGTGCGATTCTTTTTTGAAGTGGTTCGATGTTGTTTTCTGTCATCCAGATGTACTTAGATAAATACTTATGCTACGTACTTCGTTATTTTTATGGCAGTTACTTATATGTGTGCTTTAAAGTAATGCTTAATATCTACTAAGTTGTGCATTTATTTTTGCGATTATAATATTATTATGGCTAAAATGTTTAATTGATTGATTTTCAACATAATGTGTTCTGTAATAGAAAATAATAATTCAGCGGTTTTTATAATAACTACCGGGAGACATAGTAAATTAACTATAAATCGCTAGTGACTCACGTGAATATATTGAAAAAATCTCTACTAGTTTTGAACCACAAAGGGGTTCTTGCTCATGAGCAGCGTGTCGCGCAGCCTACGCTGACAGTAGCTTTGATCAGTATATTCACGTGAGAAACCCGCGATTTTTAGTTAATTCAGCGGTTATAGGTACCTACTACTAAGACTAATATGCATAAAAATAAGTAATATCTTCCCACAAGACATAACATAACATCACCCCTTTTATCCCCGAAGGGGTAGGCAGAGGTGCACACAGAAGTAACACCCACTTTTCACTATTTATGTTATGAGTCCCATGTAATAGGGGGTGAGCCTATTGCCATATACCGGGCACATTTCCAGACTCAGTGCTACTACTGAGAATTTTTTTAAAAACCCAGTAATACTTTGCCCGACCTGGGAACCGAACCCAAGACCCCTTGCCCGACAGTCGCACTTACGACCACTTGGCCAACGAGGCAGTCACATCTTCCCGCAAGATGTTGAATAAAATTAAACAAACACAGGTAAACTTTAGTTACATACTTACATACATACACAATGCTACAAAAACCAAATTCCCTCCAATTCAAACAAATGACAACTAAGATCCACAGACATCAAATAAAACGCTCTACCGGCCAGCATCAAATAAATTGACATTGACATAATCCTTACCACAGAGTATATCACTAATTCGATAAATGAACAGACAAAGCGAGCGTGACAAACGTTTGCAAGCAACGTTTTTAGTCTGTGACAATGGAAGGTGGGCTGATGAAGAGGGATTGGGCATTCGTGGTCCATCAAGCGAAAGACCTGGGACGTATCTGCAAATGTAATGATTATTTTGACTGTGTGATATTGATGTGGGGTCTAAGTGTTAAGATAATGGCACGTTACTTATTTTTCTAATAACGATAATGTGCGATGCTAGATTTTAATAGGTAGTTTTTACCTTCTCCCATCTTCTTTCTTACATAGAGACTGGGCAACAGCGTTATATAATAAACTTGATCGTTTTAAACTGCAATGTCCAAAGTATGTGCTCCATATAAACCTGAAACGAAACCTGTCAACGAGCATCTCCAAAAGAAATGTTGATAAAAATTTGTTGATAAATATTAGATACATTTCATACCAAAAAGTTGAAAATCGCTTCAGCTTATAAATTCAACTGACATCCAACCACATGCTAATAAACGCAATAATAATAAAGTTTTTTTACGTGTTTGCCATCAAATTAGTGCACTAATTTGTTACATAATCACACTCTGATAGAGTTCAAAATCCTTTACTAAGTGTTGGTCACACATATACTTAAATGGCTAGTTTTTTATTTGTTTAGGTGCAATGATAAAATCGAATGAATTCTATTTGGACGTGTTAAATCCAGCAGAAGATGGGGTATGAAACCTGATGGTTTTGTTCACGTGGGTGTTGTTCTGAGGGTTTAGGAAACCATAGAATAAACTTTTACTATAAGATTTGTGATTGTATGGAGTTTTATCTTATTTTGGTGGACTATCGATTTAAACATCATCATTTGTCCATGACACAAGATGTACACTGCTGAACTTATCTATTCAAGTTAACATAGGTGAGAACCATTTAAATTTTACATTGAATTCATATATTCTATTCACTATCTTACGAACGACGTAAAGAATCTCATCTACTAGCCAATTCTCATGACCTAAATACTTCACAATGAACTACAATCCATCTGTCGAATTCCCAAACTAAAATTGGCCATTTCCCATTCATCATCCGATTACAGACATTTCATTATCAAGGAATTAACGATTTACTACAAAATGCGACAAATGTGTTAACCAAGCATGAAATTCTTCTAAAATAAGATAAAATCTCTCAAGATCTCTTAATGAATGAGTTTTTTTTTGTCGACGTACTTACATACAGGACTTCCGACTTGAAAATGTAAAGCAACCTTTTATACTCATTATGTCGCAAAGTGAATGGTATACGCCGAAAGGGGCAGATGACACCACTTAACTCACAATTCAATTAACCGAAGATTAAGCACTTCATTATAAAAATGTAAGGACTTTCTTTCGTTAATCCCAGTTTTATTTACCGTAGAATTTACTAACAATAACTGGTTTCAACCGGATATTGTGGAACTGGTCACATTAACAGATAACAATCTAATTTTGAATGCAGATTTGCGGGATTGCATTCTATTGATGGAACGAATACTGGTTTATCATGATTGTTCCGAATTTTAAACTGGCATTCTTATTGCATGGATTTACAGATCATTTTGATATGACAAAGACTTTTTTAGCCGAAAAACAAAGTTTGTAATTTCCTACTGAGCTTTTGGTGTAACAATGATATCATGAATGTTGTTGAGTCCCTTAATGCTAAAGAAATAAGGTTGGTTTTGTAGAGATTGTTTGTAAAATATGTTTGGTAAAAGTCCTTGTTCATTGGGAGGATTATCGATGTCCGATTTTCGTTAAAGATTCCCATAGGTTTGTTTGTATCGGCAGCTTTGACGGTATACATGGTGTTGCGTATTGTTACTGAAATGTACAGCTGGTTCACTTTTTTTCGATAGTGTATGAGTACCTATTTAGATGGTTAATGTTTTTCTTGTCGTTGATGTTTTATTTTGAAATATTATAAAATTAATTAGTTCAGTATACATTTAGTAAGGTACTGTGGGTGATTAACGCCCACCTAACATTAATTTTAAATAGTTTTGGTATTTAAATGAAGAAGAAAACAAACAACTTTCTAATCAAATGATTGTTTATTTGTACCACAGAAAATGACACATTACAATGAGTTTTACTCAAAATACTCGTTGATATCAAGCTTTTTAAAAAGCTCTATTTTGGGCGTTATTAAAATGTATGCGTCTATTGACGCCCGTTTTATAAACTAGGCTTTAATTATGAAACTATGCTCAAAACAAAAAGAAAAAATCACACAATTAAAATCTCACTTTGTATTATCGTGATTACACTAAAAATAAACAAATAAAATCAACATTTAAGATAGACTTTGTTCAATTTAACAATACACCTAATATCACACGGTATCTTTGTATTTAGTAATATTTAAGGAACTTTTTGAGAGTTTTCAAATTACATATCATAAGCACTTTACGTACTAATCGTTTTTAGGCCAGAATGAAGATAATCTTTTTATGTTCACTAGGCGCAATTACACCGTCAGCGGGTAATACCGCCCGGAGGTAATAAGTATGTAAAAAAAATACTAGTCAAAGAAGTTCGACTATTCTTTCAAACAAGTACTAAGTCATTATATAACTATTACTTAAAATAAAAATTGTAGTAGTAGGTAATCATAATAAAATATGTCTTACAATATTCAGTCTGAACTTACAATATTCAGTCTTATACAAACTTATAGATACTTATTTAAGATATTTAACAATATGGACAAATAAACTCTATATCACATTCGGCGAGGCCTAAGCATACCTCATGGTACCATCTTTTACATACTATGCATTGTGCCATGTCTAATTCTTCTATCTCGCCACAAGCATAACAGTACCAGTCTTCATCGTCATTCCTGCTCATTTTCTTTTTATTCTTAGTCTTATTTTTGGCGCCTTTCGCTTTGTTCTCTTTTTTACGTCTTTCTTCTTTTTTCTTATTTAATTTTTCTTTGTTCTTGTCATTCGTCTTTTGAGTTTTATTAATTTTTAATTTGTTAGTTTTCTTTATGCTGCTGTCATTTTGTTTTTTTGGTCTTTTTATTTCATTTTTATCATTAAATAAATCCTTAGTGATTCTTTGCCCTTTATAGTTTATCGCTTTCTTACGTGGTTTTGAAGATTTATTTTTTGCATAGTTAGGTGTGGGTAGGAACTGTTGAAATTGTGTTTTATTCTTTTGCTGTAAACTGGCTAATGGAACGTCGTCTTCATCTAGGTTGTAAGTTTCATTTTGAATAGGACAGATAATTTGTTTTTTCGGTGTTGTTGTCCCTTTGTTGAGAAGACACTGACTTCCATCCCTTGATGATTCGTCTGATGTGTAGTCATAGATATTTTCAGCAACATATTTGGATTGTTTAAGAAGAGGCCTAGTTACGAACGAATCCAAATCAGAAATAGTTGAATCAGAACTGGGATCGTTGCGGGTATTTGGTTTTTGTAATCCTGAACAGCTGGGAACGGCCAGATCATATTGTTCCAAATGTTTATCGCCATCATTGTTTTGTTGTGAATCAATTTGAAAAATACAAGTTACGTTGCTATCTGCTAATAAGGAAGGTGACTGACGATCTACTTCTTTCATAACTTGTGATGTCGGGTTCTGCCAAATTGATGCCATGTCAGAATCAGAATTATCTGATGACGAGCTATAATCCACAAGACGGGACTTAACTTCTGGGTTAATATTTTCAACAAATAAGTCTGATTTTCTCTGAAAAGTTGATAACTCGGTGATTCCAGCCAATTGGTGATCATGATCTTCGTTAGTGTCATTACTATCAGTGTCATCGTCAAATGAGTTAGAAATGAGATTCTGCAGAGGCGCCTGGGATTGTGGGCATGGAATTTCTGACAAAACAGATGGTGCAAATGCTTCCTCTGGTATCACTTGGGGATCGAAAGGGAAGAGACCGGTTGCCTTGAACCCATTGACTATATTGCTGTGCGTCATACACTTGGGCCAAACTCTAGTAAATATTTTATTGAATGTAGCTTTTGTGAGTGTTCTGTCGGCGCTTGCGCTTAAATAGTTTAGGACTTCTTCATCCCAATGATGTTCGTAAGACTTATTTACTGACTTATCCAGAGGCTGTAATTCGTGGGTGGTGTTTGAAGGTAGGCAATATAACACTATATCATTATTATCGGCTTCTTCGAGTGCTTCAGTTGATAAGTGACACTTAGCACCATCAAAAATAAGTAAACATTTTTCGGCTACTTTGTATTTAGCTAGGTGCTGGATAAATTCTACAAACAAGTCGGCAGTCATTGACCCTTTCGGCGCCATTCTTACCAAAGTTCCAGCAGGTAAGTTTTCTGAAAGGTCTGGTCTTTGTCTTTGCCCTTTAAATAAAATCATGGGAGGAATCGGTGTTCCTATGGCGTTGACACACATTGCAATCGTCACGTTTTCGGCGTGTTCGGGTGCAATAAGATGAACTCTCTTACTTCCTTTCTCCGCAAGTACTGTGTGCTGGTGGTGGACTGTAATTCTGCAACCCTTCTCATCCATGTTGTATAGTCTTTCAGGATGTTGAAAAATGTCTAACTGGTCGTACAACTTTCTTACACTCTGAAAATGTTCCTGAACAATTGGTTTGTTAAGCTTTTGAGCGCGAGCTGGATTCAAAAACTGCGGCTTACGTTTACTGATCGATGGGTTTCGCTTCAAAAACTGTCTTAACCAATCTGCACCTGCAATCCTTTTTGTAGAATTGAAATTATTTTTTATATCAAATCTCTCACAAAACAGAAAGGCTTGTTTTCTTATAAATTTTGGTGTGAGAGGTATTCCAATTTTTGCGAACCTCTTGATTCTGTGACATAAATCATTTTCCTGAGCCTCTGTTAAAACAGGTTTTCGTCCCAAACGTTTCACATTTTGGTTGGTTTTTATATGGTCCCTTAATGTTCGTCGCGGAATGTTATATTTAAGAGATATGGCTCGCTGACTTAATTTTCCTTTTCTAACAGATCTCAAAGCGGCTTTTAAATCATCTTCTGACCAGGATTCTCCTCTCTTTTTACGAGGTGACATCTTGATATCTAAAAAGAAATAAAATAACATAATGACATAATTACATTTATATATACATATACTAATATAATTCTTACTTTTATGAAAATAAATATTGGGGGTTCATATTGCTTGCGTTGATAATAAAATTAAAGTTCAATCAATTAATACTTTTTTTAAGTGCATTAAATGTGACGAATTACTTAATAAACTTATTAAACAAACGTATTAAGTAGATATTAGTAGTTTCTGAAACTATAAATGCTAAATGCTATGCTAAATTTATATCTATGGTTATAGCGCCCATGTAGTCTAATAGCGCCCAACGGTTATTATAACAGGCGTTATTTACCACCTGGGCGTTATTAGCTGACACTGATTCAAATGACACGTTTATGGGATAAACAATAGAATTCGACACCAAATATTCATGCAATAGTGAACTAAGTTTATCTTGCTGCAAGTAAATCTTAAATATTAACCCAAAACGCAAAGAAAAAACATAAAAAACTTACGATTTCGTTACGGTACTTCTTATAACAGCGTGGTACGCGTCCGATCCTGCCGCAACGTGGCGTCACACTGCCACGCATAGTGGCGTGAGCGCGAGGCCGCTCGCGTCGCGGTTTCTTATTGGTTCATTCTATGTGTGCGTGGAATATCAACTGAATAGTTCTTTATTTAGTATGTTTTCTGTTACCCGGGCGCAGATAGACAACGGGCGTTAATCACCCACCCTACCTTATTTTTTTTTGTATGTATCTATAATAAGCCAATAAAAAAATAAATAATCCATAATCACCAAAATACTTTAGTATCATCTTAGTACCTATCGCCTAAATAATACGAGGCTTTATTCAACAATTTTTAGTAACTGAAAGTGTCTAAGAAAATTCAGATTGATGCTGAAATTTGTTCTGACAGTTGAATCTGAAATTAAATATAACTTCTACTATGACGATTCCATTATTGAAGGCCCACTCTTACAAACTTCTTTATTAAACCGCCATTGACAAACAACTTAATATAAATACAATCCAAGAGATTTAAAGAAAAAAATAATAACGGATATTCATCAAAACTTAAAATCTATTAAGGCATACTTAAGAACAAACTAACAAACAAACTTCATCTTCATTCTTATAGACATAAATCTCAAATTCATTTACCACCATATTCACCAAACTGATCCAGATTAAACTCAATGGAATTTGTGCTTTATACCTCTTAGGCGTAAGTTTAAAATTCCTTTGGAAGCAATATGTTGAAGGAAGGCTTAAGGACAGAAAGTCATTGTATTTTATTAGTATAACGCCGCGAACGGAAGTGGGTAAGTAGAGATGTATAAGTTATTATATGAAGTGTACATACAATAGTTACTAAGAATGTCGGATGTAAAATTTTGATCTTTGAAGTACGTATTAGTTTCTGATTGTATGTCGCTGTAAATGTGAAAATTGAAAGGGTTTCGGTTCTAAGAATATCCTTGTGATGTATGTGCGCCTGGTACTTGAAAAGTTACATCCTTTGAAGAGTTAGAGAATGAGAATGAGATGTGATAGATTTTGAAGAATTTTTGTATTGGTTTACTAAGCCTGGTTATAGTTTGAAAGAATGGGCTGAAATGCAATTACAGAGGCACTTAAATTGTAATATGGATAAACCAGTTCTAACATTGTATGAAATAGACGTCTTTCAGTCCGTCTTCACCAGCCTGAATACTAAAAATCGCGGGTTACTTGTATTTGTGTTACTTGTACGCGACCGCGCACGCTGCTCACGAGGAAGAACGCCTCTGTGGCTTAAACCTAATAGAGATTTTCTCAGTAGGTATATTCACGTGAGTAACCCTAAAATTTTAGTTAATTTAATATGTCTCACGATAGTTATTATAAAACACAGCCTAAACACGTCTACTGCTGAACGAAGTTATCCTTCTTAAGCTAGATTTTAGCATAATCCCCAGTCCCCAGACTGATAGGCAAGTTGGAGATTGGATTTTGGTCCCTGAAAATTTAAAGAATGCTCTTGACCATCACTTGGTGGTGAACGCAGTTTTTAGGACATACCCAACTGGGTTTTTTTTAAGGGGGGAAAATCATCGAATGACTGCTCCCGCCTGGGTAAGGCCGGAAGGAGTGTCAGACTCTTACTGACTAAAACCACCCCGTTCCTACTCCTGCACTTCAGCCGAAGCCCCGGTAACCCGTTAGGTTCTCCGCGACATACCCAACTGGATAAGCTGAGTATCTAAGACCTAAGTATCCATGAATGTCCAATTTTGATCTTCAAAGAACTTAGGAGTATTTTCTATCAATACGCGGAACCTTATACTAGACACAATGATACAATAATGTGCTATGTGGAAATAGGTTCCCAGAATCAAAGGCACGTGTAGAAACCATAGCTGAAAGTTTTTCAACTTCTGAAGTTACAGGTAAACAGTGAGAGGTCAGTTACAGTTGACCGGTTATTTGTCAGGTTCAGGAGTTCAATTACTTACTGTTGGAGATAACATGTGTTAACTAAGTATAAGTATTTGGAAACTTGATGATTGGTCTTTTAGGCTTTGAAATGAATATCCATGCCTATGGTCATCATGACGTATCGGGTTGGATAAAGTGCTGATGACATTTGTTAATCAACCGTGTGACTGTCGAGCAAGAAATCTTCGATTGGAAATCCTAGTCGAGCTGATGTTATAAACAGTTTTTCGATAATTCTTAAAAGTGGCGCGAAGTCTGGTGATTGTGTTGGATTTATGGCAATAGACTCACCTTCTACTACATGGAGCCACTGTAGTTTTTTTATACCACTTCGGTGGCAAGAAAAGAACACGGCCCACCAGATAGTAAGTGGTTACCATGGCCTATGAACGTTTGCAACACTTGGAGTATTACAGTAACTGGAGTAATTGCATTTTGGTAGACTATTTACTTATCTTCTTTAATCTATTGCCAAGACGAGACCCTATGCTAAACAACCCTTCAACGAAACACTCATCAACTTACCAGCTGTATTTTTCTTCCATTAATAAAATAATTATTTATTTGCCTCCTCAAGAAATAATCGAAAGCCATTTACCAAATAAACACTATCGGTATAAAATGTTGAACAATGAGGATCATTCTCCGGCTGTCATCGGTTCGATTCGGGTGTCTCCGTCAGCTGCGTACGCGCATTCTCACGGACTGTCGCATGTCGCATGTGTGACCTGTCGCGGAATTACTGTACTTGTGAATTGCGATGCAATTGTTGGTAGTTAGGGTTGGCAGTGTTTTGAAGCAAGCAGGAAATTTAAGCAATTTATTTTAACTAAATTTATATACCTACCTACCTAAAAAAAATATTAATACCTAAGCCTGTTTGTGTAGCTTCGAATTCTATTAAAATGTAGACATATATTTTATTTAAAAATATGATTTTAAAGACTTGTTTAGTCTTCCGACAGTTCAAGAAACACCACATTTTTCATTTAGTTTCTCACGGAGGAGTTAACAAAATGTGTATATTTTTACTATTTATGATATTAATCTTCATCTCTAAGATATAGTCATAGAAAAAAGAAACATTAACTAATTCAATTAACAACAGAATCAATCAAAAAACTGCCACGGACAACAAGGGATTTCCCAAAAAAAAACAAACTTGTATAGTTATTTATATTAAAATTATATCAAAAGTGAATGTCTTCGCTATTCATATTTATAACAATAATTAATAAGAATCGTTTTGATTTATATCAAAATCTCTCTCAAAACTAGTTCTAACTCCGTTTCGAATAAACTTAAAATATTAATCGACGAATATTTTAAGATCATTAAATATTATAATACGATATTATGTGATATTAGATTATTATATTATTTTAATAGAATTACATCGTTATAACTAAGGCACGTCTATTTTTGGGTTGTTGATTTAAATTGAATAATATTATGGTGTTAAGTAAAATATCTAGTTTCTGTGTGATACTCAACACTTAAAGAGTACAATTCAATTTTTTTAAATTTAACAGGCAGAATAGTTTGCTGACGTCAGACAGATAAGGTAATAAAAATAATGTAGAAAAGACACATTGCGTCGAATTTTTATTTCAAATTAAGTTAGAAGAAATGATTCACATAATAAAATATGCATTCCTATAAAAATGCAGCGTAAAAATAATGTCATCTTAATATTAACGTTATTATTGGTCACACGAGAAGTGACAACCCTGCATCTCCAAACAGGAAGTATAGGGGTGTGAGCAAGTATGACCTCAAGTTACCCATAACGCACCCTTGCGATTTTTTTCTTCCAATTGTTCGTATCTAGAGCATTACACGGTGAAATCGAATCAATTCGATAAAAAAACGCAATAAATATCATTCAATTGTATTTAAAAAGGGTTTTAAATTTAATATAACTTCGATTGGGGGAACACAAAGACAAGAACTGTGAATTCTTTGCGATTGTGCGATTTTTTTGCCTCTATCTTTGCGCATTGTCGGAGGTTGGCGTACAATCGCATCTGTCCTACAATTCTTATTTGTTCGTTGTGTTAAAAAATCCAATGAATGAGTAAAGATAATTTTCTGTGATTTTCACCCTTTTTAAGGCGTGTATAGAAATACGCAATCATCCTTGATTCATGGTCGTTGAAAAATATTTATTTCGTTTTTACCGAGTTCTCAAGTCATATTCTTTTTATTATACCTCTAACAAGCGATATTGAATGTGAAAAGCCATAAGCGGTTTGCATTGTTCATCAATAGAAGTTCTTTTGTCAGGATTACTAAAAAAAAAACAAAAAAATTTGAATCCATATTTAAAAAAATATAGCTTAGACTAACTACAATTAACCAATAAAAACAACCAACACATATAATGCAAAATTAACCCATTCTAAATACAAAAAGCAACAAAATAAAACCGTTATTACACTTTAAATCGATACCTCATTAACTACAGTTTAATCCTCTATTACATGAACCTTAATCTTCGTTTAATCTTTAGTTATGTTATCTCGTTAATATGCCATAAAGTTAATAGGCTGGTTACTCACTTCAGGTTATGTATAAGTATCTGTAGTGCGAGAATAATCATCAAAAGCGAGCGAAAGTGTGAACCCAGCTTAAAGATAATAAATTAAAGATAGCAATTGATAGACTTAACGACAGTTTGTTTATAACCATAGTTTGGTTGTATTGTGAAGATGATTCTAGAGGTAGTAGATTTTAGTAGAACTTTGGTACCTATGTATATTGAAATTTAACTGCTTGCTAAAATACTCTGAAGTTGCTTCTGCCTGTATTTTCTAAATAGATGATGATGTTGTGTTAATCCTTTGGTTGCTGACAGAAAACTGTTAAACTATCTCTGCTAACGCCAGTCACCGGTGACCATCACTTGAGTTAACTATACGTGATTAATTGCCCTATCTCATGATTTTACAAGATTATTCTTTAACTGCATCACACTTTTAACACTTCAAATATGTCAAACACTGTTTCTTCTCAAGCAAAATGTTCTTCATTTTTATTTCTCCACAATTGCTACTTCTACCGATTCTATAAAACTAAGGAATCTTGCTACTGTTTTCTATATTACAATAAAAAAATCACTTTAAAATTGCTTCTAAAAATTAAACTACAACAAAATTCGATTAAAAAACAGACCAAGAGAACGGAAGGCCGCCACATAGCCCCATATATTACGAACAGCTATAAAAATGTTCGTCATAGTTATTTTTCAATGAATATTTTAATATCTAGCTACTTATTTAACCCAATTTCAAACGAATCGTCTTCAATTAATTAATATAAATTAGTTTTAACATTCCTTTTTGTCTACAACCAGTGAAAGTCGTTGATTTTTTGTTTTATTTTTATTAACATTCATAATAAGAATTATAATAATTTGAATGATATGGATTATGAATTTTAGATTCTAGATTTGAATTAAATATTTTATGGTGGTGGAAAGTTATATCTAATGTTTATGATTACTCATTATATTTGCTTCTTGGTACGTTTCTTGTGGCTTTTTGTATGAAGAAATAAACCTCAAATTTACTTATTTTGACAATTTAAAAAAAAAACGTTACCCCACATTAGGATTTTCTCCTGTGTCGTGGGTTTACAAACATACAAGTTCACATACACAATGACATCCCGAAACAACAATTTGTGGATCACACAAAGTATTGTGCAGGAATCGAAGCCGCGACACGTTGCACGGCAGCCGGTTGCCCAGCCACCGCACCAACCGTGCAGTCATGATGCAAATGATTGAAAAGAGCCGTTGACTGCAGACTGCAGAGGAATTTTCTCCCACGGACCCTCCGATAGTGGAATGAGCTCCCTGCCATGGTTTTCCCAGTGGGCTACAACATGAGGTTCTTCAAGAAGGCAGTGAATAGGTTTTTTAAGGGTCGGCAAGACGCATGTAATGCCCCAAGTATTGCAGGCGTACATAGGCCACGGTAACCGCTTACCATCAGGTGGGCCGTGTGCTTTTTTGCCACCGTAGTGGTATAAAAAAAAAGACATGTGATGGTACTATAGTACCTACGAGCTCACTGTTAAGGTCAAGTTCTGACTCTGTGTCACGCTTTAAACTGTCAAACACCAAGCGGTCACCGGTGACCGCGACCTATTGTTCTTTAATTGTGTCTATAAAACCGGTACTCGAAGAGTTAAGAAACTAATTTTAGAACTCAGTGCTACTGGACTGAAGTAAGAAGTTAGTGAGTTAATCTCAAACCGTCATTGCTTCAAATTGTAGTCAAAACATGCTTAAAATAAACAAAAACCGAAATAAACACTTTCACTATCATATAAAAAGTAAAAGTTATATGACATACTGTTTTACTAATCTCAGATTATGTTGGGCTTAACTGTATATGTTATATTTAACATATTATAAGTTTTATAGCGTCTAAACCCATTTGCGCGTTTGTAGTCTGCTTTTGTCGGAATTAGTCTGTGGTTTTACATAATTAGACGATATTTTATTTACTTTTTGAATTGGTGTTTATTAACGGTTTCGTTTTTGAAAATTGTATACTTTATTTTCATATATTTAATTTTTATTATTTGTATATTGTTGCTAAAATTAGGTGTCTAAGTCTTTGGGCCCCAATTCTCCTAAAACTCCAAGATTGTGTTAACATGGTAAAAGAGTAAAAGTTGATAACTACACAAAATTGGCTCTTGACTACTTTGATGCAAATCTGAAGATGCTAGTTAAAAAATAAATTGAAGCCATCAAACCCATACTCAATGGACGTGCAACGGATCTCAATGCAAAACATAATGACGACAATACCAATAATACAAATCAATAAAAACCCTATTAGGAAACGTTCCTGTATAATTTTGCAATAAATGTCAAATTCTTGACTATACGCTGACAACATTATTACTCTTAGGGACATATTCTCTCTACCCAACGTCTAAAATAAGAAAGGGACGGATATAAAAATTGGAGTAAAGGGGTAAGTATGGGTAAATTTGCACCGAATAAGGGTTAAAGTGGGCGTATCGTAATGTCAGTATTAATAAATCGAGTGGAAGTTATAGTTATCTGCTATTTTTTGCTATGGAACTCAATGTGCACAAAGATTATGAGGATAAAATATTGTAATGCATTGTGCCCGATTATAAATTCTGTCGATAAATCGATTAATATAATCGTTTAGTCTGTTATTAATCATGTGTTTTGTTATTTTAACGTGTTAACTTATGAATAGTATTATTTTTGTTAGCAGGTATAATTTTTGCGTGTATTTTAACATGTTCATCGTTATCTTGTTCTCATCTTCATTCTTTATTGATAAGTTTCACTTTGGATCTGTATTTAAATGCCTTAAAATACTGGTTCACGGTTTCACGTGTAATCTGAAATGGTAAAGCATGTTTCAATCGAGCACTTGTCACTTAGTAGCAATTGTGTCAGAATGTCTGTCAAAATTAGCATGCTCAATTCAGGCATGTTTGCAAATCGACGGGCGTTCGATTTTTGAATATTTTTTGCTCAAGAAAAGGCCTTTTGGCATGTTTTTTTTTCGGATATTCTATTTTAAAGAATCTGTAACAGTACCCCAATTGAGGTTAACTTATTCGTATTATTTTTCTTCGCAATGGACCAGCTGTTCTTCTGGTGATATATGCCATTTCCAATTGCAAGAATGGCCAGTCTAGTTGGAATTTCATCTTAGTCCAAGAATTTATTTTTCTTATTAGATACATTTATGGTCAGGGTTTTACGCATTTAAATCACAAAAATTATAAAAAAATCTTCGATGGATACCTAAAGTTGTCTATGACCTTCTTTTACTATTCTTTTCCCATCATATTCCACACAAGTATCCTGTTTAGTTCAAGCCAAACGATTTTGAATCTCATTCTAAACAACACTAGGTTGTTTTACGCTTAGTAAGTATGGCAAGTTTCTCATGATCCATTTTTTTTGGAAATCATAAACTTCAGATTCTTTATTAGCTCCAGTCGTAAATGTTACCGTTGTCTTTGAGAACAGTATAACACCTTTTTAGATTATAGTTTGAGGTAGAGACTCTAGCGGATTAAAAGTTTTATTATATTTTGTCCTTTTTTTAGGGTTTTTATAGTCAAAACAATGTTTTGGTTTGTATTTCTTTCCTTTTTAGCGTATCCTTGACGTGTCTATCTAATAATTTAAGACACTGTTTGCCTTTTTATTATATTGTTTTCGACAGTTCATAGCTTACACCATTGCTCTACATTTTACATAATTGGAAGGTTGCCGTAAACACAATCAAACTCGCGTCCACAGTAGTTGTTTTGTCAGTTTCTATAAATTATGAATCGTTATGATTTTATTTAACTCGTCGAGTACCGGTTTTATAGACACAATTAAAGAACAATAGGTCGCGGTCACCGGTGACCGCTTGGTGTTTGACAGATTAATAAAAAGGAGGATAACTTTCTAAACATAGATTTTTAAATTAATATCAGCTGATTTTTACAAACACTTTTTGGTGCAAGAATTAAGTCTCGATCAAGACATTTATGTCACCTTCTCTTAGCTAAAGAAAATATATAACAACATATCATCACGCCTTTTATCCTCGAAGGGGTAGGCAGAGGTGCCCATTATACCACTGTACAATGTAACACCCACTTTTCACTATTTATGTTATTAGTCCCATGTAATAGGGGGTGAGCCTATTGCCATATACCGGGCACAGTTCCGGACTCCGTGCTACTACTGAGATTTTTTTTAAACACCTAGTAATACTTTGCCCGACCCGGGAATCGAACCCGAGATCCCTTGCCCGGCAGTCGCAATGGCGACCACTCGGCCAATGAGGCAGGCAAAATATATAACACCCTAAGCACAAACGAAGACAAAACACAATATGAAAGCAGAAACAGACAAACAGATAAACAGACAAACAGACACAACAACCTATAACAATGTCGTCAAAACAGAATACATCTAATTCCAACTTCACAATGACCTAGCAAAAACGTCCCCTAATGATTTATCTAGGACCAAACCGGACCAAACCGGACATCGAACATGGTCCCCTTCACCTGCTAAGCTACCGTTAAGCTTTTCAACCACATTTCCCATAAAATAAGATTTAAAACACGGCCCATAAATAATGTTTACTTTATTATTCATTGTTGTAGTTTTGTGTCCTGCAATTTAATTGGATATGGTTGCAACCGCCCCTTGGTGTGACCAGCGTAATGTCCCGAGGTCTAATTTCGTTGGTTTATAAATCATTTATCTATTGTTGCTTTTGTTGGTATTTTATGGATTATCAGTGACTTTGCTGTATTTATTTTTTGTTGTAGTGTACCATACTGATAGTCGTTGTTAGCTGTTTAAAGTCAATCCCTAGAATAAATTGCTTGAGAGATGTATTGGGTGTGTGTTGTATAATCTTCGGATAAACTTATTAGTGGATCATAATTCAATGGCTTAAAACACAGAGTCTAGAATTTTGCTCGGCAAAAAGATTATGCCATATTATAAGGTACTCATAATATAAGTAACTGGTAAAAATGGTATTATATTAGGTATGTGCACTTCTGTCTACCTCTTAGAGTATTAGGAAGGGCGTGACGTGTTACCTTGAAAACAAGTGGTCCCATAAATAATAAGAAAATCTAAGTAACCAACCATATCCATACTACCGAAGAGATCTTTATTCAAGGTGTAGTAGAAACTCATCTCCAGAAACTACTAAAAAACTTTCGATTTAAAAATGCGACATAATATTATCTA
This sequence comes from Spodoptera littoralis, assembly GCA_902850265.1. Lineage (NCBI taxonomy): Eukaryota > Metazoa > Arthropoda > Insecta > Lepidoptera > Noctuidae > Spodoptera > Spodoptera littoralis. Next base: position 1,472,531 of record LR824536.2, on the reverse strand, counting down.
CATAACACTAAAAATATGAAAAGTCACCGTGTTCAGTTCCCACGTCACGCCAGCTCGTTCGGGAGCAAGGTAGGGATATAAAAATGCCTCCGACCATCCTTGTACATTAATAAAACCTTTAATAAAATGGAGTTCGATCACTTTGCCATGCGCGGGCGCTGGTGGCCATAGTGTATGGATGGTTTTGCGACAAAAATTGTTGAAGTCAATGAAGGTTATTTTTATTTACAGGGATTTTATGATGTCGTTGTTGCTGTTCATGATTAAGATGGAAGTAGATATGAGGAAGACCGACAAGATTCATCTGAGGATAGGAAAATCCTGGACATTCTTTATTCTGTTCAAAGTGTCAGTAACATGTTTTCGTTGCATTATAGTATCTAAATCAGTCTAGCAAGAGGTTGGCGAAGTAATGTATAAAGCAGAGAAATGATAAAAGACCGGTTAAAATCTTAAATTTATTTCAAAGTAAATTGTCTGAAATCTGTACATATACTGGACTTCATACTCGATATATTCAGAAATATCATTCCTCACACATTTAAAAAAGAAAAAAGCCAGCATTAAAAATATATTCATCTGAGATAACACTTTATAATGACATGGGTCAGTTCGGGCGGCTAGAACAAACAAAATTGTACTCGCGCCATGTTTTTTTCACCTTTTCATTCAAATGAAAGGAATGGTGTATTGTTGTTTCGTTCTTTCATTTGATTAATGTAGGCGTGTGAAAGAGAAGGAATAGGGATTGGGTACCAGGTAGGTGCCGCAACGTCTGCCGCGCCAGACAGAACGGCACCAGCATTGGGATTATTCTGGAATATTTTTTTTCTATGATGTTATTAATTGGATTGTTATAATAGTGTTTGGAAATATTAAATTGTTTTTGAAGGTTAATTGTTTAGGTGCACATGCCCATTTTTTGTTTAGGACAAGTTTATCCAGTCAATTATGTACAACTTTCTACATGGATGCCTAATGTTAATGGGACTGTGATCAATATAATAGAGTAACTTTGGACATTTCCATATGGTTACAGCATACTCAAATGTATTAGGGATTTTCTTACTTAAAAGTATCCAATTTGCACAGATCTCTTTTTCAATGAATAGAAATCGATAAGAAGGTAGGATGAACTGATTTAAACCAGTAAACTTTACATCACATAAACGGAATCAACGATGCATGACTGCAACTGTCACAAAACTTTGAATATACAAAACGACGACATCCCGATAATACAACCGTAATCAAATCAAATTACAAATTAAATGGCGGCCGTGACGTCACGCGCCATATGCCACTGTTTGCCTTTGATACGATCACACAAATGTCTGTATTAGAAGCAACAATGTTAATCAATACTTAAAACCTTTTTTGTAGTATTTACCCGCACTTTAAGAAAAAATATGAAAGATTAGAAGAGACAATAAATATATTTTTGAAGCAGATAACAATCTTCAAATAGATAAAAATAATATCGTAGAAAAACCTAAGCATTGATGTAAATGAAACGTAATAAAGGCGCTTTTAATCCAAAGCAGGTTAAAAATAAACCTTAAGAAATATAACATTTCCAAATTAATCCTAACTAAAGACGATAACTTAGATGAATTTGTACCAAAAATGGATTGGATTTTATTAGCAAGGCCTTCAAACGATGAAATTGAAATAAGTCATGAACAAAGTTAGCTATAATAGGCTCCATTGAGAAAATCAAAGCTGTATGAGTGGCGTTTAGAGGTAAGTGGTTTTACATACAGGCTTTGATCTGTATGGAAAAATCTATGGCGTATTTGGAACTCCCCTCTGTGTGTAAGGGCTCTTGAGGTTTAGTGTCCAGTCGCTTTGGAACCACTGGACCGATTGTAAAGGTGTAAACTTCAAAGGCTTGTTGTTTTTCTATAGCAATTACGGTGTATGTTCATGCTAATTTTTGATTGGGTACCGTGAAATGCTTGGATGAATATGAATTTGTGGGATGACTTTTTGGTGAATTGATTGTTGGTACATATTTTTGGTTCTTTGGGATATCAAGATTATGACACATTCTGACTATGCTATTTTTACCTGGGAACAAAAAAGTATTTAGATTATCTGTACATGAAGCATTTCTTACGCTATTGAGTGAATTAACTACCTACGTATCAATGTTGATAAATCTCAGACAATGATAAATAACAATTAACCTACGACCAAATTACATTTATCACACTGGTCCACCAGTCATATGTTTCATAATATGACACCAAACATCGACCTTTAGAGAAACTTCTCCACAATATCTACAATTTACTTGCTTACGAAGGTCAGAAAGTCATCAACATACGCACCGAACAATTTTCTCTATCATTCACATGATGCTTCCTAATGTCCTGCTCCATTCAGGGCGACCCTCAATTCCTTAAGTCCATAACAATCGGTTACTAAATGCACAATGGCACCCACGTTCCTTGTTATAACCTGTCGAACAAGTAACTTTGGATTTTTTCCAAACCTGCTCAAACCCTGTCGCATGATCTACCTGTCCCTCTTCATTTAAATCATTTAGAGAAGGACAGTAGATATAACTCGTTTCCTAATCTTTGCCGCGGGCAGTTTGGTTAGGATCTGACACGGTCCGACGCCTGTATTTAAGGGGGTGACCAGACATTGATAAATATGATAAGCACCCTTTTAAGTATAACGTTGTTTTCTTAATAAACTTGATTTCAGTTTGTGTAGGTATTATTAGAAGTCAAAGTTTGCTTAGTGACGGTAACAAAAGACATTGTTACGCCAAAATGTATAAAGAATACGGCATCTCCGGGTTTGATTCATACCGGATGATTTTTAAGAAAATATTCCCACCATACGGCAGTTGTGTCATCCAAAATAAGATTTAATGAGAATGAGAATCACAACCGGTCTTTGCAAAATATCATTGTCTCCTTGAACCTTGACCAGATTTTGGCATACTGGACATATGAGACAACTCTAAATACGCATCAACGCCACCACATCATCTTTCTGCACCACCTAATGGTTAGAAAGGACTGTAAAAAACTGAACTAACAGGCCAGAGTATAGGTAAATGGCAGTCAATTACGTGTCACAAGAATTCACTAACACCTGATCTACTAAACACCAACACGATAATAACAAAGCAGATTACAATATCGTTTTACAATAACAAAAAACGTAAGGTGTAACACATTGTAAGCAATGTACGGATAACATTACCAAAGTGTCGGGTGGGCGGGCACCGGATGCATATGATAATGATCAGATGAATAGAGAAGGTGCATGTGCATAGATACACCCTATGATCCCACCTAACAATGATGTGAGATAGTTTTTTGATGATATCACTTGCAATGATACTAATTGCTTTGGCAATACAGTTTAAATTAGTGTCGAAGGCTGTAATAGCATCCACGTCAATTGTTCAAAATTAGCTAGATGAAGCTGGCATTTTGCAACTGAGAAGAAATATCGAAGCAAACTTAAAGGTCACAGTTTTTCTTATTACAAATACATATGTTCATGTCTTAAATATATTTTAACTAAGAAGAATCGACATATTTATTTTCTAGAGTCTTCAATATCGGTTCTTAATTTAAACATAATTGCATTCCAAAACATTAGCTACCGAGTCACACAATTCCACACCTCAGTTTACCTATCGGCGATTTCACAAAGAATCTAATCCACAAAGTCCCAAGGGCTGGCCACTCCACTCAAATAATTTCCAAAAACACCCACAATACACATGGAGCAAATAAAATAGATACAAAGGACTTTTGTGGTACATAATATGACGAATAAATTCTTCGGCTGTACGCTGATGATGAATGAACGTCAGTGTGGCAGTACGCCAGACTCGCTGGAACCGGCCATTCATAAACAAATGACCGAAAAAAACTATACATTATTTATCTGTACCGATTTTGTCGTGTGTATTAAAATACAAACGTAACAATGGAGTCGCATTGTTAGAAGCAGCGGGTATAGGATAGGAGTTGTGACGGTTCCGTATTTGATTTATTTTGGTTGAGTACGAATTTTTTGATGTGAAATTTGAATACTATTCTAGTATTAGTATTATCTAAGCTAGTGAAATAAAGTTAACATCTTCGTTTGACAACACTAAAAAGCGTTTTTGAAATCTAATCACTCGTTTAAAATCAATTTTATACACAACAGATGAACACTAAAACACGATCTCTATACGAAAGCTTCACAAAATCTACCAGAAAGATTACTCTTCAAAACCTTTACGTACAGAACCCCAAAGATGTGAGAGAATTTCGAAGAGACGACGGGGCGGAGCGAGTAAAAAAATCATCAATGAACGAGCAACAATAAATTCCCCAGAATTCTGGATTTACACCATACATGGAACGGCGTGAAATTTGCTCTTTCTCAGGACAAACTCTCTCATTACACAAAACACTATGTGGGCAACAGTAGCCATCGTTCACAAATCTTTGTAAAATATTCCATTGTCAGCAAGATGAGTCTCGGAATTGAATTTTAATGGAAATATCAAATGAAACTGACACAAGAGCGGGTTCTTTGGACGATGTTTAGCCAATAATGGCGTTGTTACTTGAAAGTATATTGTCAGTTAAATTAAACTTTGTGCCGACACAATGCTGTCTCGATTTAATGCGTTTGATATCATTTGAATTGATATCGAAAATTATATTAGATTTTGTTTCTTTGTTAACTTTGCTTGGTAATACTATATTCTGAAAACTGGTAGAAATGAAATTAATATTTGTGGCTTTCAATAGAAATGTGTAGGCGCTTGATGATAGTCAACTTCTATTCGTTCATTCGTTTAGTTGAGGACATTATTTCGATAAGCATGTTTGCTAAGGAGGTATTTAAGAACCTATTATAAAAAAACTGTGTTGTACTGGTTAATATGAAAATTACTATTTCTTAAAGCCGGTGAGGGTTTGTATTGTTATAAATCCCTTTATCTTAATAAATCCTTTTATCTGTAGGTACAGAGTCAATATTTCCAATTACTATTATTTCAGATCTAGCAGTATCAAACAAATAAACAATAATATTTGACGGCGTAGCCACAGCGCCGTCTATTATTTCTTGTGTAGGTCTCATATTGTCTAGGTAAAAAAGTCTTGTGTAGGTCTTGTGTACAGGTTAAAAAGGTACATTTTAAGTGAAGATGTTTACCTAATATTTGATAAAATTTTATAATACTTACTTGAAATTATCTCTTACTAATTATTGTGTCCATTTTGGGTACCTTGATTACGAACCTTAAAAATTAATACATCTCATAACATCACGCCTTTTATCCCTGAAGGAGTAGGCATTGGTGCACACAGAATTAACACCCACTTTTCACTGTTTATGTTACGAGTCCCATGTAATAGGGGGTAAGTCTATTGCCATATACCGGGCACATTTCCAGACTCCGTGCTGCTACTGAATTTTTTTTAAACCCAGTAATGCTTTGCCCGACCCGGAAATCGAACCCGAAACCCCTTGCCCGGTAGTCGCACTTGCGACCACTCGGCCAACGAAGCAGTCGAATTAATACATTTTACATTTAATTACGAAGTGTTTGTCTAAGGAGAGAATAGAAATCTCTCATGAGACATATTTTTTTTTTTATAAAATATACTAAAATAATAATTATGTTTTTGCTTTACTCACGTAACTGTTTGACTAGGAACTCGACTAGTTTCAAGCCATGCTAGAGGCTCATATTAATGAGTAGTAAGCCGAATACATAATAATTAATAGAAAACCCAACCATAACATATTATGGTGTGCTTAACCGTCCTTGTGATGAATACTCTAAAATCGTTTAATATTGCAGGTTTTTAAATGAACTTTCCAACTCTTACTTTTTAATCTGACTGAACTGAATGTGTTTAGTATTTTTTACTGCCTTTTCTATCTAGATTATCATCAGAATACTTAATATTCTTCATACGTCAATCTGATGCGCTCGAGGTTATGTATATATTTAACGGGGTATATGTATGTTATAATGAGGGGTTCATTATTGTAAATTATTTTGCAATAATACAGCACGAAAAAGCAAATCAAATAAAACTATTTCATGTTTTTATAATAACTATCGTGAGACATACTAAATTAAGTAAAGCTTTTCTCAGTATATTCACGTGAGTAACCCGCGATTTTACTTAAAACTATGCCAATTACAAAAACACATATACATAACTACAATCTCTTTATTGATAAAAGTACACATGATAACAATTATATTAAAAAATAACAATCATTTCTGGTTTCTCTTCTTTAAACGACGATAGAAGTAGACATTGCATTGTTCAGCATGCTGCACGAGTTCAAGTTCTCACCTCTCGCTACTCTGAAATATCCCTTTTCACCGAATTTTTCGCCCCAAGAATTCTTTATGATCCAAAATGGTACATCTTTCTCTGCAGGGTAGATTAAAAGGGTATATTAAAATAATAAGGACAATGACAATATGTGAATTAAAAATGTATTTAGTCCGTCAGTTAGGCAATTAAAAAACATTAGACACGTTGTTATATAACAGCTACGTCACTTCTGAGTATAAAACCTACTCAAAAGTGACGACACACGCTATTTCAAATCGACGTCTTATCCTAGAAAGTATTGTCGTGGAGAACCTAACAGGTTACCGGGGCTCCGGCTCGAAGCGCAGGACTTTTCCTGCGCTTCCTGACTGAACTTCCTGACTAAAAACCACCCCGTTCCTTCGAAAGGGGTGGTTTTTAGTCAGTAAGAGTCTGACACTCCCTCCTGCCTCACCCAGGCGGGAGCAGTCATTCGAAGATCACCTCTTAAAAAAAAATAAAAAACATCCTAAAAATATTTGTCTCCATAAGAAAATAAAAATGTATGTCTTATGTTGTAAAATAATCTTTCAGACGAACATTAAAATAAACATTAGTTATCTTGTCCATTCCATAAGTAGGTGCATGCCTAGGCACCTGTCATTTCTAGAATAACCGTTCGATTTTGGCAAAGAAATCTCGAGTAATTTTCGATTTTACGAAAATTCTCAAACAGTGTCTGATAAAGTCAAGTAACTGATCCCATATTTATATTTATACTGATTGTTGAAGCATCTTACCAACGCCATATCCCACTAGTAGGACTCCATGGTTGATGTTACCGACGTTGCAGTGTTCATCAGGGAAGATTCCGTTGGTGTAGAATTGCAAACCATCAGCTTGTATAGCTGTAAACAAATAATATTATTTTGGCCTTTTTTATATTAGATAGTGGTGGTAAGCGACGATGTGGCCCACGATGGAGCACGTCGACCCATTAGCAACCTATTCACTCGGGCCTTGGAGACACCCAGCCTTCTATAAACTTAACTTGACTGATAGTTCCTCATCAAGAAAAAGTTATGTTATTTTTTTTATTGTGACAAGCCAGCCACATCCTCCCAATACCGCTGCAACTCCTATAAACCAGGATCTACAGTAAATACAACCTTAAAAATACCGGAAAACTGAAGTCCGCGTCTCAGGGATATGAATAACTTGGTTGGTTTCCGCAACGAAATAAATCAAAAGCCCAGTCGCCAATCACCACGGAAATATTTGACTAAAAACTGAGTGGGTCCTACTACCTATATAAGACTTGCTTCTTGCTTCCAATAATAGGTATGGCAACTAATTACTTAGTCAAATTTCCGTGCTAATTGGCGACTCGGCTTCACCCAGGTATACAGTCTCTTCTTTGTGCCTATACCTAGGCTTAATTCATTCTGTTTTCTGCAGTAATTCACCGAGGGAAGTGGAAACTATAGTTTTTTTCTTCTTCTCCTCTTATAATATCTTCTGATTCACTTCGTTGCGGGAACCAAGACAGTTACTCATGTCCCTGGGACGCGCCGGACTTCAGTGTTCCGGTGTTTTCATGGTTGTATCTACTGTAGATCCTGGCTGACAGGAGTTGCAGTGGTTTTGGAAGGTAGTAGCGGGCTTGTCCCATAAAAAAAAATAAGTATGGCAAAAACGCCTAAGCCTAAACGCACGGGAATTTGCTCTAGACTCCTCAAGGTCTTTATAAGAAATTCCACCTGGTGATAATTTATTATATCTAACATAGTGTAACGTCCTTAAAGTTATGTTATATAGATTCTATATATACTTTATATGTGTCGAACCTTATTGAATAAAACTAGATATTAATTATTTAAGTTACCGATAGATATGGGTCCAGTGTTGTACACCAGTTGTTTCAGCTTCTCCTGAGACGTCAAGTTAAAAGCGCGACAATCTGACAATTTTGCCTTAACTTTTTTGACATCAAAGTAACAGTCATCCATCTCATCGTGAATGTATGGGTAGTCGGCTTCAGATTCTATACCTCCTGTGTTCTTTATAGTCCTGTATGAGAAAATATTATTAATGTTTGATACTAAATTGAACTGCTTCGCTGGCCAAGTGGTCGCATGTGCGACTGTCGGGCAAAGGGTCTTGGGTTAAAAAAAATCTGTTTAGTAGCACATAGTCTGGAATTGTGCCCGGTATAAAGCAATAGGCTCACTATCACTTTTCACTATTAATGCTAACATTAATAGCAATAGCAATAACATGGAACTTCTAAAAGTTCCATGTTATTGCATTTATAACATTAATACAGTATTAATACAGTGAGTGTTACATTGTTCAGTGGCATTAAGTGCTGTAATTCCCTTCGGGGATAAATGGCGCGTGGTGTTATGTTATTTTTAAATTGAACGGGTCATTGTGGAAGAAAGAATAAATGTAATTTAAAAAAAATAGAAGCATTCAGCAATTATAAGTCAACACTTACTCAGTCAACACTGATAAACAGATATTTTGGAATAGTTATACGTGTGTAAGTCCATTTACCTGAAGGCGTAACTCATTAAACCTCCATTGCACCCGCTAGAGTCATCGTCGCAGTCTACAATTTGTTGAGGAGACAAATCAAGCAGTTCTTTATGTTTGATCGCATGCTGTCCCTCAATGTTACCTAAAGTGTAAAATTACTATATAACATGACGAAGAAAGATATCGCGTAGAAACGATAAGTTATTTAAAACACTTCTTTCTTCTTTGAGTGTCTTCTTTGAGCAACCAGTTTTTATATACAAGATGTAAAAAGCCACCCACAAATTAGAACTAGATGATATCAAAAATATTAGATTATAATTCAAATCAAATCAGAAACAAAATCAGAGACATTGTAGAACATATTTTTTTTAAAAAGAGTAACGAATGGAGTTTCTTGCTCGTTCTTCTCCATTCGAATCTACTTTTTGAAATGAGCACCTAGCTTCACCTAGTTTCACTGACGGACTGACTGACAGACTATTATTTATTTTGTATTTGTTGACGTTTCAAAAGTGCCAAACTATGGTTTAATTGAAATAAATGCTTTGACTTTGACTTTGACAAACATAATTTTCAGATCTATCCTCTCTTATAAAACATATTTGTTTCATCATCAACAGCCTATAAGTGCTGCTGACCAAAGACCTCTTCCCAAACTGTGAAGGTTTGAGCATTAATCACCACGCTTGCTCAATGTGGGACGGCGATTTCAAACTTATAGAGGTAATTAAAATTTATAAGCCGATGTTTCCTCACGATGTCTTCCTACAGCGTTTGTCAGTGTTGTCTAAATAATCTTAGAAAGTACATATTATGATTTAGAAAAAGACATATTAGTACTACAAGCATTAAAAGTGGATGACATAAACGACCACTATTAAGACTATATATTTGTTTATCAAATACTATGATTCGGTTGATGGCGATGATGAAAAGAAAAATAAATAAAATCTTACCAACTGCACTGAATGCGTAGCAACTACCACAATTACCCTGGTCTTTAACTGATGACACTACGCCACGATCACGCCAGTCGAACGACTCTGGTGCGTCATTATGATTACAAGTATCGTCACAATCATCATAATCGCAACCAGAGTCAAAGTTCACATCAACTCTAGGTAGACATGAATAAATACTGGTAAATTCTTCAGCATCCAGGTCCATAAATTGGGTTATACCTGTAAGGAAGAGGAAATTTTGTCATGTTGTAAAAGACATGATGAAATTAAGAACTTTAACTTTAAATTAATTGGAACTGTTCGAGTTTCTCTTCAAACAGTTACGTCAGTATGCCGAAAACATGATAATTGTCATTGTGAAATTCCCGGTTTAGGTAAAAAAAAGATTATTTACTGTTGATGGATAATAGGAATGGCGACCGATGGTAGTAATATGCAACAGTGTGTAGATCATAGTCATAACACAACTGGAGAAGAAGGCATTACAGTAGAAGGTGAAGCAAACAAGACATGAAACCTTATTATACGACCAACTGCAAGAAACTTACCATGGACAGCATGATCGATTTCTTCATTCAGTTTGTTAACTTTCTTTAAGTTCTTAACGAAAATTTCGTATCTGTACTGTTTCTCAACATGGTTTTGGTATTTCTTTCCGAATTTTTGAATGAATTCTTCGAAATGGTTTTCAGCGTCTTCGATATTGTACGGTGATGGTCCACACCATACGACCGAAACGGCAAACCCAAAAAACCAAATGAAGATCGGAGACATGTTTGCTCTATACTCCTGGCTACCACTTTACAACTACCTATATGCTCTACATAAACTTGATTTATATACCAATTTCATACAACAAAGAATTTCAACGATTACGTAAAAAATTAGACGTATTTAACTTTAATCTCTATTTTCTATTTACGACGTTGTAGAAGGCTTTGTCAGAAATTCCTGTGTTATCAACAATGCAATAGTTACTATGCAAAAAAATATTTTATCTGTATGTGCTGCATTATCAACGACAAGATTCAAATGACTGAAATTATATAACTTTGGGAAGGTCATGCTTCGGCATTAATGGACCGGCTCGACCGGAGTGACACCACGGCCTCACAGAAAACTAGCGTGAAATAACGTTTGTGTTGTATATCATCGTGTGAGTAAGGGTATAGGGGGCTCAATTTCTTACTCCCGATTTTCTCCATCCTCAAATCCTCATTCCTCAGATCCCTAACTCCCAGCCGGCTACACACTTCTACATCTCCTTTAGTGTTGGTATTACTATTACAGAATCTATCTACTTATTTGCCAGCTTATCCCATATAATAGGTGTAGCATACGGTGCTCTCTAGTTAGATGAACTGATGATATCCACAAAGTATCTGACAGTGGTTTAATGGAAGGAGCTGAAGGTAAGGGCCCAGCTTAGCAGTGTGCTACCAGAAAGACTTCATTACAAAAAGGAAAAATGTTGGCGACATTGGTAATAACTGGGTGATCGTCTATTATCAGATTCTTGGAAGCTCATCAGATATCGGAGTTTGCAAATTTAGCGGTATTCAATGCATCATCACTCAATCAAAATACATTATTTCTACTTACAAATCATTACGAGTTTTTGAAAATAATAGTGAGTTTTGACTGCACTGTGATCGCAGCAACTAGGTATATTTTTTTTTAATGTGCCGCAAACTTTAGGTATCCGTATGGAACAATATTGTGTGGTCCATGAATTATTCTTCTGGGTGTGATGTGTGTGACAATATTCTATGAATTTGTAAATACTACCACGAGTACATGCCACGTCACATATTGTAGTACGAAGCCAAGATTGTTTTACAACGCAACAGTAATAAGACAGTAAGCTGTGTTATTGACAAATAGTTGGAATATAGGGGCATAATGTATGTATTTAAGTGTCGCAGAGAACCTAAAGGGTTACCGGGGCTCCGGCTCGACGTGCAGGAGAAGGAACGGGGTGGTTTTTAGTCAGTAAGAGTCTAACACTCCCTCCCGCCTCACCCAGGCGGGAGGAGTGACTCGATGATTTTTCCCCCTTAAAAAAAAGTATTTTAGTGATGTTTTATTTAACTAGTAGAGCTTTTCTCAGTATTTTCACGTTAATCGCGTGAAAAGTCACCCTCGATTTTTAGTTATTTAAGTGATGTTAATTCATCTTATGATTTAGTAGGATACCTACACGTCATGATGACACTACAATTCTAGGTCTTTGGAATTTCGACATAACATCACGCCTTTTATCATCGAAGGGGTAGGCAGAGGTGCATATTATACCACTGTACAATGTAACACCCACTTTTCAGTATCTATGTTATGAGTTCCATGTAATAGGGGGTGAGCCTATTGCCATATACAGTTCCAGACATCGTGCTACACCAGAGATTTTTTTTTAAAACCCAATAATACTTTGCCCGACCCGGCAATCGAACCCGAGACCCCTTGCCCGGCAGTCGCACTTGCGAACACTCTGCCAACGAGGCTGTCACTCGGCCAACGAGGCAGGCAGCAGTTGGAATTAATTTCGTTTTCCAAGTAATAGCTAGATATTAATACACGTACTTTCCAATTTATTTTTGCCAACTTTATTGACTTTGTCTTTCCGAACCGTATCATTAACATCATAAACAACTACATAAATAACCTCACGTCCGTCTCTCGTCTTATGGCGGTAGGCAAAAACTATAGAACGCCAATTGCTACGATTCTTATATATCTCTTTCGTTTCATCAACAGCCACCAGGATTTTCATGCATACAAAACAAATACTTTTGTTCTATACATTACTTTTCTAATCATCATCATCATCCCATAATGAAGAATACTTAAGTACCTACTGAATCGATTTTGATGAAAGATACAGCCGTAAAATACATCTTGGAGAAGGTAATAAGTCAGAATCCCAAATTCTACCAAAAGTAATAATTATTTCATGAGCACGAAGTCGTGGGCAAAATCTAGTACATCACAGGTCCCGCTTTTGGGAAAAAATAACCACGTTTTGTGAAATATTCTTTACAGTCAAAACTAAGGCAGAATGCATTTTAGTTTCCACCATCCACCTATCGGTTGAGCTGTTTCCATTTTGTGTTTCTGAGAATGTAATGTTTGTCACAATGGTGTAGATATGTTATAACTAGCTTTGGTTTAGGATCACCTTCATGCTCAATGTCAATCCCAGCCACGAATATCCTGAGCATAAGTAGATCCCTGTAAAGTAGAGGTATATACTTCATGCTATCTAATGATTTTCACTTGACCTCAGTAAGGGTATGAATGTTTCTAACAGCTATTAAAAATATAAGATATTGTATTATCTAAACGAGTGTAATATCTAAGTATTCTTTCTCTGTAACACTGTCCTTCGAAGATATAAGGATAGTATTTTTGTGTTCAATTTTCACTTTAGCACTTAAAGGTTTAATCTGGAATAACACATAGAGCACTTTTTAACACAGAAACGCGGGTGAAGCTGCGGGCAGAAGCTAGTTTAATATTATTTAGTCTCTACTTTTACCTTTGGTCTTGTGTTATTCTGTATCTACATTAATCAGTATTTACCATAATTATGTAAATGGGTAACTGTTCCATCTACAAGGTGAAGCTTTGCCATTGATTAAAAAAAAATTACAAAAAGAAACAAATATAGCATTGCTGAAAATATTTATTTATTTAAAAGAGATTATAATGCCTTCTTTTATCTTAAGACTGGAAGAAATCTCGATACATTTTATGCAATTATAGGAGTCGACATCAAGGAGTTCATCACACCACAAGAGTTATAATTATCCCCACGAGGGAACCTGATGTAACCACTTTCACCAAACGTTGTATCCCATGAGTTCTTCGCAATCCAATATGGTTGTCCATTCTCTGCAAAAAAATCATAGTAAACAGTGTTTTAATTATTATGTTTTCGGCTTATTTACGTTACTGTTTAACGAGGAACTCGACTAGGTTGAAAGCTAGAGGCTCATATTTATGAGCAGTATTTCGCGACACGCGACGCGGCGACATTACCAGTACTCTGGTCGCCGTATCGTTCTGTCCGTTACTTATTTTGTATGCTATTCATATTATCCAGTTCCAATGTCAATGCTTACCTGTTCCATACCCGACTAGAAGAATAGCATGGTTAACTTGGCCTACATTGCATGAGTTATCTGCTATTATACCGCCCGTATAGTATTGGAAGCCCTCTGCTTGCACACCTATAAATCAGAAAGATTATTTTATTTATCTTTAAGAGAAATATAGTATATAAGGCAGTAACACCATCTCGTACGTGGTGTGTATGTGTGAGTGACAAGTTTACTGTAAAAATCATTATAACTTCGCATGTGTACTTGCGTCTTACGCAAGCTCTTATCTAGACCTTTAAAAGATTTATTTCATTTCGGGATCTACCACATTTATACGCCTCCTTGGAATGCACTGGACTTCAATGTTATAGTTTTTACTTGGTTGTATCTACTGTAGATCCTGGCTTACAAAAGTTGCAACGGTTGTGGCAAGTCCTGGTGGGATTTTCCCATTAAAAATAAGACTTTCTTACGCAATCAGTACCTACATAAGATTTCCAATCAGTTGTTCGAAACTGTGCAGAGAGTAGGTAATGATGTAATTAACATTGGACTTATATGTATAATTCAAGTGAGGGAGAGTCATGCTTCGGCACGAATGGGCTGGTTCGACCGGAGTGATACCACGAAGTGAAATAACGCTTGCGTAGTGTTTCGTCATGTGAGTAAAAATACTGGAGGCTCAATTCCCCAATCTCCCCAATAACCCTCTAATTCCTAATCCTCAAAAGGCTGGCAACGCACTCGTAACACCTCTGGTGATTCGGGTGTCCATAAGCGGTGCCCATTGCTTACCATCAGGTTATCCATCTGCTCGTTTACCGGCTTATTTCAAAAACAAAACTTTAGACTATGGTTCTATCACTGAAATTCGTAATAACTGTACTAAAAATGTGATAAGTAGAATTTGTAGTTGATAAATTCCACATCAATATAAAGTTTCATTTAATAATTTACCAATGGATATCGGTCCAACGGTGGCAACTAATTGCTTAAGCCGTTCTTGTGAATTGAGCTCGTATCTGTTACAGCCAGTCAGTCTGACAGCTGCCTTGCTAGCTTGGAATGTACACTGTTCCGCCTGACCAGCATAGGGATAGTCGGATTCTGTCTCCAAACCGCCCAAGGCAATCATAGAACTACAAAATGAAAGTGAACATGAGCTCTCAATAGTTCAGACAGAGTTATAGTTAAAATTATTTCCAATAAGCAAGTCTTCTTTTCGATCGCTTGTTTCATTTCTGAAGGTCGTGCCCCTAAAAGGGTTTCATTGCACTGTGTGTTATTTCTTCTTCTTCTTTTAAAAAACGTTGCCCCACACTAGGATTTTCTCCTGTGTCGTAGGTGCGTTTACAAACATACAAGTACACATACACAAAGACACCCAGACCAGAAACAACGGTTTGTGGATCACACAAAGTGTTGTCCCGTGCGGGAATCGAACCCGCGACACGTTGCACGGCAGCCGGTTGCCCAGCCACCGCACCAACCGTGCAGTTTCCCTACATCTTGTCCTGTTTTTGGCTTGTCTCAGGGCTTTCGTAACAGAGCAAGTAGGTATAGTATAAGCAAGTAATTAGTAGCAAATATTTACTTGAATGCAGATGTCATTAGACCACCTCCACATCCGCTGGATGCACTGTCACAGTCAACTGTCTGTTGTTCGGAAAATTCTGTCAACCGACCATATTTGATGGCATATTGGCCCTCAACGGCTCCTGTAACATTTTGAAATGAAAACATAATTTTGATTAGCTTTGTTTAATAGAAAATATAAATATTTAGAATATAGAGTCGATGGTGAATTTTGGGTCAATATCATCAACAGAACGTCACCACTATAAAAGTCTGTAATACGTCTGGGGGTACTGCTGTACCAGCTTTTACTGGAACCATTTCGCCGCCTTTTCAGGCTACCATTTGAGAACCTCTGCATAAGACCAGAATGCAGAAATGTTCATCATCCAGTAAACTATTTTTCCTAGTAGCAATTTTCCATCTTCAATGGGTAGCGGTTTAACGGCCAAGTCACGCAACATTAAGTATAATAATAAAGAAATCGCAGTAATGAACTTGAGACTTGGCACGACTTTGTCTAAATTTCATTTCTTTTTAAAGATGAACGACCGGCTCTATCGAAACTTGGCTAGTTTTTTATAGAATGTTTTTGGTGGGATTCTACTTACCTGCTGCACTGAATGCATAACAGCTCCCACACTGAAGCTGGTTCTTAACCCTTGTAACTACATTCTGTTGACGCCAATCAAACGACTCTGGCACATTCACATTAGGGAGCTGCACATCAGTCACTGTATTACATTCTCCAGTGAAATTTAAACCTGCATTTAGTCCAGTGTGGAGGTTGAGGAATTCTTCCAGAGTGAGATCCATGAAACGGGTAATACCTGAAATTGTTATACGGTTAATAACATACGTCATTATTTTGTATATATGTTAAAGAAATTATTGAGATACCGCAAAGCCTGAAGACAAAAGTCTTCAACGAGTGCGTCCTTCCAGTAATGACATACGGAGCCGAGACGTGGACACTGACAGTGCGACTGGTCCACCAATTTAAGGTCGCGCAGCGAGCTATGGAGAGAGCTATGCTCGGAGTCTCTTTGAAGGATCGAATCCGAAACGAAGTGATCCGACAGAGAACCAAAGTTATCGACATAGCCCAAAGGATCAGTAAGCTGAAGTGGCAGTGGGCCGGTCACATTTGTCGAAGAACCGATAACCGTTGGGGTAAACGTGTTCTAGAGTGGAGACCGCGTCTAGGCAAACGCAGTGTAGGGCGTCCTCCAGCTAGGTGGAGTGACGACATCTGCAAGGTGGCTGGCAGTGGTTGGATGAGAAGAGCTGAAGACCGAGCTCAGTGGCGTGCCATAGGAGAGGCCTATGTCCAGCTGTGGACGAATACAGGCTGATGATGATGATGATGAATTATTGAGTGATTACGTACCAAACCTAGAATGTTCGGTTTGCGCATTCAAAGCGTTAGCTTTTTCCAAGTTGTCTTTGAAGACTTCAAACTTGGCTTGCTTCTCTTCCTCGCTCGCGTATTGTTTGTTGTAGTCTTGTATGAAGCGCTCGAAGTGATACTCAGCGTCTTCGGCGTGGAACAGTGGCATCTTCGCTGCCTGCGCACAGGCCGCTAAACAAACACAGAAAACAATCACAGAGGGAGACATTGTCACAATGTGGCAATCACACTTCTGTTTTTCTTTAAGAAAGTGAGTCCTTTTATACGTATTTGTGTATGAAATATTTGATAAATATTTATCTAGTATGAAAATAATTTGCATTACAATATTTTTACTGAATATTTGTAATTTCTAGATAAGTACTTATTTTTATGGTTTTGTAAATATTTTTTTATAAATATTTTTTTTTTATCAAATTCCATTCAATAAATTGGTACATCATTTCGCTAAAAATTTTTGTTAAGTTATTTGTCCATACATTTACATGTAGAACGTACGTATCTCAAAGATATAACTTGAAATTTATCCCTGTGTATTTTTTTGTAAAGTTAAAATGTTTTTATGCCTTTTGTGCTTTAGAAATAATACGATTTTAATTATTTAAGATTTTTTTATTGGTAATGACTGAAAAATGAGTAAAAACAAGGTTATGTAATTCCCCGAATATGATGTAGATAAAGCAAAAGGAAGTCGAATCTTCTACAGCAGTGGGGTTGAGGACATGTTCCTCAGTACTGAGTCCCTTTGACTGGTGACTCTATCAACTTGTCATTAGGACATCTCAATTGGGCAGAATAGGCATTCCGATAGCCGTGGGCTCCGGACAGCTATATCTCGCCATTAACATAGCCGCTTGGGCACAAACACTCGAACTGTCGAGGCACATCGCAGACTCGGCTGCGTCAATATCCACAATAGCTTTCCTTCACAGCATATTGCTTCATCACCAGGGGTGGAATTAGAACAGCTCCACCCCTGAATACTGTTTCACTGTGTAGAAACGGACTCCCCATGGATGGCGCGCGCAATAACGCGCCGGTGCTAAACGGCACGAAAACTTCAATAGCGGGATACAGGACGTTTGTTTACAGGCTGCATTGTTAGCGCAGCGCACCGACTGCTGTGCATCGTGTCGCAGGTTCGATTCCCGCCCGGTACAACTTTTTGTGTGATCCACAGATTGTTGTTTCGGGTTTGGGTGTCATTTGTATGTGAATCTATACAGATTCACAGTTTTGTAATTTTCGTAAAAATATCTTATTTACTACGAGAGATACATACATAATTATTTACGTAGGTACATTTAATTATACATTTCCTTACGAATAGACTGGATAAATAAGGGCAATTAAGGCATGATCACGGAATGTGAGATAGTCGTCCGAAAACTGATGAAAAATCTTTATTTTGACGACATAGTACTTAATATCTCTGATTATTATGTCTTTGACCATCTTTTGGTAGATGAACACGATATGTAAGTTTTGAGACAAGTTTTAAGGAGTCAACATCAAGTTTTTAGCCGACTAGGTATCTCACATTCCGAAGTGCAACCCTTATTTTACTTAATTAAAACGAGCAAAATAGTTTCTAAATCAAATTTTATTAAACAATAATTATTGAATACAACATTTACCAAATTTTATCAAACAGTAATTACTTAATCGGTAATATTTTTTTATATTAAACTGTTATAACGAACTCTATTGATTGTACTGTATGATCATCAAGATTGAGAGTGTGTTTCATATATCAGACCGATCGCGATCTGTCGTCACTTGCAGGAATGTAAGGTTTAACTACGTAGCTATGTAGACTAAGTTGTTTTGTTTAAGTTGTAAATACATTTGTTATGTAAAAGCACGATGCTTTTGTGTATGACGACGTGCTTTTGTGTACAAAAATCCCTTACAATAAATGATAGTAAAAAAACTACGTAGCATTTAGTATTTACTATTTTTGTAAATTTAAATCATTATTCAAGATTTCCGAAGCTCATCTACACGCGCGGAAGCGCATTAAGCCAAATTCTAATACATATTTCTCTGAACATCGTTTTATTTTTAATTGATATTGTATAAAATTATATTAAAGAATGTATAAGAATTATACAACAGTTTGTCTTATTTCATTTACAATTGAAAAACGAAATACTATAATAACATTAGTACTATTTTGGGTATTTAAAAAAGGTGTATAAATCTAAATAAAATACATAAGTAGTAAAGCAAATCCTAAATTCATCAAAGTTTAATGTACTATATATTTAGCTATTTTATTTTCTAGTGAATACTTATGTCTGGGTTTCTTGAGATATTATTGATGTTCATATATATGTTTTGTGTTGTACCTGTAATCTTTCTGTGTATACTAATCCATCTGTTTAGATTATTCAATAACTATTGTGACAAGCTTTGTTTATGTTCAATAAAAATAAGGTTTAAAAAATGAAACAAAATTATTGCATTGTTGAAAGTATTTTTATTTATTCATCATTTAGAAGATATTATTATTTATATTTAGTATACATCACGACAGTTATAATAGAGAATAAAGTGTGTTTTTCATTTAAGAACTCTCTGTTTTAATACAAAGTCTTGATACAGTTTATGCGATTATAGGAGACGCCATGCCCTGATTCATCACACCACAAGAGTGATAATTATCCCCACGAGGGAACCTGATGTAACCACTTTCACCAAAAGTTGTATCCCATGAGTTCTTCGCAATCCAGTATGGTTGACCATTTTCTGCAAAAAACTACAGTTAACCAAATGTTCCAAATTGTTTGACACCGTATTTAATAACTACCATAGTATCGAAGAAGTTCAATGTATTGCTAGATGTGGTAAAGAACAGCGTTGCACTATTAGGTATAATTACACAAATTTAAGGTACGTACACGTACACACACTATAACAAAGTGTTCAAAACAGCTACAAAAAAGTAAAAGCTTTTTAAAAATCAGTTCAGCATTTTTGGTCATGCAAACTAAACGTGTTTACAAAATATCAGCTCAATAATTAGTTGATATATGCTTCAAAATTTAGTTTTAAGATTCCACTTCACACAGATACATACATCATATAACCATATATCCACACATACATATTATATGTACATACATACATTTTAACTTAAGTAAAAGCTCTTAAAAAGATGGAGCAAAATTTATTAAGTGCATATTATGTGCCGCTCCTTTGACCCACATGAAACAGTTTTTTTTTTCTGAATGAACTAAAAATTACGAGTTACTCGCGTAAATATACTGGGAAAATCTCTACTAGTTTCGAGTTACAGAGGGACTCTTCTTCATAAGCAGCGTGCGCAGTCGCGGCAATGTCGCGCAGCCTACTCATCACCGCAACCGAGCCGCATATCTCACGATAGTTATTATAATTTTTTTTTATATACCATTACTTATTTCTAGTGCCCACCGAAGCTTCGGCTTCGGCTTCGGCTTCGGCCACCTTCGGCCAAAAAGCCCACCTTCGGCAAAACATTCGGCTTCGACCCAAAGCCCAGCCGAAGCCGAAGGTCCGAGCGACTGCCGAGATTAACTCGTCGAGTACCGGCTTTATAGACACAATTAAAGAACAATAGGTCGCGGTCACCGGTGACCGCTTGGTGTTTGACAGTTTAAACGAACGATTGAACGAACTGTTACGAATGTCATGAGGCGGCGGGGAGTCACTGTCAAAATATCACATTGCATGCATTTTTTCAATTATTCATATTAAAGAAATGATTACTTTTACCAGTAGGTCAATCACAAACTTTTATTAATCTCTAAACCAACCATCTCTTTGATATATCATAAACTTGTTTATAAGACAGTCAATATAAACCTTCAATAATGAGGTTTTGAAATAATTTTAATATTAATTGTAGCTTGTAGACAATATTGAACTATATAATTGACTGAGTGCTGAGAAAATATAAACCTTCGGCTTCGGCCAAAAATACACCTTCGGTCGGACACTACTTATTTCATATAGTGTTCATATTATCAAGTTCCAATGTCATTGCTTACCTGTTCCATACCCGACTAGGAGAATAGCATGGTTAACTTCGCCCTCATTGCATAAGTTATCTTCCATTATACCGCCCGTATATGTTAGGAAGCTTTCAGCTTGCACAGCTATAAAAAAGGGAACTCATGAGAGGAACTGGTATAAGGAAGGAAACAATTTGTTCAGTTGTGTTTTACGAATGGGCCGGCTCGACCGGAGTGATACCACGGCCTCATAGAAAATCGACGTGAAGCAACGCTTGCGTTGTGTTTCGTCGTGTGAGTGTGGTTACCGGAGGCTCAATTACCCTCCCCTTCCCCAATCTCCCCAATTCCTGAATCGCCAACGATCCTCAAACTCCTAATCCCCAAAAGGCCGGTAACGTACTTGCAACGCCTCTGGTGTTCCAGGTGTCCATGGGCGACGCCGATTGCTTACCATCAGGTGATCCGTCTGCTCGTTTACCGGCTTATGCCATAAAAAAAGTTGTATTTCATAGGAGATAATGCAAAACGGTGGGTATTTAAAAATTTTATAGAAAGCCTCCAACTTGCTTTGTGGTAAGCGACAATGTGGCTTATGATGATACAGCCTGTATAAAAGCAACCTATAATCACTCGGAACCTAAAATATACTCTTCTCTTTGCTTTACCGTTTATCTGGTGGTACCTTGAAGAGAATTGTGATACTAAGCAGCCTTTATGTAAAGAGCTTGCAACTGAGCGTGACCAGAGTCGTAGAAAGATGTAAAAATCGGTAAATTTATTGTTCGAGTTCTACTTACATAATAGGGGCATATTGAGACCGTGCTTAATTCTAAATAACTGTACTAATGTGTTTTGAGTTTGTGGTCAGTAACAAACCAATAAAAAACGTAATTCACATAATTTACCAATAGATATCGGTCCAACGGTGGCTACTAATTCCTTTAGCTTTTCTTGTGAACTAAGATGGTAGTTAGTACAGCCAGTCAGTCTGACAGCTGCCTTGCCTGCTTGGAATTGGCAAGACTGTTCTTTACCAATATAAGGATAGTCGGATTCTGTTTCCAAACCGCCTGCGTTGATCATGGCACTACAAATGAATGTTTTGTCATCAATAATATGATTTATACATAAATACTCGATGCTCGTGGTCCTCCTAAATCCTCGATAGTTGAAATTGAAGAACTCACTATAGATTGTTACAAGTCAAAAAATAATTTGTACCGTAATGCCATAGAATTTCACATTTACAATAATCATGTAGAAAGGAATAGTTACCTGAATGCAGATGTCATTAGACCACCACCACATCCGAGGGATTCTTTATCACAATCCACTGTTTGTTGTTCAGAAAGTTCTATCAACTGACCATGTTTGATGGCATATTGGCCTTCAACGGCTCCTGTAACAATTTAAAATCATCATTGATTCTACTGAAAGGAAGACAAATGATATTTTGGTGCTGGTTGTCATCAACAAAATGTCACGACTAAGGTTCTGCATTGAGAAGTATGTACGTCATTCTTACCGGCTGCACTGAATGCATAACAGCTCCCACACTGAAGCTGGTTCTTAACCCTAGTAACTGCATTCTGTAGACGCCAATCAAACGACTCTGGCACATTCACATTAGGGAGCTGCACATCAGTCACTGTATTACATTCTCCAGTGAAATTTAAACCTGCATTTAGTCCAGTGTGGAGGTTGAGGAATTCTTCCATAGTGAGATCCATGAAACGGGTAATACCTGAAATTGTAATACCCTTTAATAACATACGTCATTATTTTGTTAATAATAATATGATAAAGGAGTTATTGAATGATTATGTACCAAACGTTGTATGTTCGGTTTGCTGATTCAAAGCGTTAGCTCTTTCCAAGTTGTCTTTGAAGACTTCAAACTTGGCTTGCTTCTCTTCCTCGCTCGCGTATTGTTTGTTGTGGTCTTGTATGAAGCGCTCGAAGTGATACTCAGCGTCTCCGGCGTCGAACAGTGGTATCTTCGCTGCCTGCGCACAGGCCGCTAAACAAACACAGAAAACCATCACAAAGGGAGACATTGTTACACAGTGGCACACTTCTGTTTTTCGAAAGTGAGGCGTTTTGTATGTATTTGTAATATTATGAAGTATTTGATTAATGAAAATTATTTGCAATATTTACGTTATTTTTATTGAATATTTGTAATTTCTATTTTTATGATTTTGTAGATATTTTCCTATCGAGTTCCATTCCATGAACATTATGTACCTGAAAATTTTTATTAAGTTGTTTGTCCATACATTAAGAAATAATGTAATGTTATTGAAAAATGTATGAAGAAGGATTACGGAGGCCCAATTTCCCATTTCCCAAACTCTCTTTATGAAAAAATTAAGCAAAAGGAAGTCGAATCTTCTACAGCAGTGGGGTTGAGGACATGTTCCTCAGTACTGAGTCCCTTTGACTGGTGACTCTATCAACTTGTCATTATGACATCTCAATTGGGCAGAATAGGCATTCCGATAGCCGTGGGCTCCGGACAGCTATATCTCGCCATTAACATAGCCGCTTGGGCACAAACACTCGAACTGTCGAGGCACATCGCAGACTCGGCTGCGTCAATATCCACAATAGCTTTCCTTCACAGCATATTGCTTCATCACCAGGGGTGGAATTAAAACAGCTCCACCCCTGAACACTGTTTCACTGTGTAGAAACGGACTCCCCATGAATGGCTCGCGCAATAACGCACCGGTGCTACACGGCACGAAAACTTTAATAGCGGGATACAGGACGTTTGTTTACAGACTGCATTGTTAGCGCAGCGCACCGACTGCTGTGCATCGTATCGCAGGTTCGATTCCCGCCCGGTACAACTTTTTGTGTGATCCACAGATTGTTGTTCCGGGTTTAGGTGTCATTTGTATGTGAATCTGTATGTTTTGTAATTTTCGTAAAAATATCTTATTTACTACGAGAGATACATACATAATTATTTACGTAGGTACATTTAATTATACATTTCCTTACGAATAGACTGGGAAAATAAGTAAATAAGGTATGATCGCGGAATGTGAGATACGTAGTCGTCTGAAAACTGATGAAAAATCTTTATTTTGACGACATAGTACTTAATATCTCTGATTATTATGTCTTTGACCATCTTTCTGTAGACGAGGACGATATGTTAGTTATGGGACAAGTTCGAAGGAGTCAATATAGAGACTTTGGACAAGTTTTTAGCCGACTATCTCACATTCCGATGTGCAACCCTAATTATCACGAATTAAAACGAGCAAGATAGTTTATAAACCAAATTTTATCAAACAGTAATTACTTAATACCTCTAGATAATATTTTTTTATATTAAACGGTTTTAATGCACTCCTCAACAACAATCAAGTTCTTTCGTTTGATGATCCGTAATGGAGTAATTGTGAAAAAAATTAAAACTTGATTATACTGTATGGTCATCAAGATTGAGAGTGTGTGTATATATCAGACCGATCGCGATCTGTCGTCACTTGCAGGAATGTAAGTTTTAACTACGTAGCTATGTAGACTAAGTTGTTTTGTTTAAGTTGTAAATACATTTGTTATGTAAGAGCACGATGTTTTTGTGTACGACGACGTGCTTTTGTGTACAAAAATCCCTTACAATAAATGATAGTAAAAAAACTACGAAGCATTTAGTTGTTTTTTTCAATCTCTTTGACTGGATTTAGGTGTTGCATTGTTCTCACACAATCGAACCAATTAAACTATGTAACTAGAGAATTGTATTGTGAACCTGATTGAAAAAGAGTAACCTTTAGGAGCTAGGTAGGAGAGCCTAGTGTCCTAGAGGAGGTTTCTTCTTATCTTCTAGTAGTAGTGAAACTCCGATGAGAGGTGTTGACAAGAATGATTTTATTTCGCCAAACTACGCTACTTATATTTCTATTTACATATTTACAACTAGACAAGATCAGATATAGTTAGGTGATAGTTTCGACCAATAGCGGCGCGCCGGCGTGCGCGGGGCGCGCGGGGTGCGGGGCGCCGCTTTGCACACGGCACTATCGGTTCCTTCCGTATAAGTATGACCGCGCGGCGCGAGCGCGCGCATTTCTCCGAGAGCCGGCGTCGAGTGAAGACTGAAGACTACCTACAGATGAATGAAGAATGAAGATGAATGCAAGTACTCCGGCCTCCGGCTCCGCTTGCGCTGCTTGGCTGCTTGCTTTACCAAACCGCTTCTTTCGAAGCGATCGCTCGCGGCACGGTGTGATAACGCTGTTGCCGCAGTGATGATTATCGTTTCTATGCAAGAAAGTCGAAAACTGTCTTTTTCAAGACAATTGGTTTCTGGTTTCTTAAAACGGAGTCAAAACGTAAACTGTCTTTTTCAAGACAATTGGTTTCTTGTTTCTTTAAACGGAGTGAGTCTATAACTTTGGTAAAGGTATTGTGGAAGGTATCTGGTATATGGAAAGGTATTCGGTGGTACTGGTAACTGGTAGGTATGTAGTCGTGCGGTGCGGCTACAAACCTATGGAGTTTCTTGCTCGTTCTTCTCCATAGGAATCTACACGTTGGAATGAGCAAATAGCTTCAATTCTAAATGTTGGTTGTTGACGTTCAAAAGTGCCATCCAGGTCTAATTGAAATAAATGATTTTGACTTTGACTTTGATTTTGACTATTTTTGTAAATTTAAAACATTATTCAAGATTTCCGAAGCTCATCTAGACGTAGGTAGCGCATTAAGCCAAGTTCTAATATATATTGCTCTGAACATAGTTTAATTTTTAATTGATATTGTTTAAAATTGTATTTAATAATAAATATACCACAGTGTGTCTTATTTCATTTAGTAAATTCTACAATAATAGACATAAAAATGTCGTGGTAGACCGGAGGTTAAGATGCCCGCTTCTCATGCATGAGGGTGCGGGCTCGAAACCTACCAATAGCAAGTACCAATGTGACTTTTTCCGAGTTATATGTACTTTCTAAGATTATTTAGACACCAATGACAAACGGTGAAGAAAAACATCGCGAGGAAACCTGGGCTTATAATTTCTAATAATAAGTTTGAAATCGTCAACCCGCAACGAGCAAGCGTGGTGATTAATACTCAAAACTTCTCCGTGTGAGAAGAGGCTTTGCTCAGCAGTGACACTTACAGGCTGTTAATGACGATAACTATAATAATATAAGTACTATTTTGTGTAATTCACAATATTTGTGTAAATCTAAAAAAAATGTAAAGTAGTAAAGATAATCCTAAATTCATTTAAGTTTAATGTATTTAAGCTATTTTACTTTCTATTCAATACTTCTCCTCATATCTGGTTTTGCTTGAGATATTATTGATGTTTAAATTGTGTTTTGTGCATTTTTTGTGTTGTACCTATAATCTTTCTGTGTATACTAATCCATCTGTTTAGATTATTCAATAACTATTGTGACAAGCTTTGTTTATCTATACTTATAATAAATCTGTAGAGAGGTCAATTCTGTACATAAAATATATTTAAAAAATAACTATCAAGGGGTGGTTAGGGATCGCTACTGATGCCAAAAATGCAATCAGTAAAATTTTTGTCTGTCTGTCTGTCTGTCTGTATGTTCGTTATGGAAACAAAAACTACTCGACGGATTGTAACGAAATTTGGCACAATTATTCTTCATACTCCTGGGCAGGTTATAGTATACTTTTCATTGCGCTACGATCAATAGGAGCAGAGCAGTAAAGGGAAATATTGGAAAAACGGGAGTAGTTACTCCATTTTTTAAGCTTCCGTCACGTGTGCAGGCTTATAGGTTAAAGCTACATAGAAATCATGTATGACGGAAATATTCTCCTTAAAATTATATAAAAAATATTCCTCGACAGCATATGTCTATCTTTTATGGTTGACTCACAATAACACGTGAAACTCCTGATAGCTAAGCAATTCGGTGATTTCTGATTGTATTTTTCTACTCTAACGTTTACAATACTCATAGACTTTACGCTGTAACTGAAAGGCCAATGGTTGAAATTAGCTTGACTCGATATTATAAATGAAAATATGTGAGTTTATGTGTATGTTTGTTACTCAGTCATATTAAAACGACTGAAGGGACCGGAATGAAATTCGGAACAGAGGTAGATTATGGTCTGAAGTGATACATAGGCATTTTACCCCTGGGATCGCGGGCGAAGCCGCTGGCAGAAGCTAGTGTTCAATAAAAATAAGGTTTAAAAAATGAAACAAAATAATTGCATTGTTAAAAGTATTTTTATTCATTCATCATTTAGAAGATATTATTATTCATATTTAGTATAGATCACGACAGTTATAATAAAGAATAAAGTAAGTGTATTTTTCATTTAAGAACTCTCTGTTTTAATACAAAGTCTTGATACACTTTATGCGATTATAGGAGACGCCATGCCCTGATTCATCACACCACAAGAGTGATAATTGTCCCCACGAGGGAACCTGATGTAACCATTTTCACCAAAAGTTGTATCCCATGAGTTCTTCGCAATCCAGTATGGTTGTCCATTTTCTGCAAAAAACTACAGTTAACCAAATTTTCCAAATTGTTTGACTCCGTATTTAATAACTACCATAGTATCGAAGAAGTTCAATGTATTGCTAGATGTGGTAAAGAACAGCGTTGCACTATTAGGTATAATTACACAAATTTAAGGTACGTACACGTACACACACTATAACAAAGTGTTCAAAACAGCCACAAAAAAGTAAAAGCTTTTTAAAAATCAGTTCAGCATTTTTGGTCATGCAAACTAAACGTGTTTACAAAATATCAGCTCAATAATTAGTTGATATATGCTTCAAAATTTAGTTTTAAGATTCCACTTCACACAGATACATACATCATATAACCATATATCCACACATACATATATGTACATACATACATTTTAACTTAAGTAAAAGCTCTTAAAAAGATGGAGCAAAATTTATTAAGTGCATATTATGTGCCGCTCCTATGACCCACATGAAACAGTTTTTTTTCTGAATGAACTAAAAATTACGAGTTACTCGCGTAAATATATTGGGAAAATCTCTACTAGTTTCGAGTTACAGAGGGACTCTTATTCATAAGCAGCGTGCGCAGTCGCGGCAATGTCGCGCAGCCTACTCATCACCGCAACCGATGCTTCGGCTTCGGCTTCGGCTTCGGCCACCTTCGGCCAAAAAGCCCACCTTCGGCAAAACATTCGGCTTCGGCCCAAAGCCCGGCCGAAGCCGAAGGTTTCGCCGAAGGTCCGAGCGACTGCCGAGATTAAACGAACGATTGAACGAACTGTTACGAATGTCATGAGGCGGCGGGGAGTCACTGTCAAAATATCACATTGCATGCATTTTTTCAATTATTCATAATAAAGAAATGATTACTTTTACCAGTAGGTAAATCACAAACTTTTATTAATCTCTAAACCAACCATCTCTTTGATATATCATAAACTTCTTTATAAGACAGTCAATATAAACCTTCAATAATGAGGTTTTGAAATAATTTTAATATTAATTGTAGCTTGTAGACAATATTGAACAAAATAATTGACTGAGTGCTGAGAAAATATAAACCTTCTACCTAAAATATAACTACTTATTTCATATAGTGTTCATATTATCAAGTTCCAATGTCATTGCTTACCTGTTCCATACCCGACTAGGAGAATAGCATGGTTAACTTCGCCCTCATTGCATAAGTTATCTTCCATTATACCGCCCTTATATGTTAGGAAGCCTTCAGCTTGCACAGCTATAAAAAAGGGAACTCATGAGAGGAACTGGTATAAGGAAGGAAACAATTTGTTCAGTTGTGTTTTACGAATGGGCCGGCTCGACCGGAGTGATACCACGGCCTCACAGAAAATCGACGTGAAGCAACGCTTGCGTTGTGTTTCGTCGTGTGAGTGTGGTTACCGGAGGCTCAATTACCCTCCCCTTCCCCAATCTCCCCAATTTCTGAATCGCCAACGATCCTCAAACTCCTAATCCCCAAAAGGCCGGTAACGTACTTGCAACGCCTCTGGTGTTCCAGGTGTCCATGGGCGACGCCAATTTCTTAGCATCAGGTGATTCGTCTGCTCGTTTACCGGCTTATGCCATAAAAAAAATGTTGTATTTCATAGGAGATAATGCAAAACGGTGGGTATTTAAAAATTTTATAGAAAGCCTCCAACTTGCTTTGTGGTAAGCGACAATGTGGCTTATGATGATACAGCCTGTATAAAAGCAACCTGTAATCACTCGGAACCTAAAATATACTCTTCTCTTTGCTTTACCGTTTATCTGGTGGTACCTTAAAGAGAATTGTGATACTAAGCAGCCTTTATGTAAAGAGCTTGCTACTGAGCGTGACCAGAGTCGTAGAAAGATATAAAAATCGATAAATTTATTGTTCGAGTTCTACTTACATAATAGGGGCATATTGAGACCGTGCTTAATTCTAAATAACTGTACTAATGTGTTTTGAGTTTGTGGTCAGTAACAAACTAACACAAAACTTAATTCACATAATTTACCAATAGATATCGGTCCAACGGTGGCTACTAATTCCTTTAGCCGTTCTTGTGAACTAAGATGGTAGTTAGTACAGCCAGTCAGTCTGACAGCTGCCTTGCCAGCTTGGAATTGGCAAGACTGTTCTTTACCAATATAAGGATAGTCAGATTCTGTCTCCAAGCCGCCTGCGTTGATCATGGCACTACAAAATGAATGTTTTGTCGTCAATAATATGATTTATACATAAATACTCGATGTTTGTGGTATTAAATAAATCCTCGATAGTTGAAATTGAAGCACATACAATAGATTGTTACAAGTCAAAAAATAATTTGTACCGTAATGCCATAGAATTTCACATTTACAATAATCATGTAGAAAGGAATAGTTACCTGAATGCAGATGTCATTAGACCACCACCACATCCGAGGGATTCTTTATCACAATCCACTGTTTGTTGTTCAGAAAATTCTATCAACTGACCATGTTTGATGGCATATTGGCCTTCAACGGCTCCTGTAACAATTTAAAATCATCATTGATTCTACTGAAAGGAAGACAAATGATATTTTGGTGCTGGTTGTCATCAACAAAATGTCACGACTAAGGTTCTGCATTGAGAAGTATGTACGTCATTCTTACCGGCTGCACTGAATGCATAACAGCTCCCACACTGAAGCTGGTTCTTAACCCTAGTGACTGCATTCTGTAGACGCCAATCAAACGACTCTGGCACATTCACATTAGGGAGCTGCACATCAGTCACTATATTACATTTTCCAGTGAAATTTAAACCTGCATTTAGTCCAGTGTGGAGGCTGAGGAATTCTTCCATAGTGAGATCCATGAAACGGGTAATACCTGAAATTGTTATACCCTTTAATAACATACGTCATTATTTTGTTAATAATAATATGATAAAGGAGTTATTGAATGATTATGTACCAAACGTTGTATGTTCGGTTTGCTTATTCAAAGCGTTAGCTCTTTCCAAGTTGTCTTTGAAGACTTCAAACTTGGCTTGCTTCTCTTCCTCGCTCGCGTATTGTTTGTTGTGGTCTTGTATGAAGCGCTCGAAGTGATACTCAGCGTCTTCGGTGTGGAACAGTGGCATCTTCGCTGCCTGCGCACAGGCCGCTAAACAAACACAGAAAACAATCACAGAGGGAGACATTGTCGCAAAGTGGCACACTTCTGTTTCTCGAAAGTGAGGCGTTTTGTATGTATTTGTAATATTATGAAGTATTTGATAAATGTAAATTATTTGCAATATTTACGTTATTTTTACTGAATATTTGTAATTTCTATTTTTATGATTTTGTAGATATTTTCCTATCGAATTCCATTCCATAAACATTATGTACCTGAAAATTTCCATTAAGTTGTTTGTCCATACATTTAGAGATAATATAATGTTATTGAAAATGTATGAAGGAGGATTACCGAGGCTCAAATTCCCATTTCCCTAACTCTCCTTATAAAAAAAATTTGCAAAAGGAAGTCGAATCTTCTACAGCAGTGGGGTTGAGGACATGTTCCTCAGTACTGAGTCCCTTTGACTGGTGACTCTATCAACTTGTCATTATGACATCTCAATTGGGCAGAATAGGCATTCCGATAGCCGTGGGCACCGGACAGCTATATCTCGCCATTAACATAGCCGCTTGGGCACAAACACTCGAACTGTCGAGGCACATCGCAGACTCGGCTGCGTCAATATCCACAATAGCTTTCCTTCACAGCATATTGCTTCATCATCAGGGGTGGAATTAGAACAGCTCCACCCCTGCACACTGTTTCACTGTGTAGAAACGGACTCCCCATGAATGGCGCGCGCAATAACGCGCCGGTGCTAAACGGCACGAAAATTTTAATAGCGGGATACAGGACGTTTGTTTACAGGCTGCATTGTTAGCGCAGCGCACCGACTGCTGTGCAACGTGTCGCAGGTTCGATTCCCGCCCGAACAGCTTTTTGTGTGATCCATAGTTTGTTGTTCCGGGTTTAGGTGTCATGTATGTGAATTTATATAATTATGTGTTTTTAAAAAAGATTAATACATCTACGGTCTGCTCGAATTATTAACAAATATATTATGCAAGTATTTTTCCTCTAATTGAAATATGTTTTAGACTCGTTTGTTTTTTTATGGTTCTTTGCCATTTGTCCGATGGTGGGATAGGGAAACCGACAACCAATTTATAAGTTTTCCAAAAATGTCTTATTTTTTTCAGAACGGAGAATTGTGCCCGATAGCAATACGCTCACCAATTATAATTGGTGAGATATGCACCAATGTGTACTTGCATAATATATTTGTTAATAATACGCGTAGATTAATATTTTTTTAAAACACATTATAATTTCCACCTGTATCGTGGGTGCGTTTACAAACATACAAATTCACATACATGACACCTAAACCCGGAACAACAAACTATGGATCACACAAAAAGCTGTTCGGGCGGGAATCGAACCTGCGTCACGTTGCACAGCAGTCGGTGCGCTGCGCTAACAATGCAGCCAGTAAACAAACGTCCTGTATCCCGCTATTAAAGTTTTCGTGCCGTTTAGCACCGGTGCGTTATTGCGCGCGCCATTCATGGGGAGTCCGTTTCTACACAGTGAAACAGTGTTCAGGGGTGGAGCTGTTCTAATTCCACCCCTGGTGATGAAGCAATATGCTGTGAAGGAAAGCTATTGTGGATATTGACGCAGCCGAGTCTGCGATGTGCCTCGACAGTTCGAGTGTTTGTGCCCAAGCGGCTATGTTAATGGCGAGATATAGCTGTCCGGTGCCCACGGCTATCGGAATGCCTATTCTGCCCAATTGAGATGTCATAATGACAAGTTGATAGAGTCACCAGTCAAAGGGACTCAGTACTGAGGAACATGCCCTCAACCCCACTGCTGTAGAAGATTCGACTTCCTTTTGCTTAATTTTTTATTACGAGAGTTTGGGAAATGGGAAATTAAGCCTCCGTAATCCGTGGAACTGTATTGAATGTAATAATTATTACATGGGATGAATGAGGCGTTTTTACAACTCCACCACACAATGATAAAAGATTGAATTTTATATTGTAATTATTATTTTTACCCAATTAAAGCAACATCACAAACAGACAAACATACTATTTGTCGTAGAAATAAAAAAAGTAATTAATTACTTAATGTTAAGAACTTACCCAATTTTTGATAAGCATTGCATTTTTGTCACTGCACAAATAGCTATTAATTTTAGTCTGAATTATAAAAGTAAAACATTTTGCTGTCGTTTTTCTTGGCGTAAAAATGCTAGCTTTATTTCTGGTCTGTATTTTCTTTGGTGTAGACTTCTCGTCTACCGCCATTACTCCATACTCTCTAGATAATGTGGACCAGCACTTCAATGACTTTGTCGTGAAATATAATAAAATATACGCTGACGAAGAAGAAAGATTAAATCGATCTCAAATATTCGCTGAGAACTTAAAGACGATTATTGAATTGAATGCAAGGAGAGAATCACATCTTTACGGTAATAATATTCATAATTACTTTTTATGCAGTAGCCAGCAGATGAATTTACTCCAAACTGTTTTTATTCATTGGATTTTTAATTTTATATCAATACAATAAAGTTGGAGATGTAATAAAGAAAGACAGAAAAAATAGATTGACCTGCAGACTACCGTACTTGTTTCAATTTCACCGTAAATCTGTAATGTGTTTGATATTATCTTCTAGAGTTTTGTAACTAGGTACTCAGAAGATTTGAGTAAATGATTCCATAGTTTCATTCCACCTCATGGAAGCCTATCCCGACTGTGACCTATTCATAGACGAGCTTAAAGCTACTAAAAATGTTTGTCTCAGTTTTTGTGAAAGTCTTTTAAGTGTATAATTAAATGTTTTGATTTTATTTTATTGTGATGTAGGTACATTTTTATTTGTCATTTACTATTGTAACTGTCTGATTTTTTGTTTATGTTTTTTTATTGAATTTTTTAATGTGATGTTCAATTATGTGCTTTTTCTGTTTTTGTGACTTGATTCTCTTTGATTTCTCTTCGTGTGTGTGTCAATGTAATTGGTGTAAGGCCGTGTTAACATCACAACAATAATAAATAAATTTCGTTTGATAAGATTAAAATATGATATCATTTATATGTGATATCATGGCTTCAAAGAAAATGGGCGTGACTGAGGTTACCGAAGGCTAAATAGAAGATTTGTAAAAAGATTCTGCACTTTACGAGTTTTTTTTTAAGGGGGAAAATCATCAAATTACTGCTCCCGCCTGGGTGAGGCGGGAGGGAGTGTAAGACCCCTACTGACTAAAAACCACCCCGTCCCTTCCACTTCTCCTGCACTTCGAGCCGGAGACCCGGTAACCCGTTAGGTTCTCCGCGACGCACTTTACGGGTGGCATCGATTGGTTACCATGAAAATAAAGATTCAAATTCTTCATATTTTTAGATGTAACACACTTTATGGACCTCACGCAAGAAGAGTTCACCATGAGGTACACTGGTTTGAGCGAAGTCTTTCTCACAAATGACTGCCCCTACTTACACGATGAGGACATTGAAGACGTCGATGCTCCTGAGTCATTCGACTGGCGTGATCATAATGCTGTGACTCCAGTTAAAGACCAATATGATTGTTCAAGTTGTTATGCCTTCAGTGCGATTGGTGGGTCAAATTTGACTTATTTTGATCATTATATTCTCAAACTAACAATATTGTAGGGATATAATGGTGTACCTACACATTTTTGTCATAGTTCAAAATTCTTTTGTTGTTTACACTTTATTTAGTTTATTGCCTCGTTGGCCGAGTGGTCGCAAGTGCGACTGTCGGGCAAGGGGTATCGGGTTCGATTCCCGTGTCGGGCAAAGTATTACTGGGTTTTTAAAAAAAAATCTCAGTAGTAGCACAGAGTCTGGAATTGTGGCCGGTATATGGCAATAGGCTCACCCCCTATTGCATGGGACTCATATCATAAATAGTGAAAATTGGGTGTTACATTGTACAGTGGCATAATGTGCACCTCTGCCTACCCCTTCGGGGATAAAAGACTTGATATTATATATATTTATTTAGTTCTTTCGTCTGATTCAATTAGGTAAATGATTTGATCTTTACTTCATTATAGGCAATACAGGATAATTTATTGATATGGAATATTTCTGTTTTAGCAAACATAGAAAGTCAGGTAGCCATCAAGTATAATATGCAGGTTGATTTATCAGAACAGCAGATAGTTGACTGTAACAGAAGAACTCTAGGTTGTAAGGAAGGACTTATGGCACCGACTTTCAGGTAAGTGAATTTTATATGGGATAAGCGTGTAAACGTGTTGACTGATTTACTGATGGTAAGCAATACCAGAGGCGTTACAAGTGCATTACTGGCCTATTGGGGATTAGGAATTGGGGAGATTGAGGAGGGGGGTAATTGGGCCTTCGGTAGCCTCACTCACATGATGAAACACAACGCAGCAACGCTTCGGTTTTATAAGAGCCAGTGGTACACTCAAGTCAAGCCGGCTCATTAGTGCGGAATCATAGCTTTACCACACCTAAAATTATTTATTAAATTAGTAACAAACAGTAAAATCAAAACATTATTAAATATTTTTTGGGTACAATGCCTAACCTGGCTTCTATCCAGCTTAAGGGGTTTAACCCCTCGAGCGTCCTTATGAGCACCCGGTGTATCATAAGAAAAAATGCTCCATGCTGCTTTCTCTTTTATAAAATCTATTATTAATGTTTTGTTTTTATTTTGACTGTATTTGTTTTATTTCTATTGGAATGATCCTTGTTTTCGTGTGCCAATGGCCAAATAAATGCATTTTCTTTGCATAAGGATAAGGAAATGCATAAGGAACGCGGACGCTCGACGGGTTAAATTTCAATTGCCGAATCAACGAAGTGCTTTTGAAATCATAAGTTTTTGAAAATTGACAGTCTCAGAGCATAGAATTGCAGGCACAGCAAGCAAAATGATTAACGAGTATGATATTATGATGACAGGTATCTGATGGAAGCTGGCGGAGCTGTTAGCGAACCAGACTACCCCTACTTTGGTTATCAAAGTCAATGTTACTTCAATCGTTCGTGGCCGCTACTTAACATCTACCCTCGGTGGCCGCCAGTCCGAGTGATCAGCTGTTATTCGTTACGTCTTACCTCGCAAGAGAAGGTGAAACAATTGCTATACAAGTACGGACCTATATCTATCGGTAAGGCCGTAATTCTAATAAATTTATTTAATTATTGGGTTATCAGCCTCAATAATCTAATTATTTTCTACTAGCTTTTACCCGCGGCTTCGCTCGCGTCACAAAAGGAAAAAAAGTAGCCTGTGACATATACCAATACACACAGCGCCATCTATACCAATACTTTTGTTTTCCTCGGGAATTTCCGGGATAAAAAGTACCCTATTATTTAATCCGGACTTCTAATTTTACGTCTGCAGAAATTCAAAGCAATCGATTTAGTAGTTACGGCGTGAAAGCGGAACAAACAAACAAACTCACTTTCCGATTTATAATATTAGTAAGGATAGGTGTGGTATATATAGGGCGGTTTGATAAGTTCGTGAATTTTTGAATAAAGCATTTTTTGCGGCAATTAAACATTTTTTTTTCTACATAATCACTTTTTAGCTCGATACATTTAGTCCAACGTTTTTCTAATTTTTTTATTCCCTCCAAATAATATGTTTTCTGAAAACATTCAAAATACGCGTTTGTTTCGGTAATGACTTCTTCATTAGACTCTAATCTCTAACCACCCAGCCATTTCTTTAGGTTTTGGGGGGGGGGGAATCATCGAATGACTACGGCCTGCTACTACTGATTACTAATCGCCTGGGTAAGGCCATGGGGTGAGTGTCAGACTCTTACTGACTAAAAACCACCCCGTTCCTTCTCCTGCACGTCGAGCCGGAGCCCCGGTAACCCGTTAGGTTCTCCGCGACTCCGAATCGGCATCGGTCCTGTTGGGCCCCTATTTGTTTAGGTTTGGAAACAGATAATAGTAGCCGGGGGCTAAATCTGGACAATATGTACTGTTGGATTTGGAATAACTGCGCAGAAAATTAAAAGAATCACTGACTAATCAAACCGGTCCTAAATTACTTAGGGCCGATTTTTCAATCATCAGTTAATTCATAACTGTAGAATAAAATTGACATTTGACAGTTTTTAGTATGGAAGAATTGTCAAATATTCTTTAGTTAAAATTTATCTGGCATTGGATAAATCGGCCCCTAACTACCTATCCTACTTATAATAATATAACTGTGAAAGTTTGTGAGGATGTGTGTGTGTGTGTGTTTGTTTGTTTGTTTGTTACTCTTTCACGTCAAAACGGCTGAAGGGATTAAAATGAAATTTGGATTATGACCTGGAATAGCACATATGCCACTTTTTATCCCACGGTAAAGCGGGAGAAGCCGCTGACATAAGCTAGTCACCACATAGTATAAAACAAAGTCGCTATCTGCCGTCTGTCTGCCCCTTAGATCTTTAAAACTACGCAACGAATTTTGACGCGTTTTTTTAATAGATAGAGTGATTATTAAGGAAGGTTTATATGTATAATACATGCATATTGCATCCGTGCGAAGCCGGGACGGGTCGCTAGTATTTGATAAATTAAAACTTAAAATTTTAGATGAACAGAATTTGGAAACATTTTCTTTTCACGTGTTTAAACAACCCTATTGATGTTTTTATAATAACTATAGTAAAACATACTAAATTAAGTAAAAACGCGGGGGACTCACGTGAATATACTGAGAAAAGCTCTACTAGTTTCGAATCAGAGAGGGTTTCTTCCTCATGAGCAGCGTGCGCGGTCGCGGCGTTCGAAACTAGTAGAGCTTTTCTCGGTATATTCACGTAAGTAACCTGCGTTTTTACTTAACCCTATTAATACTGTTATTTGCTGATGCAGCACGATAGTGTATTATGGTTAGAATTTATACTGGTTCGTTATAACTAGAAGGTTCTTTGTGTGATTCCAGCAATTCAAGCAGACGAATTCCGGTATATGGGACGTGTTGGCATAATTACTGATCAGTTTTGTACTGGGCCACTAAACCATGCTGTACTTCTCGTTGGTTATGGAACTGGTACGTACTCATTTGATATGTATTCTTGGGCTCCTTCGCACGAGACTTATGCGACTTCGTGACATACTCCACGCCTGAATCACTGTTTTCCAAAATACAAGCTTATAGCTTAGTTTGGAGGGCAATGTCAGTATCGATCGTAATTTACACTTGCTCATGTAATTGCCGCATTTCTGTGAATGTAATATTGTGAAATTTTTAACAATAAACTATTTTTAAACTCGGTCTCGAAAATGTTTAATGATATGTTGCGTCTGAGTAAAAATTTTATTATTTATTTATTTATCATTTCATGTACCCACACCATACAGACAATATTACAAGACACAACACATTATAAGCATGAGGTACATAGGTACTGCATATCCCTTAAGGGATTTCTTCCTGCAGACCTGCGACAGGAAAAGGAATATAAACATAAGACATAAGACACAGTGTAAATACATGCAACGAATACAAAACAAAATATATTATTATGAAATTACTATTATAATGAATAAATAAATAAAATAAATAATATTATAATGAAATAAAATGATGAAATGATATTTATTTCTATGTATAGGTTACATAGTAACTCTTTTACACGTCAATCTTTAAGTTACTAGATGACAGTCGTCATTTCTTAACTGACTACTCTGAGTAGAAACGCCGAAACAAACTCAGAGGTCATTGTCTCTTAATCTACCTCTATAAATTGGTTTATTCTCTTCTATGAATATGTGCATTGTAAGATTGAATGGAACCTCGCTTAAGTCTGAATATCAGGCGGCCTCAAGCATTAAACTAATTATTATATTATAATTAGTTTCTAATAAATTAATTTTTGGTAAACTGTTAAAATTAAAAAGCGAGCTTTTGCCTCCTGGCTCGCTCAAGCCTTTTACGATGTTTTGTTTTTCCAGAGAATGGCATGCCATATTGGATTGTGAAAAATTCATGGGGTTCTGGTTGGCACGACCAGGGTTACTTCAAGATGCAGCGCGGAGAGCATGCAGAGTCATGTGGCATGATGAATGCTGGGATGGCGATAGCCTACATCGCATGATTTTTATGTCAATCGACAGTTGCCACTACTACTTGTTGTTCTTTTAAACACCGTTTGGGTGATTTTGTAAAATATCGTGAATGTAACAAAATTGTCTATAACTAATAATCTAAATTGAATTTGAAAAGTTAAAAAATAAAAGTTTTAGAAGTTTTTTGGATTTTTTTTTTCGTTTTTACTCCGTACTCCTCCAAAAATCGACGGTTAGCGGAAGAAATGTGGCATTTAAAAGGTCTATATTACAATTTGTCACTTAATTCTAATTACAAACAGAAAATCTAATTGGAACGTTCACCAAATAGATCTAATTTTAATATGAGTATCATGGAACAGCTACTGTTCAAAAGCTGTGTTCTCACAAGCGAAAAATTGTCCACAGCGGGTACCAACTAATCCGGGTTTCAATAGCCACATTGTGTTCCCATCGTGTGTAACGCACTTTATTGTGGCTTTAACCAATTAATTTTGTCACTCGACTAGATGATCACGGTTGGGTAATTTTGAATGACGTCACACAAAATGGTAGTGTATATTGGATGCGGATAAGCTTGTCGTCGATGTCGGCTTTGTTAGTTTTTATTTAAATCCTGGAAATTCATTTAAATTTGATTTGATTTAAATTTATGATTGTGAAAGAAAGAAAGCTTTTTCCACTAATTTGATAGTAACTTTCTTGAAATGAATATTTTGACGGTATACCTAACTTTAAAAGTTGAGAATGTCTGGATTAACTAAGCAATTTTAGTAGGCACAATAAGTGGTCATTTTTAGAAAGTAAATCTATGATAATTTACGTACCTATGCGTAAAATACACTACAATAAAATTTATTTATTAAATCCCTGTTTCCAGTCAATTCACAGTATTCCATCATGCTCCTTTAAACACATCGGTAACTCAAAGTGAAACTATAAAAAAATCATCCCAGACGAACTTCCTTAATCCGACTTTGAATACAATACAAGTTTACACTTCAACGTACACAAATGTATAAAGGTTTACAATGAAAAAACTATTACAGATGATGTTAATGAAACTTTAGATAACAATGAGGATAAGCCTGGTGCCGCTATGTCTGATGCTGCAGACAAACGAATGGAAGCCGATGATGTTTTGAGTGAAACTGCAACTGAGTTGAACGTGCTCCAAAATGGCATTCTCCGAAAAGCAACGCTTGAAAAGAGATTTCATGTTAATGAAAGTAACTGTATATCTTTTAGAAGTCATTGATAATGTATTACTGTATGCAAAAGCAGTTAGTTATATGAATACGTCCTTGTGGATTTGTAAGCGTTTCTCAATGAATTGTTAACTACTCTAAAAGGCAAAATGAAATATGAATTCAATGAAATTGGAAATGAAATTGAAATTATCGTCTACAAATTAATAATAGAGTGTGTCAATAGGTAAATATAAATAAATACCTATAAAGTATTTTGCAAAATTGCAAATGGATGTTAAACGAGACGAATATGTACAAAGTGGGAATACTAAAATGGAAACAGTTCCTTGTTTACTAGTCCCACGGCTGCAGTCTACACAAAATCAGACGATATTCGAGATTAGATCTCAAACAGAGATAGTCTCATCCAAATACAAGTTTCAATGAATGAGTCTACAAACGACTGGACAATACCAGGATTACAGGAACGTAACACTTAGACTCAGGACAGACATGAATGAAACTGAATGCAAGGAGATGAATGAACCGCGGAACGGTCTCATGTATTGTCACAAATTAAATCCGCAATTGTAAATATTTGTGAATGAAATTCAGATAAGGGACGTTCTAACAAAATCTCCAGTGGCTCAAATATACCGCTTACTATGGAGAGGAAGGCTTAAATAACTTCAGGTTTAAATAAATAGAATAAGTAGTTCCTTTTTATTTTTCGGACTACTGCGGTAGCTCTAAGGCTAGAAATGAAAGAATACCGGTAACCAGCTGTTTACTGATAATGTCTATGAATGGCCAGTTAACTTGCTAAAATGATTTCTTTATCTATTTTTTTTATCATTTTACGAGACAGATATTTTAAAGTTTGGCAGTATGTAAATACGCTTCTACGTATGTATCAATCGCTTGTTTTAGTTTAAAATATAATCAGGTATATGTTCATAACAGAAAAAAACTTATGTTAATTAACATTTTACAGACATACTGACATACATACATATATGTTAATTAAGTTAGCGAGATTGTTGGTTCGTAAAAATTCTTTCAATTTCTTTCCTGTTTGTTTGCAAAGAAGCCTAGTAAAACGAAGTAAGACCACAAAAAACGCCACAGTCAAGTAAAAAACGTAAATTTTAAGATTAACTTCAGAAAGAAAAACTTGTCGCTGAAAATATAAATTTGAATGAAAAGAAAATTCTGAAGTTTTAGGACAATGTGTGTTTTCCCTTAGTTACAAAACTTTGTTTCAGTTTAAAAATGGCTTTCCTTGCTATTGTTTCACAGTACATAGAAAACATGTTCCTAAACAATTTCATCGGTGTAATATTTACAACTAAAAACTTAAAAATTTTAGTCTCCGTATTACAGAAAGCTCTTTTAGATTTTAAATATCTCAATTTTACCTTAGCTCGTGTTGTATGTATACAACTGTAACTATAAACTGGGTCTAGAACCCTTTTTAGAATTGAGAAGAACACTAAATGTAATTGGAGGAGAGTATTTTATTTGGTCCTTTTGATTTTCATAATAGCAAAGAATAATAATAGTAATAATTGCAACGAATCGACTGCCCGAGGAATTCCAAATACTTCTTAGACTTAACAGAAGCCTTTGACACTCACACACTTTGTATTGAGACATCTGTCAAGTACCTATGCAACTAATTTCAAAGGATCACCACATTGTGTGGACACAAACATTTAATTCGACCACTTAACTTCCGGCAGAGGACGCAATTGTGCAATCAGTGGAAATATTGACCGGAAAATGATTATGACGCGACGGGAAGCAAAGTGACAAATTTTATTCTAAAGATGGTTACATATAACAATAGAAAATGAGAGTAACAATTACAAATGTAACAAAGTGATGAAATTGAATAAAGGTGATGCAAAGACATTGTATGAGGTGTATGGTGTTGTATGGGCCCGGATGTGTCGTGCAGGGATAGTGTTTGTGTGCACCGGTGATGTATGAATGCATGTGGGGACAGGGTCGAATTGCAATAAATTGTTTGCGTGGGTGGATAGGGAAAGATATTGAGACGGTTGCCGAGTAAAATTATTTCGATTCTGTATGTCGCATTTGAGCTCAACTAAGTTCATAGTAAAAGTATCAAAAATTGATATTCTATATTAATTTTGGAACGTTTCTTCTCTTATCCAGGAACACAGTAAAAAACACGCACTACGAGCATCAAGGAAATATTTTTGCTTTTTTTTTACGTCAAAACTATATTAAACAAATAAATAGGTATATATTACCGATGTTGTGATGCTGCTGTGTGATGCTTAAGCATGTAAAGTATAACAAGTGATATAATATTATGCAGGAAATAATGAGACTAACGAATAATGTATTAATTAAAAAATGGTGCATAGGCGACTCTATTGCGATCTTGCTTCTAGAAATCGCGGAAGACGTTTATAATTTAGTAATATTAAAATGTTTCTCATTGATCGCATTCAATAGATCACGAACAATGCGACAATGGGTGTAGGTAACAATGACAACTATAGCAAACACGCGATGGATACGACACCGTCACAAAAATGTCGCAAAAGACCACGATGTGAGAAATAAAATTAATATTTATGTAGTAAACTTAAAAGTCGAAAATGGATTGATTTTTGGATATGACATTGATCTGTATGGTACTGAATGTGTTTCTATTGTTGGTAAAAGTGGTATTGTTGCGAATAAAGAGTGGCTAAAGATGGCCATTGTGTCCCATTGTGGCGGGTGTGCGCACACAATGACTTGATCACGTTCAGAATTTTTGGACAATTTCTGACTGTTTTTGCAACGGGTTGCACCTTGGAGAACAGTGATGGATTTAGAATTTTTTATATTGATATTTTTACGCTCTTGAATATATTGATGAAATAAATAATTAGAAATGCGGTATTAATTGAAGGTACTGTAGATACATGTTTAATAACTTATCATTGAATCGTTTTTCTTTTTACAATTATAATGATTTGACACGTTTAGGCAATAAATTATACATAATATGTCTTATGTCACTTAGATATGGATTATTGACATTTTATTAACATACACAATAGATAATGAGTGCCCTGAAAATCAATGCTAGGTGACTTGTATGCCTGGCTTACATTGAGTGGGTGACCCTTTTAGCATAGGCATGACAGCGTCTCTCTTCTAATTCTTCTGTTTTAATTTATCAACTCAATGTTTTTATTACTTGCACTGTCACACCTTTATTGTCTTTTTTATATTTTATTTATGTTGCATCGTGCCTGGTACTGAATAAATGTTTTTTCTTTCTTTTTTAATTAGTTGCTTTCAAGTCACCTTAGTTATGAATTAAATGTTAATAACTCAAAGTTATTGTTCCGAGTTTCGGTGTAAAGTGAAACTGTGTATTTTTTAACGTATCTAAAACATAGAAGAAAATGCCTGTCTGAGACTACAATTTATTAAAAGACAACACTTGTACAATTAGGTAAACAGAAACAGAACTTTACAATAATTACTATGCTATGATATGCTGTACTTAAATAAAAACGATCTATGTACCAAACCTCTTTAACTGAAATTACATCTTCCATTTAAAGTCCCTAAATCCGTCCCTGTACAAATTAGTGCCAGTTACGGGGTGGTATATTTTTCCGAAACTACTTGTCGTATCACAATGTGCTCTTTCATGCGCATCAGCCATGCACCCGCCGAGCCAAACGGGGGCAGAGATGCGCAAAATATGGGCTCAACGTGGCTCGATGGACCCAATTGTCGGACATTAGCTTTACAAAAGGTACAAAAAATTCAAATCGCCACCACTCACTAGTTATATATTTTTCGAGAAATCAATTGTTAGAATTTATGAAAGAAATTTTGCTATCAATGAAACGTTTCTCTTTATGTTCGCTAGTA
This sequence comes from Spodoptera littoralis, assembly GCA_902850265.1. NCBI lineage: Eukaryota > Metazoa > Arthropoda > Insecta > Lepidoptera > Noctuidae > Spodoptera > Spodoptera littoralis. The sequence goes on along the minus strand of LR824536.2, from coordinate 1,428,879 downwards.
CTTTGCATAGTTGATTTATTTCGATTTTCGATTGTCGTTCAGATACCTACTTTAGCTGTTTTCTGATTTCAGAATAAATTCAAAATACTTTTAGAGGTACTGTTACACATGCTCTGAAATAGCATCCTAAAAGGCTTTCTATTGAGCATGGTCAAAAATTATTACCGTTTGATTTATTTCGTTGCAGGGTCCAAGACATTCATATGCCTGAGACGCGCCGATGTTTTGATGGCTGTATCTACATGATCTTGGCTTACAGGAGTTGCAGCTGTTTTGGTACATTGTGGCGGGCTGGTCAAATAAAAAAATGCACAAATGTGTTCAAAAATCGAACGCCTGTCGTTTCAACATGCCTGAAATGAGCATGCTAATTTTAAGCAACATTCCATACGTGGTACTAATTGACAGAAGCATGCTTTTGTGCTTGACATTAGCATGTAAGTAGGTACCTTCAGTTTGGTTGTTTTTGAGTTGTGTTGTTTTTTAAAGCTTATCAATATAATAATATCTATGTGAATTCATATCTGCCTCGTTGGCCGAGTGGTCGCAAGTGCGACTGGGTAAGTGGTCTCGTGTTCGATTCCCGGGTCGGGCAAAGTATTACTGGGTTTTTAAAAATCTCAGTAGTAGCACGGAGTCTGGAAATGTGCCCGGTATATGGCAATAGGCTCACCCCCTATTACATGGGACTAATAACACAAATAGTGAAATGTGGGTGTTACATTGTACAGTGGCATTAAATGCCGAAATGTGGACCTCTACCTACCCCTTCGGGGATAAAAAAGGCGTGATGTTACGTTATGTGAATTCATATAAGTTTACCTCCTCCAAAATGTACTTAACTCTTAAAACGATGGATACTATCACATAAGTGTCTTTTATTCAATCAGTCGGGTAAAAAATCGGTCATTCAATCAAAAAACCTACCTCTGCAATGTAACGTAGACAGTTTTAAGCAAAATGTTCTAATAACGCCTGTAGAAAGACCAATCAACAAACGTAACAAAAACCCTTTGAATACTAAAGAGAAAGAAAGAAAGACAAATTAATTCTGAAGTTATTATTTTAGTAACACGACAATAATAATTAACAATGTTTCTTTAAATGACCTAATAATACTAACAATTAGCATTAACACAATTACTAGAAAAACTGTATCGTTATGTGTTTGTGTATTGTTCGTGAAAAAAGAGTATTATCCGCGTTGAGTTGCCATGTGTAGCGCTTCAGGGCATTGCGTGTGATTGGCGTGAGTTGGAAGATGAAGCGATTGAAGCCGCTTGATTAACCGATTGTCCAGTGCAACACATACCTAACTAGGCTTCAAGCTTAACTTGTTATTTGTTTGTTTGCGTGTTTGTAATAGATTAGGCCATCCTTGAATCACCTAGTTGGCTAATATTAATAAAAGTCTTTTTGCATTTAATCATTCTATTTTAGAGAAAAGTAATCTAACAAACACAACATACAAATTGAAAAAAGTGTTTACTATAAGTGACAGATAATTTCTAAATGAGACCGTTTTTCTATCAACTATTAACAGATGTATACATACCTAACTAAAATCTACACCTGAGAAGTACCTAGACACGATCACAAACCGAAACGCTGATCGCTGACCCCTTGAACCACACACCCGCGACGCCCGTACAATAGTTTATACAGCAATTTGCGCAAATAATAAACAATGAAATATTTATGCTTTATATTCACGCCATATGTCTTTTATTCTTCTATAATACCTGCCTGAGGCCTCATGTACCTATTTTCTTAAAAACTTTCACAATAACCGCCCTTTAAAACGTACAAATGATATTTTTATTCCTATGAAGATTGTGTAGACATTTTCAAAGGTCTAGTGTGTTTATTATCCTCCTGTAAGTACATTCTTTTATCTGTTTGGAGTCTTAAAAACAGGAGATTGATCTGCTGTATACGAGGTATTGTTTTGGTCAAGTTTTAGACACGGCATGATTAATTTTTATACATTGTATGTTACACTGAAGAAAATGGTGGCGCTGTCTGTATAAACACCTAAAACTATAACTCTCTTCGTTAAAATTAAGTTTAAATTATTTATCAACCATTACGAGATATAGAAACGGATAAAAAGTGTGTGTTAATATACGAACTAAATGTGTTAGTGATATTTGCAAAAACTAAGTGCGTTTAGCGCATACAAATAAGTGTAATGTAAAATTGATAAACCTACTTGAGTCGTCATACATACCAAAAGTAAATACAAAATCCTAACGAACATTTAAAATAATTTCAACAGTGGAACAAAGTACCTACCTATCTAATTAAATGGAGATGCGCTGAACTACTTAGATAGCAAAGAATTCTTGTTTTAATTATAGTGCAAGTGAAACAGTATTGTGTATTGACTTGGGTGCAAATATTTTAATGAATGTACTGTCTACCTACACATTACTTTATGAATGGAGCCATTGCACTGAGAACCAAAATTTCGACTTATTATTAAACACACTTCGTGGCTCGTTGGTTTTCCGTACGGATCGCAGATTGTTAAAAGGTCCCCGAGTTCGATTCCAGCTAGAGGGTTGTCTTTTTGTGGTTTCTTTACTTGTAGAAATACTAACAATTTGACAGTTTGATTATTATCATTCAGACATTCAACGTCAACCCGACAGACAGACGACAACTATAGACTGAATTGTCAGTAGGTCAGACGGACAACTATCTGAGTGTTGCCACTACAAACAAATATTTTCTACCAACTCGCATTTACGTTCCGTTTCACGAGTTCATTTGTCAACATGGAAGAACAATTTCAATTATTATTCGATAAAATGAAAATAGAAATACAAAAACAGTCAAATGATCTCAAAGAATCGCTTACGAAAAATATAATGGATCGGATAAATGAAAAACTAAATCCTATGATTGAAGAAAATAGAATATTAAAACAAAAAATCAGTAACCTGGAGAACGAAATTGAATATTTAAAAAAGGAGAAGAGAAATAACAATATAGTTATTTATGGATTAGAGGAGAGTGAAAAATCGACATCAGAGCTGTTTCAAAATGCTAAAGATATTTTTAAAAGAGATTTAGATTTATCTGTGGAACAAAATGAAATGAACAGATTGTACCGTTTGGGAAAAAGAAATGAGAACAAACATAGACCTGTTTTATTCTCATTTACAAACGGATGGAAAAAAGATGAAGTCGTAAAGAATAAAAAAAGTCTTAAGGGAATCTTTATAGCAGAAGACTATTCTAAGGAAGTAATAGAGAAGAGAAAGGCTCTGTTACCACAGCTACTAGAGGAGAAGAAAAAAGGAAATATTGCTTTTATGAAATATGATAAACTGATAGTTAAAGGACCAAACACCGACAAAAGGAAAAGAGAACTATCCAGTTCACCACAATCATCGTCAACTAACAATCCTAAGAAACAACAAACGATGAGTTCTATCAAAACTAACAGAACAAACGCCTTCGATTTGATGAGAACCCGATCAAACTCGCTCACTGGCGGCTCTAATCATAATAAACTATAGCAATCGACAACCGGCAAACGGACAATCCAACCAAATCACGAAAACCAAACAATAGAAACAACACAATCTCCCCCAAGCCGACTGGTCCTCGTGGGGGATAGCGACCGTAACCCTCCAACAACACAGAAAAAATACCATGAAAACATCCAAAGAAAATCAAAGATATATATTGCAGCCCTCAATGTGCTTACATTGAAAAATGATGAAAACCTTGCAGAATTATCATATGCGTTAAAGCAGATTAAATGGGACATTGTTGGCCTGAGTGAAGTAAGGCGAATGGGGGAAAGAATTATTTCCCATCCAGACTTCCTCCTTTACCATATCGGAACAACCCCAGGTCAATACGGAGTTGGTTTCATTATCAAAAAGCATCTTACAAATTATGTGGAGAGCTTCATAGGAGTATCAGAGCGCATAGCAGTGATGAATCTAAAGCTACCGGGGTTCAAAGATCCATGGTCTATCATACAAGTTTACTCGTTTACGGAACAATCTGAAATAAGATCAGTAGACTCTTTCTACCAAGATGTAAATAAAGCAATCCGAGATCATGCTTACAAAAACCTTATTGTACTGGGAGACTTCAATGGTCAAATTGGAGAACGACAGCCAGAAGAAGACTCAGTCTTGGGACCATTTATTTATAGAAAAAAGACGAGAAGCAGAAACGGAGAGAAGCTTGTAAACTTTGCACAGGAAAATGGCTTGAAAATCTTAAACACAATGTTCAAGAAGAAAGAAAGTAAAATGTGGACTTGGTTATCACCGGACGGGACAATAAAAAACGAAATAGACTTCATAATGACTAACAAAAGCAGATACTTCTCAAACATGAAAGTCATAAATAATTTCAATTTTAATACCAACCATCGAATGATTCGTGCAGAATTGTTGGCATTCCCACCGAAAAATCCAAGACCAAGAAACAAAGTGATGAACACAAAGCCGACCAAATACCAAACAACCGAAATAGTCAATCTAATTAAGCCAAAACTCATGGAATACAATAAAGTACTAACTAACATGCAGGTGCAAGAAAAATACAACTGGTTAGAAGGAATAATCAAAACACCTATTGAACAAGGGACTTTTAACAAGGATGTATCTAACAAGTGGATATCTGCTAAAACCGTTAACCTTCTTAATCAAAGAGCTGACCTAATCAATGGCAAAAATATCAAAGACAGGCGAAAACAAATAGCAAAACTCAGCAAAGAAATAAAAGAAAGTATTAGAAAAGATAGAACTCACAGAAGAATGGAAACAATAGAAAAACACATTCTACAAACGGGAGGAATAAAAAAGGCATATAAGGAGTTAAATGAAAGAAAAAAAGATTGGATTATACGGATGACAGATGGTAAAGGATCGAAGGAGAGCCGAAGGCAAGGAATACTACAAATCGCTACAACTTGCTACAAAAAACTATACGAAAATACTATAATGGGAAAAGAAATAGAATTGTTAGAAACTTCCCCAGTACCGAGTATCATGCAGGAGGAAATAGAATTCGCTCTGGAAACCCAAAGAGATGATAAAGCCCCAGGACCAGACGGAATAAGCAACGAAGTATTAAAACAAGCGAAACAGAGTATAACACCTATTCTCAGAGAAATTTTCAATGATATCATCAATTCAGAAACGATTCCACAGCAATGGACTAAATCAAATATAATCCTTTTGTACAAAAAAGGAGATCAATACGATATCGGAAACTACCGACCCATAAGTCTGATGTCCAACCTGTACAAAATATTTGCAAAGATCCTACTCAAGCGAATAGAGAAAAAACTCGAAGAACAACAGCCAATAGAACAGGCGGGATTTAGGAAAGATTATTCAGTGCTTGATCATATCCATGCTGTTAGGCAAATCATCGAGAAATACGGAGAATATCAACTCACATACTATCTGGCATTTGTCGATTATAGCAAGGCATTCGACTCGTTAATACATATACATATCTGGGAGGCCTTAAGAGAACAAGGAATCGAGCAAAAATATATAAGATTAATAAAAATGTATATAAAAATAGCTCGGCATGCATTCTGTTAGAAAAGAAAGGAGAACCATTTAAGATACAAAAAGGAGTAAGGCAAGGAGACCCTCTCTCTCCAAAACTTTTCTCCGCTGTTCTAGAGATGGTCTTCAGAAAGTTCAAATGGGAAAACATGGGATTAAATATCGACGGCCGCACATTATCACACTTAAGATTTGCCGATGATATTGTGTTATTTGCAAAATCGTCAGAAGACCTAAACATAATGTTAAACGAACTAGCATTTGAGAGCGAGAAAGTGGGACTAAAATTAAATCCCGAGAAAACAAAAGTAATGACTAATGGAAATAAAAGCAGCATTAAAGTGGGCGACACACAGATTAACTATGTTGAAGAATATGTATACCTCGGACAGGTGATATCACCCAAGGATAACATAAATAAAGAAATCGAAAGAAGGATAGCAAACAGTTGGAAAAGATATTGGAGCCTAAAGGAAGTAATGAAAGACAAAAACCTCCATATCGCAACAAAGAGTAAACTGTATAACATCTGCATTCTACCAATTTTAATATATGGTAGCCAAACATGGGCTTTAACAAAAAACAGTACCGATAGAATTACAGTCTGTCAACGAGCGATGGAGAGGAGCATGCTGGGAGCAAAGAGGAGTGATAGAATAAGAAACAACAACATTCGTAAAAAGACCAAGATACAGGATGTAACCTTAAAAATAAAAAGGCTAAAATGGAAGTGGTCGGGACACATGATCAGAGGAAAGGAAAAATGGAACAAAATATTAACGCAATGGTACCCAAGAGAAGGTAATAGGAAAAGAGGAAGACAACAAAAAAGATGGGACGATGATATTAGGCAGGTCGCTGGAAAAACATGGAGTAGAGTAGCCAGAGAGAGATCAGAATGGAGTAGGTTGGAGGAGGCCTTTGCCAACTGGCAAACGGATTTACAAAAAGTGAAGAAGCACCAAATACGCGAAAAATTTTAATTAAATAAAAAAATGTTCTAGTTCACGTAATGTAAGAAAGTATTTTTTGTTTTTGTTTTTATCCGAATAAAAGGCTTATTATTATTATTATTATTATATGTTACACTGAATCAAGGGCTTTGCGCTACGGCTGTGCAATAAAATTCCCCTAATATCTTCAGCAAAAAGTGGATCTATATAAATACGATGCACACTGTAAATGTGGTGAGCCTAATCGTTACAAAAATAACAAAGGAGGAAACAATAATTATGTAATTTTATGTAGGTATGCAACAGTAATTAGATATTATATTTTTATACTAAAGAAGAACTGCTCAGTTCAAATGGCAACTGGATCCCCAAAAGGACTTAGTTACGCCACTGCTCCCATAACCATAACAACAAGACACCTTCAACGGACAAAATGAAAACCTCCATAATCCTGACTTACACTCCTAAAGAAGCTAAATAAAACCATTGTACACAATATAACATTCCAAATTCAAAAACAAAAAGCACATCGTAAAAATCCCAAGTTATTCATTTTTCCGCACGCAGTGACCTCGTAGCGTGGTGCCGCGGATTTACTTTATAAATAACACACAAATGAGACTGCTTGGACGCGCGCTAATCCTGATTTACTGAGCCCCGCCAGATAGCCCGTGATATTCTTCGGTAGTGTTCATATTGACGTGAGAAATAAAATGGGAAAGAAATATGTAAGTCGATGTAAAAAATAGTTGGAAGTTTATGTTCGTGCCCGCAGTCTATTGAGTGTATTTTTTATGTTAGTCCCCCTGATGTATGATTTTAAGCATGTTAAATAAATATAATCCTTTACAACATTTTTTGTTAATAATTTTGTGACAGTTTATTTTGAGGTCTATCCTAAAATAGTTTTTCAAAAAATTATTTGACGTTCGTAATCTGTGTTTTCGTTCTTAGTAAGAAAAATAGGTTTTGAAGTGTGTGTACCTATTTTTTACGCATGAATTCATGTATGATTTATAATGTAACTAATTTTTAATTTCTTAACTTTTTAAGGGCTAAACCGGTAAACGAGCAGACGGATCACCTGATGGTAAGCTATCAGCGTCGCCTATGGATATCCGCAACACTAGAAGCGTTACAAGTGCGAATAACTGCTTTCCAAATAATTGTTATTCAATGTAGCATAATTTAGCACATTACCTATTCTACCAATAACATGGAACTACGCAAATCATATCCACGCTAAATAATATGCACTCAACTTTACTTTCAGGATGATACCTCATAACGCAGAATTAAATTTCAATTCCTAAAGCCGCGTGCACATTGGCGAGTTTAGTCGCAAAGTCGCAAGTCGGTACGTCAAGTGCGTTGACTGGTCGCGTCTGATATATGCGTCGGCAATTAATGGTCGGACATAAATAATATTGACTGTAAAGTAAATATCTATAGGCTTAAGGTTTTGTGAGTGTACTGGCTTTGGTATCGCGTGAATGAGGTTTAGGAATGAATTCGACTGGTGGCGTTTTGTATACCTCTGTGACGAGATCTTGTTTTTATTGCCTCGGTGTTAAGCCATGAAATGGTTAAGATTCATAGTCATTTTCAATTTGATTACGATTCATTTCAATATTTTTTTGTATTGAAGGTTTGATTTGTTTGAAAAGAAAAGATTTGTTGTGACTTTATAAACGAACTGATTAATAATCCTTTTATTGCCAATTTTTTAATTATCGGTTGATTCTTGCAGAATAAAATTGACATTTGACAGTTCTTAGAATGGAAAATTTGTCAAATATCCAAAGTTATTTCTCAGTTAAAATTTATTTAACGTTGGAAAAGAAAATCGGCCCTTAGTGGTGGATCCCTATAGAATACGGACCACGTTTTTAGTGCCTCTCGTGGCGTGTCACACGTGATATAATGTGTACCTAACGTGTCTTATAATCGACAATCAATTATTTTAAAAACATTTATGGTAACTGAGTATAAGCCAGATTCAATTGCATTTTTAATAACACAACCATAATACAAAAACCAAAAAAGTGTTATCAACTTTACCTCAATCCAAAGTTATATCACCCAACCTCATTTCCTCCCGCAATATGCACGCTGCCCATTCGAATGTACCAACAAATCACCTTCCGTCCTCATCTTCAAATTGTTATTGATCATCCATTGTGTTTATACTCTGTGGCACATAACTCAGGATACTGTCTGCTGTTTGGACCCTTACTGCAAAGGCGTGAAGGTGTGACGTGACGTATTGGAATGAACGATTACAATTGTACGTTTTCTTGTTTCTTAGTGTATGGGGAAATTGTTTATAGTTAATGTAATTTAATGGTTATTGTTTGTTAGTTCTAGGCTTTAAGTTAGTTTTTCATTTAGTTGTAAAGGCAGGTTTTAGATTTGCCATGCAATATTATTTTTGTGACTGCCTTTTGGGACTGCCTCGTTGGCCGAGTGGTCGTAAGTGCGACTGCCGGGCAAGGGGTCTCGGGTTCGATTCCCGGGTCGGGCAAAGTATTACTGGGTTTTTAAATATTCTCAGTAGTAGCACGGAGTCTGGAATTGTGCCCGGTATATGGCAATAGGCTTACCTCCTATTACATGGGACTCATAACATAAATAGTGAAAAGTGGGTGTTACATTGTACAGTGGTATAATGTGCACCTCTGCCTACCCCTTCGGGGATAAAAAGGCGTGATGTTATGTTATGTTATTATTTTTATTTTAACTGGTAACAAAATGGTCAGTAAGATATTCATCATCATCATCATCAACAGCCTACCAGTGCTCATTACTGAGCAAAGCCTCTTCTCACACGAAGAAGGTTTGAGCATTAATCACCACGCTTGCTCATTGCGGGTTGGCTATTTCAAACTTATAATTGGAAATTATAAGTTCAAGTTTCCTCACGATTTATTTCTTCACCGTTTGTCAGTGGTGTTTGAATTAGCTTAGAAACGAGATGTAACTCGGAAAAAGTCACATTGGTACTTGCCGTTGGTAGCTTTCGAACTCGCACCCTCATGTATGAGAAGCGGACGTCTTAACCTCCAGGCCACCACGACATTTTTAGTTAGATATTAGAGTGCTGCATTGTTGGGATAAAACCTGATAAAATAAGTATTTGGACAACTAAATAAAGATATTTCGCCCTTTCGCCGCCATGCCAAACATGCACAGCTCTGTGCGCAGATACCAATACTTTGTTTAACACATACATTTAAGTATAGTAAGTACATACAAGATAAATAACAATTTAAACCATCAAAAAAACTGTCCAACAGGACGCTACATTCTATAAATCTAACTTTACCTACTTTACAAAAAAGGGGTGTACACACTTGCGCCCACTTAACCGAGTGTAATCCTCTCTGTATAGGTGTTCTCATGACCACACCAATATATCATTATTAATTATACATTCATACTCTAAGTAAACATGAACTATTGTGTCCCATTTTGTCTATTTTAGAATCATAATAACTGCCCACCGTACTAACTACGCTATAATAAAACTAATTATGCTTTATGCTAATTCCATACATAAGGGTTGTATGGAAGTGAAATTGTATGGGAATTTGAATGGGCTGAATGCGCTATAGTGATTGCATTAGCAGGATTATTTGATTTAGATTGTCATTTTATGACAGTTCTTTCTTTTTTATCTGTGGATTATTTTTTTTTATTGCGTCATGGAGGTTGGCGCTAATAATGGCGTGTTATAATGAGGATTATATTTGTTTGGTTTAACTAAACGGTCGTTAGTGAATTGACGATTTACATTTTAGTTTGTGATTACAATTATGTTAGTTAATAATGTAATTTATGTAGTAAACAGATTATAAACTTGCATGTTAAATTTTAATACACAATGTTTTATTTACTAGTCACTTCTCATAGTCCTTACCTATGATGAGTAGACTTAAATGAAAAATACATCTAGAGATCTCGATTACACAAGAATTGGATTAACATGTAATTTTTCTAAAATTTGAGCAGGAATTTGCTTTAGTACCTACATATCCTAGTTATCAGGTAGATAAAGAAATCTTATGTTACTAAAACTTAGACATAGCATTGCGATAGTAGGCATATCTTAGTTGTTTATTAGGAAAATCAAAACAAAATTTAACTTATTTAAAAACATTTTTATAATAGGGTAGATGCCTAATTTTTATTATAATGTCCGTGTGGTATATTATTTTAAATCATTACACACGTATTTTTTATTTTGTTACAGAAACGAATACTTTCGACGATATATTGATTTGAAATGTCGCGTGACATCACTTTATTACATTTTATACGTAGAAATGACGTTTTAGCCCCCAATAATAAACTTCGATTCGTTTTATCTAAGTAATGTTTTCTTATACGACAAATTAAATAAATACGTGTTTAATATTTTTTCATTACCTAACTTACGGACTAATTAGATTTTTAATTTTCATACCCTGTCATCATCCCAATTTATCAACGAAAAATACACCACACTCACATACCTATTTCTAAAAAGTTCACAATCACTTATACAAAATACAATTACGAAAATTGATCGTGTGAACATAATCTTCTGATGTAAGAGAGGCGTGCCTCCCAGCAGGACCTTACTCCGCCTTACTTCCTCGCTCCCATGCACTCCTGGTACCATTCCTTCAGTTATGGGACCTTTATGGGATTCCAACACCTCTTCTCATGGTACCCCGTGGTGGTGGGTGTGTCTACAGAGTGGCTGAGAAAATATTGTGATTAGGGAGTGTTCTAGAATGTTACATTTCTGTTAGGTCTGATTTTTGTTAGTTTTTAGACGTGTAATAACAAAAATATATTTTAAAATTAGTGCCATTTAATTTAAATTCTAAATTACTTTAAAACTAACTGTTCCAACATAGTATTTCGTATCTGGAATAACAACATCTATCTATATATATGAAAGAATCGATATATGTAAAAGTCGTGTTAGTTACACTATTTATAGCTCAAGAACGGCCACACTGATTTGGATGAAAATTAGTGAGGAGGTACCTTAGAACCAGGAGCCAGGGCATAGGATACGACTTTTTCTCTTTTTACCGTAACTCATGAACGGGAACAGGATAAACGGGATTGCGGGTACAAAGTCTCGTGCAAAAGCTAGTATTATCATAAAGAAAAATACTTTCTTTGATAGCTATCAAAAGTCAGATTTAGTTTAACCTAAACGCAATCAATCTTCTGACTAAACACGCGAAGATAAAGGCGGAATTCGTACAGAATCTTTCTACATAACTATAGACACCAACATACCAATAAAACACATAATCAGAAACCATAATATTATTAATATATTCGTCACTTAAAACGATAAATTAAACGCTAATAATAGTTAACAATCGCCATTGAACGGTAGACAGCGGGGCGTCCCCCATTTTGTAGGAGCTCACAAGTTTACTAACGCCTTACTTACGTACGGTAGGCGTATCTTCACGCAGAGAAGATTGAGGACTCAGCAGTAACATTGTTAAACCTAGCTTTAAAATCAAGTTACAAGTTAAGTAGAAAACAATGAGTTTTTATGGGAAAAATGGGCGGGTCGACAAAAGCAACGCAATAATTGTTAAAGAAGGTTAAAATTGTTAGACTAAGTGTGAAAGGCTTGCTTTATATGTTCCCAGATTAATAATTTTTCTTTGTTAAGCAATTTATGTGAAAAAGGGTGATTTAGTGAGTTTAAATTTACTTATAGAATATATTGAAAATTTACTTAATAATATAAAATGTTTAAATGTACTTATTTAGTCTGCCTCGTTGACCGAGTGGTCGCAAGTGCCGGGTAAGGACTCGGGTTCGAATCACGGGTCGTGCAAAGTACTAATGGGTTTTTACAAAATTCTAAGTGGTAGTACGGAGTCTGGAATTGTGCCGATATATGGCAATAGGTTCACCCCCTATTACATGGGACTCATAACATAAAATAGTCAAAAGTGGGTGTAACATGGTACAGTGGCATTAGGTGACGTAATGTGAACCTCTGCCTATCCCTTTGGGGATAAAAGGCGTGATGTTATGTTATGTTCACAAAATGTATGCAAGCTACAAGCTTTACTTGGTACGACAGCAGCGAGATATTATAAAAACTACACTTATCATATCACTACTTCACATAGCAGACATGTCATTGCATTACACGTGTAAGTTAGTAAAATGTCGATATTACAAATTCTCGCGATAAGGAAGCCATTCCATGCATATTTTCCAAATGCTTAGGTAAAATATGTTGTTTCCCTACTTGGTACGGCACAACTGTAATACTCTCAATAATAGTAAATAGGTTTATAATGGGTCGGCAAGGTGCATGTCATGTCCTGTGTTGCACGCGTTGCAAGCATTCATCATCATCATCAATAGCTTATAAATGCCCACTGCTGAGCAAAGCCTCTTCTCACACAGCACTTGAGCATTAATCACCACGCTTGCTCAATGCGGGCTAGTGGTTTAAAACTTATAATTCGAAATTATAAGCCTAGGTTTCCTCGCGATGTTTTCCTTCACCGTTTGTCAGTGGTGTCTGAATAATCTTAGAAAGTACATATAACTCGGAAAAAGTCATATTGGTACTTGCCGTTGGTAGGTTTCGAGCCCGCACCCTTATGCATGAAAAGTGGGCGTCTTAAACCTCCGGGCCACCGCGACCATAGCGTTCAGGCCACGGTAACCACTTACCATCAGGTTGGCCGTGTGCTTTTCTTGCCACAGTCACTGTGGTGGTATAAAAAAGTCTACATGATGATACGTTGACGAATGAACGATTATTCAAAAAGTACAAAAACTGTGCTAGGAATACGAATAGATCTCTCAACTTGATTTTTTTTATGGGATAAGCCGGTAAACTAGCAGATGGATCACCTGCCGGTAAGCAACAGGCGTCCCATGGACACCTGGAACTCCAGAGGCGTTATAAGTTCGTTACTGGCCTTTTGGGATTAGGAATTTGAGGATTTTTGGAATTCAAGGATTGGGGAAAGGGGGGGGGGGGGGGTAATTGGGCCTCCGATAACCTCACTCACACAACGAAACACAACGCAAGCGTTGGTTCACGTCGGCCTTCTGTGACGCCCTGGTATTCCTCCGTTTGAGCCAGCCCATTAGTGCCGAAGCACGGCTCTTCCACACTTATTAAGATTAATTTAAGAATGCGAAGGCTGTATATGGCAAATGCCTCATATCTTGGGTCTATAAGCTAGTTTGCCATAAATCTGTTAACAAAATATCCAACTATCTTTATCAATGCAACGACACTCATTCGTAAACCTAAACCTTTCATCCGGGTGATGACACAAAAGAAATAAAATTGATCAGCAGTTTACTCCAAAAAGGATGCTAAGATTCAGGTGTCAAATGTAAAAAAATAAATAAAAAAGGCCATTCATTGAAATCTGACGACGTATCAAATCTCTTTGTTATTAAAAAAATATAAGAAAAAAGGATTCTAAAGACTTGTGCACGCAATCTTAGAATCCAATGTGGATACAATGTCAAATGTTATTTTAGGTAGAAAAGCTACTGTGAGAAATTGGTTTAGCCATTCATCCTGTTTGGTTGTGGTAGAAATCGATTTAGAAGTTACAGAAGAGGTATTAATGGGTTATAGTGTTGCATAATTGGAGTGTTAAGTTAAAATTAAACACAATAAATATTACGCGGTTCGACTTTCTAGTAGGTAGCAACATAATTCATATGCATTCTGATTAGCGGCTTTGATTACAGAATGTAACAATAAAAGGCGATCGAATTTAGTGTCAGAAAAAGAATTTAAGAATTAAAAGTCAATAAAGGTTTTACAGTCAATGAATGAAATAGATGGTTGGTTTAGTAATTATGCTTATCTTTTATGCTGTGGTTAAAAAGAGAGTCCTGAAGTATACCTCTTACCAATTCTCCTACAATATTAATAAACAACTTAATTAAACCAAACTCAACAAAATTCTTAGTAACAAACAATAAATAAATGTTACTATTACTGCATCTATATTTAGAATGCGATCCCGTTTGTCAGACTCACGCGCGTCAAATCCAATATGGCTGCCTCTGACAACCGTCATTGTTCAAACAAAAACGACACAATCTTTTTTTACCTTTTTCTTTTATCTTTTATTCTATTCTGTGGACAATGGCGGCGCGCTGTGCCCGTGGTATTTTACTTACCTATGTTTTTCACTTTGTTTTTGGAGGGCGTTGAGTTTTATTACCCGACTGGACGAAAAGATATGTAATGTTTTTATTTCTGTAAATGTGGAAACTTGGCTCTCTATTACCACTCCATTCTTTGGTTTTAACGAGGTGGGACGGCTATAAAACAAGAGGTGGTCAGAATTTCGAAAAGATTTCATAGTTAACTAATGATGTGACACGTCTATCGATTGTACCTATCTATAGTGTGATTGTATTTTGTTTTTCTTTTAATTCTTCAAGAAATGCAATACATTTATCCATCGTTTCATTACTGTTTCCGTACTGTGCTGAGAGATATATGTTTTTTTTTTATATTTGATATTTCTGTCTCCATCTCTAGAGACTATAATGTATCTGTTAGATAACGAATAAGATGGAAAATTAGACCAGTTGTATTAATAAACAAGTATTGTATTCCTTCTGGGAATCGACCTTGGAATTTTTGACAAAGCAGTTAATGCTTCTACCACTATACTAGTCGTTAATTGGCAGTTGACTGACTAAAACTTGCTCAGCATTCAAGTTATTCTGGCCTGATTCTTTAATAAAATAATAATCGAAACCGTCTTCGCAAAATCATGTTTAGTGGGAGCATTCGTTTAGTACCCACATTGTGATGTTAGCACACAAAGGGGTCAATTCTTAAAACATCTGGTGTCAAATCAGCATCCGCGCCCGTCGAGTGTCTAATCTCATAATTGTACAAACTCAAGGCCTCGATTTGCCACTATTGTCGAGCGACAATATGACAATGGCGTCTCGCATATTATCCATTCATATCATAACGTTTATAAATACGTTTCACGGTGGTATTATGGATGTTGTCTCGCGTCTCCCCGAGGATATCCACTAACAAAGAATCCATCATAATAGCCGAAAGTTCGGTACGTACAAAGCCGTTCGCAACCCGTCATTTTCGTACCTATTGGCTATTTTATTACAATAACTCCATTGTTGTCGAAAAGGAATTGTTGGAGTCTTATTGTGTCCATCGGAATTCGCGAAACTGGAATTGTCTCTGTACGCTAACGAAGTACGCTTGGGGCGCACAATTTTCTCGTCTTACGCAGATGTTCGGAGTCGTGACCTTAAAAATGATTGGCCAATTTTACAGCATCATTGTTTCAATGACAATGCTTGATAATGCGGCTTGTATTATCAGAGGAGCAAAGCTGTTCACTGGTATTGTTTGCGACAACCTCGAGTCAAGCTGTGCGTGATAATATTTAGTTTTTTCACGAGCTGGCCACCATTGTGGTGTCTGGTCGGTCTGGCCACTTGAACCATTCTTTGTACAGACGGCCATGTAAAGAAATTCTAAGGTGTGTTTGTTTAAAATCTCCTTTCGGCTTCTGTAGGTTTGTGAATGGCTTCTGTTATATAAACACGAGCAATTATGACGCTGTTGGTTTTGTGTGAGTCTACGTATGCCACCATTTTGTGATGCTTGTTCTATGGACTAGTACATGCGTAATAGCTATTAGAATATTATTGTCTTGAGTGTAATGTTTTATTAAATTTCATTCCGTTATTTGATGACATTATCCAATATAAAGTTTCGATGATACCTTCATCAGTTCGTGGGATTCCACGAGATAACTATTTGAATTTTCATTCTTTGTTAGCATCGCTAACAGGCTTATTTGGATGACATATTCGGAACAATATTATTTATTGGTTTGGTAGCAAAAAAATATGATTCTCCGTGAGAATATCCATAGGATCAGAAGCCCCTAGTGTGAAACTATAACATTCAATTCAGAAAAGGCATTAGACTAGAAAAATTAACTGATCCTATATCTCAAAACATACGGAATTATTTTTGTATTCAGTTACGTGTTACTGTAATCAAAATCCTCTCTGGTCTTTATATCATCTGCATTAGAGTTGAGTTTGCTTGGAATACTGTTTACCCGAATGTTAACATAGGTTGGTATTTTAGTATCGTCTATCTTTTGTATGACACCCTTTGCTTTTATAGAATTAGCTGCTCTTGTCTTATTACGATCGTGGTCAGATAACAAAAGGGCCTGAATGGGATTTTAATTTGGACTTTAACTTTGATTCTATGGTTTGTGTAGGGGATATATTTTGGATCCATAGCAACCGCACTTTGGAAATATTTTGTGTAGGAAGTTTTTCTATAAAGTATAAAAACTATCTATCTTGATTCTCATATCATAGGATGATTTAAGTTTGAATTTTTATTACACTAAAAGAATTATTTTTACAAACGTATGTATGCCAGTTAAGAACGAAAAGGGATATATATAACCAAGTTAAGAACTATACAAATAATGCAACGCAAACTAAAAAAGCTTCCATAGAAATTTCCGTACAATCACATCTTAACTCATAAGGAGTTATTACAATGGAACCTAAAATTAATATTTCACAAAGAAAAAACGTTTTTGACTTCCAATTACACACACGGGACTGTCTCAAGAGCCATCAACTGCTCTACCCGTTTACAATCCAAGACGTTAATTGTACAATTATTTTTAACTATTGTATTAAAACCAACGGGAGTTGGTTTCTTTGATACATTGTGAGTGGCACGTGGTAAGCAAAGTACCACTTCATAGCCCACTCATTACTGTTTAATGGTCTCGGGTAGAAAAAGTCTTCACTTGTAAAGTAGCTGACAAAGATACAAATATCGCTAAAGAAGAAGATTGTGAACTCTATGACGTTGATATTGAGGTCTAAGGACATGAAGATAACAACGTTGCTGTCATCGTGACGAAAGATACGTTATTTAAATTTGACGTTTAGTATGTCAGATAAATTGTCGACCTAAAAATCGGTTGTTCGGATTCACTGTCAGTAATTACTTTTGGTACTGTTCAGTATTTTAATTTGAATAATGTTTTTCGTCTTTTTAAAATGGTGACTGTTATTTTTGTGTTTGGAAGATAATTGGTTTTATTCCAAGTGTGAGGGTCTTTAGTGGGAGTGAATTGTGTGATGAAAACTTTTATTCATTGTGTAACAACATTCAAGTGTCTATCTTCTTCATTGAATCATAATTGGTTTTCGAAATCATTATCAATTAATAACATAATGACGTTAGCTAACTGCTGTATCGCGCCTTTCATAACACAGACTTTAATTATAATCAAAATGCCATCTAGGAACTTAAATTACAGCTTGGATTATTGATTTTGACATTTAATAGCTTGTCACTTATTACACAAGTCTTCAAAATACACAAACTATGTGGTTGGCGTTTGTTTTTGCTTTAATGAAAAGCAATAAAGGCATAGAGATTGGACATGCCCAAATTTTTGCCGTTAAGATTTTACTTAAGTATATCCAAATTTCAACTTTACATTCATAGTGACCTTAAGACCACTCGAGAGCTTTAAAACCGCATCAAACTAAACAGTCCTATTTATAGTTGTATAGTTCTAAAACACCTACCCAACGAACACAATACACGCATAATCACAAACAATCGCTCGCTAGACGATTGTCTCCAGACTTCTTGGGCAACAAAAAAGGACATCAATAGCCCACGAGTATTACAACTTATATAAACGTATGGTAACAGAAACGGGTTTGAACGGACCAGACTGATCGACGCCACACCGCTCAATACATTCACATTGTAAGATTTCCTATATTCTTGAACCTTCCTTGGACCTTCATTATCAGACTTAGATTAAGGCTTTCTAAAATATGTAACATTTATTTGATTTGTCATTAATTTTAACTGTCTATCCTGACGTAATTTCTTTTAAACCGGTTTAGACTTCATGTTTTATATGAGCGTCTTTTTCTAACTTGTTGCTGTCAATTAATTTATAATCAATGACGGATAATTCATCATCATCATCCATCTTAGTATCGTCTATAATAGCGTCATCATGCGAATTAGTTTGTGTTCCTATTGATTCTATCGTATTTAGACTCTCGTCCAATGAATCTTTAGAAAATAAACAAGTCTGCTCACTGGAATGTCTTTATTTATCAACGGTCGAATGAGTGGATTCATTACGAGTATTATTCTCTTACAAATAAACAGACTGGGTATCGATAGTAGGGACTCACGAAGGAATTATCAATATCATTGTAGTTTGTTTCGGAAGCCCAGGATCCGCCATTGTAGTGTCTGCAAACTGCTGTGTCATTTTAATCAAATATCTTGCGTTATTTATCGTCCCACCGTCTTTTAAAATCATTTTTTAAAATAAACACAAAGAATGCGCTCCAAAGAATGTGTTATAAAAATATGTAAAGGATTTAAAGGTTTTTAACAGGTGTACGAGTCAGATGCCGCTTTGAATCTCGTTTTGTCTTCGTTGCGTGGATTTTTGTCTTTATCTATATTAAGGTAGAGTTCGTTTTTGTTTGTTATGCTGATGTGGTTGTAAGCTAGTGATGTCCATGTCGCTTGCTCAATGAAGTTTTTTTCTCTGTCTACTTAATGTTATTTTGTTTTTATTAGATACATATGTTTTTTCCTATATGTGAGCGGCGCATTCCTTTTGATTGCGTATTCATGTCCTATCTATAGTAGTTCGATCTTATCTCAATAAAATGGGTGTTATAGAACCTAATAGATGGATTATTTCTCTCTTTTTTCTTTTGTTTGAATATTTTAATTATTAGTCGTTGCGTCTTTTATGTTGTAAAGGTATTTAATCATCTGAATGTTTGGAATTCTTTTGTTACGTTTTTGTTTTGGAATCTAACTAAATTGGGGTTTGATTGCTGTGTTTGAAAGTCATGGATAACTTTGGTAAAATTAATCCCATATGATATAAGCCCATAATGGGAGAATAGGATTAATCCTTATTTTTCAATAAAAGACGGTTCAAGAGCTGCCTTTCAAAAATGGTTTTCAAATATGATTGTTGATTATACTCTTAAATATTATTATAGAGGAAGTAAATAATTATAATTCCAAAGGTACCGCCACTTATGAAACGGAAACACCATATCATATCCTGAAACTATTTATCAATTGTTATGATCTATACTCCAAAATACCCTACTTGATTGCGCATGAGTGGATTTGCGCAAAGAAACCGACTCTAACCATCCGGAGCTTTCGACTATCTATTACGCCGACATTTGGAGAAAAAACCAATCGAGTACTTTTTTTTACGAACACAATACAATGATTTTATTTTTGAAATAATTTCATATTTAACTAAAAAACCGTGGCAAATAAAATTCTGTCTTCACACCAACTAATAAAGTTTAAAATAGAATATCGTACAAAGTATTACTTCTAAATCATTAAGCATGGTTCACATGTTAGGGTAAATGACGTCGTGTTTACATCGCCCCATTTAACCGTATCAAATAAGTTTGCACAACAATCTCTCTTTACTCGATTCGACAGTTTTTTCCGCGATTTTTAACGCGTCCATTCAAACTATTGTCTGTTAGACAATATTGTCTGTACTATGCTTTATACCAGTGTGCTGGCGTGTAAATTCGATTATTTTTATTATACAGATGGCCGCTAATGGTGGTATTTACCCGATTTCTATAAATCACTGTATTGAGAGCATTTATTAATGTTGTTATTTCATATATTCTGATTTATTTTTACGTGAATTTGGATGTCATATATCATTCATGTTTGGTTGAAGATTTTTAATTGAAATTAGCAACTATCGCTTGTAATATTTTCGTTGGCAACTAGGTAATGATGTTCAATCTTATGCAAGTAAATATTGTAAGTATGTGCTTATAAACGATAGACGAAAGCCGCGTGCGCCTCAAAGAGCCATCAGACCACCACGGATGGGGCTCAATAGGGCTGATGCCGATTCGGAATCACGGAGAACCTAACGGGTTACTGTGGCTCCGGCTCGACGTACAGAAGAAGGAACGGGGTGATTTTTAGTCAGCAGTCATTCGATAATTTTCCCCCCTTAAAAAAAACGAATATTAAATAATAAAAATACTTCAATGAAAATTTAAATTAATTGTCCAACTTACCTAAATCTCGAACCTTGATTGAATGAACCTTAGGTAACCTTTCAACAATTAATTTTCCATACACAAACGTAAAAAAGAGACACAAAAATATCAGCTACCTCAGCGGACCTTACATTTTCCCGGCGAATCACAAAAGAATTTTTTAAAAAGCAAAATATTCATAACACCCAACGAAGATTACCGGATACGGGGGTGACATATTAAAAAACCCTTTTTCGAGTGTTAATGCCGTGACAAATGTAGAATTTATGCGGCTGTAGTGGTTGGGAGCCACCCCGCTGCGCAGGCGCTCCTCGCCTTAGGTCGCCCATTATGAGACAAATAAAATAAGTACAGACCTAAAGAAGGCCGCAGACCAGTGCGAAAACACAAAAAAGAATATTTTCTAGTAGAAAAACAATGTTTTTGGAAATTCTTATCTCAAGTTATGACATAAAATATTGTTTTGTTGGGACATTCTGTAATTTACAACGGTCTCAGGGTTGTAAACAAATAAACGGTTTCCTTTTAAATCTGTGTTGTGGTGATTAAAACATTTTTGCGTCATTACTGTTCGAAATGAGGTAATTATTGTTGAAAACTTTTAAGGTTCTTACTTACCGAAAGCTAGCTAGTTTCTTCGTTCATTGTCAATATTTGTAAAGTGATAAAATATTTTCAACTAAGTATATTGCATACTACCGTCGGAACATCACGTACTTACGTTGTTTCATCGTGTGAGTGAGGTTACCAACTGCCCAAACTTGCCTCTCATCCCCAAATTCCAAAAAGGCTGGCAACGCACTTGTAACTCCCATAGTGTTGTGGGTATTCATAGGCGATGCCGACTGTTTACCATCAGATAATCCATCTGGTCGGTTATCCCATAAAAAAATATTATTCTATATCTCAACCATTGTATAATCACCTTAATCAATATAATAATAAGGCCATATATTTATGCCTGGCAGTGTAATGATGTGGTCTGGCATCATCTGGAGAGGCAGACAGGGACATATTAGCGGGTCCCTTGGACCTTCCGACCGACATTGTGACGTCATCACACGGTAGCTGACCAGGTGGCTGATGAGACAGTTCTTATTAAAGATTATAAGAGTTTTTAATTTGAACAAAGTGTTTCACAATTGGTAAGAGAAATATACATATGTATCATCAATGGTTGTACCTATTATTGTTTTATTGTGGTTAAGGTATGTGTCACTATACTTGTTTATATTATACTAGCTACTTCCGCGCGGTTTCACATGCTCTGCTTAGCTCCTATTGGTCGTAGCGTGATGTTTTATAGCCTATAGCCATCCTCGATAAATGCGCTATCCAACACAAAAATAATTATTCAAATCAGACTTGTAATTACGGAGATTAGCGCGTTCAAACAAACAAACAAACTCTTCCGCTTTATATAATAGTATAAGATAAGATCAAAAGCATAAATTCTATTGAAGAATAGTTACTATTGAAAGTAAAGGTATTCTTACCTACTCTCTACAGTTGGTGCAACAGAGGATGTACTTAAGTGCGTAAAGAACTAAATTCAACACTGTTTACTTATTCCAGGTGAGCCCATTCACCAATGCTGCCTTTTCTGCAAATCGCTTGGCCAGCAAGGGAACTGTGGAACAACTCCAGCGATAGACAGTCTGTAGTTCTAATATAATACCTCATTCTCGGTAGTTTTAATATAATACTTAGCCAATACGGTAGTTGACAACTAGTCGAATTCAATACTTTTATCAAAACGTCAAAAACGATATTGTTCTATGAATTTTGTACGATATACTAACTTATGACGTCATCATATTTACGCGTCAAATAGCACATTTATTACTGAAAAAATTGCTAGAATAAATCGAAAATTAAGTATATCGTCTAATTAATGAATGAAAGTGTAATTATTCAATATTTGATTTGATTGAAAAATTAAAAAACATTATTTTTGACCCAGGAAACTTCGGGTTTATTCCACTTTGTTCACCTGGGTGATTTCACCTAGGTGAACAAAGTAGACTTTTTGGAGTCCTCAATTCACCTGGGAATTATTTCACCCAGGTGACATCACCTAGGTGAATTGAGTTGACTCAAGTAGTCTCCTTTGTTCACTTGTCAATTTAATTCACCCAGGTGCACAAAGGCGACTTTTTACTTTTACGTTGTGGACTTATATCACCTACCTTACATCAAGTTTAATAAAAACTTTTAATTTAACATACATTTTAATATGTTCAAATATCAGATTAATGTTGGTCTATTACACATGCAAAAATATATCTCAATTTCTAACACTACGCTAGGAGTTCCAGCTAATAGCTGTACACTGGGTATAATTACGAACGAAATTTTATTTCCACATGTGGTCTGAAAATCCACCTAAACGTTCATTGAAGTGTACCTACTTTGCGGTGCCGCCAAAACTATTTATCTATACTTGTAATAAATCTGTAGAGAGGTCAATTCTGTACACGAAATATATTTTCAAAATAATTATCAGGGGGTGATTGTTACTAAGTAATGCCAATAATGCATACAGTAAAATTTTTGTCTGTCTGCCTGTATGTTCCTTATAGAAAAGACTACTCGACGGATTTTAACGAAACTTGGTTCAATCATTCTTCATACTCCTGGGGAAGTTAAAGTATACTTCCATCACGGTACAATCAATAGGAACAGAGCAGTGAAGAGAAATATTGGGAAAACGGGAAGAGTTAATCCATTTTAAGCTTCCGTCGCGTGTGCAGCCTTATTAGTTAAATCTACATAGAAATCATGTATGACGGAAATATTTTACACAAAATTATCTAAATCATATTTCAGAACAGCATATGTTTATCTTTTATGGTTGACTCACAATAACACGTGTAACCCACGAAAGCTTAGGAATTTCGAGTTTCACCTAGGTGAAATCACCCAGGTGAACAAAGTGGAATAAACCAAACTTCGCAATTTAAACATTTAAACGCATTACTATCCATTTGTTTAACGAGACAACCATGCTTTCCATAACAATTAAATTCATAATTATTCTTAAAACAAACAAACACGACAATGGTACCAAAATCCCTATATTTGCAATCAACGTCATTAATAAGATTCTCTTCACTTGACATAAATCTGTTTTACTTAAGATTTTAAGTTCACACCTAAGCTCTTACTTTATTTACCGTCCGTCAATAAAAATATCAACCTTATTTCCATGTAATAAGAGTTGTTAACAAGTTATGCAGCTGTAAAGTAAAGTTTGTATTCGAAACTAATTTAATTTGCATGTCTTTGTGTTGATTAATAACAAAATGAATTCGTGGCGACATTTTTAGAATATTTGTTCTGACTTCTGACCAATGTTCTGTCAAATTTATTATTTATTGACATGTATATTATTATTCATGTTTTTGGCTATTTTTAATTTAATTTCGTAGGCTGGACAAGGAAAATGTGACTGGGATCTGCTTTATGTAATCTTATTTTATAACTGCTTTTGTTTTTTTTATTCCTGGTTATATATATAAATGTTTATAAATTAAGAACCTTTGTCTTGTAAAGCCATTAAACCATTTCAAATAACACTAAACCCAATGATTTGAAAGAAACGTTATTAATTATAGTCATCAAAATATAGTACTGACCAGGAATTTGTACTTACCAGCAACCGATTGCAAGGTAGCAACTGCACAAACAGAGCAGTCAACTGAAAACCCAAAACGAAAAAAAAATCAAAGAAATTAAAGTGCAAAAATAATCCTTAATCCCTTAATTATAATTACACATTCACGATTCAGGATAAAAAAGGTTTATCATAAACCGATCTGGTAGACCACCAGCCCGCTCTCACGCTACTGATCTGGCACAAAAATGGCATTTTGACATTTACGTCACACTGACACATCCGGAAGCCATCTTGGAATTTTAATCGAAAGCGATGGTATCTGTTAATAAGACATTGTGTCAAGCTGCATTATCTGTGGCCCTTTATGTCGAGGTATTACGTTTTGTATTATAACAATGTAAGTAATTGTTACACTTTTGTTTATAAATAACAAATCGATATGAAGTTTGAGTAGAAAGTTTTATTTGATGTTATGAGTAATGTTAAGTAACTAGTTAGCAATTTGTTTCTATCTATGATTGTGGTATTAGTTAAGAAAGTTAACCTTCTCAGTACTATTATTTATATGACTCTAAAATCCTCATACAAAAGATTATTCTTTGTTAAATGGGGAAGTTTTAACCCTTAGGAGACTGTACAAATGAATCAATAAATAATAGACGCATTGGATTCATTCAGAGTGTTTTACCGCTGATATCTTCTATGTACTTATTTTCGCTTTGCATATCTTAGCAAACAGAGACATCCAAAGAACAAAAACAGAGCACAACCTCCCACTCTACTGGGAAATTTACAACCAGCAAACAGTTTTTAAACCTAACACATCCACTATAACCCCTTGTTATCCCTTTCAGCATCAGTTGCACGAAGGTAAAAACTCAAACAATTCTCGTTTACGACTAACATGAATAACAATCGCTTCACATGTTTATTGTGGCTACTGTACCTGACAATAAAACGGCACACGGACCGACGGACGGACGGACCAACTGAATGATATATAGGCACCAATTTAATTGGTGTCGTAAGTTCGCGGCGGCTCTAATGACGGCTACCGGCGGTCCCGTGTAGACTAATGAAGGGTTAGACTCGGCTTTTGGAGGTATTAGTGTACAGTACATTGTAGGTGATGAACTGTAATTTGTGCGACAAACTTACTTGAAACAACTAGCAAGAATCCGGTATTAGTGCTTTTTGTCAGTTAAATTTTTAACCATATTTTCATTAGATTCCTAAGTCGAACTTCAACACAGATACAGAGGTCATTCTTCGTATTGAGTACCATTGATCTTTATGAAGTCGCGTAACATATCCAGGTTATCCTTTTTAAGCATTCGTATTATCATATTGTTATTATATAACCGTTTCGTAATACTTGTACATCTATCAATATAACTATAGCAAAATACAATAATGTCTGCGAACACCTCTATAGCTTTCTTTCCAAAATCCCTTCTAAACCAAGTTATACCGAACACAATATAATTATTTCAAAGTGTCCATTCTAACACCAACCTGCACGAAACGTTTATATCACTCGGACATATTTATTGTTGCTATAAACCGATTTTAATTAACATTTTGAAAGCGATCATCGCTTCACTGTTTACGATTGATCCAAGCCAATTAGGGTGGCTATGTACATGGTTTGTGAAACACTCCTGCCTTTCTAGTACTTGGTACCTACTTGTGTATTTATTGTTGTAATATTACGTGCAACGTTGAATATTATGTTTTGAAACAAACCGAACAAACGTGCCTATTTATTTTATTTATTCATTTATTCATGTACACCACACAGACAATACACAGAAAAAAAAATATAACAAAACAGAGGTATGTACATAGGTACTGCATATCCCTAATGGAATTTCTTCCTGCAGCCCTGCGAGAGGAGAAATAAATACATCATAATATGACACAGTGTGCAACAACAAAAAAAAACAAACACACAAAAAGAAGACAGTGAAAACTTAAACTAATAATTAAAACTACTTACAGACTAACCAAGATAAGACAATAAAAACATAGAAAATAAATACATATAGGTACTTATACATATAATATCCAACAAAATACACCCTAATGATTATTTTTATGGAATAAGTCGGCAAACTAGTTGATAGATCACCACCATCAGGTGATCGGTCTGCTTGTTTAAGCAATCGACTTTGCCCATGGAGACCTGGAACACCAGAGGCGTTACAAGTGCATTACCGGCCTTTTGTGGATTAGGAATGAGGATTGTTGGGGATTCAGGGTTCGGAGAGATTTGGATTTAACTCTCACAACGGTTTCCTGTAAGGTTGTAGTATCACTCCGGTCGAGCTGGCTCATTCTAGCCGAATCATGGCTCTTCAACACTTAAAAAGTTTGCTTCAGTATGTGTTAGAAAAAAATGTGGTTCTTTTCTTTTTTAAAGTAAAACATTGCCCCACACTAGGATTGTCTCCTGTGTCGTGGGTGCGTTTACAAACATACAAGTACATATACACATGACACCCAGACCCGCACCAACAATCTGTGGATCACACAAAGAGTTGTTCCGTACGGGAATCGAAGCCGCGACAACCGTATACCCAATAATACTGTATGCCCAATAACTAGGCTCCTTTTGAAGGTTGGTATATATGGATTTGTATTTCAAAATCATTTATTTCTAAATTAATCTTCAGTCACTGGGCATTAAACCCTTCATTACCCACAGCTTGACCATCGAACTTTACTTTATACATTTCTAAAATACTTAGAAACCAATTAGTAATTCTAAGAATAGTTCTAAGACTTATTCCTAAAGATCTAAAAGCAGGTACAATTTGAATGCCTGAGTATTATAGGCTATCTAAATTAGACCGACACAAAATAGGGTTTTGGGGGGTGATGTAGGGTGGTATCAGGGTTGTATTTAGGTCTCTACTCCCCCTACCTCCCACAAACTATTGAGGAGGACTTAGCCAATATTATTTGTTAATAGTTTATTGATTTTGATAATACTGTTTATTTATTTTTTAATGGTTTTGTTTATAGGATTAAAATGTAGTTGTATGGTTGTTGATATACTTTTTTTTATAAGTTGCGAGTTTGACTTTAGGTTCCAAATGTGATTTAATGATTGATTAAAGTATGTATCTTGAACTTTTGAAGTGTGGGAGAGCCATGCTTCGGCACGAATGGGCCGGCTCGACCGGAGTAATATCACAGCCTCGCAGAAAACCGACGTGAAGCAACGCTTGCGTTGCTTGAGGAGGAGGTTACCGGAGGCCCAATTACCCTCCCCTTCCCTAATCTCCCCAATTCCTGAATCCCCAACGATCCTCAAACTCCTAATCCCCAAAAGGCCGGTAAGGCACTTGTAACGCCTCTGGTGTTCCAGGTGTCCATGGGCGACGCCGATTGCTTACCATCAGGTGATTCGTCTGCTCGTTTACCGACTTATGCTTTAAAAAAAATAAAAAATATGTATATTGATATCACGCTTTTTATCCCCGAAGGGTTAGGCAGATTTACGGCACTTAATGCTATTGAACCTATTGCCAAACCGTGCACAATTTAAAAGTCCGTGCTACTATTGAGATTTTTTTTAATGCTGTAATATCTATTTGCCTGTCCCAGGAAATCGAACCCGAGACCCCTTGCCCAGCAGTCGCACTTGCGACCATTCGGCTAACGAGGTAGTATGTATACTATTATTTATTAATTAACCTATATATGAAAATATTAAGCAAATAACTATTATTTAGTCGGCACCTAGCCATTGTTAGCTTTTTTATTATTAATATCAAAATTGATGGTATGCTAAACTTGATTACAAAAAAATGTATAACAGGTTTTTATAGCGACGCTATACCGACAAAGTTTATTAAAATATACAATTTTCATATCATTTCGTTTCATATTACCATATCTTAACGCCTACATTATAACAGGGAGGTCTAGCAAATATTTAACGAAAACGACAACCCATTAACTGTATCTACTAAAAACTAACAACAATACAAATCATAAAAATACAATCATAAAAAAAACATCTCAAAATTTTACATATTATAGCGACCACAGTCATAATTTCATCTAAATTTTTACATAAACTGGACCGCATATTGACCATTACTAATAAAAATTTAATGTTACCATTAATTGTTACAAAAAGTCGGACATTCCTAACATAACACCCACTATAAGAAGAAGAGACCAGTCAATAGACGGGTTAAAACGAAACAAACTTACATTTGCGGGCGGAAAAAATAGGAACTAAAAAGGTCTTAAACAATGACAGTGCAACAAAGCTCTTCGACGAAGAAACTAGCGACGTTATAAACAGCATTTTTAACTTTGTCGATATTTTGTTAACGATACCCAATGACGAGTGTGGCGAATCGATAAAAATGTAGAATATTATCATCGGTATGTAGATGAATGTATTCGATTTAATTTGAATCGATTTGATGAAGTAATTAATCGTTGATTTGAAATGTTTCTGTCGGAAGCAACTGGTATTACACCTACCTTCTGTTCTACGTAATTTAATATATGGACGTAATTCTAGTAGCACGGAAAACTTCATAAGAGGTTTATAACACCATAACACCATGGTTTTCGTTAGAGGTATGAATTACGAACCTTTTGCTATCTTCTATGGCGTCACAATCTTGGCAGAGTAGTGTTGTGTAGGTGATCTCAACGGACATTCCGTTCCTTTTACTCTTTGAAATGATTGACAAAGAATCAGATACACAGACATAAATATAAGGATTAGAAAAAATTAGAGAAATTATTTTCTTAACGTCCTCCAACTAATAAAAATTATATTGAACACAATACACCGGTTTTCTCAGTCGTACTTATGATTGCTAGGCCTACGATTCAGTCATCATTAATCAGTGTAAACATTCGGAAATCCCAAGCAAATCCACGACACCTTACTAGTTATAAAGTTACGAATTCAAGGACACACTGCGGTTTGTTTTGGCGTTAAAATAAAAAGTCCAAATGAAAAGGGTTGTCATTTTTAAAGTAGGATAGTAAACGATTTATGGGTTATGGTCGGTTGGACCGGATTATAATAATTCCGTCATTAGCCATGGTTTGTGGAGAATGGGTTAGGAATGTCGGCGAATCATCTTCTTGGGATAGAAGTGATATTTTTGCAAACAGAAAAAAGCCAAGATAATTAGATATCCAATGGTGTAAGTTACGCATAAGATTTATGGAGGTTCCTCGATCCGTGTAAAACAAGAAGCTCTCAGTATTTTAGAGGTTGGAGATTGTGAAGAAGATAACGAAAGGTTTTGTCTTATTATGAGAAAATACGAATCAATTAGTACTCCTGAAGAAGATACAGTTTTTAATACAACTATACTGATTATATTAATGTGACAACTACTTATAAAAATGTAATATTATGACAAGTGAAAGATGACAACATAACCATAAAACTTGATTATTATATTGGAGAAATTAAATTTTAATCAAAAAAATGATGCAACAGATAAAATTCTTATAGATATGGATATCAAAGAAACAACAGCACATCATGGACACATAGCTTACGACATTTTACTGCACCGTGACGATACTGAACAAATGAAAAACAAAACAAAAGTCCAAGAAAAGATACAAACTTATAAATCAGTTGACACAAGCGGTCATGCTACATGTGATGAATTATTGGTCTGTCGCAAACCGAATGATGGAATGAGACAAATATGTTTTTGGACCAATTCTGACAAATAATTGTGCCTTTGAGATGCAGAAACACTGGACACAGACAGAAATATAGTTAGCAATATTTCTTCTTGACTTGAAATACATATTTCTTTGGATATTCCTAAATACGGTCAAGGAGTAATTAGTCTTTCGACACGGTTTGACAGTGTCAGTCTATCAAGTGCAGGAAGAGGTTGGCGAAGAGTTGAAGAATGTGATCATAAAGCTTGGACAGTTTAGATTGATTTATATAATTGTGAAATACTAGAAGTTATTGTAAAAGGTGTTACATTCTTTTCATGAAAGTGATAAGTTTAACTTAACTTAAAGTCACATCGCACACATCTAGCATGTGAGTATACGTGGAAAAAGCACTGAAGCTTTAGAAATAAATAGTTATAATGCATTTGGAACCACAAATATTTCTGATTTGTTTGTTAACTAATCTGTTTTCGTCATTTACATTTCTAGCAGTACTTTTAGCATCACTGCCGCATTAACAACTACTTCAATCTCATCATGCACAACCCAATTTAAAGTTATTAATCACGATTTTTTGTAACTACTGTTTTAAAATTAATTACTTATTTAAGCCATTCAAACACCAACATTCACCACATCAAGTTACAAATTATTACAAATGTCCCGCGCTAATGTTACAATTTGTGTCAAGTACTGATCGTATGTCTTGTGGAGGACAAAAAGCGTAACGAATCAGAAACAGGTAGGGTAACAAAGACAAACACGTATAAATCAGACGATCATACGGTGTCCGATGAATTATTAGTCTGTTGTGAGATAATGGCGGCGTAAGACAAAGATTTTGAATGAAACGGACTTTTGATGAATTGGTTCTGTATGTGAATAGACGTTGTGCTGTTGAATTGGTAACAAATATGACAGTTAGTAATGAAATGTATTATAATAATAATATTAAACTTGGGACAGTCTTGAATCTTGGAAATAATTACTTCTCTGTGAAAGTATTTAGTTGAATTTATGTACGATTCCACGTAAATTTTTAAGAGAGTAAGTAATACTCTGCAATAAATAGCAACCATATTTGTATACTCCATCAATACTTATATATTATCCGCTTTTATAATATGATTAATCTACTAAATCAAAACCATTTTCTTCTTCACATTGTTTATCACAATCAGTGTGAATATCAAGATCATCGTAAAACTCATAAATAATTTTACGGAACCCAGAATTATGACAAAGAGGCGGTCGGCCGCGTCTTTTGTCAACATCGGCCTCTTTATCAGCTACATCTTAAAAGCTGATCGAACAATAAGTGAATCTTAAGCGGTCGCGTTATCAACGCTATCACGGATACAGTCAGGTGTGGTTCTGATGCTGCACTCTGTTATTTTATTATTTATTTTATCATTTGTTTCATTTTCTGCGTAATTAATCTTTGTGTCTTTTTGTTAGTCTTTAGTTAGAGATCATGTTGATTTTAGGTTTATTCAGTTTTAAATTGCATTACTTTATCTTAATTAAATCTATGAAGTACTTTAATCCCTTTTCTTCGTCTTCTTTTAATTATGCAATTTCATTAAGAATATCCATAGGTCTATTAATTAAAGGAATTTATTTCTCTCAAAAAGGTGCATACATAGAAACATAATATCACTATTTAAGTTACATAAGGTTCAACCTTTGTGAGAGCTGGAGTCTATACTGGGTTCAGGACCTGTATGACAGATCTCCAGGCTCACACCCGATGTCACATTAATATAGTAATTATAATGCAATAGAATACAAGCATTAAAAGAAACAAATTCCGTGGTCTGAGGGTAGACCAACACCAAACCAGAGTGGATTATATGAGAATGGATGATGAGAATGTGTTTGTCAATTGTGAAAATGTATGTACAGTGTGTGAGTGTGAGTGTATCTGATAGGTTTATTAATTGCAAGTTACCTTTCACATTCTCAAATCACGATGGTCAATGATCAGTGAAACCTACCATTAACAAGATCAAAAGTGTTCCCGCAGCCGCACTGTCCCACCCAGCCTTTATAATAACATTATTCCCGTAAATATTTTGCGTCGATCGCAACATTAAGATTATGACGGTCGTGAGATGTACCGATACTAACCAATGACAATCGATTTTATTTCCAAAACAATTGTGAATCGATACATTGACTCGGTTTGGTGTTATATTGTTTCGTAAAAAATCTGTTTTATCAATTCTCTTTATAAGCATCTTTCGGTTGATGTAAAAGGGTCTAATCGGGTTTATTATACATCTTCATTATCTCGCTCAATAAGAGGTTTATTTCTCTTAATGATTTTAGATATGATACCTATTGACATTGATATTTTTGGTATATCCACGACTGAATCTATTATGATTTGCTTTATAAATGCTGACTACTTTACCGGCCTAAATGTAATAAATTAAAGGTAGTATCAACCTAAGCTGAACGTGAGAATTTTCTTAAAGAAGACATCAAGAATATTTTGATGGAAATAATCAGAGTAATAGACATCAAGTATGAACTTGAAATGACTAAAAATCCAACGGTATACTCAAAAACAGATTCCCAACCGTATAAAAATCGGATAAGACCTTCTATTCTTTTTAAATCACGCCATAATAAACACTCTTATTGTGGTTAAATAAGTTTGAAATCCTAACATTTCTGATACGGGATTTTCTTTTATTTCTTTTCACTGTAGTGCGAGGTTTTATAAGGTGAACTGTTACCAAAAAGGTTGAATGCGTCTATAGCAAGTATTGTGGCACTTCGGGCAGTGATCAAACGACAAAGACGCTTAAAAATGTACTCTAATACACCAAGTTAAAATTTCACCTCAATTCGAGCTCTTTGAATTTTATTGTGATCAATATAGAGTTGGTTTTCAATTGGATTTTTGATTGTAGAGTTGGATTAGAGGGAAAAAGTTGTGGCTCTCATGATAATGTTATTATTTGAGGCTTTGGAACGAGTGGGCTGGTGGTCATACACTATTCTATTGGTAAAGAAGTTGGGAAGTTCCTATTGTAATAAAAGCGGCCAAGTGAGAAAATGTTAGATCCAAATGGTTCTTGATATGAAATTGGATGATGTCATGGCAATCGATAAATTCAGTTACCAATGAAGTGTGTCTGTAAGTATATATACAAGAAAGAAACATTTTGAAGAGTTTATGCATAACATCTTACATGTTTGGATGACTGAAATGGACTGTTGTAAATTAGCACATTTCAAAAATCACAAATACGTACCTAATAGTTAACAAAAGAATGATAGGCATGAATTATGAAGTCTAAAAAAGTAAACTATTAATAGATAGATATATGTACATTTGCTTACTAGAGATAGAATTTTGACACATTTTGTATGGAGCTCATGACAAAATTCTATCTCTTGTAAGCTAATCTACAGATAGATAGGTTGTTGAAACTGGCTGTTAAGGCATAACCAATCTGTCTTCAAATAAAAACTACAACATATAGGTACCTCCTTTGGGTCAAAAGTCAAGATGAAGGTGAAGACGGTACCCTAAACATTATTAGTTAAGCCACACAAACATTTTGTTGCCCACGTCAAGATTAAAGTATAAAGTTGTGTATTGACTAGGAACGCCTCGCTTTGTATGTGACACCCAACCGACTCAAAAAGCGGATAATTTACTTATGAAAAACTTTCAAAGAACATTATCATTACTTAAGTGTCCCCTAGTCTGGTTGGGTTAAATTATGATTTAATTTGGAGAATTTCGAAGTAAAATGTTTATAAATTAGGGCTAAGTTTTTCAAAATGTGTGTTAGGTGTGGAATGTTGGTTTAGGATTGTTGTTGAAATGTGGGAATCTGTGTTGATGTGTTCTGTGGTCATAAGATTGGTAGTTCAGTTGAAATTGTGTAACGTAACTTATCAATTTGAGTAATACTGACGCCCAGAAGTTCACACAGTTATCGATACTTAAGAGATACATACAACAAATAAGCTAGTTCAATGTCTTTTTATTAAATGTCGACCGAACTTTTTTCATACACGTTTCATCTGTATTAGATAAAGACATTCAACTTATAACAAAATCAGAACAAGAAAATCGAAACTAAAAACCATTTAAAGAAATCGTTGACATTACTCAAAACCGGGACTTGATCCCTCCCCGCGGCCGCATTCCTTCGAGACTGCGCAGACGCACCGTCGCCTTACACACACATACAAGAACAGGGAGGCAGTTCGATGTTTGAATTTGATTTTGGAACAGCAATGTGATTGGTTCCTCGTTGTGACTCATAAAGATAAGGTTTATTTTATGTCGTGGGCTCAGGAACTTGCATCAAATTGGTGTAAATCATATAAAATGAGAATTATGAGTGTTGGGTTTGTAGTCGGTTCTTTTAAACCTTTATTGGTGTAGTATAAATAGATTTATCTTACCTCTATACAACGCGAAAGTGCTTAGAAATGTTTTTAGGTAAGTACTTACTATTTCATAAAAATATTGAACCAAGTTACTCCAACCTAGAATAAAAAACAACTGCTTTTTATTCCAAAACCAAAACTTTGACACATTCAACATTGACAAAATAAATAAACACAACACCTCCAAGACATCAAAAGCAACACTGGACAATATACAAAATTACGATGACAAAAATAATTTCACACATTTACACAACGAACAATTTATGTAGCAAAAATTGTATGCAGTCAATAACTTAGTAATTCATACATTAATCCTTATAAGTTTCACGTGTATTGTGCTTGGACACAGGACGCCTACGACATTCGCATAAATATGCATTCACACGCATAATTCCCGGGTCGCCATGTCGACATAAATATGAAGAGTGCTTTAGAACTCTGCTAAGTTCAAAGTATTGAGGTATTTCTCGTTTAGTGGTGAGATTTCGTCCAATTTTAAGTTAATTTGGTGAATAATCAGATGAGGTTTCTTTCTAAAAATGATAAATGGGGGATAATAAGTCAAAACATCTTTAAGGGACATAAATGACCCTTTTCCGACCATGAAAAATTTGCTCTATTTAACACACAGACTCGCCAATGATGGCTCTATTCACCTTTGTAAATTTCACAGTAACCAAATGCCACTGTTAACAAAAATGGTGGACAATACACACTTTCGCATACAAAACGTTTATAATGGAATTCTCGCTAAATTCGCACCAAACGCCCGCAGTGTCGCCCAAACGCGTGAAATTATACAACAATGGCCTGTAATGATCCTTTACAAGTGAAGAAATAAAAATAAATACACAAAACATTATTCCTGATATATTTTTCTGGTGCCATGCGAATTTGAACCCTATTTTTAAGGGCACAAAACGTGAATTTACGTTTATTTGTCAGCTAAACTGCATTGACAATTTTGAGCGTTTGACAAACTTAAGTTTGGCAATGAAAAACTCGGCGGTGTCCTTATAACAATAGCTTAAGTTCCAAAATACTGCAGCACCAAGATTATTGACTACAAAATGGTATAATTTTTCCACACCTTTCCTAGTCATTACAGCTAGATCTGCGGGGTGCTTTACCGATTGTTTTGGGAACATTTCTGGATACGGCGATTTGTGTCGTTTGTGTTACAAAAATAAGGTATTGTTGTACAAAAGGGTGGCTTCCTATCGTACGGTGTTTAGTTTTGTGGCCTACCCCATCAAATGCGGGCGACATCAACTCAGCGGGTTGACTTTAGTCACAAATTGTTTGTATTGTATAGCATTTTTACTAATACTCCTAAACTATTGTTGATCAGTTTTACGATATGGAAACTGCATGTTGCATTTCTATTTAAAGAAAGTTTATTGTTTGGTTTTGTGGAAGGTGCGCCATCTTTTGTGTGTATTTCGTCATGGTCGTCTGTCTCGGTTTAAAACAAGACCTCCATTATTGGTCACCATTCTGTGGAACCGTATGTGGTTTGGGTATTACTTATTCCGAAAACTTTTAAATGGTAATCACCATTAGACGTTATTGTCATTTATTTGTTGCATAGTTTAATAAGTTCCTCTTAGAGAAGAGTAACAACTTACAACTTAGAGTAATTTAATATAGACTTAAGAAGGAAGAGATACATTGATAGATGAGATATATGCATATGCAATAGCATACATTGCATAAATTGCTATCACGTTACTTAATCCACCATTCTTAAAAATAACTATAGTGTTGCAGATTGGTGGTATTTCGTTTTTTTATATTTGATGGGCCAACGTTTGACCACTATCTTGCCTGGTAGTAAGCGATGATGCGGCCTACGATGGAGCATGTCTGCTCATAAGCAACCTATTCACTTGTATTTTCTATCAAAGCCTTTATTAGATCGCTGATAATTTTTTAACTCTTTCATTTGAAGACCTTATACATAGACAGGCTACCAACCGCGTCCAGAAAGCCTAAGAACCGTGAAATATATCTTCTGTAGTAACTATCTAGAAATAGTCCGATCTGCACTTCCTAAAGTGGATTGGTAGATTACGCTTATTATATCATTGAGTCCGTCCATGTATTTTTATTATTTGCATTAAGGTAAATCTATTATATGAATTGCTGTTCATTGGTCACACTAAAATTTGAAAACGGTTAGAACGATTTCGCTAATTTTGGTATTTAATTATTTGTAAAAGTCCAGGGAAGGTTTAATACGTGGGAAAAAAATTAGAGGCCTTGCCAGGTCAGCTAATAAGCTAATAAAACTTGTATAAAATATACAGATCACTTTCCACATACCCATACAACCAACGCCTCAAAAGCAGGTGTACTTTACGATTAGCCAAACAAAGCATTCCTACAACAATTAGTTCAACAATAGTCGCGCGCGCAGATCCGAAGTGTGCATGCGCAACGTGTGGGACAGTTCCATTTTATTAATCGCTTTGATGTGATTTATTTCCTGAATAGTTATGTGTTTGTATTTCTAAAGTTGTATTATATTTAAGGGCTAGCTTTTGACAGAGAATTTATGGACATTTTTGAAGTAATGGTTGCTTGTCTTATTAGTTAAATGAACTATAGTAGAGCTGTTGCCCGCGACTTCGTCTTTCTTTCAATCTTACTTTCTTTGTTTCAATTTTACAAAATAAAGTGGCCTATGTTACTCCTTAGTAGATCAGCTACCTGCCAATAAAAGTCCCGTCAAAATCGGTCTAGTCATTCCACAGATTAACCAGTACATACAGACAAAAATGAAAAAAATATTATTTTGTTATATGTATCGTATGTTCATATAGTAGAAAATATTATTTAGTAAAAAGTAGTTATTTAAATATTACAAACAGACACTCCAATTTTATTTATCTGTATAGATAAGCTCGTTTCTTAATGTTTTTTGAAATGATTGTAATTATCAATATTTCTACATAGGTACAAGTGAAGTTTTAGGAGTATACCAGGGCGCAGATCTGTGACCAATGCGTTTATTAATGGGCTTATAGGTATCCGATGTGAATAGACCATGTAGCACAACAAATTAAAAATATATACATATAAGTATATCTTTGGCCGCCTGCCTCGTTGGCCGAGTGGTCGCAAGTGCGACTGCCGGGCAAGGGGTCTCGGGTTCGGTTACAAGATACTACTGGGTTAGAAGAAGGTGGTGAAGATATTACTGGGTTTTAAAAAAAATCTCAGTAGTAGCACGGAGTCTGGAATTGCACCGCTATGTTATGTAAGTATATCTTTTTCACAGAAATTCACTATACACAAATAAAAATAGCGTACAACCTTACGAATACCACGTAAAAATCTCACAGGCACAATGAAATTTAACAAGCAAGAATAAAATATCGACCACGAAGTACCCTGGACAGTAACCAACATATCTTGACCTCCTCTTCAACATAGATCTTGCTCAATCCTAGCTCAATTTAAATTGGGCTTTGCAATACCGTAGATGGACCATTTTAACTTGACCTCTGCTGCAGTACTTGGAATAGTTCCATTAATGTCAATTCAAATTGGATGGGGAGGACGAAGCTTTGCCTAAAGATGTTATTTACTTCTGCCAAGGTTTTTCTTACAATTGGAAACGGCCGATTCGTTGCAAAATATAGATCGTCTCTTGAGTGTGCTGGGCATCGAAGATAGGATGTTTGTGATTGTTTAGTTGTTAGAAATAGATGCCATAGACTGGAAAAAATAATCTATAACTTGACCGGCTTTCAATTTTACATTTTGTGTAAGTTATTATTGTAAAAACAACATAACATCACGCCTTTTATCCCCGAAGGGGTAAGCAGAGGTGCACATTATACCACTGTACAATGTAACACCCACTTTTCACTATTTATGTTATGAGTCCCATGTAATAGGGGGTGAACCTATTGCCATATACCGGGCACAATTCCGGACTCCGTGCTATTACTGAGAATATTTAAAAAATCCAGTAATACTTTGCCCGACCCGGGAATCGAAACCGAGACCCCTTGCTAAGCAGTCGCACTTACGACCAATCGGCCAACGAGGCAGTCATTGTGGGAACAACTGCTCTACTAATAATATAGTTTAAAAAAACTATGGGTTACTAGACCACATTCATTATGATTTATACGGATTTAGAAGGAATAGAAAAGAAGTACCGTATACTACACACAATTTTGTATCTACGGTCTACATACATGATCTAGAAAAAGTATAATATTTTTGTATTTATTATATGACATTCAGCGAACAGAGATCCACAGAGGTATTGTGCCGACATCGGCAGGACATTTACATAAAAATATATTTCACATCAACCTGACCTTTTCTCGAATAGACCTTTACTTTTGGGACCAGATGACCTTTATTCCCGTTGATGTAACTGTTTTTGATACCCTTAGATTCATAGACATCACTAAAAATCTATTTTACATTATGTAAAACACACAATATGCTGATATATTTCGCCTCTGCCTTGTTGGCCAAATCTTTGTTGCGACTGTTGGGCACTCGGTTTTGATTCCCGGATCGGGCAAAGCATTAATGGGCTTTTTAAAAAAATATCAATATTATAGTAGCACGGTGTCTGGATTTGTGCCCGGTATATGAAAATAGGCTCATAGAGCCATTAGTATTACATGGGACTCGTAAAATAATTAGTAAAAAGTGGGTGGTAGTACAGTGGCATTAAGTGCCGTAATGTGTACTTCTACCTAAACCGTTCAGGGATAAAAGGCTGATGTTATGTTATGATATTTCGCCTCCTTGATTAGCAGGAGAAACAATATTGAACTCATTATTTAGTTACATCTTTATGACAATGAATTTAGATCGAATTGAAAGTCCAGAATCTTTATTTATCTTAAAAACATAATTATAACAATAGAAGTATTCTATAAAGAGTTTGACTACGTATATATTTAGAAAAAAAAAAATAACAGGAACTGTTTGCACTGTTTACACTTCAGTTTCGCTTACAAACCTTCACAAAAGCGATTCCTGCAACAATTTCGACAGTCAAATCACCATACATTACCAGGACCGCATGATTTTGAGTAGATTTTTGATAGAATCAACAGTGGGCCTCAGTGGAGTGGTGTCGCCGTCTCGATAATGTCCTCCCCTCTTATACCCGTTTGAATACGAAGTAAAATTCGGTTTACCAAAGTTCCCGTTTTCAATTCAACGCCGGAAAAGTTATAGATTGTTATTTTGTAAAGGGTTTGTTGGTAGCGGAATTTTTTTTAGTTCTCTTTCCACTGTGATACCCGTGGAGTCTGTTTTCGTTTTTCATTTTTGAGCTGACGGAGGTGTAGGAATTATTTTGGTACCTATTCTGTTTGGTACAATCCGTTTACAGTAACGTAGTCTGTGCCTCTGTGGTCAGAACTAGATGTCGAAAGGTACCCGTAACTAAGATGGTACTTTTTGTAGTTTTAGAATAATTGAGGCCAGATTTTGTCTCTTTTTGTCTTTGTTGAAATATAAAAAGTCTTTAAATCTAAGGGGATTAAGTCTGACTCATTGTTCATGAGACTTCATAGACTAGAAATAACGATGATATTATCAGCGAAATTCCTGGTCTCACTGAAATCCCAAGTAACAAACAACATGTAATTAGGCGCTCTACACTACAGTCATCAAAACCTGTAACATCTCTTGAACACGTTTAACCTCACGTCTATGAAAGCAACTGAATCAAATTTATGAGCAGATCATTGTCTCACAATCACATTTAGACGTCACTAAAACGCATTCCCAGTGTACTAAATCACTCGTTTCATTAAAATAAACAGTTTTTGTACCTCAAAGACCGTTGTCTATACCTTTAGCGGGACATAAACTTAATAACAAAACACACTTGACATTACATCCATAAGCCACACGCGGAGCCTTTAATAAAATCCACCAAATCAACTAAACTATCAAAGAGAAGTAACCCTTCTTTTACAGAGCTCAACTTATACTGGTCACAAAAGTGAATTATAATGTACATTGTTATCACGTAGGCCGAGACGTCGTTACAAACAATAAAAGTAATTTTTACGAGTGGCAACCCCTTCGTTAATAAATTAAAAAGTTAGCTAGGGCTGTGAAACAATGCCACTTCACCCTGTAAGCCAAAGATCTAAGTTTTGTCGCCCTAAGGTAATAAGGGTGGATAGGACTGCTATAAATTAAGAACTAATGAAAATCCCTTTGAGGGGTTATATTCATTCTATTTTATAAATGAAACCAAACCCAATTGTAATAGTACAGCCATTGTAATTGACTGTTTCAGAGAAAACTTGCCAAATAGCTTGTTCTGTTTTCTTTCTGACATTTCTGTGTTCATTGCTTCGTTAGATGGCATTTCTGTTATGGTTTTTACGATTTAAAATTGTACTGTAAATGAAAAATAAAAAAGTTTGTTATAAAAGACCGGAATGCTTAATATTTTAATTGAATTACCCTGAAAATTACGTAGTCAACCAATCAGATAACGCTTGAACTACTATCAATGTTACTTTCTATGGAATAATCGAATGTAGGTATTATGTAGGAAAATAAAGAAAGGTCTTAAGCTGATTCTATGGAAGCATTTTTCAAATTTTTAATTGAAGAACGAACCATACGAAGTGGTCATGTTATACCATAGACAATACAATACTGTAAGAAAAACTGTTATTTAATCAAAAGTATACTTTTAAACTAAAGTTCCGTAACATTCCCCTTTTCTTTAACAACCCTAACAATACTGACATCTGATTGGGTGCATACAATTGTCAAGTACCCCCAAATTAATTTTTGAGAACAAAATCTATTAGCGAATGGTGCTTTTTTCTTCACATTGTTTAGGGTTGTCCCATAATTTACGCGAAACTCGATTGAAGTCGTTTTTAAACGCTAGGGCGGCGAATGCGTGTAGAACACACAAAACAATTTGCGTTTACAATTTAGATAGGCAGTCTTTATTTCGTTGTAGTCAAGGTTGATATTTCTGTGAATTTTAGTGGTTGGGGTTAGTTTATTAGTTTGTAAATCCGTGTTTTCTTGTCAAGTCTATGATTTATAGTGTCCAATTGTCTATAGTAGAATGCGTGTAAAGAGAATATTTCTATTTGTATCGTTATCCATTACTTTTTGTGTTGCTACGTGCGGGTTTACGTTTAATTCGGTATTGTTGGCGATGGCATTTATTGCATTGAATTTATGGCCGCTAAAGGGTTTTTTTGGTTTGCTAGATGTGTTAGGCTTTTAGATGATTTTACAGACTTAATGTGTGATCTCAAAGAGGTGTTATATTCGTGACTCTGTGGCGTTAAAATTGTTGAATGATTACGAAACTGTAGAAGCAAATATAGACGATAGAACTAGTATCAATATCAGTTAAAACATTATAATGTTTATAGTAAAAATCGCGAGTCAATCGCGTGAAAATACTGAGAAAAGTTTTACTAGTTTCGAACTACAGATGAGTTCTTCCTCATGAGCAGCAGAGCAACTCCCGTTTTTAGTTAATTTAATATATCTCACTATAGTTATTATAAAAACATACCACGATAATATTATATTTCGTTCGGCGTTCCATATTTTATACAGAAGCGTTTGTTTTTCAATATAAAACAAAAGGAAATTAAATTTATAATTTAAAAAGGCGTACTATTTACTTGTAAGCCATTTACTTTATTTACAATACAATAAAAACCTATTTACTAACCATATTTATTGTCGTTTCATTATAGACTCATAAAACATATGAATCAATAGATAAACAAGAAATACAAATGATTTATAACCAACAATAAAAAAATATGTTTTCAATTAAAAATGAAACATATTTACAAGTTATTAAAAAACAAAATAGCTACAAACAAAGCGTTTTACCGGCGATTCGCAAACACGGAGCTCTATTGTTTCGTAAAACATCAGCTGTGTACATCGGGGCACAATAAATGTAATACCCCATTCCGTATTCATATAGGATAATCCACACAATAAACCCTGTGTGCCACGATCAAAATAACTATAAAAATACAATAACCAGCTT
Organism: Spodoptera littoralis; assembly: GCA_902850265.1. Classification (NCBI taxonomy): domain Eukaryota; kingdom Metazoa; phylum Arthropoda; class Insecta; order Lepidoptera; family Noctuidae; genus Spodoptera; species Spodoptera littoralis. The sequence continues at coordinate 1,386,438 of LR824536.2, read as the reverse complement.
ATTCGTGTACCCTTAATATGTCCGCCAGTGTACACGAGCAGGACAGTGATATAGGAGTAAAAGAGGCAGCTGACGAACAAACGCATTCAACTTTTGACTCAATAAATTTATTTGGTCACGGCTTTTCATGGTACTCGATAGAAAAGCCTTTTTTAAAGTTGTATTTTAAGCGAAATTTATATTATTTTATAATAGGTTTAGTTATTGTTAGGTTTTATTATGTGATGAGTGAGGCTTCAGGCTGGTAATCTATTGTACGGATGGTACTGATGTGTTTTATTTCAATGCAAACTTAAAGTACCTTCTATCAGCTACACCTACTTACTGAAATGGCATTTGATGATTATAAGTATTCTTACGATAGAGCTAGATGAAATAACGTAGAAAAAGATTCTTGTGGTCAATTTTAGTATTCTCATATTTCTCGATAATACTTGCTATACTGAAATGATTTCTATTCACAACACATTAAGATCATATTTCAGGAATGATATTTTATGATTTCAGGCGACAATCAGGATTGCAACAAAAAAAAAAAGAATTTACATTCCATTTTTCACAATTTTAAATTAAAACCGATTCCAAAATGGCGGCGCTTTGTCAGCAATTAGGTGAAGTGTACCAAAAGACTTAATCCCATTGGTACATTGTGAATACAATTATAAAGAGTATTTGTGCTTTGTTGTGCTAATAAAATGTTTCAACCATTGTGTAGGGAATTGGGTCATGTTTGATACGACTACAATGACGGCTTACGTAATATCAACGTAGGTGTAGTTGGTTATTAAAGAACATATTTCATGAATAAAGAATATTTTTATCGACAGTGTATTTACTTGGAGCACTTTGATCTGTTTTTCGTTATTAAATGCTGTTTGTGATTGATTGGTCTGTTTTTGGAACATTTTTAGGAATCGTGGGTCGATTGATATGCCTGAAGATTTATTTATAGAAAAGTATTTTGGGTACATTTATGGCTAGACTAGGTATTCTTCGAAGTCTTTTTTAAAGTTCTCCTCCATAAGTGTATCATAGTTTTATCTAAAATAACATAACATAACATCACGCATTTTATCCCCGAAGGGATAAGCAAAGGTGCACTTTATGCCACTGTACCTCTACAATGTAACACCCACTTTTCACTATTTATGTTATGAGTCCCATGTAATAGGGGGTGAGCCTATTGCCATATACCGGGCACAATTCCCAACTCCGTGCTACTACTGAGAATTTTGTAAAAACCCAGTAATACTTTGCCCGACCCGGGAATCGAACCCGAGACCCCTTGCTCGGCAGTCGCACTTGCGACCGCTCGGCCAACGAGGCAGTCTGTCATTGGGTGTACCTACTTAATATTTTATCAAAATATGAAAATACCACATTTATAAGATTGCCTTATTTCAGTAATTAAAACAATTTCACATAACATCGTCAAACTAAAGAAGAGGATGAAAAACAGAAACATCGTAAAATACGAAAACATGACAAATGATCAAAATATTCCATCAAAAAAAAAGGAATCAACAAATCCCATCCTACTAATAACATAACTATCTATAACACAGTCGAAAAAAACTGTCATTTTTTATGACGTCACACAAAATGTCGGCCGGTACATCTGCCCTTTATCGTCTTCGATCTAAAGCCGTGCTTAGCGAAAATACTCATTTATCTTAAATACGATCTGTATGTTCCCTAATCTGTTCTTTGTACGTTTGTCTGTTTGTTTTGTATTGGGGATGTTTTGTGCAATTAGTTGATAGTTTATTGTGATTGCACGTCAGGGATTATCGATGTTAAGTTTTGAGGTTAGAGTCAATTGATTTTGAAGTTTTGGCGCATTAAGTTATGCTACAAGTGTTACGTTATGTTGCTGATATATTTTAGATTTATTTTCCATAAATAGATAGACTAGATATTAAAAGTACAAAATTTTTGTAGAATGTATTATTTTTACAATCATGAAATCAAACAATTCTATTACACTTTTCGTTACTTTTCAATAAGTTGTCTGTGGTATTCAATAATTCGTACTACTTACTATACCGTCTACTAACACAACTTATCACTACTTACAAAATAACCCACAATAAGTAAAAACAACAATACAATACATCTTAATTACTCACACAACACAGATCAACCAACAATAATATTGGACAGAGAACACAAATCAATAATCAATGCCTTCAGCCTCGCCATAACGAACATCTTTCTTCAAACTTGGACTTTTATCATTTTCCCTTGCCACTGCCAATGACAGTTCACCTAATTGATTGTTTTTTTTCTCCATTTTCTATTTTCCCGCCCACCATCTTGGCGGGAAATTTAAAAATCGCTTTCACAGTCCGTTCTCAAAGTTATGATTGGGAATTCAACTATTTAAATCGAGATTGGAAATATGCAAATGAAAACAGACTTATTGTGAGTTATCTGTGGTCTAATAAATAGTTGGGATTTAGTTTTTATCTTTTTGATTTTTTCGTTCATCGTATAATATTCTTGATTTTAGTTCTATTTGCTTTAGTTATTAGATTTTCATGCTTAAGGTTGACCAAAATTGAATTTGAACTTCGGCATTACTTCATATTTAATTTCAGATTGATATAAAATGAAAAACTATAGTTACAACATCGTAACATTTACAGACTCTAACTATCTTAAAGGTATCAAATAAACGCCAAATGTAAAAAAAAATCAACCAAAAAATGGTTTTTAGTAGACCACACATACGCAATAAACGTGTGACTTACCAAAAATAGTACGTGAGATGGTTCATCATTTAAAAATATGTCCATTGTCATTACAAAACAAAAGACATAACAATCATGACATAACATTCTGTACAGTAATAAGTAAATCTCTAAAACCATTTACTAAACAAAAGAAATTATATGGTTACGGCTATCAATAAATTATTCTCAAATAAACACAACGAAGATGACAAAAGACTTTTTTTCCTAAACAGTTAAATTAGGACTAACCGTAAAATGTTCCCGAACCAACTGCAATTTGTCTATTATGCCTTAACGTTCCCATTTCATTTCTAGTGAAATTATACAATGCTCATTACTGTGGTTCCGAAACAGCACGACATTTCCAAAATCCAAAACGAAATGATTTTAAACAAACCAATAATATGATGCATATTCCTTTGGACAGGATCCCAAAAATGCAGTTCACTGTGACCTCCAACAAATTTAAAGAAAGAAAGAATAATTAAATGTCCACAAACATCTTTGTTGGTTACAATAGAGAATAATGCATTCACCAAAGGTTTCAACAGTACACAGTGGAAATGCCGAAGGACCTTAAAACAACAGTTAAGAATAGTTGACATGGCTTTAGAATGTCTTTTCTTCTTTAATGTTCCCCTATTGTATTTAGATGTCATAAAAATTAACTTTAGAACCATCGGCGAAAGCTTTGATGGTTCAAGATATTACTTTACTTCCACCAACTCCTTTAGGACTTAACGTCCTTCTGTACCTTCCCTTAAATTAAGCTCTCTGATCGTCTCCTAAGGTCCAAAGTCATTCAACAATAGTTCATTAGTTATGTACAATGAATTCGAAGCTAATGCTTTTGTCTAAACAATTACAGTGTGTATTGTATCAGGCATTCATTTGTGTTTCTTGTTCTATTGATACCGAGTTTTTGTTCCTTGGGTGTCCGAACCACATCATAAATCAGCCGTTACAGGCGAATGTTATATTATTTGCATACTTCAAAAGTGTATTGTGAAGGATTTTGAAATCTATCCCGGTGATAATAAAGCTCTTTTGTAGTTGGTACGATGTAAAAAAGGTTGGTGAGTAAGGTTTGCGCGCGCGCTTCCAAATGATGCTCTTTACTATTGACGTTTCTATTGAAGCCATGTGCGATGTCTGATGTTTTTATAAACGATAAATTTTCAATTGTCAGACGCCATTGTGAATTGGCGCGTTCTTACATTAGTACCAAGTTATACATACTGTTACACAAGATCTCTCCTCCATCGTTTATGGGACTTTCTTGTAGAAATGTTGAATTTTGTGACGGCAAAGGTGTGTTGTTGTGAATGGTGTTATAAATGTAATGTTTGGTATTTTAAAAGCATTTTGAATGTATTGATTGGTGTGGTTTACTTAGTAGAATGAAGACATCTGAAGGTAGACGATGTACAGGAGTAAATTGCCTATTCACGAGTAGTGACGGGTCGGACAGTGCTCGGAACAGTGTGTAATCATATAGTTACGCGTATAATTATAGTTATTCATGTCTCTGTTAAGACGTACCGTTAAATTGTACAATGCTTCTAATACTTTCTGCTCGAATACATGACTGGTAAAATAAGTAATTGTACTTACAATCACTCTTTGTGCTGCCCTTCTGCGATATTTAGTTATTTTTATTACAGACTCATAGAGGTAGCAATCATATTTTGCGCAGCTTTTTATAGAAGTCTTGATATGTTTATTTGATGTTGGCTTCGGGTTATTGAAGTGTCAAGGAAGTCATTGATCAACACTAAGATTGGTTATGAGTTTTGAAAATTTAGTATCTGCACAAGTGTCATCTAATTTTGTATATTAATTGCCAAATGAATATGAAAATCCATGACTCTATCCATAGATATAAAAATCCAGAAAACGAAGCAGCCGTTTAGAATTATGAAAGACGACATTCACCTTGTAAATTAAAGTAACAAAACAAAGGAATATGAAAAAATCTCAGCAAAGTAACTGGTTTTTTGAAACAACAAAAGCCAGTATGATTTAATCATAAAACTTTGGAGCCGTCTAACTCATTATACTACAACAAAGGTGGTAGGTAGGGTCCACCATATTTTCTAACAATCCAACATTACGTATTCTGCGATAATAATTGACTTTTGCAATAGAAAAAGTTATGCTAAATTTCATCACAGTTTTCTCAAAGGAGTTTTTATTTGAAAAATTGTCGTAACTTATGCAACCTTTTTGGTAAGAATTTTCTATTGTCAACATTTTAAGTGTTGACAACACCAGTGGTGTTAAATGGTGAATTTTTTGTTTTATATTACACAACTCTGGCAACAAAGTAGGCTTAATCGTGATTGTTTGTTCTTACATTGAGTAATTTGTAAATGGGTTTTTTGAAAAGATATGGGCGTGGTGTGACTCTAGACTGGGCTTTTGTGACTGTTATTGTTTACCCTTTGTCTTTGGCAAACTTGATTTTCGTTTTGTATCAAATCTGATTTCGTTTCATCATTTTCTATTGTTTTATAGGTAGTCTCTTTGAAGTACCCGAGCGTACGGCGCGTAGCGTTCCGCGCACGCCTCAAAGAGCCATCAGACCACCACAGATGGGGCCCAATAGGGCCGATGCCGATTCGGAGTCGCGGAGAACCTAACGGGTAATCGGGGCTCCGTCTCGATGTGCAGGAGAAGGAACGGGGTGGTTTTTAGTCAGTAAGAGTCTGACACTCCCTTCCGCCTCACCCAGGCGGGAGCAGTCATTCGATGATTTTCCCCGCTTAAAAAAAAAAAAAACAAAAAAAAAGTCTCTTTGAAGTCGTTTTAATGATTATCTTCTGGCGGATCAAATTCACTTATCAAATTAATCATCTAATTCTTAAATATTTAACATTTAGCAAACTAAGACACTATTTTGGGACTACCGTACACTAATTTACAAGTAAAATATTGACTCAACTCGAAAATCATCAGACTAAATAACATCTTAACTCCTCATTAGAAAGAATCCATTCCATTTTTATGTAGTATGTTTAAAGCAAGTACCTATGTATATATACATCAGGTACTTTAGTATGTTCTCAACTTATTTTAATAATACTTTACAATTCTATTTCTCGTTTTCTTTCTGGTGTTTGATTACACACTCATAACACCCTCGTTTTTACACCCTCTCCTACCAACTCACGCCAAAACGCTAATCGCTATAACTTTGTGAAGACGCGCATTTACCATTTCAAGTCACTTTTGTTCGAAGCCGACGATGCAATGTCACTTCGCCGAAACTCTTAAAACAAAATCACCTTCTCAATCAAAATTAAAACGTATACCATAAGGTGTAAAGTTTGAATTTCTTTGGAGTTGGGCACGTCAACTTTGATGTAGATAAGAACAGTACGAACAAATTGAGAAGTGTCCTGTTTAATTAGAAGTTGCTTCAGGAAGATGTCAGTCTTCACCGGTGTGGATAATACAAGGGCCACACCAATTAGTTAATGGTTAGATTGTAGGATTTTAATGAGATTTTATCTTTTGAGACATTTTTTGGATCTTTTATTTTTGGTAGGGAAGCTTTTCGTGGTGTCGGATACAATTTAATTGACAGTTTTTATAGATGTTGCTTAGGAGTTAAAAACGAAGGTCTAGGGTTACTTGAAGCAGAAATTGGGAGCTCGTCAGCGACTGATTATGAACATTAAGGCGCTCGAAATGTGAATTCATTATAGTGAGTGTTAGCAGACAAATTTCGCTGTGCAATATAGAAAAAAGAGGAAGAAGAATAAAGAAAAAACTTTATTTCACGCCAAAAAACGAGTGACATGTACAAATAAGTCATTCTATTCGTAGGAACAGATAGATACATGTTCATGCCCCAAGTTTGTCGTGAAATGGGACCAGTTCAGCATGGGCAAGACAGGACTTTGCGCTGTCAATATGTCAATATGCAATTATACCTTATTTGTTCAAATAAAAAAAAACTTAAATTAAAAACTAACTATTACTTAAAAAAAAATAAAACTAAATATTACTAAATTAAATACCTATATACAACTAAAGATTAAAATTAATTATAAGAAAAAACAAAAACAACTATTTACATAAAGCGTCGAAAAATTCGTCCGCATCGACGTCAGTGGGGAAAGTACCCAGAAGGCTGGCAGCATTGCCACGTTGTATGGCAATGCTTAACCTCTGACCGAGAAAAAGACCAGCCCTCTGGTCACGAGATGTGTCAACCAGGCGTTTTGAAATGTTTTGGAATAATTTAAGTGCACTCGGACCCCACGGACCTAGCGTCTCAACCCCAAACGGCTCAAAGATATAACTACCAGCAAGGATGTTATACTTGCGCCGCTTGAGGCTTTCTGCAGAGGCAGCAGCCGAACCAGCACAAACCGCCGTTACTGGAAGATGAGAAGGTGCAAGGGTGTCAACGCAGGTTGCGTCCCACACCAAAGACCTTCCCAGATTCCAGGGCATAATGGACATACCGTCGGGTCTCTTACCATCGTCGCGTGCCAAACCCTTTGGTTCCAGAACAGCTGGCACACCGGCGATGATAAGAGCTCGGCGGATAATGTCGTTAATGCTGGCGTGTCGAGCTATCCGGCCCGCGCTTCTGCTACACGATAATTATACCTGGTATACATTAAATTGTAACAAGCACAGGCTTCTAGATATATAGGTATTAAAGATTTTGTGTTATTACTTAACAATATAATAATACTTTAAATATAAATTTAGACTGCACGGTTGGTGCGGTGGCTGGGCAACTGGCTGCTGTGCACCGAGTCGCGGGTTCGATTCCCGCACGGAACAACACTTTGTGTGATCCACAAATTGTTGTTTCGGGTCTGGGTGTAATTGTGTATGTGAACTTGTATGTTTGTAAACGCACCCACGAGACAGGAAAAAACCTAAAGTGGGGGCAACGTTTTTTAAAAAAAACAAACAAATAACTTTGCAGAACTAATCGGAACCTTATTTCTTTGCCAGTAAACACTCAATCACCTTGTTCTTCGTAAACAAAATCTTTAGTCCCGACGCTTGGCCGATCAAAACTCACCATTGCTAATTAATGAAATAAATTAGCACTAACCAAAACCCTGTGGTTAACTGAGTAAAAAATTAAACGAGTGAAAAGCTTAATTAACGCGACGAGGTTTTAATATCAATAATTTTTTAGTTTAAGACACCCTCTTTGGTGTTCCGGAGTGATGATGGAGGGTGTGCTGCTGGATGTGGTAATTTTCGTGATTATTATCCTTTATTAAGTTGCATAGAGTGATTTCTGAGTCGGTATTCAACATGCTGCTATGAATTTAATGTTTACTTTAGTTTTTAATAGTTTCTTTCTATGCCAGATTTGTCTACAAGTAGTTTCTAGCAAAATTCTTATCTTGGTCAAAATGATAATGGCCAGAGCTCTAAAGTGTCTTCGAAGTGATTCTAGTTTGTATCCTATTTATCTTGATGACAATTATTTTGGTTGGCATCTAGTTCTATGAAGTTATAAATGCTAGTTCTAGAAAGAGAGCATATAACAAATATCATGTGATCAAAATAAAACCACCGCATCCACGAACAATCTACACGCGTCACAACCCAACTACTCCACGCTATAATTGCACAAGGCGCGGGTGCAAGCGTCAGCAGAAACGCTAACTAATTGCCATTGAAAAAAGGCGAAAACCCAGCTGAAAACATTTCCGACTACCTTTGATGTTTTTTTACAGTAAAACCGAGCCTTTTCCCTCAAAGCTTGATAAGCTACACTACCCTTAAACTCGTAATAAGGCACTTTGAACCAGGTGTGACGTACTCGCACGCTAAAGGAAGAGTGTCGGTCGTCTTTGTGACACCATCTTATAAAATGTAAAGGTTTTTCATTTGGGGTGTTATAAGTCTATGATTTGCTTTCGAGGCCAATTAAAGCGTTTTGCTGGGTTGTGGTTTTGTTATGGAGATGAGTACTGGCTGGCTTGTCGTGTATTTGTGTTATGTTCTGTCTGGGTGCTTAGCGTGATGCGTGTTTTGGCGAAGTTGTGTTGTTTTATTGACTATGTTATTTTGTACAGTGGTGTTTTTTCATTCAAATAATGTGTCTATGTTGTTTGTGCCAGGGAAAAAGAAAGCATGGCCGTCCTCGGCAAACCTGGCGGCGTATTGCAGAAGCGGCGGGCATCGGAATGACTTGGAGTAAGGTGAAGCGTAAAGCTCAAGAGCGATCAAGATGGAGGACTTCTGTGGATGCCCTCTGCTCCATCTATAAGACATAGGAAATTAAGTAAGTAAGTGGTGTGTATATGTTATCGTTTTAGATAAAATATTTTGCTTAAACTGTCAAACACCGCGCACACCGGTGACCGCAACCTATTGGTCTTTAATTGTGTCTATCATGACGGTACTCAAAGGGTTAAAGTTAGAATTAAAAACTTTATAAAGTTTAAACGTAAACGTCAAAATATTCATCGGTGAAAGAGTGTTAACAAATTACCAATAAATTAGTTAAACCATTAACAAATATTAACGTACACAAGTTAATTTACAGTATATTAACCCTCAGTTAATAATAACAACAGTACACAATTTAATTTTAACACAATAATTGACCATTTACCTAGTAGAATACCCCGCTCATTCACAACTAAACCAATAAAACCATTATTAAATTAATTACTTGATTACTGTAATAATTATTTATTATTATAATAATAAGTCTCTGCTATTATGAGCCTGAAACTATTACGAAACTTCAGTTTTCAGTCGAATATTGCGTCATAATTAAAATCCGAACCTACCCCATTATGAAAACACAGAATGGTCACTTTTACATACAAATAACGGGCCATAATAACTTCTAAGTCCTGAAAACTAGGGTTTATATTTGTATGTAGGTTTTCAGCTTAGTATGAACTCTTGTTAAATTCAGAAGGTCAGGTCTTCAGCGGTAGGAACGTTGACACGAGTTCATACAACCTGACTGTAACTGAAAATTACTGAAAACCTATAAATGTATGAAACAATACATACAAACAGAATTGTTTGAAGTTTCCTTTCATGTGTAGTTGGGGACAGTTGTTAGTTTGGGTGACTTTGGTCCGATAGTTCGCGCGTTCATTGCCTGACTGGTTAGCTGTTTGACCTGATGGTTGTCCGAAATTTTGACCTTAGAACGGACGTATTATGTTACGCTATTTTATACCTGGTTGAGAAATTGATTAAGTATTATAGTATGGTGTTAATTGCGAATCTTCTTGACCTTTTTCTTCTTTAGCCTTTTTCTAGGGGGGACGCTAGTCTTATCTATTTGTCAAGATGTGTCTGATGAGTTTGTCTTCGTTAGTTAGCACGATTGCTTGCTCCCATATAGTAAAGAGTTCTAAATCTCTACAGTAGCACAGAATCTAGAACAGTACCTGGGTGAGCCGATAAACTTGTTTTTTTTTATTTGAACTAATTTATTTAGTGAAGTGTTACATAGATGTGCAATTTTGTAGTATCAATCTTCAAACGACATGTATAATATTCTGCCACCTGGTCATATTATGACCGCCAGGTCCAAATTTATAAAATTTATTTTTTATTTTTATTTTAATATTATTTTCAATGTACAGACAGCACTTTTCTACAATTTTATTATATGTATAGATTTACGATTATTGAGTTTAGTTTAGCCAAGAATTTGTTCATTTTTGTTTTTCTTTATGATTTTTTTTTTATATTTGGACGTTACATAGATTTAGTTTTTTAAGGCCTAGCTATCGCCATGGAGAAACCTGTCATGATAGTTTAGGTAAGGTTATATATAAATAAATAAAAAAATCTTTATAGTAAAAAGAAATACATATAAGATTTTCCTGCATGCATGGCAATAACTTCGGACTCTAATACAATGAAATTACTAACAACACTGCCTCGTTGGCCGGGTTCGATTCCCGGGTCGGGCAAAATAATACTGGGTTTTTTCAAAAAATCTCAGTAGTAGCACGGAGTCTGGAATTGTGTCCGGTATATGGCAATAGGCTCACCCCCTATTACATGGGACTCATAACATAAATACTGAAAAGTGGGTGTTACATTGTACAGTGGCATTAAGTGCCGTAATGTATACCTCTGCCTATCCCTTTGGGGATAAAAAGGCGTGATGTGATGTATGTATGTACTAACAAAATTGAGGCAAAATGTTATTCTATACCTAATACCTACTTGCACAGGAGAAAAGAGTCACGCCATTACGTCACACCTCGACATATCCAACCAAAACCTGTCACCAATACCACAAATCACTTTAAAACCAGTTAAACAAAAGCTTATCTATTCTAATTATGGTGTCGGGCTAAGTAAAAAGAAAGAGGAACAATAGTTTTAACACCTCTCAGTAAGCGGATGCTGGTAGGAGCCCCGCCTACCATTGTCTATCTAAACATAGTAAGTAAGTTCACATCAGCCGCACAAAACCAGTATAAACTGACCGTTAATTGTGAGGGAAGTTCGTACACAGGGAGACCATGATTAACTGGTTTTGTGGAGCTTAAATTGTGTATCATTCAGTTCACTCTTACACCTTGTACACCCACGATACAGAGATATTACAATATGTGATCCTACTTGTTTAGGGTGTGTAGATATTTGGCATACCGAGGATTTTTGAAGGAATTTTTGGTGATGCTTTTTTTGGTGAAGGATGGTAAGCAATCGGCGTCGCCCATGGACACCTGGAGCACCAGAGACATTACAAGTGCGTTGCCGGCCTTTTTAGGATTAGAAATTTAAGGATTGTTGGGGATTCAGGGATGGGCTGTGGAGTTGGTAATTGAGCCTCCGGTTACCTCACTCACACAACGCAAGCGTTGTTTCACGGCGTCGGTTTTCCGTGAGGTCGTGGTATCACTCCGGTCGAGCCGGTTCATTCGAGCCAAAGCATGGCTTTCTCACACGTATAATAGTAACAAGCTGATCCAATGCTGATCAAATGAAGTAAAGATGTTGTTATTTGTTCTTTATTAGTCTTGTAACAATACTAGCTTCTGCCCGCGACTTCGTATGCGCAATCCCGGTATTTCCCGTTCCCGTTCTTGATTTTCGGTAAAAAGTAAAAAAAAAAACAATCTGGTAAAAAGTATCCTATGTCTGTCTCCTGGTTCTAAGGTACCTCCCCACCAATTTTCATCCAAATCGATTTAGCCATTATTGAGTTATAAATAGTGTAACTAACACGACTTTCTTTTATATATATAGATAGTATAAGCTTATAGCAAAACTTCAGACCTCATTTTCCTTTGTGCTTAATTAGATTAGAAATTGCAAAACGCATGTGAAGTTCCATCTCACTCATCTAACAACAACAACCTGCAACCACTCAGTCAACTAAAGGAAGTAGGGGAAAAGCCAGAAGAAAATAGATAGAAAAAATGCCAGAGTTTACAAAACAAATTCAGAAGTCAACCGTGTTAGTATTATTGTAACCTCTTGCTAGACATTATCCCTCGTCGCGGAGAACTTAACGGGTTACCGGGGCTCCAGCTCGAAGTGCAGGAGAAGGAACGGGGTGGTTTTTAGTCAGTAAGAATCTGACACTCCCTTTCGCCTCCCCCAGGCGGGAGAAGTCACTCGATGAATATCCACTCTTAAAAAAAAACATTATCCCTCGTAATGCCTAAACGATGGTGTACCTAAGTAGAGACGTGCACCTAATACCAGTTCCACACAATGTGTCATTGTCTACAACACTAAACTTCTGTTCAATAGTTGTATTCCGGCCGAGCCTGTTGAATAATTACTTTTCCGGCTACCGTCGCCATGGTAACGAGGGCACACGACTTAAATTAAATATATCAAATGATATTTAACAATTCGTTAAAGGGTTGTTTCTGAACAGATTACAATGATACGATTTTGATAGTTCTTTGTGAGTCCTATATGTTAAGGTACGGTTATATCACCCTACTGGCAACATTCCAAATCTTACACTACTTCTGTCTGACTATTTCAAATAGCTGCATTTCAATATAAATTCTATTTACATAACTCTAACATACATATTGATTTAGCTACAATTTTATATAACCTTCCCAAGTTTCGTTATTTGTCATTTAATAAAATATTTCCAATCGTATATGCAAATGGTTATTTATTTACATTTAAATAACGCGTCTGCTACGAACCGTAAAATTGAGGAATTTCATCAAAATTGTCGACACCATCAATAGAAATACATAACTTTACATAATAGAAGAGTTAAATAAATTGAGATTTATAATGGCAGAAAAAGGCGCCACAAAAAAATCGCCTACACATTTATCATAATAATAAAAGCTATCATCGACAAAACGGAGGAAAAAATCTATGGCATGAGTTGCGTTCCAATGCTTTGAGCCGCCGACGACGCTCGCTCTATTGTTTTCAAATCGGTAAAAGATCCAGTTCCGCCACTGGAACACACCGCATTAATTACACGTAATTGAATTTCGAATTGGAACGATGACATTTAAATTTTGCCGGGATCCGTTCACTCGGTAGTGATGTGCAACAAAGACGCCGATTGCCACAATCGAGACCTCCCGCCGCTCCACATAATGGTGTATTAGAAACATCGAATAGTGAAATGTGTGTAATGAGAATTATCTGGTTTGCTTCTGTTGTAACGGCAGGCTTGAGACTGATACACGCTTTTATTGTACCATGAATAGCATTCTTCACTCCCCTCTATACTAAAAGATTATTTTATATTGTACTCCCTTTATTATGAGCAAAATAGTAATCAGTTAGTTTATTAGGTGCGTTACTTGCAGAAATGCTTGGGAACTCCTTTTATTCTTGCCCATAAAAGACGCGAACACCTATTTCGGTTAAAACCTATTAAGATTCGTATAAAAATTTTAATGGCTATATTTTTGTATGAAAATGTATTGATAACTTATTCTAATTTATACAAATATTTTATACGAGTATAAGTAATCTTCATTAAATTAAAATTCAGCTCAGCAGGGGTACTCGAGGTGGTATTAGCATGATAATTAGCGGAAAACTCTGTGCGATGTGCATTCGTCTTTGGAGCGATTACTGTAGGGTGTTGTGTAGCATGGACCTTATGGTCTTGGTTATAGAGTTGGATATTGTGGAGTTGGTGGTGTTCTTGACAATTGGTGGATTGTCTCGCGTGGCTGGTTACATCCCCGGTAGTCGAGTCGGTCGTACCGTCCACGTGGGACTCCCCGCGGTGCCAATGATTGCCGACGAGTGTCGTTTTACGCCGATATGGACAACACTAGTGCCAAATTCGAAATTAGAGGTGTTATTAGTATGATAAATGAAAACGTTAAATCTGGGGTGATGTTCCACCACACCCGACTGATCGCTTGTGAACAGCTTTCTTAATATTTTTATATTATTTTAAGTGTTAATAACAATTTAATACGAAGGTCTCTCCATGTTGAAATATGCAAATGAATATTTATAGAATGAAATAAAAATGTCTAATCAAAAAACTATTTCATTAAAAATGTAATAAAACTTTTATTTTATGAACAATATTTTTCCGCTTTAATTGATTTTGTCAAGGTGTTTTAGTTTTATTTTTATTTAAGTAGGTAACACTGGAGCTGTTCTTTAACATATTTGCCTAATTTTTGTACCAGTATATTTTCTACATTGTCTGTCCTTGTCTAGTCCTTGGGGGTATAATTGATACCTTTGTTTACAAGGTATAATAATGCGCAACTAATTTGTTTCCCGGACCCACCCTTCGTTCTACCGTTAAATTAACTTAGAGAATCGACTAATTTACGTGTATCGTGACTATGTATATTTTCTTTAACTCTATGTTACTGGTACCGATATTTAAGTGTTGTACAAATGACAGTAACAAATTAGCCTTTTAAAAGGTTTGTGGTATTAGCGATTCTTGTGTTGCCATATCGATGGGCAGCACTGGTCATTTATAACTATAAATGCATTCAGCATTTGCGTCCCAATCCATAATAAAAAACACAAGCAAACCTAACGAAACTTTTGACCTATATTCCTAGATAACTCTAAATATGCCTAATATAGTACTAACAAAATATACGTAGTACTTATAAATTGAATGCAAAATCATTGTACCCAGCCCTAGCATTGTACTACCAGATCAATAGCAATAAGAAACCAAACTCCACATTATTAAAATTTTCTAATAATTAAAACATAACAACTAAAAATAATGAAGCAGAGAAAAGTAGCGCTAAAATGCCGCCCGCCTACCTCGATGACTCAGCACCAACCTACCGTCATTGTTCTGACGTGTTATTTCGACAATAATTAGTAGGCGATACATAATTTCACGCGAATTATAACGTTATTAAAATCGATAGTGGAAGCGCCATTTTATGGCCTTGATGGGTATAGGTAGCGGATTTTTTAATAGTGTTAATTGAAAAAATGAGTCAGATTTGTGTATTGTTGTTGATGTTTAAAATGATGCTATTGGCTATATATGAATATTGATTGAAATGACTGTATTAAGTGTTTTGTGTCTAATATTTTCAGTAATAACTGACAGATTAGTTAGTCAAGTGGTCATAAGTGTCACTACCGAGTAAGGTGTGCTGGTTTCGATTCCCCAGTCAGACATAGTTTTGTCGTTATTTTTTATTGTGTACATATTTATTGTACATACAGTCCTAAATAGTAATTACGTAGTATATGATTGTAATAGTAAATAAATATTCATTTGAAAACTATAGCGTATAGATACAATATGTGACACAGACCGTAGCCAGGCCGTCTGTAATCCAACGCGACTATCTCCGAAAACATTGTTACGCTGAAAGACGACGAATGTCCAATGATGGGACAGCATTATGTTGTAGATAACCAAGTTAATGAGGCCAGTTCGCTTAATTTTTTTTTTTTTTGAGGACGTTTAGGGCTAACGAATGGACGGATTACCTGATAGAATGTAATATCAGCGTCACATCCGCAACACCGGTATGAACTATTTTCGTAAAACAAGTTGACTGTACTTACTTACAACAAATCTAATAAATAAATAATTTAATTATGACAAAATATACTCAGCTTTCTCAACCCACGTTCAAAAAATAATAATATTTGATTTGACATTTAAGTTCCAAAATCAAAAATTATACTGTAAATAACATTTCTCATTTTCAAACCAACGAATTTCTGTTCCAAATTCAACGTGACCTACAGCATAACACCGTCCAGATACCGTCCACATTCAAACATCGAAACCTAATTTCCTGTCTCAGATACAGCGTGCACGCCGGTCTAAGCCTAAAGACAAATACACGAACAACACCAGTGTCAAATGACCCGTCACCCTCTCCCCGGTGAGTGTTCTCGCAACTGACGGAGGGGTCTTGTCATAGAAATGCGCGGGTCATGTTATATTGGGAAAGCTGGCCAAACAGTTCTAGAGCATTGTGGTGTAAAGGAGGTCTGAAAACTGAGTGTTTGATGTGTCTCGATTCGTCTAGCCAGCTCAAGTTATAGTTAGAGGAGGGCAGAGGACGGTAGAGGAGGCCTAACGTTTGTCCGGCGATGGGCTAGCGTTATGGACGTATGTGCTCTCTGTCAAAGGGTCTGTGTTATCAAGATTTTGCGAAGTAACAATGGATTAATAGGATTTCTGGATGTCTGTTTGTTAGCTAACGGTTGCCTGTCTGTTGATGGTCAAGTTGGAGATGGTTATACTGTAAAACTTAAACAATAGATAGAAAAAATGTTCTTTGTAATCGTTCCAGGCGATTTGTTATCTTTTATCGATTGTTTTGTAAAGCAATATGCAATTTTTCTGATTTTAATTTGAATACTGGTGAAGAATATCGAATTGAAAGCAGACCCATCTCAGCAAAACCGATCTGTCATCGATAAGACAACGAAACATAATGCATCTTGTAAAATATCAGAAAATCTTCATCCTTGAATGGATATTTTAATAAAAATGCTCCAGAAGATGTCACAGTCTCACGGCCCCGGTGTACACACACTGGTACACATATTGTGTCCCTGCACAATACCTTTAATTTTAAGTAGGACCCTTTGTCCCAAGTTGGACGAAGTATTCGTAAACCGAAGTCCGACAATTTGACCGGCAACATTCGCCTTGACGACAGAGTTCGAGAACTTCGTCCCGAGTTCGAGCAAAAAATTTTTTTCGAACTTTTTCTTATCCCGTAATTACTGTATAAACATTGGTCTCGGTGGAAACTGTTACCGGTGGAACGTGAACTCCAGACCCCTTTAGTTGGAGAACTTTATTGAACAAGCACCGGGGTCTTTGGGTCTTTTCCTCAGAAAATTCGTACTACTTTTCTATTTGTTTTGTGTAAAAAACTTTGTAGAAACTAAGCCTATATTTGGTTGGAGATAGGCTGCCACGTGACTCACAAGTTTTGGTAGGTTTGTCACAAGCAAAGGATTCGTCGAGACCAGGATTAAAATTTTAAAAGGCGTTCAAAGTTTTCTCATGTAGGAAGCCTTAAAAATGTCCTGAAACTTGGCATAAAGAGAAAACTTCTTACCTCTGGCAGTTTTTTAACATTTTTAAGTTACATTTTCCTTATTTTTTCTTTAATTGTAATGGCAAACATACATATGTTTTGATAAGGTTGTTTACCCTGCTATGTGAAGGCAAAATCGACTATAATTTTTACGATTAGAAGTGAGGACTACTGTCACTAATGTATAAGTCGGGTATCTAGTTCAGCCCCCTTAGCTTAAAAGTATAGAAGACATAATGGCGAATCTTGAACTTATACCAATCAAAGGCGATTAGGACCTTCCTTGTTTCCTTCATTGTCAACTAATCCAAAAAAGTCTGCATCGAAGACACAGATGGATGTGTCTCAGAAAAAAAAACAAACAATTCACCAAGTAGACAATCAACCCCAAACAGTACAATACGATTTAATTCTTCCCCTTATTCGCAAACTTCTCACAATCGGCAAGACTTTGCATCTCATATCAAACTCGCGTTAGCAAAAAAATTGACACGGGAACATTTGATTGACATGGACATGTTACAACATGTTTTGAAAATCAAACAATAGTTGAGTTCATAGGTCGTCACAGTAAAGGGAACCTTCTTTTATTCAGAAGACAGTTTCGCACTTTTAAACAAAGATAGCAAAATAATTTTAGAAAAGTTAGAAAAAATACGACAATGAAATAGGATTGTGAGGCGTTTATTTTATTTCAATTGAAGAATAATCAAAGGATTATGAATAGACATGTCTAAACTGTGAATAGAGTTAATTTTAATATGTTTTGTTTAGTGGTGTATGAATGGTAGGTGGCATCGTTGTTGTGCATAAGTACAATGTAAAGCTGATAGTTTGGTGCTTTTTTGCTTGAACTCGATAATCTTACAAATGGGTTACTTTAAAAGAACGTAAGTTCTATAAAACAAGATAATGACAAAGTAAAGAGCGAAAATTACTTGAGCTTTCTTTTATCGTCTTGGCTCAGGAAATGGTAATACATAAAATATATAAATTATGAATCTGACATTCTAAATATTTAGCGGTTTTAGTCATAATTAACATTAATTTTCGGGTGCCCTGAGAGACTGCGAGTCTGACATATCATTGAGATCAAACTTCTACTAGACTCTCAAGAAAATTCATTAAAAATTCCCTCCATAATGAGATGCTGACCCAACGGACGACCCTGGGAATAGTGAAGTTAAGGCAATAAATATTATCCGTTATCATACAGTTATTAAATCAGTACGGATCATAAATCTAGGACAACGGGAGTGACCGCGTTGTCCAACAATATGGCGTACTCAAAATTACATTAAGCCGTGTTACCATGGCCCTTTATGAACTAATAATGTGCACCACAGAAAAGACTTTGCATACAAATCCCCTAATTACTCGATTCATAGTAAACTAATCTCGACTAGGCTTTTATAGCATCTGCATGGGGTTTTTTGAGGACAATTGAGAATGATTTAGGGTGACCGGAATTCTGTGTGGACCGTGGATAGGAAGAAGTGTCTAGTTTGTACTGGTGCGGACAAAAGTGTTATCGTGGGAGAAATGTAGGGATGTGCTTCTGCATCTTCGGTTGGAAATGAAACAGTGTTTTATACTTAGACTTATTGCTTGAGAATAATTGCATCAAAGTGAATAGGTATGTTTTTACTGTATGCTAAAATAATCATTGGTCATTCATAATGAACCTACAAATGACAGAAAAAATTACAAACACCAAGAACATAGGAAAAAAATGTACGTATGTCATATTTAATCCATCAGTCGCTATTAAATTTTTTTAGCGTCAAGTAATTTACATTCCCTTCACACCAAAATGCGCCACTAATCAAAATTATCCAATGTCCATATTTCCATTCCATAACAAGTTTAACCATAAAACTATCCTTTGCTTTCACGTCACACAATCACAAAATACCTTTCCAAACCGCACCAATCTTCACGACTGTACAAATAATTAAAAAAAACCAACTACTTGTGACACGCAATAAAATGGATTAACGCAATTGAATTGCCCTTACAGGGTAATAGCGGACGTTACCCCTTACTCATTCACACAAGAACTTATTACCTTACATATAAATTAACATATTATTACAGAAGTGACACATGCATTTTGTAACAATCGTAGTTTTCTAAGATTTATATATGTAAACATGAACGTGAGACACTGAGTGGACGGATGCGCTCAATTCTCATTGTGTGCAACTATTCATTTGCTTATAAAGGGTAAACTAACGAACTATTGTACTTCTGACTTATATTTTTTATGATTTTTTTCTTTTTTTCTATGTTGCGCTATTCGCACGTAATCTAGCCTCAGTGACGTGGCGTATTTTTTTACTTTTGTGTCCTTGTTGTAATAGATTGTGTACAATTTAATATTTTTAATTAGGCCCACTTCTTCTACTTCGGTTATTCTTAGACGACATTGTGGTAAAGTTGAAAGTAACTGTGCTTTTGTTTGTGAACAACTAAAATTTTAACTATGGTTAATGTAACGGTTATCAAAAGTCGCTCGTTCTAAATGAATATGCATTATGGAGTTTTTTTACTCATTCCTTAAGAAACTAGTCTTACCAAACGTGTAATCTAAAATTTAAATCACAGATTCAGAGAAATCTTGCTTATTTTTAACTAAAGTCTCTCAAAAAAACCCATAAACCTTCGACTTTCATTAAATACTCACTCTTAAATGAAACTTAACATTGACTTTAACACCAAGAATATTTTGGAGTGTTAAAAGAAACACTACGTATTTACAATTCGCGAAAGTTTAAGAGGGCGAATGCTTAACATTATTGCACGAGCCACACTACTTATTAAAGTAGCCAGTCTTTAACATGAAGTGTAAAACAAACACATTCACAATATTGCTATCGCCCACACCAATGATATCACTCTGTACTACAGAAGCCCAACCAATACATCGAGTGCGCACTCCACACATAATTTACCAATGCGAAAAACAAACAAACAAAACAAAAGTGCGAAAACTTCAAACATTCACATGGAAAAACAAACAAAACACATTCATTTCCATTCACCCATTTGTTTGCAATGCACTACAACAAATTACACATAGTTGCAGAAAAATAGGTAAAATCTAATCTCATTAAGGGTAACAAACACTTGAACGTTTACCACCCGCTCTCGACTCAACGAGCCAGTTTATTTGGCACGCACTGTACACTGGCGGACAATTAAATCGCAAATAAAATTAAACACACTGCGATGGATTATCGCGTACTATAGGGGGTGGTGTTTCGTGGCAGTTTTGTAAAATAATTCCAAGTGGTGTTTGGTACTTATTTGATCGGTGATTTCGTTTGGTGGGAGTGTTTTATTAATCGGGGATTATTTTTTGTGGGAACTAAGGGTTATTCCGGTTGATCTCATTATGATCGTCGTTTTATTGTGTGTGGTTGTAAATGGTGGTTTAAAATGTTGTATGTATATTCATTTATACCGAAACGCATGTTTCACGCATAGCAATTACATTGTTGTTTATCCAACTGAATCCGAAAACGAACTGACTTAACAAGATCACAAATACACACGTCTCAGAAGAAGTCATCTATTACATAAAAAAACATCTATACCGATACAAAACACTACATTAAATTATACTCACATCATCTCCAATAACGCCTATTCCATAAATTAATGAAAAATCCCCGTAGATACAAATCGTTTACAAGCCAGTGATTACCACACGGACACCCTCGCCAGTCCCACTCGTGGGCTAAACGAAGCTAGAAGCATATTGTTTGGGCTATAGTTTAACTTACCATCAATAATGGATGCTCCCCTCTTTTAGAATGACGGGTGAAGATATGGTGTGATGTTTTTAGTCAGTTTTGAGTACACTGGTGGTCTAATGATGAGACGATATGAAGAGGTGTACTTACGGTTTTAACCCAATTCTCTTAGTTATTTTGTCAGTATTCTGTCACAGAGGGAGTCTGTTATGAAGTTTTACTTCTACGGTGCTTTGGACTTCATATTATTCGATTTATAGTTATTGTGATGATGAATAATGATGATACCATAGTGGTGCAGTTCGTAAGCAAAAGCTAAATTGATAAAGCAAAGGTAAAGAATCTTTGTTTGAATAATCTTAACTTTTCTTACCAAAATAACATTTAACATCAATAGAAAAGAAAAAAACAAATTCTAATGATAGAATGCTACACCACGCACACAACAAAATAAAGTAAGCCCGCAATGTATTTGAGCCAACAAAATACAATCATTGATGGGTTCCGTACACAATGAGTCCCATAAGGGAGTTGCATTAATCCGTTTTTAGGGGTGAAGATTCAATTGGAACTGATTTTGATGGTCCTCCAACGATTTTTGTGATACACCCCTTATGTTTGTTGGTAATCGATTATCGTATCCAAAGGAGGTAATCGATTTTTCCTTTGCACACCTCTAGTATGTATAGAACGTTTGAGAAGGTCAAGGTTGGTGGCTTTTACAACTGTTTTGTTTACTGCGCTAAACGTGAACTTTTGCAATGAGGCCTAATATTTTTTTTAAGGCATAAGCCGGAAACGGGCAGACAGATCACCTGATGGTAAGCAATCGGCGTCGCCCATGGACACCTGGAACACCAGAAGCGTTACAAGTGCGTTACCCGCCTTTTGGGGAATTAGGAGTTTGAGGATCGTTGGGGATTCAGGAATTGGGGAGATTGGGGAAGGGGAGGGTAATTGGACCTCCGGTAACCTCACTCACACGACGAAACACAACGCAAGCGTTGCTTCACGTCGGTTTTCTGTAAGGCCGTGTTATCACTTCGGTCGAGCCGGCCCATTCGTGCCGTAGTATGGCTCTCCCACACTTAAAATGTTAAATATAATAAATGTTTTATAATTGTAACTTTAATAATAACATATTTTACAAATCAAGGATCAATAATACCGTTTGATTCATCCTTCTCTTATCCAATGATACTTTTTTAACAACATCAAAGTTCAGTCCGTGACAATCGTAAGCCACTCCAAAAACCTATCTTAACAAATTGTTTGCTTAAAATCGTGGTACGCGCATGTCAGGCACGTACCTCCAAAAACAAAAGCTATGACAAATGCGTCTCTTTCACGTGCACGCAATATAGATTACCTTCCCACTCTACTGTTCTATACCCACTAACTACTGAAACAGAAGTTTGACACATATTGTGTACAACCTTTTGTCCAACAAATTACTTTTTTAAGACCCTTCGTTCCAGTTCGAACGTTAATGCGAAGACACATTCCAAAGACAATGAAGACATATTAAGAGATAATGTTTTCGAAGATTTACTCTGTTCTGGGTATGAAGGTAATGGTTAGGTAGTAGCTGGAATGGAAGGTATTGGTTTTGGACAAAGGGAATCTTGTGGATTGCACAATAGTTGGAGAGGTGAAACAACGACGCAGTATAATCATGGTAGATAATAATACTCAAAGACACTGCTTGAAATTTTATGTCCTCTAAATTAAGCACCAGTTTAACGCTATCTGATCCAAAGGTAATCTGAAAAGCGAACAATAATATCATATAAAATTCCCTATTGAAGATTTTACTATAGATGTTTTCGATCAGTCACTACAAGACGAGCCTTGGCTTTATAATTATCTACCAAACAATACACCGATTAAAAATTTAATATTGTCTCCTGTACAAACACAATATTTTACATCCACATCACAGCCAGACCAGTAATTACAAATACAGTGCAAACTGGTGCCTTCCACGTATGACTCATAAAATTCATTTTCATCGGCCCTAAGGGACAATAGCGGTCAGCAGTAGTTGATTGAACCAAGAAAAGGCTTTCACGGCGTTGTTCGTGCGGCATTAGCATCTGTGGCGATAACATCTGAATGACAAAGGCTGTGTGAGCGTGTAACGCGGCTCAACTCGGCTATCTTTTGTCATTACAAACACTTGACACTGTTGCGTTGTAACAGTAGGTTAATTGGACTTATGGGCATCTAAAATCTTCATCATCATCAAACAAATCAACAGTGTACTGTTGCTTTGTTTTAGTGATCAGTCAATTTTGACTGCACGGTTGGTGCGGTGGCTGGGCAACCGCCTGCGTGCGACGTGTCGTTTGTTCGATTCCCGCACGGAACAACACTTTGTGTGATCCATAAATTGTTGTTTTGAGTCTAGGTGTCATTGTGTATGTGAACTTGTATATTTGTAAACGCACCCACGACACAGGAGAAAGTCCTAATGTGGGGCAAGGTTTTATAAAAGAAAAATAAAGAAATTTTAACAACAAGAGTGACTGCTGAATGCTTTCTGTTTGAAATGAAGCATTTTTTTCTTTGAGGAAAATCATCTAAAGACTTCTCCCACATTGGATGAAGCGACAGAGAGTGTCAGACTCTTACTAACTAAAAACCACCTTCGTCCTACTTCTGCTTCGACCCGGAGCCTCAATAACCTGTAACGATTTTCGTAATCCTTTACTGATATTTTGGTAATATCAAATGGAAAAGTAGAAGTCAGGACAATATAATTATGTAAGTTCATCTTGGCCTAGAACAGTATCTTAAAACAAAGCTACTATCGTGAATATACTGAGAAAAGCTCTACTGCACTCATGCTTCACTCATGAGGAAGAACCCCTCTGTGGTTCGAAACTAGTAAAGCTTTTCTCAGTATATTCACGTGAGTAACCCGCGATTTCAGTTAATTTAGTATGTCTCACGATAGTTATTATAAAAACAAAGCTACTATCATTATACGAACAAGAATTACGAGGCTACCGTTCCATGTATAACGATGATTCACATAAAGAACTAATTATAGAGGTAGATCTAACCGCGATAGATGCGGTAGACGTTCGGCTTATCCAATTGAACTGAAATTAAATTATTATAAAGATATGGATCTTTTCATTGTGCTTTTTATTGTCTGTACTTCTTATTGTTAAGGATTCAATAATAGATTGTCAAGAAGTAATTCTTAGACAAACTGCTTCTTAAGATTGTGTCCTAAATAGTAATGGAGACTAAGGAATAAACAGTTTGTATTATAATTGGTTCACCATTGATTACGGTGGTGTTACGGTGTTTTGTGATATTCGCCGTTTCATTTCTTTATACATTTCTAAATTTGCACTATAACTTTTTGTCTTATTCATTTTCACTGTTATTTAAACTTGCAATAGTATCATCATCAACATCATCTAAAATCTTACAAGCACATATTCTCTCCAACTGAACCTACTGACGTATCTTGACAATGTTTCTCCGGAATCTTAGCGCTTTGTTCCACCAGCTACTCGAGTTAGCGACACCATCGTCGTTACAGACTTTGAAAATTAATAAGTGACTTTGTCCACGGACGTCTCAATTCTCATTTCATTGTTTGTTATGAATATACGAAGTATTGTTAGTAAAACTACATATTCTAGCTTGTACTTCAATAGTATTGGTATTCACGTCTGTATCTCCGCCTGTCTGCTTGTCTGCCTGTCTGTTACCTTATTTGTATTATTGATTTTAATTTTGTTCGAAATTATTGTTGGTGTATATTGTTTTGATGATTTCTGTGTGACTTTGATGTTGTTGAGTTTTTGTGTTATTATATTGTGGTTTTTGTTTGTTTAATGAATGGGGTCGACGTGTTTTTTATTAAGAATCAACTATTTTGATCGAAGCATTTTGTTTATCCCTTCATCATAATCATCATCATATCAGCCACAGGGCGTCCACTGCTGAACATAGGCCTCCCCCAATAATTTCCAGATAGGCCAGTTGGAAGCGACCTGCGTCATTTATCCCTTCAATAATAGCTAATGTTAGACAGTGCTTCCACGGTCGATTCTTGATAATTGTCTGATTGTTTTTTTTTAGGGGCGAAAATCATCGAATGACTGCTCCCGCCTGGGTGAGGCGGGAGGGAGTGTTAGTCTCTTACTGACTAAAAACCACCCCGTTCCTTCTCCTGCACGTCGAGCCGGAGCCCCGGTTACCCGTTAGGTTCTCCACGACTGTCTGATTGTATACTTAGTTTATGAATCATTAGGGAAAAAAATCTTTACTTGGATTTCACAAAAGTACTTCAAGAATACCTATAAATACAGCATCTGCTAAATAATCTGACTTAACCAAAGGTGTTCAATAATTCTCCATTTCTTCAATAATTCACCATTTAATTTGTGTACAATCGTGATCGCGGGATCAAACAACAATAGTGTTGTGTTCAACTGTCACTCACGCGCGGACACAATAGGGATGTGCTTAAAGTATCCGTTTTGCAACAATACAACGAATAGTGTTGTTTATGTAAAGGTCCGCAAAGATAAGGGTGATTGCAACTGGCGGGAGCGTCAGCAGAATACTAATTATCAGACTTTGGATATTGATATGTTGTGTGACGATAGGAATCGATTTACTGTTGATAATCCATTTGGTGTTTACTTGTATTTGTTTCTTTACTAAAAAAATTTCACCATACTGATTTTAAGTTATTGATATTTTGTTATCATAATGTTTAAAGTTTACACTGACTACAATAAATTGTTACGCCATATTTTACGAAAAGAATGTAGTTGGTAATATTTTTCATTAAATCGGATTGAAATAATTAATTATACAATTAATTACAATATTTCACGTTAAAACACATTTTACACTGAAAAATAATAACTTTTAACTCAAAAAACTACAACTGGAACAGTTTTGGTAACGCTACCCACCGGCCATGGGAAGAGGATTACAGTATCTCATGTCGTGTGACGTCATGAATGTAAAATTAATACCGCGAGACGTAACGAGAGCCGACAGACGCAATCGTTGGGAACGCATTAAGTGTACAGAGTGTAGAGATAATAGAGAATATGTGTAGAGAATGCGACCCAAAATATTGACGACTATGAACAAAAAAGGACCTTTTATGTGGCGTGAATGTGAAATGTAAATCAAAAGGTGATTAGTTTAGGGGTGAATGGTTTTGACCTGATTGGGGATTGTTTCCAGGAGTATTAACAACATTATCCAATGCAGATTATAAACAATTATTTAACACAAGATTCCAATTCTCAAACATACATACACATACATTCCTATTTCTGATCTAAACCAATTTCGATTATTTTTATTACAGGTGTCAATGGAAACAAAGAGACAGTTCAGAGTTCATGTGAGGTCAAAGAAATTGACAACAACAAGAACAAAAGAAAAACTCGCAATCAACAACAAAAGCACGGTATTTCTGGCTACTTTTCTAAAATACCTCCACTTGTCCTCAAGCGCGCAGCAGGCTACCGTGCTCGATAAGGAAGGAGCAAGAATTTACGAGAACTTTCCATGATGGCCGCCGGCGGGAATTAGCATGTGACGCAGTGATACAAGACACGCAGCCACTACAGAAGATACCCACCATTGAAGTTATTGTAACTAAATAGATTTATAATGATAAAGTGAAGAAGGAATCCATTTAAAGTGTCCAGATTTGAATATGAAATGATTGGGATTGCAATGTAAGATAAGTAATGCGTTTGTGAATGAAGTTCAGATAGTTTTTGATCTTGTTTTTGCCCCACAATGTTCACATAAACGGCTGAAAGGCTGCGACAGTCGACTGCAAGATTACTGGTCTTCTCTGTCAAAGTCTCAATGCTTGGCCGGCTGGTTTTTCACAGAGCAATGTTGCCAGTGTCTATCAAATTTGTTGTCCCTTTGTTGTTTCTTACAACACCTACAAATAAAGTACGGATAGTACGAAATGTATTCACTCAGACAAGTGTGGAAGAGCCATGCTTCGGCACGAATGGGCCGGCTCGACCGGAGTGATACCACGGCCTCATAGAAAACCGTCGTGAAACAATGCTTGCGTTGTGTTTCGTCGTGTGAGTGAGGTTACCGGAGGCCCAATTACCCCCTCCCTAGTCTTTTGAATCCCCGAATCCTTCACAATCCTCAAATTCCCTATTTTTAAAACAAGTGGAACAAGTGAATTTATTCCTTCAAATAGGCTACAAGGCAGCACTTTTACATGTCAAATTTATCAAGCAATCGATGAGGCCAACATTTCCTAACTGACTACTCTGAGAAGAAATGCCGAAATAAACTCAGAAGATATCCAAATCAACTTCTAAGAAGTTCTTCTTTCTTTCAAAGTTTACTGGAATTTGTAGAGCCCATGCACGGGGACGCAACATGTATTCTATACCATTATCCCTATCAAACATCACTGTCATCAATTACTAATTGAAATAAACATTTTGACTTTGACATTGAGTTAACCTCAAAACTTCTCCCACAGTGATTATAATGTCAAAACAACATCAATAAATTAAAAGGAAAATAATGTAAATCATAAGTGGCTAAGCGGTTTCCGAGATATAAGCTCTTTAACGTACAGAGAAACATTACTTCTTACATACATACATACATACATTAATGTATGAATTGATTTGTTGGTTTAGTGGTTGCTGGTCATGTTTTGTATTCATTCCTTGATTCGAAGACAATCTGTCGTGAGTTTCTTTTAAGATATGTACATAGACAGTTTTTTTATATCATAAGCCGGTAAAAGAGCAGACAGATCATCTGATGGTAAGCAATCAGCGCCGCCCATGGACACTCGAAACACCAAGGCGTTTCAAGTGCGTTACCGGTCTTTTGAGAATTGGGAATTTGAGGATTGTGGAGGATTCAGGAATTCGGAAAACTAGGGGTAATTGAGCCTCCGGTAACCTCACTCACACGACGAAACACAACGCAAGCATTGTTTCACGTCGGTTTTCTATGAGGCCGTGGTATCATTCCGGTCGAGCCGGCCCATTCGTGCCGAAGCATGGCTCACCCACATTAAAGTTTTACTATACATTTGTAGGAAATCAAATGTTTCATCAGAATCGTAGCTAATGTGGTTGGACCACAAAGAAATAGATTCGATCATATTGGGCGTAGAGAAATTGAGGTTTAAAATATGCAAGAGTAAAACAAAGTAGCCTCTAATAGAACCAATTTTTAATTAGTTGCAAATAACATCTGTTGGCTCACGTCTCTACTCAGTGCATAGTTCAACATAACATAACATCACGCCTTTTATCCCTGAAGGGGTAGGCAGAGTGTACATTATGCCACTGTACAATGTAACACCCACTTTTCACTATTTATGTTATTAGGGGGTGAGCCTATTGCCATATACCGGGCACAATTCCAGACTCCGTGCTACTAGGTACTGTGATTTAAAAAAAACAGTAATATTTTGCCCGACCCGGGTATCAAACCCGAGACTTGTGACCGCTTGTGACCACTCGGCCAATGAGGCAGTCTCATAGTTCAAAGATTGTTGAAGTTGTGAAAAACAATAAACAATGTTACTAACAAAAGACAATCAAATCAATCGAATCAAATCCCAGAAGTAATAAAGAAAATCAGGTCATTATAAGTAAATAAGTCATCTAATTGAAGACCTGAAACATGAGGCAAAGGTACTTGTTCGTTAACAATGACAAACAAACAATCCCGTGCCATGTCAGTATAAATTCACAAAGAAAAATACTAACTTCAAAGTTTAATACTTCTCCAAAACCTGTTCAAAAACATCCTAACTGTTAACCGAAGATCGAAAAATTAAGAACTCTATTTCTGAATCGTGAAGGTTGCAAGTGCGTTGGTTGAAAAACTGCATTCGATTTTACGAGAAAACTTTTAATAAATGCATAATTAATCATTTGAATGTGCTAACAACCCCAAAATGGGGTGTACGTGAAATGGATGTAAAGGAAATATTGTTATGAATATTTTTTGCTACGATACAATTACATCCTTACTAATATACTATAAAACATGCAATAGTTTGTACGCTTGACTTTTTTCTAGATTTTTGAATCTAGAGATAATTAGAGTGTCATAAGCTAATTGTCTTTCTTTTGAAGCCACGCGAAAGAAACCGCAAGCGAAAGCTAACTAACCGAAAAAGCTCTATAGCACTTTCTGACCAAGCAATCGAACCTAATTTACCATGTAGCAAGGCAGAACATGATTCAACATCTTCAGAAATAAGTAATATCAATGAAACAAAAAACACAAAGCATAAAATACTACACTTGAAACCATTGTTTTGCAGTCCAACAGAAAATATATAGCGAGCGAAACGCAAATCACTAAATCACGAACAGCCATCAGAAAGCATCTTTGTTTTCAAACACTAAGGAAGATCTTATAGCATTGCGGTCGAAAAATATGCTCTTGAAAATACCTTTCTGCAAAACCTTCAGACACTCTAAACAAAATCCCACACAAAAACCAACCTTATGTTCAAAGCAAGAAGGGGTCTCCCAAAATATAACCCTGCAAAATTCAGTTGGTACAATTTTATCGAAGTCAGTCAAATGAAGTCATACGTCAAAAGCGTCAATCTCGCGTCGGTCGGTTAACCCGAACGAGCCGTTGAAGACGCGACTTTTACGACATAATATTTCAATATGCTTACGAGGGGTTATCTCGTTGTCCATTCCAATGAACCAATGTGGTGTGGCTTGAGAAGGTGTAATTAGGTTTCGAAATCAACAAATGTAGTTGGTGAAATGAATATTTGGTATGACACCTAAGAAGTTGCTTATTCAATGTGACTTACTTTCTTCGGCCCATGATCATTCACTCTCGAGATAGACTTCATCATATTTTGCCTCGTTTCTGGTCATCCCTCATCATCATCATCATCGGTGAAGACTTAACAATTAATATCCATAACATAACAATGTGATTAAAAAGCTCTGAGGTTTTATCAAGGCAAAAGCAATACTTAGTAAATCAATTTCATCTAGAAATTCTTAGGACCTTTATATTTACCGCAACTAAGTTCCACTAAACTGTGCCCCAAAATACATGCAAATCAAGTAAAAAACGAGCATTCAATCGCCAAAAACCGCCTTTACAGGCACACATCTTCAACCGATTCCAAAAACCGTTTTCAATCGGGACTGAACTATAAACACCGAGAGGTCTAAAAGGCTAAAGCCATAGACCGTCAAAGGTCCGTCCAGTGCGAATGGGCACTAAATCAGTGCTAATCCGACCATGACAACCCCCGCCCCACTCTCGTCTTTATACTCCCACAAGAGACGGACCTTAAACAAAAATTCTGTGACGAATGGTTACATCAACATGGCCATTTTAATCTACGTTTGTTTAGCTGCAGTTAAAGTAGAATGAGAAAAAATTTGGTCCTAAGAAGTTTCTTGTTTGGATGGTATATCTAAAACTAGTTTTACATAATACCGATAGGTGTGAGAGATGTTCAGAGGAAGTGTATGATGAATTCGTGGCGCCACATTATCAAATTGCACCCGCGCGTACATGCACCGGCTTACTTTATAAATACAACTTCAACCGGCTAATTCAACAATTTTAACAGCCCGACAATAGCTTAATATGTACTGAAACCTCTCAGCCAAATCCTCGTCACGTTCGACTACAATCACAATAATGTCACCTGTAATAGCAATGACGATAAATATAAAAATTAAACGCTAACTATCGTTTGGAATATCAGACGTGGCCGACGGTGCAACCCACCGGACCGTACCAAGAAAAACACTCAATGCCAGCATAAATCTATACGCGTATTGTTGCTTGTCCACGGACAACGGGCTTATAAACATGACCAAAGCTGGCCAGCCACGTCAGGTGGCCGTAAATACCGATAAACGGCCGTAAATGGCTTTAAATAGCTTTAAACGGCTATAAGCTATTTATCCCCGGTCGCCGTTAATAGAACGACGCGATCGATGTCATTAATTTGTTCGGTAATGGGTTTTGATTCGCGATGCTTAAATTGTTGTGCGTTTTGGCGGGTGTTTGGATGCCACGGCTGTACTGTTGAAAGGACTCGCGTGAGAGTGTACGATGTGCTCCGATTTGTAGTCATTAGTTTTGAACTGAAAGCAATTTAAACGTCACGATTATTAATTAACACTTACCTATCTACATACAAGATGTCCTCAACACTAGAGGTAATATTACACAATTCCTCAGTCACACACCACAGAACAGAAGAATTCACCTCATCAGTTAAAGTGCGCGTTGTCTAAGATAAAATAAGTTATTGACACCTTACATCACGAACATCAATTTCTTCATTCCACAACCAACATTGGCACCAACGTTTGTGACCGCAACAAACATCCATATTTGTTAACCATCAAGTTCGATAAGTTTCATTATTTATCTTCCATTGTTTGGGGCACATAAACACAGTGCTTTATGGGCACAGAGTCAGTTTCCTAACAACTCTTTAGAGGCTATAAACGCTTAAGGGTTTCGCAGAGAATTAACTTTTGTTGTTGCACGATGTCCCAGAGCAGTTTTTAGCGTGATTTTTTTTTATTTAATACGTGTGAAGGTGTTAAAACAATAATTACGGATAGGTTTATTTATAAGTTCTGTAATAGACACAACAATTATACTTAAGGCTTGTTTCATAACTTCTGATTAAGTTTTCTTTAGTATGCGGTTAATTGAATAAGAAATAAACAATAACGTCGATATTAGTGTCTCATTCGTCATAGTAAATTGCGATTAATGTACTTACAATGTACAAATTTTTGTTATCCATCTTCAACATAATATAACACCACGCCTTTTATCCCCGAAGGGGTAGGCAGAGGTGCACATTATGTCACTGTAGAATGTAACACCCACTTTTCATTATTTATGTTATGAGTCCCATGTAATAGGGGGTGAGCCTATTGCCATATACCGGGCACAGTTCCAGACTCCGTGCTACTACTGAGATTTTTTTTAAAACTCAGTAATACTTTGCCCGACCCGGGAATCGAACGGGAACGGAGGAAGGAAGGAACGGGAATTGGAGTAGATTTATCTGCTGGCCACTGTACTTACAATTCGATAAAGATGAAGGATGCAATGTGAAGGATGAAGAAGAAGGATGTTATAAGACTTTAATGTATTAGCTTGGCTTAGTAAAGAACAAGTGTACTATCAAATATTGAATGTTTATAAACAGCATCACAACATTAAACCACACTGCCAAGGTAACGAAGTGACTTGCAGACTATAAGTGTGGGAGAGCCATGCTTCGGCACGAATAGGCCGGCTCGACCGGAGTGATACCACAGCCTCACAGAAAACCGACGTCAAGCACCGCTTGCGTTGTGTTTCGTCGTGTGAGTGAGGTTACCGGAGACCCAATTAGCCTCCCCTTCTCCTATCTCTCCAATCCCAGAATCCCCACCGATCCTCAAACTCCTAATCCCCAAAAAGCCGGTAACGCACTTGTAACGCCTCTGGTGTTCCAGGTGTCCATGGGCGACGCCGATTGCTTACCATTAGGTGATCCATCTGCTAGTTTACCGGCTTATGCCATAAAAAAAGGAAGTAAAATTCCGAAAATCGAAATCGGGACCTCGAGCTTAACAATCGTACTGACGTCCAATAGTCCAACGAGACATTAAACAACTAATAGACACATCTAAATAGGTGTAAGTGGCAACATCTTGTACAAATATTGTATGGAGCAGGGTTCGACGCCGGCGTGTCAACTGCACGCCGCCATATTGGAAAATGTCGTGATTTCCTTTTTCGGAACAACTCTTACTGTAAGGAGTCACTCGAATTTTTGTATTATCGACTTCATTATGCACCAACAATGAGTGGAGTTAAGATGGGGTGTAGTAGAAGCTATAAGATGAAGAGAAAATATTATATGAACTGGACTGGTGTATACCAGTTATCATTTACTTAAACGGTGTCTCTCAATTCAAAAATGCAATAACTTTTAGAGCATTAATTGAAAAATAAAAGATCCTAGTAATAAACATTGATCCACATTGAGTTGGTTAATTAATTTTCCTTGATTTATTAACACAGTACATAATTCGATCTCCCAATATGGTAAGGTTAGGTAGATTCCTAAATATCATTTTAATGTCCGTCTAGTAGATTGATGAACATTAAACACTAATTATATATTAATTTAAAATGTCGTGTGACGTCACAGCTTGCTACATTTTGTAGCACGACCTCCCACTTCTAAACTTAACACCATTTTATATAAGTATTGTAACTGTATACAAAAAAAAAAATACTTGTCTAAAATTTTTCGATACCTAACTGTAGTAATAAGATAATTTTTAATTTTCTTACCCTGGCGACTACCCTATTACTACTTACAGGCGCAATGTTTACCATCTTTATCAAAAACTTCAACTTTGAGAGCCTAAAATTAAAATAATTACTAAATCTTGACGAACATCGCTTAGCTCACACTACGCAACCACCCACCACATTACAACCAAAATGACAATGAACTAATATCATAATATTTGACAGAGCTAGCCTCCGACATACAGGCATGTAAACACGGCGTTTCCTGTCAAAAATACTGATTAAATAACATGTTTTATGTATACGAGAACTTCTGGTAAATATCGCTTACCATACATGGGATTCATATAACAAGCCTGCAGTACTCTGATAATATAGTTTTGTTATTAGATATAGCTTTCTATGGAAAACAATGTTTTGTAGTTCTGTGAAAAGCTTTCTTTTTAAAGTGATAGAAGGATACATTGGATCTAAGCTGATATTATATTATATAAAAGATCTGGAAAGATCTGTCGTCGAAGGTATTTCCGAACCGATACGACCTTCAAACCTTCAAGAAAAGAGCGCATTCCTTATTAAAACGCCGGCAACGCACCTGTGACTCCTCTGGTGTTGCGGTGTCCATGGGCGGCACAGATCGCTTACCATCAGGTGATCCGTCTGCTCGTTTGCCTCCTATTCCATAAAAAAAATTGTGTGATTATCTTGTTAGTGTACTGGTTGCTAATAAAAATAATTTTATTAAAAGAATTGTGCGGTGCCCAAATACGAAAGAAGCTTCAATACTTCAAGGCATTGGTTTTCTTTTATTAAGTAAATTTGTTATACGTTCGTTAGGAAGCTAGTCATTAAGACAAGCCTTTATCATATCCAATTTTATTCTGTAACTAATCATTACACAAACTAGCTAAATTGACAAGTATAATCGCGGGCTACTCACGTGAAAATACTGTGAAAAACTCTACTAGTCTCGAACAACAGAGACACCGAGGGACCACAGAGGGAATTTAGTTTATTTAGCATGTCTCACGATAGTTATTGTAAAAACAAGTCTTATCATCTTCCATACCTAACGGGTTACCGGGGCTCCGGCTCGACGTGCAGGAGAAGGAACGGGGCGGTTTTTAGTCAGTAAGAGTCTAACACTCCCTCCCGCCTCACCCAGACGGGAGAAGTCATTCGATGATTTTCAGCCCTTAAATAAAAAAAAATCATCTTCCATAAACAATTAGATCAATTTTTTTTCCAAAAACTTTCCCAAAAGGGAAATTAAGACATTGTTGAGTGATCCTCATTTCAGCTCAGTTTCCGACGTGAGGGCTGACAAACAGACAAACAGCCACGTGGGTGTAAAGTGGCTATTGCACACAATCCCCGTTTGTTCAAGTAATGGACTATGCCAGGAACATTGACAAGATAGTGACAGGAGTAGAGGCGATGTTGATGTGATATTAATTTGGTACAAGACGACCGTTTATATAGTTTTGAAAAACGAGGAATCATTTAGTTGTAACATTTTTTTTACGTAGGTAGGTAATAATATCAGTCGTAATTTTGATGACCAAAATGTGTAGGTAAATAATTTGTTTTTATGTTTTTTTTTTAATCAATCTATGTATAATTGACAGATCAAACATTTAAATTAATTTTAAAATGTCATTAATGTCAAACGAACTAACATTTCAGTATTCAAGTAACACGTAATTTTAATAAAAGGTTAAAATAATTATTAATACTTCAATCAACAAAAAGTACGTTAACTAAAAACCGCGGGTTACTTACGTGAATATACTGAGAAAAGCTCTACTAGTTTCGAACCACGGAGGTGTTCTTCCTCATAAGCAGCGTGCGCGGTCGCGGGGATGTCGCGCAGCCTGAGCTTTTCTCAGTATATTCACGTGAGTAACCAGCGATTTTTAGTTTACTTAGTATGTCTCACGATAGTTATTATAAAAATGTACATTGTTTAACTTGGCGAAACGAATTTTGATGTAATCATAGCTCCTCATAAAGACCACAAATACCTTAAATATTTTGTCCTAAGTCAACTCCACCACTCTGTCCATATATCAGTGGCGCGTACTACAGAAGTCGTCCTATATTTAGTAAACGAGTGTCCTTCTAAGAACCGTCACACAGCCACTAAGTAGGGTTATCATCATTATTTGACCAAATTAACACTTTTAACTATGCCCAGTCCATCCCTGTTGTATTTTAGGACCTATTTGTTTTAGTGTGTTTGTTGTATTTTCACAGATATTTTGGCCTTATATGGTGAATGGTTGCAGATAAAATATACCTACCTGCTTGTCAATACAAACGTCACAAATGGGATTACTGAATATTGTAGTCTGTGCTCGATTCCTATTTGTGATAAACGAATTTTAAGGTAAGTAGTTGATTTTTGAAATTGTCAGTACCTACCTAAGTAATAAGTCTATCATTTATGCACAATATTCTTAACTTGTTTGTTTGTATTCTTAAAGATAGTGCTAAGCTGTTTCTATACTCACGTTGCAGTAAGATTAACTATGCCCATGTATTGTTGCGACAAAGACGCGAAGTTCATCACACTTATCACATTCATATTATAAATGTGAAAGTTTCTTTGTTTAAATGTTTGTTCGTCAATCACGCTGAAAATACTGAACGGATTTTGATTAATATTGGTATGAGCAGAGCAGAGAGCAGAGAGGCAGAGTATGAACTGATTTAGATGATAGGATACATATAGAATTAGACATGATAGATATAGAAATTTTATACCGATTAAATGCTTCCATGAAATAAAACAGGAATACGTGTGCAAGGCGGCGGGTAAAAGCTAATATGCAAGAAAAAGTCTCCATTTTCTAATTAGTTCTTCTCACCCGTCACTATTTTACATTACCTTCAAGACATCTATTACATATCATATCTTTTAAACATCTTCATACTCCAACATTATCTAATATTTCCAAACACTTACCTTACCTAAAACATCAGAAACTGATCATAAAATACCAAACAAAAATCTACATTCAACACTCAAGTATGAAGCGTTAACTCGACTAGCTCTAATTCCTTTCTTTGTCTGTCCAATTATCACGGGCAAGAAACAAGCCCAGAATGCTCATGTTTGTCTTATAATACCTTAACAACCAGTGTTAATGTGACGAACAAACAGACTATCGGATCAGTGTAATATTGGTAGCGAGCTTTTGTTTTCTTGGAAGAATGTCTTCGAAAATGAGAGTGTTTTTTTTAAATTATGAGGCTGTTGTTTCTTCGACGGTAATCTTCAAACATATGCCCGAATACTGATACGCCACTTGATTATAAGTCGCGCTTAAGTATAGTTCTTTTTAACATCACACCTTTTATCGAAGGGGTAGGCAGAGGTGTACATTATGCCACTGTACAAATGTAACACCCACTTTTCACTATTCATGTTATTAGTCCCATGTATTAGGGGGTCAGCCTATTGCCATATATCGGGCACAATTCCAGAATTCGTGCTACTACTGAGATTTTTTTAAAACCCAGTGATGCTTATTGCTTGACCCGGGAATCGAACCCGAGACCCCTTGCCCGGCAGTTGCACTTGCGACCACCCGGCTGTTAATAGTATAAAGTTCTGTTAAAACATGTTTGAAGTTTAGAAATACATGTGTATTAACATGAAACACGTAATATTTTAACATGAAAATCTTTATCAATTAGGTATACTTACAATGTTTTGCAATGGTTTCTTGCAGAAGAATTTCCAAGAAAACATATAAAATATCAACATACCAATGTAATGCAGACAATTTCCGCCCACCACGCTGTAGCTTATATACTCGATGACAAAATAACACTAAACTATTATTGTAGGCAGTCTATCAAAATAAAATCTAAATAACTATCATACTTATCTAAGAAATATCTCTGTAATGCAACAAAACAATCGAATTACATCGCAACAATAGATTACAAACGGATCACCCACACATTCCCACGGCCATTTTCAAATATGGCCGACTGACAGATGTCATCGAAATGTCAATAACGTTAAACAAACGTCGCCTTGTATGAGACGTGTTGAGAAATACTTTGGTATTGTGATGTGATATCATTAATTGATCAAGTTCCATTGCTGGGGCAGTTGTGAGTTTGTTTTTAAAGTGTTGTACTTGGAAAGTAGTGTAAAGTAAACTAATATGAATTTAATTAGGTGAATAGTGATATCCTCTACTTTTAATGTGCGAGAATGAGTCGTAATCATATGACTTGAGTCACTTTTTTATATTTGATGGGCGACGTTTGACCACTATCTCGCCTGATGGTAAGCGATGATGCGGTGAGTTAGCAGGTGACCATAGGTGAGCATTGACCGGTGACCAACATTAGTGGAGGATTTATTTTTAACAGTTTTCTATTGGTAATCTATGAATAAAACGTTGATTTATTTTTATCACTGAATAAAAACGTAGATCAAGCAACAACATTAAAGCTTACAGCAACTAGTCCTAATCTAACTGCTTCTTCATTCGTTTAAAACCTTAATACCACAAAAAAAAAATGGGGTGCGGTGCCAGAAGACCTCCCCGTGGTGCACCCTGGGTGCGGGCGACAGTCTCCCTAGCGGGGGTGATAGGGTTGGAGTGACTGTCGCCCGCAGCAGACTTCTGGACTGGGCGGGCGAACCCGATAGGGTTCTGGAGGCGGCGGGCTGTGTGCGGAGGCTCATAGCCCCGCTTCCGAGGGGCGTTTCTCCCGTCTCTCTGGATATAGCAGAGAGCGTGGCGGAGAGGCAAAGGCGGTGCTCGTTGTGCACTCACCCTGCCAGCGAGCAGCATCGGGACACAAGCTGTCCCCGATTGCAGCCGTCGATATCGTAATCCGTAAGGAGATCACGGTCATGTTTTGTGACTCTGAACGGGACGAGGGTCTTGGCTTGGTCGCCCGGACCGCGAGGAAGATAACCTCTATAAAAAATTCCTCCAATACTAAGTTCTGGTGCGCGGCGAGAGTATGCATGGCTGAGGAGTAGTGTCAGTCGCGAGCGCACCCCCAGCTAGGGGACCAGTGGAACCTCTAGTTGGGAAACAAATGAACACTTACCCAGGTACAGGGGGCACTGCCTGGGTGGACCGAATATTTCCCCCATACTCGTGGGAACTTTATGGAGTTGAACAACAAATTAAAAAAAACCACACAACCGGAGGAGGAGAGTGCGGGTGAGCTTGGCTCGCCTACAGTAGCAGGAGAAGGGAGCCCAAGTGGCTCCGGGACTCGTGGTAAGGCGCTGGACTCGTCCAGCAGGCCCCACACACGGGAGTCTAATAGAAGGGGGTCGGACTCAGAGTCCGACACAACATTGGCGGAGCGGCTGAGCGTGAGCTCGAAAGGCTCACGCCGCCGCGCGACGGGGACGTTCAAGCGCCCCAGGCTGGAGGAGGACAGTTTGTCCCCGTCCTCCGGCGCTCAGGAGGCGCCTCCCCCCAAGGTCCCCACGGCAGCGCGGGGTAGGGGCGGCAAGGGCAGCGGTCGCCGGAAACCGGCACCAGCTGCCTGCGCGGAGTCAGCCGAGCAGCTGGCCGCGGAGGGCAGGGCCCTCTCAAGTGCTGCCCGCTCGGAGTCCTCTGCGGCCGAGATGTCCGGCGTGGAGATGTCGGAGGGCGAGCGCGGCTCTGAGAGCGAGAGCTGCTCCGGGGGCCTCCAACAGGCCATTACGGCGGAGCTCTACAAGCTGGCGATGGGGAAATCCCAGCCGGTTAGGCTCCGCCTCCTCAGGGCGGCGGCGGCCACAATAACGGAGGCGGCCTTGGAGCAGTGTGCGGTGCCCACTGCGGGAAAGGTGCGCTCCGAGCTGGCCGAGATGCGGCGAGAGCTGGCGCGCTTGGCAGCCTCCAATGCGGCTCTGGAGGCCGAGCTGCGGACGGCCAGGGCCGAGCTCGCCGCTGCTCGCGGCAGTCGCCCCCAGCCCCCGGCGGAGGCCGACGTAGTCGGACTGCTGCGGGCGGAGTTGGCTGCCTTCCAGCGACGTTTCGACGTGCTGGAGGGCAGGCTCTTGCGCCCCCCACTCGCGGCGAGTCAGGTCGCCCCCGCGGTCCCCCGGTCGTACGCGGCCGCTGCGGCCAAGCCTTCGACCTCGGGTCAGGCTAGCCGCAGCTCCCAACCGCCGGCAAGGGCGCGACCGGCTGCCCCAGCGAGGGCCTCGGCGCCCCCGCCGGCGCAGACCCCAGCTGCGCCGACGG
Source organism: Spodoptera littoralis (assembly GCA_902850265.1). Classification (NCBI taxonomy): domain Eukaryota; kingdom Metazoa; phylum Arthropoda; class Insecta; order Lepidoptera; family Noctuidae; genus Spodoptera; species Spodoptera littoralis. The sequence continues at coordinate 1,346,899 of LR824536.2, read as the reverse complement.
CGCCAGCGCCCGCAGGGCGCAAGGAGAGAGAGGCGCTCCAGCCCGGCAGGCTGGAGTTGCGGCAGCGGTGGTGGAACCCGCCCCGCGAGCGGAGGACGGCGGCGGGTGGCAAATCGCCGGCGAGGCGAGGAGAGTCGCCAGGGAGGGCCGGAAGCGCCGCAAGAAGGCGCAGCGGCAGCGACGGCAGCAGCAGCGCAGGGAGAAACGCGCTGCTGCCTTGCTCCTCGCCCCTAAGACCGCGGCTGTAGTGATTACGCTGCAGCCCGAGGCGGTCAATAGGGGCGTCACTTACGGCGACGTCCTCGCCAAATTGAAGGGGGCGGTATCTCCTGCGGAGTTCGGGGCGCCAGACGGGTTCGCGGTCAAGGTGACCGCTACCGGAGCCCGTCTTTTGGAGGTCCCCGGCGCGACCAGCGGCCCATCGGCCGACGCCCTGGCCGAGAGGCTTAGGGCGTGCCTCGGTGCGGACGAGGCCCGCGTGTCCAGGCCAACCAAATGCCTGGATGTCAGGATCTTGGGCCTGGACGACTCCGTAACGGAGAGTGAGGTGGTGGCCGCTGTGGCCAGGACGGGAGGGTGCCCTGCTGACCAAGTTAAGGCAGGCGCCATCCGCCCGGACAACTCGGGGCTGCGCACTGTTGTGGTCAGCTGCCCCGTCACAGCGGCCAAGAAGCTGAAGGAGGGCAAAAGGCTCTTGGTGGGATGGGTCTCGGCGCAGGTCAAGCTGCTCGAGACCCGGCCTCTGAGGTGCTACCGCTGTCACGTGGGGGAGCACGTGAGTGTCAAATGCACCTCGGAGGTGGACCGCAGCGACTGTTGCTTCCGCTGCGGTCGGCCCGGTCACAAGGCCGGCTCGTGCTCCGCCCCGCTGCACTGCAATGCATGTGCGGCGGCTGGCAAGCCGGCCAATCACCGGGTCGGGAGCAAAGGCTGCTCCCCTCCCGCCAAACCCAAGGGCAAAGGCAGGCCCTCCGCCGCCCCTGCCGTTTCCGCCGCCGCCGCCGCCACTGCCACCGCAGTCGCCGCTGCCGCCACTGAGGAGATCGGAATGGACTGCCAATAATGGCCCCATTCCGCCTCCTCCAGGCGAACATCAACCGCTGCGCCGCTGCTCAGGATCTCCTGCTCCAGAGCATGGCGCAGTGGTCGATCAATGTCGCCGTGGTCTCCGAGCCGTACTTTGTCCTGCCCAGGGATCACTGGGTGGCGGACCTGGACGGCTCGGTGACCATCATCTCGTCGGCCGCCGCCGGTACCCCGACTCTTGAGGCTGCTCAAAGAGGCCGGGGTTGTGCCGCAGCACGGTTCGGAGAGCTCGCTGTGGTGGGCGTGTACTTCTCTCCGAACCGAACTCTCGCCGAGTTCCACAACTCCTTGAGGGAGTTGGTGACTGTCGTCGTCGGGTTCCGTTCCCTCCCCGTGCTCGTCCTCGGGGACTTCAACGCCAAAAACTTGGCTTGGGGTTCCCGGTTCACCGACGTCCGGGGTAGGATGGTGGAAGACTGGGCCCTTGAGACAGGCCTAGTCGTCCTGAACCGGGGTTCTGTCCCCACGTGTGTGCGGATGCAGGGCGAGTCGGTGGTGGACATTTCGTTCGCCAGCCCTGCTCTGTCACCGCGTATTGTTGGCTGGCGCGTCATGGAGGAGGTGGAGACGTACTCCGACCACCGGTATATCCGGTTCGACGTCTCCGCCGAGTCCGCAGACCCGCCGGTCAGACAGGCCCCATGTGGCCCGCGTTGGGCGCTGAAACAGCTGGACCGGGAGCTGCTCCTGGAAGCCGCCATCGTGCAGGCCTGGGTGATACCACCGGTCAGGCCTGCCGACGTTGACGATGAGGCCAAGTGGCTCCAGGACGCCATGTCCAGGATCTGTGACGTGGCGATGCCCCGGATCCGGTCGAGGCAACAGAAGCGCCAGGTGTACTGGTGGTCGCAAGAGCTGACGGCTCTGCGCAAGGCGTGCACTACTGCGCGACGCCAGTACACTAGGCACCGCAGGCGCCGTATCCGTCCTCCTAATGCGGAGGCGAGAGAGGCGGAGTTATACGAGGGATACAGGGCGGCGAAGGCCCTCCTCAAGGCGGAGATATTGCGGGCCAAGGAGGAGGCCCGCCGAGAGATGCTGGGGACTCTGAATAGAGACCCGTGGGGACGCCCGTACCTGATGGTACGCGACAAGCTCCGTGCTTGGGCTCCCCCGCTCACTCAGAGTGTACGGTTAAGTACACCTTGCTTAGGTTCGCTGGTAAAGATGTTTGCTTCTTGAAGTTAAGTCAGTTGAGTTGATGAGTGCAAAGAGAAAGAATCACTTATGATACGTTTATTAGTTAAGTTATACAAGTTGAAGGTTGACGATTCCTTTCTCTATCGTTGGTTTATTAGCACACACAGAGTTTACTTAATCGATGACTATTTATACTTAAATTACGAACGCGCGACGCGACATAGTTGCCGCATCAGCACTACCCATATACAGCGTGTACAGTTTAAGACTGTACATCTTGCCACCCCAAAAGAAAAACTAGTTAATATAAAAGATAGAGAAAAGGAAAAGCCATTACAAAGCAAATTATTCATTAGTCAAAATTAAATGCGACGTTTCTTGTTCCGGTTCTGCTACTTCGGCGAGATTTCCCAGGTTGATGCTGCTCCGGGTACTCCTCGCTCGGTGATGCTGTTGTGGCTGATTCATTGAGCTGGTTGTCACTGGGTCTATGGATAATTTGTAGTTCAATGTCTTGATGTTCTTCGTTATTCGATGCGCTTGGTTGTTTAGTTGAAATCCTGCGACAACGCTTCCTTCCAAACACCACAAGCAAAGCAATTGCGGCAGATGCTAACATAAGGTAGCTGATAGCATATTGATGAACATCGTGGCTGGAGATCGTGGTGAGTTGTCGATTCTCATTATCTTGTTGTGTTTTAACCTTATCCTCTATATTCTTCATTTCTACCCTTTCTGCAGTGTCTTGGAATTGATTAGGAACATAAGTGTACGTTAGATTAACGATCTTATTTATAGAGCTGTCCAAAGTAGGAACAGATAACTCGTAGTCCATCTTCAAGTGACTGTTATACTGGTGCGGAGTGTAAATTGTCAAATCTTTGGACTGCATTACACATCCTTGAGTTATAGAGACTATGCTCGATGACGTCATAGTGTACGTCGTCACGTCGTTGTTACAAATAGTACGTAATGTGCATATGTCGCAGCAAGTCGCTAACCAGCTGTTTGAAGAGTGTAATTGGATCCACGCGTCCTTGCAAACTGTTCGTTCCATATCGCACGGCGCCGTGTTGTGATGCGACAGCAGTTTAGCCTCGCATGGTGCACGGTTGCTATGCAAATTGAAAGCCGGCAGGTTTTTCTTGCAAAGGTAAATATTTGATTTTTGTTGCAGGCATTCCTTGAAGTCTTCCTTTGTCAATGAGATATATGTATTCGTTTTGAGATTTATAGCGACATAATCGGATGATATCTGCACATGTCCAGTAGATTCGTTCATTCTAATAGGCAGAGGTATGGGTTTGTAGATAATGAAGTCATCGTTAGCGATAAGTGGTATGTGAGCCTCGAAGAGGAAGTATACTTCTGTTACTCGAGCCTTCACATTTATTATTTTATAAAGATCCTTTATGTGCTCCTTATAATTGTCGACTGGCAATGACACAGTTTTTGGAAGACTTCCCGATATTTCATTTAACTGTTCGATTAAGTGTACCGGAGTTATTAAATGCACATCTAGATGGCCTTGGTATATGTTCGTCAGCGTGTTAAATAACATTTCTTGGAAGGTTCTCATGTTGTTGATTAGAAGAAATGTTGTAAAAGACGCAGAGTTTATGTAAGAAGTTGCTGAAAGTATCTCCATCTCAGACTCAATAGAGGCCAAATTCTTATTAGTTTGGTTGACGAACTTATCAATTAGCTTGAACTGACGCTGTATGTTGTCTTCGCTTTTCTTCAGGACATCGTTTTCTAGTTCTACAATACTTGTCTGATTTTTTATTAATTCAAACAGGTAGTCTTCATTGTTCTGCAGAGACTGAATATCGTGTTGATATTTCTCGGCAAAGTGCTGATCGAGTATCCCAAATAAGCTATTAGCTAAATAACCCACACCATCGATTAATCCTCGTTTCTTTCTGATGCTGAGGTGTTTGTGTGGATTTATTAAAACATAGTTGTAATAGCGGAGAAGTTGAATTTCGTGTTCCAGTTGTTCTATAGTTGTTTTACACAGTTGTAGTTTCGTTTGGTCGCAGACATTTTTCAAATGGTTAAAATAAGTTTCAATGCGGTTAGTTCCTTCCCAATAATTAGTTAAATTATAGTACATAACTAAAATCCATTCGTCATGTATTAATTGCATTCTGCCAATTTCATCATAGTATACGGGCCGCTCATGTTCCAATCTTGTAATTTGAGCTCCCGGCGCTTGGCGCGTGCCGTCAATAGCGCAATGTGATACCGACATAAATGTAAACATTGATAATATTGTAATTAAAAATGTTGAGAGACATTTATTGGATTTTGTTCGATGTTTCTTAGCTGACGTCGTTTGAGGTGCGCTATTTTGCTCACCCGTAGTTTCAGCGTCTGAATTTAATGGTAACGGTGATAGTTTTACTACTGGGCGTTTGTTTGATAATTCCCAATTTAGTTTTTATGGTTGTGACGCGAACATAACCGTCAGCTCCAGGATGTGTCTCCATCACTCGTCCCAAAGCCCACTTGGCCGGTGGAAGGTTGTTATCTTTCACCAGTACAATGTCACCTTGTTGATGTTAGTTGTAGGCTTATTCCATTTGCTACGACTTTGTAACGTAGTAAGATATTCATTGGACCAATTCTTCCAGTACTGGTTAAACATTTGCTCGAGCAACTGCCATCTACGACGTAAATCAACATTGTTAACTTCCGGACAGTTGGATAGCGGGAGTGACAATGTTGGGGTTCCTGTGAGAAAATGACCTGGAGTTAAGCAATTATAAAACTCTTCCGGGTCTTCGGTAAGAGGGCACAATGGTCGTGAATTCAGACACGCCTCTATTTTAGTTAAGAGTGTTGTGAACTCCTCATAGGTCAATTTTTGCTCTCCTAATACCCGACGCAGATGGTATTTCATTGATTTAACCGCCGCCTCCCATAGTCCACCAGCACTGGGCCAACCTGGTGCGTTAAAGTGCCATTCAATTTCTAGGTCAGCTAGTGTGTTCAACAAGTCTGATGATAATAGCTGTCGCTTAAATATTTCAAATTCTTGTCGAAGTACTCTTGCAGCGCCAACGAAATTAGTGCCGCAATCTGAGTACATGTGCTTGGGCGTTCCCCGTCTTGCACAAAATCTTTGAAAAGCGGCTATAAATGTTTCCGTACTAAGGTCAGAGACGAGTTCAATATGCACAGCTTTCGTAGCCATACAGATAAAGATTGCGATATAGCCCTTTGACGTTTTGACTCCCCTGCCCTTGTTAAGCTTGATGTCAACATGCCCGGAAAAGTCAACTCCGGTATGTGTAAACGGTCGACAGGGTGTTATTCTATACTGAGGAAGATTACCCATATCTGATGATTGTCAGTCCTTTTGAATCGATGGCAACGTATGCATTTTATCAGTTCAGCCTTCACAGCACGGTTCCCACCGATGATCCAGTACCGTTGCCTGATGTATGTCAAAGTCAACCGGGCTCCTCCATGTAGCGTGATAGTATGAGCTTGTGCAATTAAAAGTTGAGTGAAGCGTCCCTTGTGAGGTATTATCATTGGATGTTTCATGTCAGAAGGCAAACCTGAGTTCTTCAAACGACCTCCAACGCAAATAATCCCATGGGAATCTAAATAAGGATTCAGTTTATAAATGGAACTTTTCCTGGATACAGTTTTAGTTTGTAGCAGTTGAATGTATTCGGGATTGAATTCCAATCGCTGCACATGAATAACGATACTTCTAGTTGCTGCGCTTAGTTCGTTCGTTGTTAGGTGTGCGGTGTTTGATTTCGCCTTAGTACGCATATTTGCTATGAAGCGTTGTATCCATGCGACGACTCGCGTTATTCGTGTCAATGAACTATAATTGTTCAATAAAGTAGTTATTACGTGATCAGTTGGCTGCGTTGGATTATGTTTTGTTGCAACGTGGTTTATGCATTCAATGTTAGTTGTGTATGAGTAAAGATTTTCTTCCATATTTTCCTGTTTAGTTAAAAACTCAGGGCCTTGCCACCATAACTTGAAGTGGAGTAATTGGCTAGGCAATAGCCCTCTTGAGGCACAGTCTGCTGCGTTCTGTTCAGATTTCACATATCGCCACTCGTTCGCTGGGATTATGCGTTTAATACTTGTTACTCTGTTAGCGACATACTGTTCCCACCTTGACGAGTCACCCTGTATCCACGCCAACACAACTTGTGAGTCTGACCAGGCTTTTATGGAGACATCATATCCAGTGAAAGCTTCCTTTGTTTTCTCCATGAGGTTTGCCAACAGCTGAGCGGCACATAGTTCAAGTCTGGGCAAAGTAGTTTTCGGCGTCAGCGGGGCAACCCTCGTTTTCCCGGCAAGTAGAGTTACTATGGGAAGTCCATGTTCGTTGAACACTCTGCTGTAAATGACACAAGCGTAGGCTTTCTCACTTGCATCACAGAATCCGAGTAGCTCGACATGTTGTTGTTTATACTGTATCCATCTTGTAAGGGACATGTTTTTGATAATAGATAGGTCAGTTATTAGTTTCATCCAATCGGTTTCAATGTCACTTGGAACTTCGTCATCCCACGCAAGTTTACTCATCCATAGTTTTTGGAAAAGTAACTTGGCTTTAATAGTTACTGGTGACAACCAGCCCAGAGGATCATAAAATCTTGAGATATTAGAGAGTAAGGATCTTTTCGTTTGGCGTTTATGATGTTTTATTGGCCAGTTGAAGTGGAAGGTATCGCTACTGGGATTCCAAGTGAGACCTAATGCCTTTGAAGACTCTTCATTTTTGAAATCGAACATCCTTTTGTTTGAGATTTGATCTTCACTTAGGTTTTTTATTAAATCTGGGTGGTTGGCGGTCCATTTCCGCAGATTCATGCCTCCTCCTCGCAATAGTTGGATTAACGATTGTTGTAAATGTTGGGCATTCTCAATATCGTTATGACCGGTGATTACGTCATCCATATAACACGATGTAATAAGAGTGCGAGCTGCTTCGGGGTACTTGTGACCATCATCCGTCGCAAGTTGTTTCAATGTACGCATTGCTAGCCATGGTGCAGCTTTTGTGCCATACGTGACAGTGCGCAATTGGAATGCCTGCAAATTGCCAGAAGTCGAGTTCCGCCAGATGATTCTTTGAAGATGTTGCTGATCTTCGGAAAGCCAAAGGCAACGAAACATTTTCTCTATATCAGCGGTGAATGCATATTTGTACGTTCTCCACTTCAATATGAGACTCAGGATGTCCTTTTGTAAATTAGCTCCGGTTTCCATTAAGTTGTTCAAGCTATAGCCAGTTGAGGTCTTCTGCGACGCATTAAACACGACTCTTAATTTTGTTGTCAGTGCGTTTTCTCTAATAACCCCGTGATGTGGTAAGTAGTAACATTTCTTCGTAGACACGTATGATGCTGGTTTCATGTGACCGAGGTCCGCATATTCTTTAATAAATTCTTGGTACATGCCACGAAGTTTTTCATTATTTTTGAGTCGTTTTTCTAATTGTAAATACTGTGAAATAGCTGTGGACTTTGAACTGCCTAATTTATCTTCAAAGTCAAAACATAGCGGCATTTTCACAATGTATTTCCCATCTTCCGATCGTAAGACAGTTTCTTTATAAAATTGTTCACATTGATCGTCTGTTGATGAGTCTTGGGGAGTTTCGATGTCTTCAATATTCCAAAACCTTGTAAGTTCTTCTAAGTTTATCATAGTTGCGTGACAATTTACAGTTTTCATCTTGCCACACAAAATCCACCCAAGGTGTGTTTGTTGAGCAACAGGAGATTGGTTGTATCCCTTTAAGACACCGTCCAGGATGATATCAGAATATATATCAGCTCCTAATATGACATCGATATGACGTGAGATGTTGTATTCTGGATCCGCTAGTTTTAAGTTCTCCAGATGCGGCCATATTGTTTTTTCAAATGTTTTGTTCGGTAGGTTATTAGTTAGTTTTTTCATAATGAGGGCTTGAGTTTTAAATGTATAATCGGAGTGGATTGACTGGCATATCAAGTTGAGTTGCCCTCTGCATTCCCCGGAAACAGTTCCAATTCCGGTTACACACGCGTTGATCCTTTTGCGTGGTAGACGTAACATTTGGGCTGCATTCTCCGTAATTAGGTTTACTTGTGAACCTTGGTCAAGGAGAGCTCGCAATTTGATATAGGTTCCGTCCATTGCTTGAATTTTCAGCTGAACGGTAGTCAACAAAACCTCTAAGTTGCTGTCTGACAGATGGTTAGATGTTTGGGCCTGGGTTGATGTGGACGGGCGCTGACGAAACTTATTAGGTAAAGTAATTGGTTTCCGCTCCGAGTTGTGCAACAGCGTATGATGCTTCAAGTTGCACTCTTTGCAGGTTTTAGTTGACCTACATTCTTGATCGCCGTGACTGAATAGACAATTCTTACAGAGTTGCAATTTCGTGATAATTTCATTGCGTTTGCTTGCTCCCAATTCAATAAATTTATCGCAATTCATTAGAACGTGAGTCCCTTTGCAATGTGGGCATTTCCCGTATGTTGCGAAATAGTTGTTTGTTCTGACAGGTCGATAGTAAATGTTTTTCATCGGGGTTTGCTTGTATGATTTATTGGAAGATGGGTTGTCGGCGCTTAGTATGTTTCCTTTCTTAGTTGATTTCATGGTTTCGTAGGCCATAAATTGCGTTTCCAGAAAGTATAGAAAATCACGTAAATTCTGTAATTCTCTATGGTCTTGTAACTCCTTCATATAATCGCTCAGAGTGCTTGTGTCGAGTTTTTGAGACATGATATGTACGATGATCGGGTCCCAGGAAGCAGTGTCAATGCCGATGTTAGAAATGCCGTTTAGACACTCTGTGATGACGTCATGCATCTTCTTCAAGTTAAATGAATCTGGATGTTGTATGACAGGGAGATTCAATATAGTATTCATGTAGGCAGTAAACTGCAGACGCCGATTATCGTAACGCTGGGTCAGAATATCCCAGCAAGTGTTGTAATTCTCAGTACATAATGTCAAATGTTGTACTAAGCGCTCAGCTTCGCCTCTCAATTTAGATTTTAGGTGTTGCATTTTTTGAGCGGGGTTGATTACTGGATTTTTATGGATGGTTTCCAAAAACAAATCCTTAAAGGAGATCCACTGAATATAGTTGCCTGAGAATTCCGGAAGGTCGATCTTGGGTGCGGATTTTTTATAATGGGCATTCGACCACTTGGTGGAGTTAAGCTTAGTTCGCAAGTCATCGTACCTTTGTTCAACATCCGAAAACGTTTTGTAGTATTCTTCATTCGAACCCTTCAATAGGAAATCTATTTGCCAATGGAGATTATCGATGGGATCCCACTTGGATTTCAAGGTCGACAGATGATCTTCTAATTCCCATTGTTCAGATATAGGCATCATGTTGATTTTTTCCATGGTTCGGTATATGGCGTTAAAGTTGCATTCTTGTTTTTGAAGTAACAACTGTTGCTTGTCACCACGCTCCGTAGTTAAGTCTTCCGAAGTACCAGTTAAGTCAAATTGTACCTCTTTTTGTTGTTCGTGTAATTCCGTTATCCTGTTAGTGATATCGGTTTTAGTGGCCACGTACATCTCCTTGGTTTTCCCGTAGATGTCGTCGGCGAAGTAGTTAATTTTCTTATCTTCTAGTTCTAGTACTAAGAGAGCATGTCTGTTATCGAAATCCTCCCATTGATGTTCTAGAGAAGATAGCCGTTTGTTTAAGTAGTCCACAGTTTTGCGGACTGAAGAGTCCTTGCGATAGTTAACACACAAGGTCTTGATATTATTAAAACACGATGACTGGAGCTCAAGTTTGTCCATCTTGGTGTTTCTAGTTATAGTTAAAGTTGATTCACCTGGTTCGGCGAAGAGTTATCGAAGAGTCGTCTTCGTTAGTTGCTGCAGCACAGCGACGAGTTACTTGAATGTGGCGTGTTCACGTCCAAATACTCTAGCACTCTCTACAGTATGAGCGCCTTCTCAATACAACTGGGGATTCTCGCTTCTGAGAGGCCAGCTGCACCGATTCGCTACTGTATTAAGACACTATAGTATCCGGCTCGAAGGACCATAAAATGTACGGTTAAGTACACCTTGCTTAGGTTCGCTGGTAAAGATGTTTGCTTCTTGAAGTTAAGTCAGTTGAGTTGATGAGTGCAAAGAGAAAGAATCACTTATGATACGTTTATTAGTTAAGTTATACAAGTTGAAGGTTGACGATTCCTTTCTCTATCGTTGGTTTATTAGCACACACAGAGTTTACTTAATCGATGACTATTTATACTTAAATTACGAACGCGCGACGCGACATAGTTGCCGCATCAGCACTACCCATATACAGCGTGTACAGTTTAAGACTGTACACAGAGTCTCCGGCCAGAAGTCTTGGAGGAGGTGATTGGCGCCCTGTTCCCCCGACTGTGGAGGGGCTTCACCCCTCCGTATATGACTCCGCCCCCTGCGGTGCCCGACGCGGGCTACAGCGACGACGACGATGACATCGTCCCAGAGGTGACCGAGGCAGAATTGAGAGCGGCGGTGCGCCGGATGGGCGCCAAGAACACCGCCCCAGGACCCGACGGCCTGCATGGCAAGGCATGGGTCCTGGCCTCAGAGGCTCTCGGGCCTCGATTGATTGGTCTCTACAGCGCATGTCTGGAGAGAGGCCAGTTCCCGCTTCTCTGGAAAGCGGGCAAACTGGTCCTCGTGCGGAAGACGGGGCGCCCTGCGGACTCTCCGTCCGCGTACCGGCCCATAGTGCTGCTCGACGAGGTGGGGAAAGTCTTCGAAAGAATCATTTCGAACCGCCTCGTCGCGCACCTGACGGACATTGGGCCGGACTTGTCGGACGGCCAGTTCGGCTTCCGCAGAGGGCGCTCCACGGTGGACGCCATCATGCGCGTTAGAGACCTCACGACGGGGACTGCAGTGTCCAGGGGTAAGGTCGTAGTGGCGGTGTCTCTGGACATCGCCAACGCCTTCAACTCCCTGCCCTGGAGCTGCATCTTGGAGGCACTCCGATATCATCGGGTGCCTACCTACCTCCGTCGTGTAATCGAGGCTTACCTGACGGACAGGTCCGTCAGCTACCCCGGTCACCGGGGCGAGTGGAACCGGCGAGAGATGTCACGCGGTGTTCCACAGGGTTCGGTTCTGGGGCCGCTCCTGTGGAACATCGGCTATGACTGGGTGCTGCGCACCGACCTCCCGAACGGCGTTAGCACAATATGCTACGCCGACGACACGCTGGTGCTAGCGCACGGGAGGTCGCACCAGGCGGCGGCCGACTTAATGGCGACAGCGGTTGCGACAGTCGTTGAAAGAATCCGGCAGTTGGGACTCGAGGTGGCGCTCCACAAGTCCGAGGCCATGTGTTTTCATGGCCGCGGGAACGCGCCACCTCCGGGTGGGTCCCAAATAACGGCGGGAGGGGTTACCATCGGCGTCGAGACGGCGATGAAGTACCTAGGACTCGTCCTCGACAGTCGGTGGAACTTCATAGAGCATTTCCGACGTTTGGCTCCAAAGTTGGAGAGGACGGGGGCTGCGTTCAAACGCATCCTCCCCAACCTCGGGGGGCCAAACGCCTCCTGCCGGAGGTTATACGCCGGGGTCGTGCGGTCCATGGCCCTCTACGGCGCCCCTGTTTGGGCGCCGAACTTGTTGCGGCGTCCTGCTCGGACGCTGCTCAAGTCACAGAGGGTCATGGCGATCCGAATGATCCGCGGATACCGCACGATCGCTGGGGAGTCGGCGAACCTCCTTGCCGGATTACCGCCGTGGGATCTGGAGGCGAAGGTGCTCGCGCGCGTGTATAACATGCGCGCGGAGGCACGTCGCCGGGGCGAAACTCCGCTGCCGCGCCAGATAAGTGCGTGGCGGGATGAGCTCCGGCGCGATCTCATGGCGGAATGGCAGCAACGACTGTCGCAACCGAGGGCTGGGCTCGCTGCCATTGCAGCGGTAAGTCCCCTCTTTGAGGAGTGGCTTGAGAGACGCTACGGCGTCCTCACCTACCGCCTGACGCAGGTCCTCACCGGACATGGAAGTTTCGGGAGGTACCTGTGTCTGATGGGGCGGGAGGAAACGCCCGGGTGTCATCACTGCGAGGACCGCCCTGAGGACACGGTGGAACACACCGTAGCGGAATGCCCTGCGTGGGCTGAGCACCGCCGTGCCCTCAGGGAAGTGATCGGCGATGGCGACCTCTCGCGTCCGGGCCTAGTGCAGGCCATGATGCGGAGCGAGGGGGACTGGGATGCCGTCTCCTCCTTTTGCGAAGCAGTCATGCTAGCTAAGGAGGAGGCGGGACGCGTGAGGCAGCGAAGCGCTGCCTCCTCGCGACCCAGCCATCGCGAAGGACACACCGGGCGTCGGGGATCGCGGGACGATCTCCGGCCACCGTAAGCGCGGGCCTGCGGACGGCGAGCATGGGTGGCTCCCCGTCCGACCAGAAACAGACCCGAGCGTACGGCGCGTCGCGTTCCGCGCGCGCCTCAAAGAGCCATCAGACCACCACAGATGGGGCCCAATAGGGCCGATGCCGATTCGGAGTCGCGGAGAACCTAACGGGTAACCGGGGCTCCGGCTCGACGTGCAGGAGAAGCAGCAGTAAGAGTCTGACACTCCCTTCCGCCTCACCCAGGCGGGAGCAGTCATTCGATGATTTTCCCCCCTTAAAAAAAAAAAAAAAAAAAAAAAAAATACCACAAAAATACCTTTAAAATACCTTCATACCATCCAACACAAATACAATTAACAGACATTCCAGCTTGATAGATCACATCACTAAACCGAAATGTACATACCACGAACGCATCTCGCAAGATGTGTACCAAACACAAAGCTTACAATACGTTTATTGAAAGCCCACAAAGGTTGAACAACACACGATAACGAATCGTGACACATTGTCGCTTAGTGCCTCGATTAACTTAACGAAACTCGATTACGTAAAGTGCAGTTTAAATTGGTATTTAGTGTTTGTTGTATGAGTGTGTCGATGGTGTAGTGGTTGCAAATTGTCTATTGCTATAATAATATGGAGTCTAGAGTAAATTGTGCCTGTGTGCCTACAGGTCTGTTGCACACATAGAAACCATTACCTAAGACATAACTTTGGAACAAATTTAACATTTCTTCTTCTTCTTTAGGCTTTTTCTACCCTTAGGGTGTAGGCTTTTTTTAATTTCTGCCATCTCTCTCAGTCTTGAGTAATTTCTATCCATTCCGTGTCAGCTGTTCGTTTGATGTCATCGTACCAACGCATCTGAGGTCTTCCTTGTGAGCGCTTTTTGCCCTATATGGTCTCCAATCTATGATGGCTTTACGAACCCTGTTTGCGTGCAACGTGGCCAGCCCACTCCCACTTAAGTTTCGCGATATGCTGTGTGACGTCCTTGACTTTACTCTGCTGTCTTAGTCACTGGTTTCTTTTGCAGTCTCTCAGTGTAACGCCTACTAGCTTCCTTTCTACTGTTCTTTGAGCTAGTTGGAATTTTTGGAGAATGTCCTTTGTAAACACCAAGGTCGCAGTACCGTATGTAAGCACCGGTAGTATACACTGGTCATATATGCGTGCCTTCTGTTTAGCAGTATGAAATCTAACATATTCAACCATAAACTACTTGCGCGCGGTTTTATCCGCTTTGCTCGGCGCCTATTGATTGTAGCATGATGTTTCATAGCCTTCCTCGATAAATGGACTTTACAACACAAAAATATTTTTTCTAATCGGACCAGTTATTCCTGAGAATAGCGCGTTCAAACAAACTAACACTTCAACTTTATATTCTTATATAAAGTTGAAGTGTGTTGAAGTTGAAGTGTGAAGTTGTACTCTTGTACAAGATATAAGATTACATATTTATATCATTGCATGAGAAGAAAGAACTGTCATACAAGACTGGTAGAGAATGCCATATGGCATTAATTTCGCCTTATGTGCCATAATCAAATTGTGTACATTAATAAAGACTAAATAAATAAATAAATAAATAAAAATAAATACAAAAATGTATTTAAATGTCGTAATATCTTCCCAACGACGAAAAACAGTGCTTAACTCAATAGTTTTCCTGGTTTTATTCCTAAGGTAGAAATGAAACTAAAGGAAAAAGCTTTACTTTTTCCTAGTACATATTATGCTATTTCTAAATCCATCTCTGTCACCTACAATCATAGATACATTTGGAGCGTCCCTGCTAATTGATTCTCAATACAATCCGTGATATCATCACATGTTTGTGTAATTTATTTACAAATCAATGACAGGCTGAGCTTTATTTGTCTAAATCAGAGCTTGGCGCTGTTCTGTTCAAATAACTGTAAAGTATATTTTTTTTAATTATGTCATAATAAGGTGTGGCGTTGTGTACAGATTACACCCGTGTTCTGCGTAGGTATTTAAAAGAAATGACTAATAAACGAGACCATAACTTGCCCTTACTTATCTTGATAATTTTCAGAGTAAATGCAGCCAAAGGAATCTCTCACTCTTTTTATGGCATAAGCCGGTAAACGAGCGGACGTATCACCTGATGGTAAGCAATCGGCGTCGCCCATGGACACCTGGAACTCCAGAGGCGTTACAAGTGCGTTACCGGCCTTTTGGGATTAGGAATTTGAGGATTGTTGGGATTCAAGGATTGGGGAAAGGGGGGAGGAATAATTGGGCCTCCGATAACCTCACTCACACAACGAAACACAATGCAAGCGTTGTTTCACGTCAGTCTTTTGTGAGGCCGTGGTATTCCTCCGGTCGAGCCAGCCCATTCGTGCCGAAGTATGGCTCTCCCACACTTGATGCAAAACACCTTGAAGAGCAGATTCAGTAAAACCATGATTCTAAAGATTCTGATTTGTTTTTAACTAGTCTAAAAGTAAATAATGATTATTCAACATCACTACTTCATAAAGCCAAGCAGACACGAGTCCTTTGCTAGGGGTGGCTCACAAGAAACCATGAAGGGAAAAAGACGATTGTTCTCTTTTTATTTCATATCCAAGCAAAGTTTTGGTTAACAAGGAACATGTCCATTGTCCACCTTCCTACATGTTACGGCTAAACAAATCCAAACTCGTCACTAGGGTTGTCAATCAACTTAAATAATAATAACTGACGCGCCCGTCAAAAGTTGTCCAAAATCGCATCGGGGCGCGATGACCCACACTAACTATGTAGACCAAAATCCCTTACTTTGTTTTGTCGTCACGACGTCCGTCACAATGCATTAGATAGCTGAAAGAAATAGTGGCAACCCTTAGGAATAGGGTGACAAAGATGTAGACGTGAGAATTTTGACCGTTCCAGTGTTTCGTTGTTTTGGCGTAGATAGATTAAAAATACGCTATGTGTCTCATTGTCTCTAGACCAAAAAATTGAAACAAATCATTTAAAACTTCATTCAAGAACTTAACGGGTTGTCGGGGCTCCGGCTGGAGTAGGAACGGGATGGTTTTTCGTCAGTAGGAGTCTGACACTCCCTCCCGCCTCACCCAGGCGGGAGAAGTCATACGATGATTTCCCCCTTAAAAAAAAGACCTATTTCATATCTCATTTTATGAGGTTAGATCCAAAAGCTGAATAATTGTGAAGTATGATATCTCAAGGTAACTATACTATAGTAAAACCTCGGCAAAAATATTTGTAGTACCCAAAATAACAGCCAAATATCAACAAGAAACTCACACTTGTATCCACCCTATCAACCTTCAAACGCTGACCCGTCCAACTTCTGTCTTTATCCAACAAAGGGACTAAAATAAACTATCATATAATATCAATAATGTGTACAGACGTACGGACACATGTATTTTAAATACGTATTATTTAAAACCTGTTTTATAGCTGAATGCATTGTCGTTACTGTTTCAGGGAAGTCCGAGGTTCATTCCCATGCATTATTCTTATAACAAAGCTATCGATTTGTAGGGGTAAAGTAAATCATGTTGATTCTAAATAAACATGACGTGTTCTCTACAGTTATGACGTTTATGTGAATTTGATTTTAAATAGATTTGAATTGACAGCCGTTTTGTTGAGCTATGAAATGTTTGGTTTGACCGATATGATATGAATAACTGGTAAGTGTGAAATCTTTGATTAAAGTATAATTGTTGTTGTCGTTTAATGGACTAACATGACTGAGTCTTTTCATATGATTTACAGTTGTATATATTATTGTACTATCGACAAAAGGTTAATGAATTTTGGTAAATTTACCTGATTAGGTCTAAGTTTGAATTTAGGGCGATCTTTAATCAATCAATCTGTAACAGTATCAGTACTTCTATCTAACAACGTCTTGAAAAGATCAATCACCAAGAATTAAGTGTGGGAGAGCCATGATTCGGTACAAATGGGCCGATCCAACCGGAGTCATACCACAGCTTCACAGAAAACCGATGTGAAACAACGCTTGTGTTGTGTTTCGTCGTGTGAGTGAGGTTCCCAAATCCCCGAATCCTCCACAATCCTCAAATTCCCAATTCCTAAAAGGCCGGTAACGCTTACAAGTGCGCGTCTGGCGGTTCAGGCGACGCCGATTACTTACCATCAGGTGATCCGTCTGCGCGTTTACGGCGTATCCCATAAAAAAAGAAAAAAAAATTTTTCTCTTATAAATTAACAATCATCATAAACGATATTACTAGAATCAAAACCACCTTTATAGTTGTTACGTCCATAAAAGACACACATTTAGGTTCTTATAAGACCTATCATTGTGACAGAGCCATTAAATATCCCTTCAATCAAGTTTTACGAGGCATATCGCATAAAAATATTTAACTGTTTGTTTGCACTTCATATTAACCGTATGGTCCATTATACCCAACACTGGGCTACAAGCGATCCAATGTCGCCCCTATGCAGACAGTGTTAAGACTCTCGCGGATTTTATTTTAGATTTAATTGTGGTCCCGTCGACCCTCGCGTCGCGTTTCGAGGGTTAGATTAATTAGTGCTAATATTAGTTTTGGATGGATTGCAAACTCGTAAAAATGTTGAGGTGTTTTATTACAGTTAAGTAAGGGTTGTTAATAATAATTAAATTTATTGTGTTCTGTAGAAGAAGAAAATCTTGAGTGAAATCATCTTGCCTGGCTTACCCGTAGACGCAGCATCTATCGGATTTACCTTGTATTTCACAAGAAATATATGTTATTATCAATGGCGACAAAACCAACTTTAAATCTTTACAAAATTCATGACCTAAAAGACGTCTATTGCTGAACATATTAAGTCTCCCCCAAAAACTACCACATCGACCGGTTACCACAACATTGCAAGAATATAGATAAGCAATATAATTCAAAACATCACAGTAGCATTTACATAACACAAAAATTACTCAACAATACAAAACTGATGGATCACACCGAAACAATATAAATGGCGACGAACCCGTCAATATCATTTGTCTCAGAGCTCGTAATAACGGAATTATCGGCCACCATTGTTCAGTAAAGGGCACGAAACAAAAAAATACGCCCTTATCTGATCAAAGAGTGCCATTAAAGCGATACACGTCTTAAAATGATGACCATCACTTGTCATATTGTCACAGAGATGGATTTTGATGTGTTCAAAAATCGATTTGGATTGACATGTGAATATTCTGACATAATGTAGCAACCGGCGAATACAACAGCCATTACCCTATTCCTCACGTTTAAATAACTCCTAAGCTAAAACAGTGAACCAAAAGTGACACCTGACGGTACAAATAAGAGGTTACTATAAGTGCTAAGTAAGTACCTCTTAGTTAAGAAATGGTTTAGGGGTTGGTCAAAATGGCCACAACTCTTTTAAACATCAAAAGCAGTTTGATGATACTTCTGATAGGAGTAAAATTATCAGGAATCTGATCATTTCTTAGTCTTACTCACAAATTAAACATACAATTAAGCTACTGTTACTACCAACAAATTCAATCGATCCATCCCTGCTCACATCGACATAAGCTCTTACACCTAAGAACCAGCATAACAACTATTGCAAAGCTCCAACTTTCTCCCGATCCCCAAGGTGCAAGAGCTCCATCAAACAATAATGTGGTCGTTAAAGCATTCGTTGGATTCAGTAATCTTGATGTTGATAAGAGTGCTTGGAGCAAGGAGTGTCCTTTTGTGTTCGCGTCAATCACTGATCGATTGAAATGGATCGGAATACTTATTAAGATAGTAGCTTTGTAGTGATATATTTAAGAGAACGATGTAATAACTAGATTTGTGATTGTAAGGTGCTGGTGCTTCGGTTAGCTGGAAATTGGACTCGATTTTCTGTTTAGGAAGTGAAATGTTAGTGGATGAAGGGAGAATGCGGAATAAGAAGGATAGTTTATATTGTATGTTTACATTCGAAAGTCCTTTTTTATTTAGGCAAAAGGTAGCTTCTGTTTGTTATTGTAGTAGATGACTCTACAGAGAAACATGATTTCGGTCAATAGAAGTTTAGTTTATATAACCTTTTAAATTCTAGACATAAATTATATAAAACAATGCAAATCAAGAAACAATATACATAGACCGAATCCAACAAAAGCATCTTCAAAGCACATTGCTTGCTAATTCCAAAAGCGTACTTTGTATCCTCACACAAAACACGTAAGCGAATGACTACACATAAAAAACAACTAAAAAAGCAACAACAAAACTCTTTGATGCATGTAATTGAATAAAATCACAATATAATTTAGATATTAGCGAGGCGCTACATCTAATTCTCAGTTATTGTATCCTTACAAATTCACAATCTCCATCTTACATAAGTTTTGACAAAATGGCAGCCACGTTAGAGATGTGTCGCTAAATGACATTGTCGTTTGTATGCTTTTGTGGCAAACAGCCCCATTATAACGTGGGCGATGCAAATCGACGGATAAAAGCAAAGGTTTCGGTGGACACGACTGAGGAGGTGGTGCAAGGATTGAAGAAGAAGCGACTAAATTTGCAGAAGATAAAGCTGGTGAAGTTTATGAGGATTGAGAGGAAATAGCGATTTTTCGAAACTTGGAACTAACTTCAGGGATTTTAGATGAAATTACATTTTTACCAATTTTACTGAAAAGTTCAACTGTTACAGAAGAGAGATCTATAGCAAATCTACAAGCGAGACTCTTACGAATATCATTGTGTGTGTTAGCAATCTCAAAATGAGGACCTCATTCATATTTAAGCATTGTATTTAATTTTACAATTAAACCAACAACATTTTATCATTTATTTCACCACGTGTAATTTTCAAATCATTATCAGAAATAATCAAACCTGTCACATTGTCAAAATTTTCCACCACCATAAATCTCAAACAACAGGCCACCCGCTACATCTCATAACTCACACCACGACCTCGAAAAATCTATATAAAATTTGTCACATTTACATTTCGTGGTGATTAACAATGAACGCTAAAAAATCTATCATATTAACACTTGGTGGAGTATTAACACAAGCTTGGTACTCTGTGCCTTTGACGACAATGTATAATTGTTGGCTAATTATAGGTGCTATTGCGTGTCTCTGTGGACATTGAACAATATCTATAGAAACTCGGAGGATGTTGGCGTTTTCAATTATCCTTTACAAGACCGTGATGATCCTTTGAAACATTGTTGTGATGTTATTTGTGTTACTTTGTAATTGTTCTATTATTTGCGAAACCTGCTTACGTGTTAGCTATTAGTTTGAAATAAAGGGTTTCAGTATTACGCTTTCTCTTGTCTTTAATTGTTTGCTCAGAATTTAAAGAGAATGTTTACACATGTCTCAATCCTCGATCCAATACAGTCTTCAATTTCTTTTGCATTTCTAAGAACGTTTCATCTCATTATAAGCTACTTCATATTCATTCATCGAACAATAACAGAGTTGTTAAATTATTCCAAACGAATGATGTGCCAAAAATATTTTGAAATTATCTCCACTTACGAATCTTGTGAATAATCAAGTTTGCTCAAAAAAGACGTCAAACTCATTTGCTTAATTGCTTCAAAATCGTAACAACAATATAGATATCAGTTGCCAACGTTAATATTTTCCAATAGACGATTATCTACAGTCACAGGTCGCGACAATGGCGGGGCGATTCGTCAGGCCCAAGTTTATGTAACTTTACTAATAACGACATTAATAACAAGCGTATTTTTTGACACAAATTGTCGAACACGCTCGTCAAATACAGTGCCAAGGCTTCTACTACCCCGGTTTTCTAATCTATACCTTATGCTATGGTGATAATGACTTTTCCTAAATTTCCATTGACAAAATGAATATTGTCGAAGCGTACTTCGTTAGTAATTAGTGCGCTAACTCGGCCGACACGAGCATCATTGTCAACGGCTTTATGACATCCGCGTTTAGCTTTTCTGAATAATATTTGTGGATTTTTCAGTTCGTGTGTACCTCATTTGTAGTTAGTACAAAGGACACAATATTTTTGACGACAATAGTACTTTTGAGAAGTTTTGTAATCTTTTTTCTACTTTGTTACAGGTCGAGTTGCATCGACACTTGTTTCAGTTGACATTTCAATTTTTCAAATAAACTTTGTGCTACTAAGTAAATACTAGTTATTATGCTTGAGAACAA
Source organism: Spodoptera littoralis (assembly GCA_902850265.1). NCBI lineage: Eukaryota > Metazoa > Arthropoda > Insecta > Lepidoptera > Noctuidae > Spodoptera > Spodoptera littoralis. The sequence continues at coordinate 1,326,094 of LR824536.2, read as the reverse complement.
AAGCTTGACACATTTTGAAATAGACCGAGGTTTGTGCTAAAGTATTTGGACGTTTAAGTGGTGAAACTGGCGTATTGAGTAGTTAAAAGGAAAAATATGTCAAGTCTTGACCTTGTAGGTCATTAATCATATAGCCTACTTCTGGCCTTCAAACACAACCTTTTAAATGGGACAGAGGGAATTGATCCTAACCAATTGCTGCTGGATATCGACTGTTCTGACCTTCAAGAACTTACTCAACATTTAGGAAGACCAAATTTAACTAATTCGAACTAATTCGGTCGAAGATATCTGCAAAAAATGAAATCAACAAATTCTACTGTCTGTCTTAAGAAATTAAAGAGTAATCACATGTATCTATAGAAAATACAACTAAAAACCCTTCCCATCGCTACCTTTCCATTAAAAAACTAAAACCAGATTTCCACTTTCCACAGCACATTTGAATAGAAAATCCACAAATGCAAAACAAGAATGACTGTACAGGTCCTAAGCCAGCAGCCACTTAAAATGTAAATCGAACTCACTGACCAAGCTTTTAAGAAACCCAACTATAGCTCTTGATATAACTGTTAAACAATCAATCTTCGGCACGACCCTTTTTGCATAGCGTCCGGATTTAGGGATAAAGGAGCCAGTCACGCTCGTCCAGTCTCTAGGGTACCGAGCCGTTTAATGCATAGTTGAAGATTGTTAGGGTGTGAGCCTCGATTAGGATCAGCATTGTGATAGCCCTGAATTGTTTGGATGAGCCAAGTTTCCTCATGGACGATGAGTAAGTATTTTCTTCGTAGACTGATGTCTGGCGTAGATTTTGTGGCTACAACTTGATGTAACAGCTCAATACTAGTTCAGAAGTTTAGTGTCAGTTTTTGCTAAAGCCTTAGTATAAACAGAGATACTACTGCAATTGAATTTGAACAAGCCAATATTATTTTGCGAAGCATATTCATATTTTCTCAATTGAAACTTTCTAGAGCACGAAATTGTGTAGCGCAGACAAAAAATCATTTCGTATCGTTCAACATTAAAAAAACACCATTCCTTTTTCAAAAAGGACCTATCAACAAACCACAACTTATCAACAATCTTAAACAAATCGAAGTAAAAGCATTATAAACTACATTTTCCAGTAAAATCAAATAAGGAAACCCACTCAACCTTGCAAATGTATATTTCAGTAGTTTCAGTGTAAACGTGATCTTGAACATGGGTTAGTGCAGACGGCAGACGGAGAAACCATAACAAACGCTTTGATTCCTACATAATTAACTAGTGTAACTACTGGTTTAATGGTAATGGAAAACATAGGCGACGTGACTAAACTGCATAATTAATGTTGGAACTTAGTCCATAAGTGTATGTGCATAGGTGTATTGTGGTTATAAAACATTTTTTTATTTCTGTTATTTGAATGTTGATTGTAATGTGTGATATGATTGCGTAAGTATTTTTAAAGTAAGGTCTGTCGTTATATTATTTTGGAGTTTCTCTTCTGACTGAGAAGTTAAAATAGTAGACTAAACGCTACCTTATCTCCCTCTTCTGTCTGTCTGTCTGTCTGAGTCTGACCCTCCCTCCGGCATCACCCAGGCGAGAGCAGACATTGGATGTCGACGATTTTCCCCCTTAAAAAAATCTCCCTCTTCTATAGCAACGTCTTCATTCTTTAGTATACAGTAGACCAACCAACCCATTCTGATTATGATAACATATCAATTAACAAAATTTCCTTAACCACCCAAAAATATAACCACCACTGATAAACAACAAAACTAATTACAACAAAACCTAAACACGACCAACAGCTACAACTACCACATCCCCTAATAAAGGGAAACTAACAAAATGACCATTAAAACGAGTAATTTCAAAACAGTGCGAGATAAATTCGGCATGCCATAATTTTTATTGCGATTCTCACAGGTCCCCCTTGCGCAAGTCATTTGCATAAGAATCGTGGACCCCAGTGTTGTCAGCTTCAATATGCGAATGTCTGTTTATTTGCTTAATTGTATTTGCCACCATTTAATTGATGTTGGTCGATAGCCTGTGATTAAATACCCCGGTTTATCATCTCTTAAAGGGATAGTGTGCTCTGTGTCGCTCGTGCCTATGCTAGTACTGGTTTTGTGTCGAGTGGTTTTTCATTTTGATTGATAGTACGATGTAATGTTTTTTGGTTTATTATTTTAAGAATATTTCTGATAATATCTTCTAATGACGCCATTTTTATTGATGTTTAGAACATATTATTGGTTGTTATGACTCTAGATTACCAAGTAACCGCGCAATAACTCCTGAACCTTTTTTTTTGAGGGGAGAAAATTATCCAATGACTTCTCCCGCCCGGGTGAGGCGAGAGAGAGTGTCAGACTCTTACTGACTAAAAACCACCCCGTTCCTACTCCTGTACTTCGAGCCGGAGCCCCGGCGTACAATGGTTTTTTAATCATGAGGTAAAATGTCAGTTTATAAGCAATAGCTAAAACAGTTTAGTTGTTGAATTAATAATGTTATTTACCTACAGATCTTTAATTAAAAAAAATATTTTCCAATTAATATCGATTAAGATTTACTCAAAATCGATTCCACATCACTCCATATCATTGACCATATTCTAGACCATTTCATGCCTAACCAAAGTTGGCTTCATTACCTCGTACCATCACGCTAACGATCCAAACAAGGGGTGTACCACAAATTGTTCACGATCGACTTGTCACCAAGTGTACCGCTCGAGTGCCACTGAATAACGAGCCTATGTGCTCGTGTATGTGGACCTTTATGTGGTATTGTTGGGACGTTATTTAAGAATTTAAAACATTATTAAAGTTTCATTATTACCTAAATCAATCTTTAAAAGGCTGGCTAAGCTCTTTTAGCTCCTTGATGTTACGGTCACTGGTAGCGCTGATTAGGTGGTGAGTACTATACTTACCATCAGGTGTTTCGTTAACTCGTTTTCCTAATAAAGTCTAAATAAATACCATTCACGTTTCTTTTATAGACTCCAATGATCCTCAAATGTACAGAGACAGCGTACACACATTTTCGCCTTTTCCCTCAGATCATCATTAATTGCAGTAGTTTCTGACTGAAGTTTTAAAAACAAAAACAGCAGTATCCAGCAATCACGCTACAAACTACGACAGCAACAATACATTTTCTATCGATATATCAAAAATTGCATTAATTAAGAAATTGGTAACGTCAAGTCCTTTAGAAACTATTTACCTAATCGAAACATGTACACAACTGCCACACAATGCAAAATTCACTTCAACCAGCTCAGTTATTTCCTCAACCCGTAATAGGAACACTTGAATAAAAAAATATTATATTCATAATTTAATTCATAATATCGTTTACTCGACACAATGGCGACCAAACGGGACCACTCGAGATTCTATAGAAATTTCAAGCCGACACACATAGGTAGGTATAGTTATTGTTGGAACCTTTTGTTCCAGCCAGGGTATCATTCATGTATTTATTATATTATTAAAAAGATATACAACGTACATTAGAGGTCTGTATTGAGTTCCAACCGAGCAGAAAGAAGCCGTGCCATCCGGTTCTGAAGAGGTAAGGGATCCTCGCAAACTTTGAATTAGACAAAGGAATGGATGTGAGAAGTACAAATATGGTATGTTTGGCAATGTTCTGATTTATTTGCCAGTTCTTGTGTAAGCTTGTGGTTGAAGAATTTTAGAGATATGAAGTTGTAATATAAGTAAAATGGATTTTTTTACAAAATAGTACCTACCTCTAAAAAGTCTTATCTAAAAATTACCCTACTCCATGGATGCAATGGAGAATACTTTCTTTACGTAATAAGCCTTCAGAATTTCAACGATATAAAGAACAATTACTTATACGCGAAATAAAACCCCCAACACCAGCACAAAGCTAACCAAAAGTCGTCAAAGAAAAATAATAAATGTAAAAAGAAATTAATAAATCTAAATTACATTCAAACAACACTAACAGCACACACAATACATACTACAGGCAGCTCTAAATACCTCATATTTCATACAAAAATCCGACTAAACAAACCAACAATAAAACTCTTTGTAAACGATAGTATACCATTCACAAACCACACAATATACGAACATAAAAATCATTCTAATACCACAATAAGAGCACTCGATATATTAACTTTTGTAAAAAGAAAAACAAAATTAATGATTGCGACTAATTCGCAATAAAAATGCCACATGCGAAACATAAGTACTGGGGGACAATTATAACAAATTACGCACACACTACCCTTAAAACTCGAGTGAGATTTGCATTGAATGGTATTCATGTTTTTTGTTGGTTATTCCTTCACTTTTCACTAAAAAATCAACTCTAACACGATCAGAATAACACACAGATTTGTTCTCATCAAAAATGGCTGCAAAAATCCTTTTGGAACCGCACACATTTTCAAGGGTCATCTAAGCATTTCATTTGAAAACGTAATCTAACTCGACGTAATAAAGGTGAAACCAGCATACCACAGTTGGTAGAAAATCACTTGAATATTAAAAGTCTTGGTAATTATTCAGGAATTCATCCATCATTAATCACCGCGATGGGGGAAGGGGGGGAGGGTATGCGTTGTAAAAATGATTGTTGAAAAGATAAATCATATAAGACACGGCGGTGACATTTATGTTTCTGTGGACACGTGTGACGTCACATCCCACCGCCATGATGTATGTAAGCGCGGAACCATTAGAGATAATTATGAATATTTTATTTCACTTAACAATAGTCCTGTTTGTTGGTAACACGTATTGAGTATTGTTAGTTCAGTGTTTGAAAGGTTGTAATTGATATTTTATGGCTACCGCAATCAAAATGGTTCGAACGTGTATTTGTTGTTTTAAATTATGTTGTGTTTCATTATGACAGAATTGTTTAAAGTAGTTAACAATATTCGTATTACTTTAGACGTAAGAAGAAGTCATATGGCACATAAAAATTAATGAAAATATCTTTTCCATATTATACCAAACTGTTAGTGTCGTATTGTATATGTATCACGTCAATTGTTGTGTCAATCTAAGGAATAGAGTCCAATTCAATTACAGAAAGAGTCTAAGAAAATCGTTCAAACGTAGAGGTAATTTAGATTTACGTAGTCCTTAACTTTCTGACCATGATCGTAAAGGCCTTTCAAGCCTTGAAATCCAACCCTGTACCAACGACCGAATAGAAAGCTAATTATAATTCTAATATCAATCAAGACGTTATGCAAAAGCCAATGAAAACAATAAGTACATTAACAAATATAATAATGGCTGATCTAAACAATATAGATTACAAAACCACAAATATTGTTAATAATATAATGACAGAGATGTTAAAATGCACGTAAGAGCCTTTCAAAATCAAAATGGACTCCGGGTCAATCACTCTGTACTGAATGAAGTTTGCAACATTCTAGACCCGAACCCAGTGAATGCTATTCATCCTAAAACATCGTAACAATGGGATAAATAACCATTGAAACACCGTATACCCATTAACCCAACGCGTAACTGTCAACTAAGAACTTTAACAATTAACATCGTCCAATAATAGAAACTATAGTACAATAGTCCTCACTACAAATTAATTTATTCATACACAAAGGTCAGCACCCGAAAAAACGGTTCCACACACGAATTTCGACCTAACCATACAGCTGGTAAAGTTCAAAATTTATTAGTGATGTTCTAGTTTTTGGTGGCATATAAAAGGTTGACGAGTTTTATAACAAATAACAATGGCTTTTAGGTCTATTTTTGTTTAACAAACGCGTGTTAGGGAAGCGTTTGGTACTTTTTATTATTGTAATAATTGTAATGCAACAATGATACGACTGCGATTTTTCATTGCGACACATTTGCGTCACTAATGCGATTCGCGACAGTTTAATCGTTGGTGGCGATGAAAGCTTATTGTCGAATGCATTGCTTTGTTGTCGCGGTTTATCTAAATGGTTATTAAATAATGTGATTTAATTGAATTTTCATTGCTTTAATGTTTTGTGGTAGTATCGTTTTGTTGCCAATTTTAATTCTGTTAATGGTCAATCTTAATTTACATGTTG